>CM032669.1:41366065-41392463 GCA_019095985.1 Streblospio benedicti
AAACCTTCAATACAATAAGATGGTAAGGAGATGTGTCTAGTTATAATAGGATGAGTAGGACCTAGAATAAAATGGGTCATTCAATTGTAATCGTTTAGAACATTGCTTAAACCAGGCAGAAAATGAGGAATAGTGTCCATCACACTATTTAGATATTCACTCCTTCGTTGTATGTTTCCTATACATGATAGATCTAGTGGACGTAAAAGTAGTGAACAGGTGCGAGCTGGTTAAACTATCTCTGGTACTATTAACAGTTTATTTAGCTATCTATTGCAACACGCAGAACAATATTCAAAATTTCAAAATGGCCGGTGATCAACAAAAGAAACCTGATTTGGTTCTTCTTGACGAAGACGATGAATTCGAAGAATTTCCCGTGGAAGATTGGACGGGTGCTGATGAAGATCAAACTGATGAGTTTGTTTGGGAAGACAACTGGGATGACGACAATTTAGAAGATGACTTTTCCAAGCAACTTAGGACTGAATTTGAAAAGCCAAGGACAGTCCTCAGAACCTGTGCAGCAATGATTGAAAGATAGAAGCAGTTTTAAGACTGTTCTAATTGAGAATGTTGAATTTTATTTCAATGATCTATCATAATAAGTGATAGTATTGGTCAACATCAAGTTATGCCATAATGTTAAACATAAGCAATTCGACTAGAAATTGGTCTTGTTATATTAATTTTGAAAGTGAGGAATGCTTGTGCTGTAATTCTGCTTTTGACAATAAATGTTGAAATATATATATGTTTCGCTGGTCATTGACACATCCTCAGCATAAATGAAAATTATTACATGTCATAAGTACACCAATGGTAGTACTACAATGTACAAACACATTTATATTTATAGTAGAATTAAAACTGCTTTTATAGTCAGCATACAATAATACAAAAACAAAGATTACATATTATGCAATATTCAATAACAGGATTATAAAGAGATCATAGTCACACGATTACAACTTTATGGTCAGTTCCCTGCTGCATTACTCATCCTTTGTATTTATCGTGGGTCTCGCTTCCCGTATGTGCAAAGCTTCCAGCGTCAATAAGCTTTCCCCACGTGAAGTCTGATGTAGAATATCAATGTCCTGGTCAGTGAGTCTGGTGTCACATGTCTTCAAGTGTGTCTTCATGGGTCCTGGTCTGGTTATTTGCTCTTTGAGTCGAGTTTGTAGATGTCTGCCAGTCTGGCCATCATAGCACGCCTTGCAGCGTGGACATGTCACTTGGTAAACAACTCCAATCTTGAGCAGTTTAATTATCTACAGGTGGTTTTCATGATGGAAGAAAAGTTTTAAATTTTCTTATCGTCATCAACACTGTACACTGGGCATTGATCTGATGTAACCTTCTGTGACCTTTCCCCTGTACTGTTTCCTTAGCAACACTTTTCTCGATGGCTTATCACTTTCCTGAACACACGCATCTTTCTTTTCCGGTTTTATGATCTCACATAATGTCTGTCTGATGATGGGTTGGGTGGGTACTGGTTTCTCTCCATGGTAGACTTTGCCTTTTTGTTAAGGCTCTCATGAAACAGGACCCATGTAATGCATGCATGGTAGATCCTATGTACAAACCCTGACACTACTGAGTGTTTGTATCTTTTCGGGGCCAGTGCATGTAAATTCATGATCAAACCAGTGTCTGTTTCTTTTCGGAACCAAGTTGAGTTAAGTTTTCCTGTGTTGTGGTCATGCCTGATCTTCATGTCCAACACTGCCAGTTCACTGTCCTTCTCGCATTCTGTGGCATTTCAGGTGTTCATCTGAAAAGGTTACAATACTTAAGCTTATGGATTAGCATTTAGGTTTTCAATATGAATTGATACAGAATAGATTATATTAATATTTGTCTATATGCATGTTGTGGGCTGGGTTGTGATAATCCTGTACCAATGTAATGTCTAATAAGCAATGGATAAGATCTATATTGAAAATAGTAACACTTCTCATCATTCTCTGTTCTACTGCCATGCTGCACGTCCAAATTTTCTCTATCTCCGTGAAATACAATACGATACATGAACATTTGTTGGATAAGTAACACTTTTATAAAGAAAAGTTCATATCCTATACGGTCATATCTATTAAACCCTAATGCTGTACCTCAATACCACGGACGAGATTTCCGATAAAACCACAATGCCTAGACAAATCCGTTGCTCAAAGTGCAATCTGATACACGCCGCCCCCAAGGAGAAGAAGTGTGCGAATCTAGTTGAGCAACCACCCGACATGGATTCCCAAGACAACAGCGTGGCCAGCCTGCTTGATGTAGTCTCCGCACTCACCAACAGGATCTCCCGCCTGGAGACCACACCGTTGCCGCTCTTCAAGAACACGTCGCCACGCGGCGCGTTTGCCCACACTCGCGAGCGCATCCGAGACCTCGGCCTTCTAGATGATATAGAAGACGAGGATGACAGAGACGCGAGCGACCAGGAAACACCACAAAAGACAACGAAAGGAAAAAAGTTGGGAAAGCTCTGCACTGCCTCTCACAAAGTCAAATATGATTTAGACTGGCCGCATTACCATGTCTATAGGAGCAACTCTCCCGCCACCTACGACTCCCTGTCAACTGCCGAATTCACATTCGGCTACCTGAGCATGATAGAACACGCCCCCGATAAGGACAAGGACAACATGAGGGCGCACCTCAAGGCACTTATGGAAGACGCCTGCTCCTACAAGTGGGAGGCCGTCCGCTCCTATCATGCAGTCGTCATGAGTCACATCGAGACAGGTCGTCTAACATGGGCACAGGCAACAGACAAACGTCTCCGACGCCTCCACGTGTGGTTGAGGCCACAAACCCGCAATCAGCAGAAACAAGCGTCTGACCGCTCCGCTACTGCCTGCCCGGCCTTCCAGCTCGGCACGTGCGAGCATCTAGAAGCCCATGATAAGAAGCTCCACGTGTGTAGTTACTGTTACAAGACAGCCGGCTTCCACTACTCCCATCCAGAAAAGAGTGTAAGAGGAAGCAATATGCTGAAAAAAAACGGCAAGCAGGAGGGCAATTAACGCCCTCCTCGCAAGCCAATTCTAAACACACCAGCCTCGCCACTCCCAGCCACTCCAAGCCTCATGGCCTCGCCTCCACTGTTCCGCACGTCAACCGCCCCGCGCGCTCGCACGGCGAGCTTGCAACAGCTGCTCCCGAGCATGCGTGCCCCGCCGACGTGTCTCCAACAAATCTTCCACTGCGCCATAGTACGCAGCATCGCCCACGCCTCATCGACTCACGGGAAGCCGCTTCCACGACGCCACCTACTACACCACACCGCCCCGCCCTCGACCCACCACAGCACGCGCCAACCTTCCACGCTGCAGCTTCAGCAACCGCACACCCTCCGCCAGGTCTACTCGCCGCTTCACCCCTCGCTACATACGAGCGCGTCAGGGCTACTGGCCGTGCAAATCACCTCCAGGCTCGGATTCCCCTGACGTCTGGCCTGAACATAAAAAACTGGCGGCTTCTCACCGCCGGCCACTCGGATAGTGATCTTTGTGATTACCTTGAGTTTGGATTCCCACTCGGATACGAAGGGCCCCACATACCTACCCCCTACCTTCAAAAATCATGGATCTGCCGAGGCGTTTCCAGACGCCGTCGCGCAATTCATCCAAGAGGAGACAGCCCACGGCTCTCTCATCGGCCCCTTCGACGCTCAGCCGTTCATCCCCTGGACGCAGGTCTCGCCACTCATGACACGACCCAAGCGGGGCTCCACAGCTCGTAGAGTCATCGTGGACCTGAGCTTTCCCCTGGGCTCCAGTGTCAATTCATTCACTCCCCCTGCGACACGTACTGCGGCGCTCCTCATAAGCTAACGCTACCGTCAGCGGATACACTGCAGCAACAAATCAGTATGATGCAAGGACCGTGCTACCTTTACAGCTGCGACATCGCACGCGCCTACAGGAATATCCCACTCGACCCTCTCGCCTGGCCCCTTTGCAACATTCAATTCAACGGAAAATTCTACATTGATACTAGCCTCAGCTTCGGGGGTCACCGACGCGGTGAAATACATCATGGCCCAAGCCAGCCACACTGTGATAAATTACATTGACGATATCGTCGGCCTGGCTCAGACCCTCGACCAGGCCACTCACGGCTTCCTCATGCTTCAGCGCACGCTCGCCTCCCTCAGGCTTCCTGAGGCCACTCACAAGGCGTGCCCGCCCGCACCAACCATAATATGGTTGGGCGTCGAGTTTGATAGTGTCAACAGAACAATGCTCATTCCCCAGGACAAACTCTCTGAAACCATAGCGATTGTATCTCTCTGGCTCTCCCACAGCGAGATATCCATCAGGCAACTACGCTCGCTTCTCGGGAAGCTCCTTCATATTGCGCAGTGTTCCCGCCCAGCACCCCTCTTCTTAAACAGGATTCTAGCTACCTACAGAGACAACAGTCACCTCCACACAATCCCAATCAACCAACACTTTTGCCAAGACCTCCAGTGGTTCAAAGACCACCTACCACAAGCAAATGGCGTTTATATGATTGATACGCCCCGCACAGCACACTCGACCATAGAGTGCGACAGCTGCATGACAGGCGGGGGTGCAATTTGGCAGTCATTCTGCCATCACACCGTGTATCCCTGCTTCATCACGGACTTGACCCTATCTATCTATCTATCTGCCACCTTGAGGCCCTTAACTGCGTCGTCAGCCGCAAGCTGTTGGGCTCCTCAAATGGCTGGCACCATGGTGAAGCTCCTGTGTGACTCTATGGTGACAGTTCACACACTATTAAATGCGAAAGGCAGGGACCCCTTCATGCTCAAATGCGCCACAGAGATATGGCTCATATGCGCAAAGCACGCCATCAACCTCCTTCCCGCTCATGCCCCCGGCACTCAGATGGCCGGGCGCGCCGACGCCCTCTCGCAGCGCCATCTCGATAGTCATTATGACGAACTGTCTAAAGACCTCATCACCTCCAGCAACCTGTCACTCTGCTCGATTGACCCATACATGTTCAAGCTCCAACAGTCACTGTGATTCCGGACATTGTCTGTTTAACATGTATAAATTGAAAACTTAGCAAAATGTTGCATATCATTTACAACACCCTGCCCAATCCCAACCTTCCCACTTCCTACTCTTCTCGCCCTTCCTACCACAACTACGGTTTGGCACACTACATTTGACAATATTTACATTTTCTACTTCATTTATCAACCTCTTTCATGTAGTTTAGGTTAATAAAATTTATGATGCCAAACCGTGTTGTTCTTGTTTTCATCTCTAAAACTTATTACGATCCTCATTAACCTCACAATGAACTCGACCTGTAATGTTCGTTGAATTAATAAATAATTCTGTGGCATTTCAGGTGTTCATCTGAAAAGGTTACAATACTTAAGCATATGGATTAGCATTTAGGTTTTCAATATGAATAGATACAGAATAGATTATATTGATATTTGTCTATATGCATGTTGTGGGCCGGGTTGTGATAATCCTGTACCAATGTAATGTCTAATATGCAATGGATAAGATCTATATTGAAAATAGTAACACTTCTCATCATTCTCTGTTCTACTGCCACGCGGCACGTCCAAATTTCCCCACCCAACCACTCCCAAATGCCTGCACCTTCCCTCTTCATACATTGATCTCCTCCAATAAATTGTTAAATGAGCCTCATTGCACAAGGGCAATATTTACATTTTCTACTTCATTTATCAACCTCTTTCATGTAGTTTAGGTTAATAAAATGTATGATGCCAAACCGTGTTGTTCTTGTTTTCATCTCTAAAACTTATTACGATCCTCATTAACCTCACAATGAACTCGACCTGTAATGTTCGTTGAATTAATAAATAATTCTACTGTGAATTTCAAATTTGTGTGCAGTCTGTTAAGAATATTGAGTTGATTTTCTATTTTGGTGCTTTTATACCCTTTGATAATATCGTCCATATATCTAAAAAAAGTTTTGCATTCCCTTTTATCACATCATCAAATTGGCTGAGCCATCCATTTGCTAAATGGGTGACTGGTGGGCTGCCCATAGCCAGACCATCAACTTGTTTATAAGCTCCATCACGTGTGGACATAAGTACATCAGATGATGCAATATGTGCCAATTCTTTGAAAGTGTCTTGGTCAATGTTTTGTGTTTTATCCTGGTGGTAAGGCATACAAAAACCCTGTGCACAAGTCTATAGATTCTTTCTCTCGCACATTTGTGTACTGAGATAATACATCGACACTAGCTAATTCCTCATCCCTATCTAGATTCACATCATTTAACTTGTCACAAATCATTTTGGTGGAAGCATTGATTTTAGATTGTGGTACCACTGACAAGCATTTTGCAACATCTTCTGCGACTTTGTGATAGATGGATAGATGGCATGGACAACACTGGTCTCATTGGGATATCTTTCTTGTGTACTTTTGGCTTGACGGCGAACATGCTGAAAACCCTACAAAAATGAAGTATTTTGGTGGGAAAAGACGGGGGGGCGCCGGGGGTGTGCTATCTATGACACTATCATGAAAACCATGTTTGTGAAAATCCATATGAAATTTCCACGAACTAACAAATGATGACATAAGACCATACTATTCAACCGAGAGAGGATTGTAAGTAAATACTGTTGATACAGCCCTCCGGGTTGTCTGTATAGGAAGGTTCTACTGTACCATCTTTCTCTTTTTGTCTACAGAGACTGGAGTTTCTGTGTCAGCCGGCTGAGGACTGGGGGCCGTCCGAGCTCAGGGAGATAGAGAACAAGGAGGAAATGCAATAGCTTCAAGCTATTCACACTTAGATGATAAAACCAGGGTGGTACATATTTATGTGGACACCTCCTATTTAAGGGCAGCTGTCGTTTGTAAAGTGATGGCAATCTCTGATTTTAAGGACACCTGTCTTATGTGGACACTTTTTCCTACTGATAATCGGACTTTAAATGCCTCCGCAGTGAAGGCATCCTGCATAAATAATAATTCTGTTAGACTGTTACATAATTCTGTTTTTTTTTACTTCTTGCTGTGCTTTATAGCCTGCTATTCTCAAGCTTGAATCTGACTTACTGATAAACTCATTTAATGTCTCTTTAGACAACAATCTGTCTTTCTTGGCCACTTATTTTTCCAGATGATCTGTCGTATTCCCAACCAGTCAAAACTGAGTAAACAACATTTAAATCACGAAACAGTGTCATGAGAGCCTCCAATACCCGATACTGTATTTTCCTTCTTATCAAAATTATCGAAAGCTCCAGCTGTGAATCTTTCAGAAACAAATGTAATTGTATTGCATAGGTGCCCCCAGAAAATCTAGAAGGGCAACCCAAACAAAAACTAAATTCTAAGTAACAATGCAATTGCATTCGTGTGTAGCGGAAACATATCAAGTTAGATTTCTTCTCACTGGATCCGCATGTTTTGAAATGCTAAGGGGGGGGCGGGCCCCCTGCCCTCTCCCCCCCCCCTGGGGGCACCTATATATTGGTACCTTACCCTCACTGCGCTCCATGATGTATGATGCAAGCTTATTTTACAAGTTCATTATATCTAATGCACAGTCCAAGATGATTGAAACTAGGTACAAGTGTTATACTTCTGCATGTTTGATCTATGGCTTCAGTGTTCATTATATGCAACAGTGTTTTTACTCTAGCATTTTAAAGGACTTTGTGATTATTTGAAACAATGACAAGAGTTTTGTGTTGGCATCGTCATTGTCATGAGAGGTTACAGTGGGGTTAAAGTGAGGTACAGTGAAAAATGAAGGTAGACATATTGACTACTGTGTTTGAGCGCTATAGAGTTGGCCTATTACTGCTATCTATTATCTTTTAGTTACAATATTCAATATTAGTCTATTAATCCCCTAGATATATGAACTACACACCCTTGGACCATTTTAAGTTGGTATTTAAGTATGGAACAGCTCATCTGTACATTTATTACCAAATTTTCCATCATTTTGGCGGCCGTCTTGAATTTTATCAAAAGCTAAAGGTGCTATGTAATTTGTAACTTCATATTCGGCATGTGGGACAAAGAAAGCTTACTCTTTGGTGCCAAAATCATGCATCTAAATGGAATAATAAACGAGAAACACACGTTTTTATGATTTTGTCAAATTTTGTGTTGGTCGGCGCCATCTTAGATTTTCCTTTATTGTTGGGATACTGCAACCTTTATTTTGCCAATAGAAAACAGTATGCTTTATAGGAAAATAGAATAAAATTACAAGCTGGTCATAAATGTGAGGATTACAGGAAACAGTTTCTCCTCTGTGACCCATTTTTGACAATTTTTGGTTATATTTTGGCGGCCATCTTGTAATATCTCAAAAATCAAAACTATTTTTTGAGTTTAGGTAGTACCATGGTCTTCCTTGTCCATGAAAATATGAAGTTAGAACCCGAAATCATGTACTTGAGTGAAATAATAAGAAAATTATGAGGTCTTGTAGGCTTTCCAAATTTCCATGAAATATAGGCGACCATGTTGAATTTCTCAAAAATGACCAGGATGGCACATGTCTACCCTCGCTTAAAATGAAGAGCTAGATGGTCCCCTAACATGATCTGCAGAGAAAAACTGTAGACCTTTTATGGACACGCATCACACCCCAGGGTGTACATAATTTTAACACAGCTAAATTGGATAGTCCGTCATCATTTACAGTGTTCTTAAGATAGGTTTTTAGTTTACTCAGTGTACTAAAATACCTCTCAGATTTACTTACATGTTACTTACATGTAATTGTTGTCAAGACATTGGTTAACACATAGAACAATTTCAAATTCTTTAGTTAAGATAATTACTAATTAAAACTTTAAGTGTGAGAACAGCATTTTAAGTAGCAGCATAGTAACCGGTAACTTACAGCTGACTTTCACAGAGACTGGTCAAAAGCTTGGTTTAGACGATCTTCAAAGCCACTTCAAAGCAATCTACTGACCTGACTGAGCTAATTATCGATAAGGTCAGCCTTAACTGTCAAATTGTTAGATACTTGCACTTCTGAGGCTTGTACTTGGGTTACACAATGGGAGTAATTAGCTTTAATTGTTTGACACGGCACAACTTTTATTGGCAATGGACGATTGGAGTGACTTTTTCCAATTTAAAAACAATTACTTAATAGCAGAAAAAGGTAGGTCCCAAACAAATTATGGTGGCTTTTCAAAAAGGTATGCACGTGCTTACTGTGTGTATACCTTTGCTACTTCACTGATGACGAGACAAGAAGTTTGCATGTCACTTGGAAATTAAGATTCATGTAAGAAAGGTTCGCAATTCTTATATTATCAAAGCTAAAAAAAGGTTTGAACTATATGTATATATATATAATGTCTCTATATAGATTATTATAAAAGTGTGCCACAATATTGACATATTCTTAACATAATGGTGGTATTTATTTATGTTCGACTGACAATTTCCTGATAGGTATGCAAAAGATGTGTTAAATGTCCAATCCATTAAAGTGAATGTGATTACCACACAATCTGCTTTAGATATATAAGTGGCTAAACACAAATGGTTTGTAAATGTTCCTGTAAAGTTTTTTTCTGGGATGTCTGCGCCCAAAAATGGTCTCATGTGTTAAATGTCCAATCCAATAAAGTGAATGTGATTACCACACAATCTGCTTTAGATATATAAGTGGCTAAACACAAATGGTTTGTAAATGTTCCTGTAAAGTTTTTTTCTTGGATGTCTGCGCCCAAAAATCATAGTATATTGATTGGCTTCTCATTCATAGCTATTTTATTTCTAATCATAAAATGCAAATATATCACGTCAACATCGGCCAATTTCCTACACAATTGTCTTGTTTGTTGTACTAAATACAAGCTTGCGTGTCACGTGACCTGTTGCGGCAAAATCACCATTGATCGCGTTAGCTGCAGCAACCTATCATTCTATCATTCCGTGCAAAAATCACCGCCAATAACCCACGCTGATTGGTCAATCTCCGTGCTCAATTTTGCGATGGAATGAACGCTAAAAAAGAAAAACACGGCGCTAGTCTAACCTCCTCACAATATCAATACAGCAGCTGACGTAGTAAGGCCATGAAGGCGTGTTCACGCTGTGCGGAGAAAATTAGACACTCGCAGGAATTGAGTCTCCCGCTAGCTCAAAACAAAAACGAAATTGACTTGAATGTTGAATATTATGATATGATTTATTTTTTAAAATAAAATCATGAAAATGGAGTTTATCATGTTGATATTACAATACACTGATTCACGTTCCTCCCAACGGGACGTCAGCATGTCAATAGATTGACACTGGTGGTCGGTATAAAAATCCTGATAATATACTGAGGAGGGGAAACAGGACGGTCGCCACTCTCCTCACCACCCAAACTAAATCAAAATATGAACAATTTTATACAAGCATTTTTCTCACTGAAACACGCAAACTATTTGTTTAAATCTTAGCATGATATGTTATTGTATTTTGATAATCTACCCAAAGACACCCAAAACAAGAGGATTCAATGCTTAATTTAGCTATTTGAGACTTTTTTTTTCGCTCCCACTGATGTAGGTAACTTTTATCAAAGAGGAGGGTGACGGATCGTAAGAACTTACCAAAAGCCACCCGCCTCTGAGGTTAAAAATTTGTTGCTCAGAACACTAATTTGACAGATCAAATCGCACTAAAAGTTGTATGCAGACAAAGTATATCAAAATTCAATATACTTTGATTATTTGTTAGACACAATAACGCTGTCAAAGCTCTAATAAAGCTAATAATAAAATATGTGCTTACCGACTGCCACCCTCCTCGCTTCCGCACAGTGATATGTGGGGACACTTCGTTAATGAGGACTACCCTACTAGTGTCACTTATAAAGGCGAGGGTTTTCCGTACCACTCATATTGTCTCCAGCAATGAAATGTGACTGTAGGTGGATATTGAAAGTTTGGTCAGGTCCTGTTCCATAAATGACCATAATAAAAAGTCAAATATGTTTCTATTTGTTTAAAACGTGAGAATAAAGATTGAAATGAGACTGCAGTGATTTTTAAACTTCATTGGTAGTTGTAAAGTTGTAAAGCTAAAACTGTTGTGTGACAGAAGTAGTAAATGGTTCTTTCTAAGCAGAGAATCACCCAATATTAACAAGACATTGGTGTCAAGGCTTAGCTTATTTTAGGCTTTATTCGAGGCATCATTAGTAGGGACTAAGTCTTTGTAGACATTTAAAAAAATTGTTCATTAGTGTATTGTCTCGTCACAGGCCGTGGTGACTTTCAAAAGTTTGAAACATGTTTCTCAAGTACGAAAGCCTACGAAAGCCATGATTGGGCATGGCACGTCAAACTAACTTTTTCTACTGATCGTGAAGACCAAAGAATCAAAACTGTGACGGTAAAAGTGATGTAAGTCACAACACCCGTTACGTGCGACGATTGCTTTTTGTGACATTAAATGTAGCTTACAAACTTTTAATAGTTACAAAAACAAATGAAAATGTGTTTGAAATGTGAATATAAAACGCATATAATCATAGAACGGCTACAGTTTTATAGCAATTGTCATAAGTATGGTGTAATGAAATGTTAGTGCTATTTTACATCATTAGATCTAGTTCTAGAGCATCAATCGCACTGTTCGGCCATGCACACAATCCGTGAGTTTATTGTTTATATGTGTACTGTAAACAAAGTAGCTGGAACGTCTGGAACATCCGGAACCAATCTGCTACTGGATCAACAGGAACACGTGTGCCAACCCGCCGTAGCGATGACACTCACCCAGGGCTCACCTCCTTATTCAGGCGGGGCCCTGGCTGCGCTGCAGACGTTCCTCAGCTAGACTACTCCTCGTTGTGTTTCCTAAGACTACACGTGCACCACGTACCAGGACTGACGACTGTCCATAGGTAGTGGGGTGTATTACCCGGTTTCACGAGAGGCCTCCATACGGGGAGGACTTCGCACCGGGTGCTGACACGCTGTACTTGGCGTCCCCTACGCACAACCACGGTAGACCAAGTCCACGACGGTGAGGGAGGAAGGCCATCGGCCAGCCTCGGTAAGTAACAAGTAAAGAGGGCCTACTCCCATATTCCAGGGAGCAGGTTGCCAGCCCTACATGCTGCTGTACCAGCGTCTAAGAGAGAACTGCCGCTAATCGGCTCAACACAGTACAAGAGAGTACTGGTCCCTAATCCTACAGTGGCCATAGTAAAGGAGAACAACAAAGCCTATCAAGGTGTGTGTAACTGGGATATTAACCTAGTCCAGTGCAACTTATACTATAGGGGAATTTATACTCTGCGGTCATGCTGCAATGAACCCGCGCACTGGAGGCCCTAACAACTTTTGTTACACACTCCCCCAGATTCCATGAGGATGGAACACTCTGCTTTTTAGAGAGTGAGACACTCGCATGGAAACTCCCCCAACCCATATCCTCGAGTATCCTAAGCACAGGTGGCTCCTGGTCGTCAGCGGGTTCCTACTTCACGGAGTGCGCGACAGGCGCGCCCGGACGTCAGCGACAGGCCGGTGCGACTGCTACGCAGGTAAGTCTGCCAGCGGACGCTCCACCCTTCCTGCCCTGAGAGGTCCGCCGAAGAAATCGTCTCCCTGGAAGTTGCGCCTCACCAGGTAAGCCTGAAACATACAAACAAAAACATGCAAACACCCCACCGCCCTCCCCCAAAGTCCAACTACATCCACACTAGTGACGTGCGATGGCTCACTTCTGTCATGGTCGCTCCGCGCGACGGCTGCTCGCTTCAGCACTTTATCACACTCACACAGCGTGAACTTGTCGCGCAGCGCACCCTCGCGCTATGGTCTTACTTTGCCACGGGGAGCGGCGGGGCACACATTCACACACAACATTCAGCCTGTGCCAACTCACTCACACACATACAAGGGCAAACAAAGGAAATCTGGGGGCTAATCGCAATCTACGAGTACAGAGTGGCCGTGTAGAGCCGAATTAGAATGCGATAGAAATGGCCACTGTCTTCGTATTACTCTTGGACGGACAAGTCCGGGGCTACCACGAGAACCTTGCACTGGCAACAACGCGCGGTTTCGTGAGAGCAATATGACCTGCTGCGTGGCGTCGCGTCCGACGTCACAGGGGTGCGATCGACTTGTCCAGCCGACCGCTCTCCACTCAAACTACGCGAGGGACCTCGTCAGGGCTCACCTGCAGCTGGAGACCTTGACGATCCATCTTCCAGGATCGCCCTTGCGGAGCGCACTCCGCGACTGGCCCTTCTTGCTGGTACTGCCTCCTTGCGGAGGAAGCCCTTTGCTGCGGGACGAGCGTCGCCTGCTTCAGGAGTCACTTCTGGAACTGGCGAGCGCTGGAGCTGTTGTCCTGCTGAGCCTGGGTTGAGAGTCGTCTAGGAAGCACTCTGAAGTCGCCTCGTCGACGGTCTCGTCTGCTTCTTCACATGAGTCTTCTGATCCGCCGGTCGCTGAACCGTCGCCCGTGAACCGGACCCCGACACTGCCACATCCATTTCCACCTTCTGGGACGTCTCGCCCGCTACCTGAAAGTGCTGCGTAGCGTCCTCAGCATTGGTGACCAGGGAGGGCTTCAGCCCGTCCCCCCGATCTCCAGACTCTACCACCTGGGGGGGGGGGTCAGCCGTCGGCGTAAGCCCCACGCCTGCCCCACTGCTACTGCTGGGAACTGTATCAGCCATCATGGCTTCTACAGACCCATACCAAACACTGGATAAGGTCGCAGCAACTCCAATTCCAGCAACACTTCTATGAATCATCAAGCTGCAAAATACACTCCGGATGAACGATCAGCTGCCCAAAAACCGCCAACAACTTCAAAAGGTAGCACTCTAGTCATGAGACCGCCAAAACACCTCCGCGCATCACTGCACTTGCCTCTCACCAGCCATTATCCTACCATTTGACCATCGCCCTCTACAATATCCCGCCTCCATGGGGAAGCTTTGTTTACATATACCAGCGTGACCTCTCACCCACCTGCGACATAGCTTGGGCGCGACAATCCTCCATTGTCCACTGAAGCTGCCGCGAGTTGCCCAACCGCGACCTGGGGCCTGTTTCATCAAGCTAAAAACGCAGTACTGAATTCGCTTCGCTATCGCCGTTTTGCGTTTTTTGGGGTTGCAAGAATTTTTCTTGTGCATAAAATCGAGCGTTAGTTTGCGAATTTGACGTGCGAAATGCATTTTAAATGACATGGGGAAAAGGTGCTAAATTTGAGCGATGGCCTATATATCTTATTATAATCAATTGCATTTATACCAAGATCGGCATGCAGCTGCGGACTTCGTCACGAAGTTGCTGCTTTGCGCTTGCGATATCGCTTGTGTGTGAATGATGTAAGATAGGCCTATATATTTGGTAGGGTTGTATTATTTAAAAAGCTAGTTGTTTTATCAAGGTGCCCTTTATATAGATGTGGTCCTATCATAAAGTTGGTCTCTCAATATAGAAATGATCCTATTAGAGAGGTGGTGTCAAATATAATTTGTCTTATTGTAAAGGTGGTCCATCTATGTAGGTGATTGTAAGATAGATGAGCAATATCAGCTAGTTTCTCCAAACTTGCAACTATGTAAACGCTATCAAATATATCACGGTTGTTGAAATCACATGCATGTCTAAACGAAACTGATACTGAAGAAAACGCAAGAAAAGCAGCGTTGTGATACTGCAGGAGCGATGCTGTTGATGCAACACTCGCAAACGCAGTAAAAACGCTTTTGCTATCACATACGCATGCGCATATTTGCGATTCGCTGCGTCCATAATGATGAAACAGGCCCCAGCCTCCTGCGCGATAAGCCCCCGATGTTGACTTAAGCAGCGCAAGCCGCCGTGGCCAGTTAAAGCATACCGCGACTCCGCCACTTTGTTGGTAATTACATACTGCAGATGACCTTTCACCTCTTTGTTCAACTCCACGATTCTCCTCTTTAGTGGTGTGTCTGCCTATTAACGTAAAGCCTTCGGCTCAACTCCACGATGCCCATAGGTGCAGCGCAACGCCACCACCCTCTGCCAACCAAAAGGACCCAAATACGTACACTTCGGTGACCTATGCAACGGATTTCGCCATCCACGGCGCGTATCATCCTCTTCATTGGTGTTTACAACGTAAACCATGACTTCCCGATGCAATTCACTGAATCAAAAAGGCTTGATTCTAATTACACCAACACCATAGCCATGCTTCTCGTGCCCATCTCTGACTCATCTGAACCTACTATCTGCATTCGCCTATACATGGTGACAGAATGAGCAACCACGCCCACCAGCCATCGCTTCACCACTAGATCCTCGCTTTCAGTCTCATTTCAATTGGATTTCGTTACCGTCAATGTTACTGCATAACTGCTAACTGGTGTACTGCATGCAACTTCTCATCTTTGTTCCGCGGACTGGCTGTCCTCTTTAACCGTACTACTGCCTTCCTGTGGCTCCATCGCGCCCCCGTCGCCTTAAGACGAACAGGTCGCGTTGCTCAAACAGCCAGTACTGTCCTCATGTGGCTCCTTGCACCCCTGTCGCTTTAAGCAAACAGGTCGCATCGCACTAGGACCACCATCTCCAACCGAGGTTGCGGTCGATCACTCTTACGTTCCTTCTGCAGCTTGGCGCGACCCCACTCCACTCTCCCCCAAGTTTCACAATGAAACCCACAGCAAAGGAAGAAAATGAAATGATAGGTCGCTCTCTCATTCCACCCACATGTGAAATTTCCATCAAGTATGTGGGGTGGCGATCAGAAAATTGATCACTCGCCCCTCCGCTATTCGTCTAATACGTCGCATTCCAGTACTCTATGAATCTCACCCTGTGGCGGGCTAGCAGATTCACAGAGTGCTAAGTGTCTTTCTTTACTGCTAAAATCGCGCCTCGCCCCAGTTTAAAAACCGGTTTAAGACAATCGACATTCTCCCATTGCTCCAACATCGGTTTGTGGCCTCTGACTTTCTTGGCGGGGGCAGGCTCATGGAAAATCCGGATCTTGACCCCATACATGATCATTGCTGACAGCAATCACCTGATGCAGCCCGGTCCACGGATCTATCTGCAACTTTTCCCGCTCGAGAGGGGGCGAAAACATCATCACTTGGACTCCATCCTTATAGTTGCGCACCGCCCTTCCTGTCACCTCTCAGACTGTCTCAGCCATCTGCATAGCCAGATTACGTTGATGGAAAACTTAGGCTGAATAACACTGAGGCACTGCCCTGTCGTCACGCCCATACATCAAGTCAGTTGGTAAGAGGGGATCCGTGCATCGACTATACAACACGGAAACCCTGTGCTCGCGTTGGGAGGGTCACATTGTACGCCTTAAAGACATACGTCAGCAACTCGTCCCAATCCTCCTTGTTGTGAACACTCAGCGATTTCAATATGGCCTTTTATCATCTTGTTTTACTGCTCTTTTCCACCATTACGTTGCTCCGCGGAGCCCACGCGGTGGTTCTCGTTTTGTAGATCTTACACACTTTACACAGTTCCTTCATGAGCTGGTTGACAAACTCAACTCCCTGGTCGCTGTGCAGTCTCCTCATCACCCGCTGGCACGCGATGTACTCCCAGAAGAGCACATCTACGACAGCTTCCGCTGTCGTTTAAGGTAACGCGTACAGCATCTCTGTTTGCACCAGCTATCCCTTCTTAAAGTACTCTTGTACATCCTCCTCACCACCTCCGTCGTTTCCGGCCAAGCGAAACAGCAAAGTAGAGTCTCATTGACGCGTTCATAGCCCAAGTGCTTAACACTGTGAACATGAACACACCGCCATATGCTCTCTCGCCACACGACCGGCTCCAGACAGAATTGTACACGTTCCACCAGGCGGCCTCTCGCACGGATTACTCGATCCGTGGTCCAGACTCCATTTTCCGCTTCACATAGACTGCCCCAACAGCGACGATATGCCCGAACTTCAGGAAATTGCTTTTTCACCTCCTCTTCGTCGATCACCTCGCTCCTCCGTTCTTTCGTCTGAGTCCACATCTCGGGCAGCAATTCCCACCTCAACTCCTGGCTGAGAATGGTAATTGCTTCGGATAAGCCCACTTAAAGTCACACTTTTCTTCCCCGAGCGCCAATCATGCTGAAGCACTTGGGGCCGTCCAAGGCACCCAAGCATCCATCACTTCGCGGCAGAGGATAAACACCTTTCTTCGTCACCTCGTTCAGTCCTCGGAAATCGCCGCAGAACCGGGGTTCTCCCGACTTTTTCTGACAAACACCACTGCTGCGCCCCAAGGCGACTTGGAGGGACGGATCACTCCGCTCGCTATCATCTTCAGCTCAGCATACACGTACTCTCGCTTTCATTGAGCGGCGAGAGTAATTTCTCTTTATCGGCTTGGCATCCCCTGCATCTACTTTAGGAGAGATCAAATCCGTAAAACCTGGACTTTGTCCGGGCTCACGAAGATGTCTTCCTACTCCATCACCAGGGCTTCCAACTTGGAGACCTCGTCTGGCGTCAACTCTCCTTGAGCCGGAAACATACAGCGACAAGGCTCTGATACACGTACCAGACCTCTCACTTGAGTGGGCTCAGTCGACGACCCAGCCGGAACCATTTCTTCCGTGAAGTATTCCTACAGTCCCCCCTGCGCATGGGCGACTCGTCAGCCTTTCCTTCCAGGTTCAGTTGTTGACTGGTCCACTCCATTCCGTGCCTGGTGCCTACAGCATAGTATTCGCTACCTATGTACGAATCTGCCATATCCCCAGTACAGGTCTCTCACCTCTGTCCGAAGCCTGGTTGACGTCCTCTTCCAGACGACTTTCATCCTCAGTTGAGAGTCCTGCGATCTTGGCCACAATCATCCCTTCCGGGATCTCTCTAAATGTCGTACTCTGGTTTTCCAGGGTGAGGGGCAGAGATCCATCGTCTCTGATCACATCTAGTGATGGCACTACCAAGAGCTCATCGCCACAATTGACGATGTTCTTCGCTAACACCTCCTGCCCCACCCGTCTGCGATCCCGGATGCGACATCTGACGAGCTGTACCTCCATGCGAGCGCACACGCTCCGTCTTCGTGAGTCGCACCAGGTCAATGCTGTGCACTGCTAAAACTTGACCGTACAAGATACTGCGAGCTTCTCCTATGCCCACCGTCTGGGTGGCACAATCGATGTTCACGCCATACGTTGGTAACCAATCCATTCTCAGCAACAGGTCCAGCCCCTCCAACCGACCCACTAGGATCCTCTGGTCGTAGAGACCATCCCCGAGCTGGAACTTTCTTGACTTCAGCAACTCACCGCCTGCTCCGGAGAGCTCCACATGGGCAGGCTGTAACGGAGGTAGATCGCTCTGCAACTCCTCGTATACCTTGTCGGCCAACACACTGAAGATCGCCCCTGTATCAATACAGGCCACCAGCGGTTTCCCGCCTACTTCTACGGTGACTCTGCATACGAGTGCGGCTCCAGACAGGCCCAGCATTCTATATCCTTGTGCAAATTCGGCTTCCACTTCCTGGCACTGGTATTCCATCTCTCCATATCACTCCAGCTTCCGAGGGGCGCGGCGCCTCTGGCCCTTCGTGTCCGAGGCATCTCCGTCGCTGACCTCCACTGTGGGTAGAGGAAAAGATGTGCGGTACCTCCTTGTAGACTCCTCGCGGTCCCGTGTGGCTCCTCTACAGATGGAATTTAATGGATCGAGTGTCGGCATATGGAACGCCTCACCCAACCGACGGGTTGCTACCATGCGTTGGCCGAGCGGCAAGGTCCTCACCCCCAGGTAGAGGTAGCTTACAGCTCCGCCCCCGGCAAGCTTTTACACCTATGCTTGGCCCTAGCCTCTCGTCCAGTGTTGCTACGCGGCCCCTCCTGCGATTACTTCCTCGCTCACTCGGCTCTTCCGTCGACTGCAGTTGAACGCAAGGTACACCTCCTCCGTCGGGTGCCAACGCTCCGGCAGGATTATCCCTCACATCCAACCCTCGTGCTACATCTGCTCCTTCTCGTCGCAACGTCTCCCTGCACGAGTGGAAATCCAACCCCGGGCGAGTGGGACTTATCGCCGAACTCCCAATCGAACGATCTCCCCCGGCTGGCGATCTTCCAAGTTGATAGGTTTTGGAGGTAGTCCTCTGACCCGCTGCGGGAAGTCCATCCCCCCCGATCCCCAGTTGATAGGTTTCGGGGGTAGTCCTCTGACCCTCTGAGGGAAGTCCATCCCCTCCGATCCCCAGTTGATAGGTTTCGGAGGTAGTCCTCTGACCCTCTGCGGGAAGTCCATCCCCTCCGATCCCCCCTACCCCCTCATCGTGGACTTCCCTCCAGGCCCGCCCATCCGTCCTTGACCATTGGCTGGGCCACCTGACGATCGAAGTCCTGACTCAAACCAGGTCGGTGGCTGCACCTACGGCCCTTCTTGTCCTCTGGCGCCTTCTTGCCACCTCCCAGCGAATCACTCGACGAAAGCTGCAATACATCACCATCTAAGGCGAGATTTTCATCTTGCGTACCGCTTGATACCAGACCAGCAGGGGGAATTCGCGGCCCAACCTCCCTGCTCACTCGTTTCCCGACGGCGGCCTAGCCGAAGTGGGCTGGTCAGACCCTACCCCAGCAGGAACCTCACTGGACAGCTTCGCTTCTACTTGCGTTCGGCTGCCCGTTCAGCCACCCTCGTTCTGTTCGCGTTGTTTACGCTTTTGGAGCATCAATAACTCAAATCTGCTCCGGTCGCGTCTGGGCACTGATAGCGGTAGTGATCTCTCCGATCACACTTTCAACAGCTCCTCATCTACCTCTAACCGCTCCTTGCCGCTACCCTCACTGGACTTCTCCGTATTCTTGCGGGCACCTTCCCAGGGATCTCGCCTCTGTTGACCACCTCGCTGGGAGTGCGGTGCATTCCTAACTGCATTCTTCCTGTTCGCGACACTCACTTGCTCTGAAGCTTGCGACGTGTTCCGCGGATCTATCGCCTCCTTTAGCCTGGCAACATTTGCCATAGAAGGGTTCTTCAGCTTCGCAGCATTCTCTCATCCTTTCTCCTGCGCAATGTACGGCCGTCACCTGCTGGGGTTGTTATGACTCCCCTGTCGTACCTGTTTCCGCATCACCACCGTCAGCCCTACTGGCTGGGCGGTAGCCCCGTCGTGAATGTGCTGGAGGGAAGCAGTGTCCAGTCCTAACATGATCCGTTTGACGACAGCTGCCTCTCACTTTTTGATGCCCTGCTCATGCGCCTACCCCGCCAGGAACATCAGCTGCTAAATGAAATCTCGCACCGATTCCTTGTTGCCCTGCTTCCTCGTGTGGAGTTCCCCCCCCCCCACCCCGCCGTACACACCTGGACTTCAGTGTGAAAGTACAAGTTGCACGCCGTCACGAGGGTAGCCCAGCCATTCCTTCATCCTATAGTCACATTCTGTAGCGCACTCTGCGCTTCTCCAGTCAGTAGATCAAACAACCAACCCGCCATTCATCCATTCATATGCTAAGTCCATTCGCCATACATCACCCTCGCCACTCCACTAGTGGAATGGGGGCGGTCGCGCCGTTGCCGTCTGCTTCAGCTGTCGCACATTGAAGTCACGTATTCACTAACACGTCGCCAATAGCGACACTTGGATTGTCGTCTGCTCGCATCTGATCGCGCATGCAATGTCGCCATGCATTGCAGCTCACTCGCATATTGTTGTCTGTTTCATCTGGTCGCTTATTTACTGTCGCGCCGCCAAGTACGTTAGCTCGCTCAGGTACATCGTCGTCTGTTTGTATCTGGTCGCATATTCATCGTCGCCGTGCTTTGCAGCTCACGCCGCCCACATCAAGCACTCTACAGCTACATATACATCATTGTGGGCTCTTCTCGCAGACGTTGTCCCCATCGGGTCGCGTTACCGCGACTAGTGTAATAGACACTTCTGCCAAGTGATAACTGCATTGTGGAGAGCTCTCTCGCTCGCCTGACGATATGACCAGCTTCCGAGCGAGTATAGGCCGCCCGACTCGCATCTGCGAGCCTCAGTCGCGCCTGATACCCGCACACGGCTGTCGCTACTGCTTCCTGACAATGTAACAAGCTTCCCGTGCGAGTATAGGCCGCCTGACTCGCCTCTGCGAGTCACACTCGTCCCTGATACTCCGCACCTGGCTGTCGCTGCTTCCCACAACGTTGTAGCTGGGTTGGGGAGAGTTCTCTCGCTTACCCGGCGACTTGACGACCTCGTGGGCGAGGGTAGCCCGTCTGGCCCCCTTGCAGGGTAGACACTTCACCTCGCTCTACCCCACTCTGTCGCTTCTAGATCGCTGGAACTCTTGGTCTGTGGCACTTGCCGCGCCACTCCTGAGTGTCCTGACCGGTCTGCTTTTATGAGGGACGGGACTCCGTCTCTGCACGTCAGTTCGCACAACCGTAGCCACAGTCGTCTTTCTTCCTTATCCCATGCCTCCGCCCCTGCTACAGTCGCCCTGGGGGAGACCAAAGAGTCGGGGCTGGGGTATTGCCGTTCTTTGCATGGTAACTTCTTGGTTTCACTTGATGGGTCGGGTTTTACAGGTCCGACTGCCTGCTGGCTAGGGGAACGCGACGGCGACCTCAAGTCTTGTCGCTTCTCCTTCATGGGCTTGGCCACCGGTCATCTCGTTAGACGAAGCACCCGCTGACCAAGCTCTGACTCGCTCTCTGACACTAGATCATCCAGCGAGGTCTCCCGCGACTCTTATTCGTGGTTCGACCGCGTCCCTGTTTCCCTGGCTCTGTCGCGTGCGCGAGTTTGCTGGAATAGGATGGCGAACTTCGTCGCCCATCTCGGTCGCATAGCCCCTGCGTTGGTTGATTCCCTCTTCGCTCTCGTCTGTGCTCACCTTTCTCGACTCCTGCTGATTCCAACTGTTGCCATCAGACAGCTCGTCGCGCCGCAACTGTTCTTTGTCGTCTTTGGTGGTCCGGGCTACAAACACGTTGGTGTGCGGCTGCACGTTCGCACATTGCGGTACGTCGCCACCCGCGGCAGTGTTGATCTTCTCTGCGGCCCCATCTGATGGAAGTGGTGGCAAGGGTGGCAGTGCCTGAGGCACCGACCGCACCCCGCCAGTCATCCCCATCAACTTTAGGGTCACGAGGGAGCTGCTCCGTGTTATCATGCGAGCCCGATGGTCGGCCCTTCTTCTTCTTCTGCACTGCCTGCTGCTGGTCGCTCAGCTTGTCGCTCCTGACCCTCTCGCACGCTGTTGCTGTAGCACTTCATCTCGCGCACGTCCCCGTCGTGTATTGGGTCGTCGCTTGCGCGATCTCCCACCCGACGAGACGAGAACTGTCTCCCAACGCCTGCATGGACTTCGCAGTGTTAGACACCACTCTCTTCAATCCTCTGGGCTGCCGACGGGATTGCCACCCCTTGCCTACGCCTCAGGGGGCTACTGCTGCTCTGGAGTCTCGGCCTTCGTAGGATCTCCAGGCATTGCATCCGAACGAGGGGTTTATTCAACCACCACGTCCCTGCGTGTACTCCCGTGAGATCCTGGTCTCAGCACCAAATCTGTAAACAAAGTAGCTGGAATGTCTGGAACATCCGGCACCAATCTGCTACTGGATCAACAGGAACACGTGTGCCAACCCGCCTAGCGTTGACACTCACCCAGGGCTCACCCCCTTATTCAGGCGGGGCACTGGCTGCACTGCAGACAATCCTCAGCTAGACTACTCCTCGTTGTGTTTCCTAAGACTACACGTGCACCACGTACCAGGACTGACGTCTGTCCGTAGGTAGTGGGATGTATTACCCGGGTTTCACGAGAGGCCTCCATACGGGGAGGACTTCGCACCGGTGCTGACACGCTGTGCTACGGACGTCCCCTACGCACAACCACGGTAGACCAAGTCCACAAACGGTGAGGGAGGAAGGCCATCGGCCAGCCTCGGTAAGTAACAAGTAAAGAGGGCCTACTCCCATATTCCAGGGAGCAGGTTGCCAGCCGAGTGAACTGCCGCTAATCGGCTCAACACAGTACAAGAGAGTACTGGTCCCTAATCCTACAGTGGCCATAGTAAAGGAGAACAACAAAGACTATCAAGGTGTGTGTAACTGGGATATTAACCTAGTCCAGTGCAACTTATACTATAGGGGAATTTATACTCTGCGGTCATACTGCAATGAACCCGCGCACTGGAGGCCCTAACAACTTTTGTTACTGTACATTAAAATACAAAAATGTCATTTTTTATGAAGTAGAAAGTAATTTAAAAAGCATTAATCGGTTGTATCATTGTATCACTATATCAGGGTAGATAATGTTTGGATGTCAAGTTTTATTTCACGTCAGACGGGGGGAAAAAACCCCAAAAACGGTGTATGTGAATGGCCGGTTTTAGCGACTGGTGCTCTATGTCTATGTGAAAAATCAAATTAAATTCTCATCAACGGCAATGTGCTGTAATTTCTAAAATGTACAGAACATATATGCAGGGATGATTCGTCTGACTTCTAATACCCCATTAACGCCCCTGTCAGAGTGGACAGGCGGAGCACGGACTTCGCGTGGCTACGCGCGCGAAGTTTGAAAATTTAAAAAAACTTCAAACTTGTTGCAAAATTTTCCCTTCCTGGCGGAGTAGAAGTGAGTCCGCAGGTGGAGAAATAGCCCTTGAGCACACCCCCGCCCCCACGGACCTCCACTGCAGCGAAGTCAGGCGGAGAGAAATTTTGCTAGTGCGGAGTGTAAAATGTGTATAGCGGACTCTGGCGAAGTCAAATTATGAGTCTTGCGAACCCTGACGAACTGAAATTGTGCGTGACATTCGCCAGACAACCGCCGACGGAGTCAAGCGAAGTATAAGACTTCGCCAGCGAACTGAAGCGAATATCCAGAGTCCGCCAACGGAGACTGAAAACTCTGCCAAATAACATAATAACAAGGGAAAATTCCTTGCGGAGAGCAGCGAAGTCATTCGGCGAAGTCCTGCGAACTTCCGCGAAGTGTAGCGAACTTTGGCAGAGTCCGCTTCACAAAGGCGGCGTCCGAGCGGATCTTATTTTCCATCAAATTTGCGACGGAGCATGCGCGGAGGTAGCGTGTATAAAAGTGAACTTTGTCTGTATGCTGTCTGTGTATGTGTGTGTGTGTGTATGTGGGGGTGTGTGTGTGTGTGGGGGGGGGTTGTGTCTGTATGCTGTGTGTGTGTGTGTGTGTGTGTGTGTGTGTGTGTGTGTGTGTGTGTGTGTGTGTGTGTGTGTGTGTGTGTGTGTGTGTGTGTGTGTGTGTGTGTGTGTGTGTGTGTGTGTGTGTGTGTGTGTGTGTGTGTGTGTGTGTGTGTGTGTGTGTATCTGTATGCTGTCTGTGTGTGTGGGGTCTGTATGCTGTCTGTGTATGGGGGGGTGTCTGTATGCGGTCTGTGTGTGGGGGGATGTCTGTATGCTGTCTGTGTGTGGCATTGACTATTTTTATGTGAGCTTTTTTCAAGGCTGATTCCATGCTGGTTTTTACAATAGATAAGCAAGAGAATAATATGGATAATTATGCCATAGAAAGGGATTCGTGAAATGTAGTGACAAATAGGATTTGAATAATGGCATAGAACCTTGATAAACTATGGAATCACAACATCCTATGCTGGACAACTCTTCCCCAGTAATTGTAATAAATGCTGTTATTTATCATTGTCTCTCCACAGACATCTTATTGTTTAGGGACGACATCTTGTATACCCCACGAGTTTCTGAACTCACGTACTATATCCCAGCAGCCTGACGTTGGATTATGGTTGTATTATGCTGTGACGTCAGGCAACGTAAATTCAACGTCACCCCAACGTTGATTGCCTGACGTTGACACAACATCAGATTTTCAACGTCACCCTGACGTTTATTGCCTGACGTTGATCCACCGTCAGACATCAACTTTGGATCAACGTTGATCCAACGTCTTGTGCCCGCTGGGATTATTGTAAATTGGTACAGGAGACCAACGTTGATCATCATCATGGAAATGGTGATGACACTTTTTTTAAACCTGGCATTGTGACACTTTCACATCTCAGGAACTTCTCACAGATAGTTTGATGTGAACGGGCAGTTTGAAGACTTGTAGGTTTGAAGTGGACACTTGTGAAGTTCTTGGAAGGCTCTGGGATGGGGAGTTGAATTTAGATACCCATGTACTTGCAATTGGTATAGAATAGGCAGATCCAGGGGGATCGCAGGGGGTGCCCCCTGTACCCCACAATAATACCATAGGGTTTTTGTCATGTAGGCTATCAATTACATACACGAAACCCATGCGGAGAGCTCTTGCTCCGTACAGCGGCGTACAGCGGAGGTGAACGGCGTTCATTTTAAGTGGTACGGAGGCAGACGGAGTCCGTTGGTGCCAAATACGGCTTCACGCGGAGACCAGCGAACTCAAAAAGATCAAAGGGAATTCGATCAATAATCCCCGCAAGCGTGAAGTGGTCACGCGAACTCAAATTTCCACTTCTCCAGAGAAGTGGAGAAAGTCCGCGCCATTTTTGGACGCGGAGATAGCGCGGAGGTAGCACGGAGCCCTCTCGGAGGCCAAAAAAGTCCGCAAGAGTCCGCCAGACTCCGCTGCGGAGCCATGCGAATCGCGTTGTCGATTCGACAATGAAAGTGTTAATTTTTCATATTTTTCACCATTTTTATGGACTTTGTCATTTTTTCGACCTAAAATTGACGCGGAGTTGACTCCGCGCGTCCACGCTGACAGGGGGGTAACATGAAGCCAATTGTGGTCGATTGAGAATTCCGATGAAAAATCAAACACTTTCCAGAACTATTCGGTACTCAGACTTGTGCCGATCTCAGACTTGTGCCAATCGGGCTGAAGTGACTGCACTCTACGTAGTGCATTGGCTGGTAGGGATGTTGGTACCAGTTGGGGTGAATAATGTTATCATATACCATTGTAAAGCTGAATGTCTCTACATTTCAGATCTGCATGATAGCTATGCGAGATGAGTAGCTTATGTGGTGAAATGGACCTGTTTCCATGGTAACCATAAGAATGTTTCCACAATATACAAATTTCGTCTTAGAAGCAAAGGCTTTCCACCTACACAGTCAGTCAATGGCTTAAATTAAAGATTGTGACATAGGCCGGGGGGGGGGTCTCTACCCATAAGTAGGTACGGGTGTGCCTCCGCAGCCACAAATGTGGTACCCATCCATATACCAGCTATGAGCGGAAAATATGACCCATCTCTATACCACATAAATGAATGGACACACACACACACACACACACACACACACACACACACACACACACACACACACACACACACACACACACACACACACACACACACACACACACACACACACACACACATATATCACAGAAAAAGTTCCTATTGAAACATGCCTCCATAACGTAGAACATCTAACTAA
>CM032669.1:41400670-41467359 GCA_019095985.1 Streblospio benedicti
TTGCCACATGTCTACCCGGTCATTTTTGAGAAATTCAAGATGGCTGCCGATATTTCATGGAAATTTGGAAACTCTACAAGACCTCATAGTTTCCTTATTAATTCACTTAATTACATGATTTTGGGTTCTAACTTCATATTTTCATGGACAAGGAAGACCATGGTACTACCTAAAATCAAAAAACAGTTTTGATTTGTGAGATATTACAAGATGGTTGCCAAAATATAACCAAAAACTGTCAAAAATGCGTCATGGAAGACAAATTGTTCCCTGCAATACTCACATTTATGACCGGTTTGGTAACTTTATTCTATGGCAAATTCGGTAATAAATGTACAGATGAGCTGTTCCATACTTAAATACCAACTTAAAATTGTTCAAGGGTGTGTAGTGAATATTTCTAGGGGATTAATAGACTGCTATTGAATATTGAAGAAATATGTCATGGTTTTGAGCTCAATATGCATGAATCAATGCCCGACTTTGGTGAATATAGCCCGAGCTTGCGAGGGCAATATTCAACAAATGAGGACATTGATTCATGCATATTGGCCGAAAAAACATGACATATATTCATTATACCACGATTAACCTTCATAAAGAGATTTTATTTTCATTGGCCACACCGAATGACAAGTCGTATTACCTTCTGCCGGTTTTGCACACATTATTAGCATTATCCGGCATTTAACATTTCTCAACGCAATTTTAATCACTGAAACTAATAACACTAGGTTTATCACATTTAAAATTCATCGTTTTTACTTACAAATTATTTCTGAACAATCAAAATATTCGTCCAACTATGACAAATTTCAATGCAGCGATGCTAGTCTAAACAGTTCACGCTTGGCTGCATTAAGGGGACTGTGAACTCTTTTCTTAGGATTTTATTAAACTTTGATTTTCTCACTCATTATTACTTCAATTCTTACAAATTACACCTTATTTTGTAGATAATTATCTAATCTAATGACACAACATGTTTTGAATTGTATAGATTGATGATTTTATTTTATAAAGCAATTAGTGAAAAAATTACAACTTTGCCTGCGAAGCATATAACTGATAGTAAAACATCGAAATGACCAAAATCACTATTCAGTTACAAAATTTGTATATTTATCTAGAAAACCTTGCCTCAAATTTTTTATGTTTTTCCTCTTTATCATTTTGTAATGCATTTTAAGCTTTAAAACCACTCATTTTCCGAATTTTCTTGCAAATCAATACTAAAACGTTCATAATTCATCAACGAAATAAAAAAATCAAAATCCCTAGTAAGGTTTTCTTCAAAATGCATATATCTTCAAATATATACACGTTTGTGAAAATTTGATTTCACGGTTAAAGAGAAATATAAAAAGAAAAATTAATCCACTATGCAATCTTAGTTTTGAGAAAATGGGCTTTAAACATGGCCGATCAATATACATTGATAGTAATTGCTGTCTATAAAATGCATCATATAAGAAAAACTGTTGATGATAAAAGGTTTATTTGAAAAAGATGTTGTTCTTTATCATTTATAGCATACAAAACATTGAAAATGTAAAAATTGAATTTTAGCCCATATAACCTTATAAGCCTGCAAAGAATGAGTCATTGTTTTTCACTCCAGGTTGGTCTTCACAAAATCGGTTGTAATGGGAAAACTATTGAAAATAAAAAGTTCATTTCAAAACATGTTGGTCTTCATAGTTTACAGTATAATAAATATTAAAAAGCATAAAATAGAACATTTTTCCCTTAAAGACTTCATAGTACCCTTATTAAGCTCCCTAATCCGGTTCAAATTTAACTACATGTATTAGTACTAGTAGTATGGGGGATTATATTGTCATGGCTATTTATCTGTGTGAATCAAAATCTGTGTGGTAACATAAATATAGTTGATTATATATTTTAATCAAAGGTTTCAAAATGGAGGACACATCTACTCTCTGAGGGCAAAATTCACCCATGGTTCATCGAGTAATTATGCCCGGCTGATTTTGGCTCTCAGCCAAGCAGAGAACAGTATTCAAGGGTGTGTCCTCGGTAGAGTGGTATAGTCTAATATATTGATAATAGAGCAGTAATAGGCCAACTCTATACCGCTCAAACACAGCAGTCAATATGTCTAGCTTCATTTTTCACTGTGCCTCACTGTAACCTCAAGTCTGACAATGACGATGAATGTGATATTGCCAACATAAAACTCTTGTCATTATTTCAAATAATGACAATCATCCGTAAAAATGCTAGAGTAAAAACACTGTTGCATATAATGAACGCTGAGGCCAATACATTAAACATGCAGAAGTATAACATTTGTTCCTAGTTTCAATAATCTTGGATTGTGCATCTGCTATAATGAACTTGTAAAATAAGCTTGCAGCATACATAGTGAGGGCAATCTACCAATACAATTACTTTACGTTTCTGAAAGATTCACCGTCGGAGCATTCGAAAATTTTGATCATGAGTAAAATACCGTATCTGGTATTGGAGGTTCTCATGACACTGTTTCATGGTGTTTCATGGTGTAGATGTTCTTTACTCAGTTTTAACTGGTTAAGAATACGAAAGATCGTCTGAAAAATTAAGTGGCTAAGAAAGACAGATTGTTCTCCAAAGAGACATTAAATGAGTTCATCAGTAAGTCAGATTCAATCTTGAGAAAATTGCAGACTATAAAGTACAACTGACAGCAACATTGTTTATTGGATTTTTTTTTGTTGAAATGGTGAACATTTTGAAAGTTCTTGTTCTAGCACATAGATTGGGTAATTGACAATTACATTTCCAATCAATCCAATCAATATGACCTTATTTCATAACTACTGACATGACCAACTACTTTATGTGGTGCTCAGCGTATATCCAAGACATGCGTCAATTGGAATAAAGAGTACCATCAGTGAACAAAGCCTTCATGGTAGGGAAATTTGTAGTGAAGCGCACGATTGGAAAATCTAATGCAATTGGACATGACATGTGCTTACAGCAAACAATAAACAGATCTCAAAACTGCTTCTGGAAGAATAGGAAACACAAAGAAGAGTTTTGTGGCCAAATGGAACTAATATACCACGATATACAATATTACAAATCTCCATAGAGATATTACTAGCATGACATTTTCCTACACCCCCTGCTAAGCCTCTGGTAGGTGTGACCATGAGTAACGAAAATGAATCAATAAACAGCATGATAGAATACATAAAGGATCATGAAAATCCTTTCAATGTAAATGCTGGCCCACGGCAAAAACTCCATCACATAATCACTCATGAGGTTCTGTCTGATGGCAAAAAGAGTTTTATCGTCAAATGTTGGGTTCTAACCCATCTCTTGTCAATCAAAACAGCTTCAAACACACTGTATCAATCTTTTAGAGTAAAAACATTTATTGGGAGGTTAAAATTGATAACTGACCACGGCTGACTATGAAACACGAAAATAAATCGTAACCTAGTCCTCAATATCTACGACTTCTCCAGGTCACGACTAGGTTATGAGTAAGTCCCGATGGTACAATGGCTGGGGGAAAAGAGGGGAGGGGGGGCAGTTGCAGTGGAAGCCTTCTGTGCATGGACTACCTCCCTACCATGAAGACTAGATAAGGACTAGATGTAGACATGGTCCCGCGTAGTTCTCGATCAGGTCCAGACCAGACCTCGAAAAATGGACAAGTCTTAACCTATTTTTCATCCAGGTAACGACAGTGCAATGGAGGAGTTACAGAACCCATCTCAGCACCCTGCTGTTCTGACAACACCCACCTTTGTCCTAACAGCACTTGTCTACTTCCAGACTGCATCTCTTCCACCCCACCCCACAAACCGTCCACCCAATCCCCACAACTTGATAGTGACTGGTGACGGTGGTTTTAAAAGGTAAAGAAATCACACCACCCTCTATTTTTATATTATTTTCCACATTTCACATTCCCCTTTTCTTTTCATTCCCCTTTTTATAGTGTAACAACCAATGTGACATTATGGCCTAAATCTATACAATGTACTCAGAATGTTTTTATTGCAAGCACGCGCCGTTAAGGGCCTTGGTACAATCAATGTATATTACAATGATCACTGATTGGTATCTAAAGCACTACGAAGAATTAATTAGCTACAGAATAAAAAAATTGTACTCATGTATTCTAGAACTTATTTTTATAGTGGCCTTAAAGTTAAAATGTCGATAGTGAAATTGACTCTGAAGTACACATGCGTTGGTATGAATCTGGTGATGCAGTGATGAGGCTAAAATAATAGCAGCCTGCTGTCGATGACGTCACACATAAAGTACTGAATGATGAGGTGTTTTTTGTTATGTAGGTGCCCTGTGTCACATATTTTTAATAATTGCATGGATATCTGTGCCTTCACTCGCGGGAGTTTATAAGGGTTAAAATATCCCACATCCAAATTTTATTTGCTTTTTCCCCCACATCCATAGTTTTTTGGCATTATACCCACATCCCACAAATTTCAAGGCATTTTCTCACTTCCCACTTCCTTGAAATCCCACATCTTTTTTTTTCGCTTTTCCCCCCACATACATATTTATCTGACCCGTCCCTTCAATGTTCGACTACCTGATTGTCAAACTTGATAGCTCCGATGTCTACTATTTATCAACCCTTATGTCAAACGATTACATTTTAGGGAACACACCCGTACCCTCATATCATTGGAGTGCCACACCCACGAAGCTGCAAAATTGTGACTATCATATCGTAGGGACCATACTGGTGCAGTCCAGAACCACCTGGGCACACTAGCAAAAAGCAAGTATGTCGAAGAAAAGAAATCCGATGATTCAATATGTGACAATGTGCTTACTAGTTAAAACGTCTGTGTTGAATAATTGAGAAGACCTTTTAACCCAAAACCAAGAGTTTATTGGCAACAAAAGCTGATCGTCCGGACGACACGACTGTCTGAAGAAAAACATTTAGACGTGAACACTATATAGGTCATTGTGTTATTTTCAAGCGCGTGTGGTGAGACGATTAACATTTTTCGTCACCTTCAAATATTGGAATATGTAAAATACGCCCATTATAATTATATAATAATGATGACTTGATATTTGAAGACGTATCCCAAACTGCAACTTATAATGCATGGTTTCGAAAAGAATATATATTTACCTGGACAGTCCGTGGGCGCATTGTGTTTGCTGAAGTTTTGTGGTGTTACGCCAGGATTTAATATGAAAATACGTCTTTTATAACCGTCAAATGTAGTACGTGTACACTGGTTCTTATTCCTGTAAATGTTTTAACATGCTGGTAAATAGTTATAGATAACGACAATATTATATTTGAATGAAATTATTATATAGCTTTAATATAACTTAAAACTAGAAAACACGTGGCATATTGTGAGGCGCCAAACGAAATCACGATCGCTACGGTTCACTGGTTTTATACTGAGAATGTTTGCAATATTTTAGTATTCATTTTATGTCTTTGAGTACTCAGTGTGAGCGCTTATTTTCAATAGCGAATCCGCTAGGAGGTAGGAGTAACACTGTGGGTATGAAGTGACTGCCATGCGTGCATTGGGTCAGCTGCGGTCAGCGCATTGGTGAGTGTACAAGGTGATTAGACGTGTTGCTGCAAAATGACGGCACATTGTAATTGTGCACGAAAAACATGGTATGTCATGAACTATCTTTCTCTGTGAAATTACGTTATAAAACACACATAATGACGCTTTAACCCAACATCACCGGGGTAACCCCAACAAGATGGATGCATAGTCTGTTGATTCAAACGTTTTTCTGTTGGTCATTTGAATTAGTCTGTTGATTCAAATGTTTTTCTTTTAGTCATTTGAATTTGTGAAACAAAGATTCATGGTTTAATGGATATGTATATCAACACTATGCATGTATAATTAGATTGCACAGATCAATGGCAGATCCATGTTTTTGGAAAAGGGGCGGGGGCGCACTTAAGGGATTTCATGGTTTTTGTACCCGCGATCGATGACGGACGTGTTAAAAACCCTATGAAACTGAAGTATTTTTGTGGGAAAAAGGGGGGTGCGTGCCCCCTGCGCATACAGAGACAACAAAAAAGGAACACAATTGTCTATTAAACATGTCAATCACATTATTTATAAGACAAACTGGGAAGATGACAGTGATGCAATTTAAAAGCAAAGACCATGTTTTGGTGAAGCAAGGAGGATAGAAAGAATTTGTTAATCAATGGTAGAAATTTATATCACTATTATTAACAATCACATGGGGGTCGGCCATAGAATATTAACCTCTGTCCCATTACTCAAACAGTGTATGCTTTGAAGTGAAGTTCCGCGAAAATATGGAGGACATTGTGATTTGTTTATTAACTGTTAATATTATCAGTATATTTTCGTAAAATAAACTTTCATGATTTTACTTGAATTTGAATATTTATTGAATTAAATAGTGTAATGTATTCATTTAAGATAGATATCAAATTACATTTAGCTATAGGTCTTAGCAGTGTATACAGCACACGATTGATTACAGCCTGCACTTCATAGTGAACACGCATCCCAGAAGGGACATACACCACATAATATGTAAAACTGCTGTATGTAATACCACATTTTAGACAATAATAGTATTGTCGCAGCAAATTTTTCGAGACCTCTTAACGAGGTTGTATCATACGTGAAAAAATAAAATTATCATGGATTGAGTTTTCATACTCGACCCTGAGCAGCAGCATCCACAGGAGCAATTTAGACAATCAATTATGCTTGTTCGACTGATGCGGAGCCTAAGCATCAAAGATGATCATCTTGATCATCAAAGATGATCTTTGATACTTAGGCTCCGCATCAGTCGAAAAAGCATTATTGATTGTCTAAATTGCTCCTGTGGTAGCATCAATCAGGTGGGGATTTGTCATAGATGTGCGAAATTACCCGGTACAGACCATCAACTAAGTCAACGGGAACAATGCCATGAGTGATAGTGACATTGCCTGTAAGTCCATCATTGAGACATGTAATTGTTCTAAACGCCATATATGACGATTGTGAAAGTAAAAGACTTAGAGAGACTACCATTTGTTATGGCCCAGGTAGGGTGTGAAAAAAATGAAACCATTATGATTATTAACACAAACACAAACACGCACGTGCGCACACTAATGTGTTATGTAAGGGGACGATTAACTTCATTAGGGAAAATTATCTATTTTCAGGTTTTTAATGTTTTCCTAATTTAACACATTTTGTAGACGCCATTCTGCAAGAACAAATAGTGACTCCCCCGCAGGACTGTGGGGTTATATGGGATTAATTATCAAATTTCACATTTTTAATGTTAATTATGCTATGTAAAATAAAGAACAACATACCTTTTGACATTCAGAGAGAGAGAGAGAAGTTTGAAAATTATCTGCTAGTCATGTGCATTTGTTATAGGCGCATTCTTGAGGTTTTTGCAAACCAAACGCTAACACTTTTATTTAAGGTGTGTTAAGTAGCAGCTTAATTTATTTCCACAGTTTACCATATCACGTATCACAAAATAATTAATTTTTCCAGCCTTCAACTAAAGAGGCTAAATAATTTGACAACATTGAAGATAGACTACTATTTTTATTCAAAGTGCTTTTTCATTAGAGATTCCAATTAAATCTAATTTTTTTTAGTGCTTGGAACCAGAATCATGATGTAAGTACCACCTGAGTGTCCATATATTCGTAAGTTAGGTGCCTTCTTGTGTGCACCCAGTATGAATCTATAGTGCAGTCTACTATGTGACAAGCTAATTGTATGATCGTACTGTAAAAATTGTTCTTTGACCTCTGTGTAAAACAAATGATTCATACGGACAGTCATCTTACTGCTGCAAAAAGGGTTTATTGTGATTCTGACGGGTCCTTGCTCGTCATGTTTAAAGAAAATTCGTTGCAAGGAAATGCAATTTTCTTTCCCAGGAAATGTTGCTATGATGGCACACAAGAAGACATGCAACAAGGTGCCACTATCTTCAGATGATTCAAATGGTGATAGAGGTCTTAGTACAAGTCGAAGCCATATTAAGCGTGCTAGTCTTCTTTGAACCAAGTACATTTTCACTCTGGCGAGGATCAGCCAGAATTAGGGAGGCCCCATTACCACGGAGCACTCAGCCTCCAGCTTTGCAGCACATATCGCCCAGGTACCATGGGATGAACGTGTTGGCAAGGAAAGAGCAGGAAACATAGCTTATTTGCAGACCAACAAATTGGCGTAAAAATGGCTTGAGGAGATGCTAGCTAAGTATGACACTCCTAGAGACTGTCCACTGATGATTGTGCTGAAATTGAATCCTCCCATATGGGAGACGCTCAGAACAACAGTGCGTTTGATGGATCTGAGAGTGCAAAGAGCTCAGAAGGCCCTCATCATGGCAGGCTTGATATTAGACTACAGTGGCAGTGAAAGACAGAACTCGAGAAGGGAGAAAAACATGCTATTACAGCTATTGCTATTAAAGCCCTGGCAGCGGCTGTGTTTGAGTTTAATATGATCCATCGTGAACTGACCAGAACAGATTCAGTCAGTTGTGCAAGCCTGCAGTGCCGGTCCCCAAATACTTGTGCAAAATGATCTGACTAAGCACATCAAAGACCTAACAGCACTACTTATTCAGCCACTGATAATGACCAATGACCAGCTTGTTTGCAAGGCTAGGTCTGCAACAACAGTAATTTTTCTTTTTAATAATGGAAATTACTTGTGGGTTCCGGTTCTTGAAATCATGATTTATACCTGGGTTGCAGACGTATCGCTGTTGTCTCCACAATTTCAGCAGTGTTTCTGGCAGCTGAACTTCAGTTTTGGTGGCCATGTTGGTCATGTGATACGTTGGAGAAGGTCTGTGGTGTCTGCAAAGACCACAGTTCAAAATATGAGGGTGAGACAGCCTGGACATTGAACATGCATTTCAAAGAACACACTGATGGAAAACATCAGAACTCTGCAATTTGGCAACACATGGTAGAGATTAGACACCGAATTACTCTCAATAAAGTGATCGTGGACGAGGCGCTGAAGAACCTGAGGAGGAAGATAGGAGAAGCCATTCACATCCACTATGAAAGGCCAGACCTCGTCCATGACCCAGGAAAGAAGATTCCTGCAAACCTGCTCCAACTGGTATCGAGTGACTTGCATGGCTAGGCAAGCTGAAGATCAATATCAGTAGCACTACTGGAACAACTGGAACAATTAGAAAGGAAAAACTATTTGGTTGGTTGGACGCCCAATTTCTACCTTCTATGTACTAACTGAGCTGATACAACTGCTTTGCTCCATCAATTTAAAGTGGAAATTATGATTGAAATAAAAATCGTTCCCGAAAAATTATAGGAAATGATTAAAATGCATGTACTTAGATGACAGCTCCACAAAAATTTTATGACAGCTCCACAAAAATTTATTTTCTTAACACCTATTGAAAACTCATAAGGTGTCTGTCTTGAAACCACCCACATTTCTGTTACATAACATGAAATTTATACAGATTAAACATGTAATATGAACACACTTTTATTGCCATCACCCTATAATTGTATACATTAACACACATATACTTTATGATATTAAAAGATACCAGTCTATGCTAAAAAAGAAATTCTTTTCATGCCACATAAAACGCACATGGTGTGAATGATATACAGTCGCTGTCTTTTTCCGCCTACTAGCTTCGTGATTGTGACAATATATAGGGGCAAAGTAAATTGTTAATGGCCCACGTGTTTTGTTTTTATACTTCGATAAAAGACAGCATTCATGTGGTTTTCTTAAAAGTCATGTTTAGGGAAAATATCCTTTTTCACAAAGTCTTACAATAAAAAGTCCATCCATGAAATTCTGCTATTCAAATGAGTTTCGTGATTTTAACAGTAGCTGTAGCATGAGGTGGATTATTTTAGAAACAAGTAATCAAGCAAACGCTGTTCTTGATTATATTCTTAATTTTTTTGTGGTTATTGTTTGAGTACAATACTTTTACACTTATAATTTAGCTTTTATATCAACAATGTTGATTTTGTTAACTCATTCAGTTATCTCATTCATATGTAGAAATCTTTTTTGTTTTTGTATAAAGATCAACATTCTTTTTCATAGGCTACCGCAGTTCATTGTACCTTTTTACAGGCAATTAATGAGAAAGAAAAAGAAATTTATGTGGAGCTCAAGGTTATGTGATAAAGAGAAGGAAAGTTGAAAACAATGAGATACAATCAGAGCATTTTTACTTTCAAATGATCTTTGAATGTTACGTATTAAAGGAATAAAATATAAATATGCAATTTATATTAGCACATCCTGATGCAAGTGTTAGTCTGGTCATAATTTTTTTATAAGAAAATATGCAGTTGCAAGAAAACTTACAATCTGAAAATCTCATTTGATTTATGTATTTGAATATACATATATCAATCCCAGATGCTTGTATATTTTTATTATGACGTGCTATTATTCATTATTCATTTTATGTCATTTTTATTAACTGGCTTGTGAGAAACTGTAACAGCAATCTCCTTGTCAAGTTTTTGACAGACATTTTCAACCCTTAAAATGTTGTTCAAGTGGTCATCTTGTTTTCTTTGTGTTACTTCACCATCCAAATTCTCCATTTTCACAAGCCCAGTAACCCCTTCAAGAACGATGATTAGGTAAGTCGTCTCTTTGAAGTGTACTGTAAAAGAATGTCTCATGAATAAGATATATGCAATTTTGTTTTTTCGAGCCATTTTTTACGAGACACAATCAATTGTGAACGTGTCTGGTGCATGATGATGTATGGTACGCATTAATGTTCCCAAATACTACATGTCATCTGAGATACCAGACTTGATACAGTACAACTACTTTTATTGGTCAGATTTATGTCCATTGTTCATGTGCGACGTTACATTTAGCATGATCAGAGAAGATGTGTATAGTGTAAAGATTAGGTACAATTATATACCATTTAGTTATTGAAAATGTCATGCATTTTTAGCTTGGTTTCATTGAATGTATGTGCTAAGGTTGATTTTGATTGAAGTCCTAAATGAGGGCTGATTATTAAAGAATGACATTTATGGCAGTGGAAATGATAGTTTGCATTTAACATAAAACTAGAGAAAAACATATTTATAACCAATTTGAAAAAGGCATCATATTCAAGGTTCCATCTTGAAATATTTCATATTTATCATTCTTGTTATAAAATATACTATTGAAAGAGAAATTCGTTTATAACTGTGATTGATTAATGAACTTATAATGAAGGTCATGTTTCAGTGTTTTTTGAATCGGACTCGTATTTTTCAAATTTATCTACAGTCTGCCATCTTCGTAACATTTTGATGATTAAATATGCAATGCGAAATTGTCAACTCTTATCTCAATGGTTACAAATGATTTTAAAGTTGCGAAAATCATTGTTATTACAGGAAAACTGAGAAGATTGTTTTTGGGTGCGCAACCTTTATATTCAGGGAGATATACGTAATAGCAGAAGTATATCACATTTTCATGGCGCAATAATCAAATCGTTGTTCTCTTTTTTGTAAATTCATGTGGCACATGCTTGAATACCTGACTGAACTACAGACTTTCCAAATAAAGCATCCTTTGATTACACCTTCCCTCTCTATTGGACTGTTATTGTAATAAATATGTGGACATATCATTGCTTGTATCTTCTGTCTATAAAAGAGGATGGGTAAACTAGAGTGACAATGTCACATGTAATATATGTAGATTAATAATCGAATCGTAACCTTCAATCGGTGCTGGTGTGATAATACCCGGCCTGGGGGAATGTTGTGGGTTAATAATAGGTATCAGACCAGCACCTACATGTGTTATTATTGCTCTTGTTCGTGTATGTTCACGTACTGGTTTGATATATCATTTTTTCTCTGTAGACAGAAAAGAAGATAATATTTATGTTGTATTTTTATGATCTTTTATAAATTGAGTTTGTGGATGCGACAATATGAGACTTGCATCTGTGATTGAGCAACGTGGTGCCAAAAACACAACTAAGGTTTTGTATATTGCGGGTAAATGAGGGAAGTACTCCGTTTGAACCTTCCTGGATCTGCCCACAGTATTGAAACTTCTACAATATTGTTATTATTCGATTTATGCAGATCATTTAGCATGCATGACGGGCGCTTTTACCAACTAATGCATCAATGTCACTCGTTTTCTTTACATCTAATGACATCCAATGATCACAGCTTTATGCAATGATCCGTGGCTCAATATTGAACGCTTGTAACATTGTAGATATTATATGACAAAATTGTACCCTCTTGTAATAATAGTGAGCTTTTATTTAAAGTATTTATGACCATGTATGAACATAAAAAGACTAGAAAATAAGTATGTAATCAAATAAGTAAGACTGCTTTTGATAGTGCTACTATACAAATGTATAGTATGATAGTGCTACTATGAACATGCCATGTCGCCTCATCAGGCATATATATATGCAGGTATCAAACCTGAACAGGTGTGATCACGCACTCAACAAGGTATCACAAATGGAGAAAAAGTAGGGACAAAGGTAGATAAAAAATAATTTGATTAGTATGAAATATATTTTACTGACCATGTTACAAAGTAATTAAGTTTTTTTATTATACAAAATGAATTTTATTGACAGCTTTTGCAGCACAGCATGCATTGCATGACTTGGAGTAGTAACATTGCATGCTGTTGATGTGGGTTAGTACAACTTGTGTGATGAATTATTGAGGACAGATCAAGGTTTATTGAGACCAGTACATAAATAAAACTAAATTGAAAGCAAATTGTTTTGTAATATACACCTGTCAATTTGGTTATTCTTTATATTACTTTAAGATTATGTTTGTATTTCTTATCCATTTTTGTAAAAAAAAAACTGTCCAAAATTATTCGATTAGAAACTGCCAAGTATGGAAACTTACATTGCCATTCATAAGATTACTTGATTTTTACAAATGAAATTTGGCATTTCTGCAGGAATTTTACATTGTACAGACATGCAACAGAGGAAAAAATGAAGATATCTGTTGAAGTGACTATAATGAGGTTTTTAAAAAAGACAGGTATTTCTTGGAACATCCCAATTCTATCTCTGGTGCATTACCTTTGCTTACATGTACATTACTCTCCAATTAGAGCTATTCTTTTGTGGTGAAAAGATCGGAATTATGTTAGATTGGTGAGAAAGGTTTGACTATTTGAACAGCTACATGCATTGAATTTTCTACAGAGTTCACATCCCATGTGTCCTGCCATCTAATTATATATAACTGATGACTAAATGCCTCTTTTACATATAGGGTGTTTGACCTCAAACCAATGTATAAATGAAAATGTTAGTGACAGCTCATGAAAGTGCAGAGACCTAATAATTTGTTAACTTTAGAGGTAACCATTTATTATGATTCTTATTTACATGTTATCTTATAGGAAATGAATAATACGGTAGATGTTTATTTTCATATTTGCATCCTGATCATTCACTTACAAGCCCATGAGCTCATAGGTAGAACATTCATCAATTTAATCAGCAGGCGTTTATGTGCACAGGTTTTTACTTCGACATCTTAATAGTGATATTTTAATATGTACATAGCGTTAGAAATTGGTAGAAAGTGTTTTCTACAGTGTGCATTAATGAGCTTGGGCCCTATCATGAATGTCTAGGATGATTTTTTTTTTCATAATCAGTTTTTATTGTAATCTATCTTAAGAATGATTACCATAAGATATTATGCGTTTCGATGGATATTATAATTTGCATGATTTTATTGATCTATACATCCTGACTGCCTCCCACGTTAATAAGTAATCAGAGGTGTTGTGGTATTGCCAGAAAAAGCACCTGCTCAATATAGGTGAGGGCCGATCAGGCACTTGCCCGAGGCACTTGCCAAGAGAGATGTAACAGACAGCGACTTACACGTGGATTCCTATATGGAGATTTGGTTCAAATCTTTTTAATTTGAAATATAAATGTATAAATGGATTTATTCAAACTTATTTAGCCCCAAAAATGATAAAAACAAAATGCAACTTGAGCTGTCTTCATAAGAATGGATTAAACAATAGCTGAAATGGGATATAATATTTAAAAGATATATTTTAATATGTAATATATGCTGCTTTTGTTGTGAAGTTTTTTAAGGGAATTCTTATCGTCATAGAATACTCATGTATGAATATGTAGCAGGCAAGATGAATATTTAATGTGAAGTTCAATGGTTTGTATACAATACATTACCTAAGAACATGCAAATGACTCTTAATGTAAGTGACATGAGATGTATAAAAATATCAGTGGGGGCATCATATCTAGTACATGTGCTTGTTTGTGTTTTTGAAAGAATGATGTCCTTTTTCTTTGAAAATCACATCTCTTGGTGTTTGTGATGTTCCAATTCAAAGCTGATTCTGTTCTCTCATGGTGTTGGGGGCAAGGAGGGCCTGCACTAGCAGATCCAGGCTTTCTTTTTAGAAGAGCAGTTGGGTGAATTATATGTTTTGTACACAAGAAACCTTGCAGACATAAAAATCAACAACATGAAAATGACCTTTTTGCCCCCTGGGCCCCCTGGATCGGCCTATCAACTCGGGTATGAGTTATCAAGAATCCAAGGCGCTTGAATGTGTAAATTTGTATTTTAAACCCTTCATGGCTATATTATATTTGGGAAAAGAGAATGGCATGCTGACTGCTTCCCACCCAACCAAAGGTTAGGTAGTCACATCACCTTGTTCTGGTCTTTGATAAATGACTCCATAGACTTGGGTGGCCACCTCATGGATGTGGGTTGAATATCAAATTCAGATATGTAAGGGGTATGTAATACCTGGTTTGAAGTGAGTTTATAGCTATTAGCAGACTTAACAATGTTGCAATGTGTGCTGACTGCTCTACCATTTATTAACTAGAAAGAACACTTTTAATGATGTGCCTTTTTCGACAAGATACCTTAAAAAAAGTTAGAATTTGAGGAATTTAAAGTTTGAGTGTATAAAGGTGAACCAATTAGTATCAAATTCGACACCCCCCAAAATAATGTTTTATCTGATTTTAGTCAATTTGGCAAATTCAATATGAATCTGCATGTCAATAGATTTACCAATAAGCATGCACACCAAACATGAGAAGGATGGAATTGACAGAATAAGTAAGTGTCATTCAAGATATGTATCAAATTTTACGCAAGATAAGGAACATCTGTACGCCTGTCATACCTATAATTGTAGTTTTTCATGCATCCATTGTTGTGAAGGGTGTAAAGCATTAGGAAATTATAGAGGAACTTATGTTATGAAGCGACTCTTGTACCTGGTATTTTTTCTTATCCTGTGAAATTGCATACAGTTTCTTAGATGAAATGAAGTTTACTTTGTCAAGCCATTTAGTCACTTCTAGATATGACTTAATTAAACAAGTTACTTGTTGGGTGTCTGACTTTTTTTATTGACCTAAATATTGCCAGTCTGTAGATTGTTAGAAATATGGCATTTTGTAGATTTGCATGAAGGAAAATGCCAAATGTATACTATTTATGTTGGTTTCAAATGATTCAAATGAATTTGAGCACAATAAACCATTTACAATGACAAAGTCCTTTAGAAAAGGCCCAATGATCTAGTATCAAGTATGAGAAATGGACATACACTAAATCTGATAACACAACATATTCAGATTTGTAGAATTTCATGTAGAGAAGTATAATCTCAAAACTTGTTGCAAACTTTTGCTTTGAATTTCGTAGGAAACACATGTTAATATGATAATTCACAAATATATTTCTGTTCTTACTAATTATGTGATTCACTCTGAAACCAAACTTCTATAAAAAAAGAATTACGATAACAATTACACAACTGATGTAATAATGCATGTAACGAAATGTCTTCTGGTCATTTTACAATGCACACAGTTATCCTTTTCAATGAAATTCTCACTTCACTATGTATATTTTTGTATCCTTTGTAGTGAAACAAAGAGCACATGAATAGATACCCGGTATGTGCTATCACCCTCAGCAAAATCATGGACTGTTATTTTGTTATGAACTTTTGCATTCCGCGTGAAAAGACGAGCTTCCGTATCTTTCCTGTTTTAAGAAACAGTTAAGTGACATGTGTATTGTTGGTGTGGATAGCGTGATGTGTGTGCTTTACGCGTAATGAATGACGCCCTCAGGGGATGGAGTGGCTATACCTTGTTTCTTCATGTGGCCGTAACACTAAGTTTTGCTCATAACTGTGTTCAAATATGAACAAATAGAAGATTATTTACATATTGGATGCGTTTGAATTAAGGGAAAGCTGACATTAATGATGTAATTGTTAAATTTCACTTGAGAATAACCAAGTGATTTTTGGTTTTTGGTTTTCTCCTCTACATCATTGATTATATGGCTCAATGTTTTCAAGAAACAATATTTTACAGAATTATGTATATTTCTATCAATTTATGGGTGGTAAGAAATAACAACAGAAAATACATTTGATGCATGTATTCAGAAACTTATCATAAACCACTACTGAATTATGACTGATGTAGCAATACAGTGGTGATTTTGACACAGCCTATAGTACATCTATCCAGCATCAATCGATTTTCAGTGTATAGGTGATGCAGGTGACAAAGTTGCATGCTTCATTGTCATAGTCACTCAATCGCTAATCATCCTTTGTGTATTTACACGCTCGTGCCTTTACGTCTTGAAATAAAAGTGTCACTATAAGTGATTAGTCCGTCATACCCTAAATCTAATTTATGAGAGATTAAAATGATTAAGTGTAATCTACTTTTACTGGTTAATCTCGTGATTGGCGATTTGATATTTGGAAAGCAAATATGGTGGTGCCATGGAATTAAAAATTTTATGGATATGCACTAAAATCACTGGATTTGAATGGTGTTGAAATGATAGTGTTTTTTGATGAAGTTTGAATGTTAGATGTTCATAAGGTTTCGATCATAAGTGGTTTTTATATAGAGAATTATCATTATTACTGGATATCATGTTAAGGGTGTTTATCTTTACTAAAGGCTTTTATTTGAAAATCTAATTTTATAGGGTTTATTTTTACAGTAAATTAAAAATGGAAAAAGCTGTATTCATAAGCATATACATGTATCCATGAAATGATATCACAAATTGAACTGGCTTTTTTTCTTGAATGATAAACCAATGACTTCATAGAATGAAGAGAAAAGTATATATACTTGGGTAATGGAATAAAATTATTTCAAATAAATAAATAATAAAATTAAAAGGCTTGCATAAAAAGATGAATGTTGTTTTTTCTTAGTTAATGATTAAGACTGGAACAGACAGTTAAGGCACGGAAGAGTTGAAGTTAGGTTCACAATGGGATAAATAACACCTTTCGAAATACCATTTTTCATTTATTGTGTATTTGCAATATTTACAATAGCTGAATGTCACAATGAACCAATATGTTTCCAAGTATTGTTTAATTGGTCGTGAGAAAGGAACAAAAGATACAACAAAAAAAACAATTTACAAACAAAGCAAGCTATCGATTTCTTTTCACATCACTTTTAGAAATATATCATACCATGTAAAACCTGCTGTAATTAACATAGCATGGCCTAAGAAGGCAACTACCGAGGCAGAACAGGCAACAGACGACAACCGAGAAGAGAGCGTTATATAAGTTACCTGAGTTTATACCCAGGAACTCTTGACATATCGTCAGAGGGGTGTTGGCCCTTCATCTGTTAACAGCTCTTCCCCTGTTTTAATTGCTACTTTTTTAGAGAATTTCTAATCTTGTAATAGTTTTACGATTGACTTTCGGCTGTTAATTTTCTGCTATTTTGCAATAGACAGATGTGTAATCTGTAGTATTGCAAAAAACACGTTCTTGAGTATTTCTGGACATTGTGGATATTTTAAGCATTTTTGGATATCAAATTAAGAATTTGGGGCATATTAGGATACCAGCAGGAGGGATTTACTTTCATATCTTATTTGGTAAGAGTCATGTTCCTTTTCTTTCATAAAATTTAGTAAACTTTGGCAATAGCATCTGTAAAACGTGATTAACCTTTCGCAGGTGGTTGGTTGTTAATAGGGGTGATTTGACTTCAGTTTCGGTTGCTGCTGTAATGCACATTAGCTATTGTAAATGTTGTACGCTGTGTCATTGTGATATACTCCATTTGCAGATGTTTTAAATTGACAAAATGGACAGAGTAAAATGATTTCCATATAAAGATGACTAGAATTGTCTCATTTCATTCTGTGCAACATTTTAAACATTTTTATTGTAAAATATTGGGATACTTACCTAACTTATGGGAAAGCAATGTATATTGAATATGCATATATATATATAGACATAATAAAAATTTCTTCATTTATGGAAATAAAGAAATTTTATATTATATCTGCTCCTGACATTGTCGAGCACTTTTTCACATGCATGGAACATAAAACTTGTAATATATATTTTCACATGCATGGAACATAAAACTTGTAATATATATTCCTATATATATATATATATTATATATATATATATATATATATATATATATATATATATATATATATATATATATATATATATATATATATATATATATATATATATATATATATATATATATATATATATATATATATATATATATATATAAGCTTTGTTTGTATGTGGCGAATAGGCTATTAAATGTTTGTGGTAGATTACAAAACCTGGGTAATTGATGGAAATCTCCCTTTCCATGGCGCAGTTCATGCATAACATATCCTTATGGTTATTAACTTACATATTTCTCCGTCTAGCCATATCTACCCTTTACTAAGAGTGCCCAATAGTGATTTTGGCAATGCAATAATCTGTGAAATTGGTTAATTTGAAATTTCTTTCATGCAATGTGTTTTTGCACATCAGTTTTTGTTACTTTGATATTGAAATTCATACTATGTAATTTTGGCATTTAGATATTATAATCTAGCGTATGAAGATTGTGATGTACCGGTATGTTAACATTTCGTTTGTGCCATGGATTTTCAACGTGCAGTTTTTTGTGATATTAAAATTCATACTATATGATTTTAGCACACATACAATGTATTTTGTAAAAATTGTCATATATTTGCGGCAAAATGATGTGGGGAAACAGTAAATTTATTGGTCTAATATGCTAATTAAGAAACAGGGGGCAGAATATCGGTGTCACTATAAAAATGAATGATATTTATGTCCCTCTTGAAAGGTCGTGTCTGTGGGGGTCTTGTGTTAGTTAAATGCTTGTGTTTCAGTGGAGAAAAAAATTGAATACATGATGTTGCTTTCATATTTGAATTGTCAACGATACCTGCAAAATTAGCTGTTTTTTTTTCTATAACGTCCAAATTCATTTATTTTGGTTGATATTGAAAAAAGCATGACTACTTTATATGACCATTGGAATCAAATCAAATCCTTTATTAAATCTGACATAGAAACATAGTTATGTCCCTATAACAATTAGAAACTTTGGGCTTTTGGATTAGAAAATTATCAATTTAGACTATTGTGAATGTCTATGTTAGAATTTTAATGATTTAGATTTTTATTATGATTCGAGTTCGGGGATGAGCATTTGCACAAGCATTGGCCCTTAGATAAATGTACATGTATATGGTGTCTTACTTCATTTTATATCTTCAGTTCAACTTTTTGTGATTGAACCTATTGAATATAGAACCAATTTTGTATATGTTCCATAGCTTTTTCTATTCTGTTATACATTAGTATTATTTTCTCTTAGTATTATTTTCTCTAATTTATTGCTTGCTACATGTACCACCACATTTTAAGATAATGGCTAAATCAATCGTCATAACATAAAACTACAGGAATCGTTTGAAATTATTTTCAACAATAAACTTTTCTTAACCAAATGATGGGCATGCTGTAAAAAAGTGTTATGCATTATGCATATTGACAATTAGCAATCTATCATAATATAGCATGATCGATTGATTGCTCTATAGGAAAGTTTTTGCCAGACACTAACTAAATGTGGACTTGCTATTGCTCTTTGATACAGTTTAATAACATTAATTTTGTTTTAAAGTTTCTCTTTGGCTTGTTATACTTCAATGTTTCAAAATTTTCAATGTTTACTTGTATCAATATCTGCCATTAAAGTATACAACCATCTAAATAGCCATGGGCTTTTAAGTTGTGTTTTGTCGATTTAGGGGGTGGGCTTTTACATGAATGTTGATTTACATTGTAATTTCAGACTGATTACATTCCAATTTCGGGGTGGCCCGTTACATAAGAGAATCATCTTAAAATTTATGGTGGTTTTTGTGAAACCAACTGTATCTAACTGCCATAATATTTGTTTTATTGAGATTTTGGCATTGAATGGTACATTACAATTATTGATAGTTAAACGTCCCTGCCTTTAATGCATCTTTTCAACTTTAAATTTCTAATCTGATGTATTTTGTACAGTAGATTTACTTAATTGGTTTCTGTGTTTATAGTAGCATGGTGTTTTTTTACATAATACTGATTCATCAGATTTATCTACGTTGATGCATGGTATGGTGAGAGCATACTATGAAGTGTTCATGAAATTTATGAAGCAGTGTTCATGAAATTATGAACAAACAACAAACAAGTTTGTTTGTTTTTAGTGGGTTTTTTAAAACATTTTTGTGAATTTAACAATATGTACATGAGGTGCATAGGCATAAACATGTTGCAATGTATTTTTGTACACCGGTGTCATAGGTCACCTGGGATGTAAAATTTAATTCTTACTGCACTTCTAGTGATTATTTGAAATGATTTTTAAATAAAATTAAATCAAATTAAGAAGCAGAGTACAGTTTGAAAATTAATATCTGAAAATTCAAATTGGAAGATATTTTCATCTTTTAGTCAAATAAAATGTTATCATAAATTTCATCTTAAATCCTCGATGAAGATGTGCAGAATATTCATGAATTGCTTATTCTCAGAAAGGTCATAAAAAGATTCCATCTGGCCATTGTGTCCATGTATAAAGGAGTTTTAATACTTTTGTGAACCTCTAAAGCCTGTTGGTCAGATGAGGGCTTTGGTCATTAAGAATGAAGATTTCATAGAGACATTTCTTGATTTTGTATATCAAGTACCTTTTACCGCTTATTTTCAGTTTATGGTCCTATATATAAATAGTGTCTAATTTCAACAATTTTATTCAATAGGTTCAGTATATGCAAGGGAAAGCTACCTGTTGTCATTTTTAGGAGACTTGGTCACAAATATTGTAGCATGCAACTCTGTGGTAATTTTGACATTCATCATTTATAATCTGAGAATTGTGCTGTATATTTAGTGTAATGATCTAATTTGTTGATGTTTATTGTCCTTTCTTCATAAAAAGCACATTTAATGCTTGATTGTTATGTGGTTGTGAGTGTGGAGGTTCAGGGCATCCAGGAGCAGGCTAATCACTTATACAATCACCCAATAGCTTACCTATTTCACGTGTAGATACCACAAACAGTGTGCAACTGTTTAGGATGAGTTTACTCAACACCCACCACCAGACACGATCAGGAATCAAACCCACTACCTTCTGGTCATGAGTCCAAGTCTCTATCCACGTGGCTACAGCAGCACGCATAAAATCTTCTTTATGGCTACCCCTTACCGTGTACTTATGTGCTTGCTTGCTTACTCCATGAACCACCCAAGCAACTCACTCGCTCACTCACTAACCTACTTGCTCACTCACTCACCCACCCATCCATCCATTCCACCTTATAAATATGTTTTTTAGGGTATTGTGCTGACTCGCTCACTAATTAGCCGATCAACTCATGTAAATGACTATGTTCTCAAGATCTTGTCAATGTGTTTTTCAGGATTTTGCTGTTTCGTGTGCATGTCTCATGTATGAGTCGAGATGACCCTCTCATCATCTTCTCCCTATGGGAAGCCCCCACCTCTGCTCACCTCAATATTGGTGCTATTTACCTTCTTCACTAGTCCAGTACTCAGTAAGTATCCATATTACACCATATATGACTGATCGGGGGGGGGGGGGGGGGGGGGGGTCAGGTAAACCTGGGAGCAGGTCCTTGGATTGTTGTATATGGTATGTATATATATAATTGTGCCATCTTAATAGATTATTACATGCATTGGAAATTTTAAAGCAAGATGGTGATCCATCAACAGGACATGTAGGTTAACAATAAGAGCCCCGACCTAGTTCCACCCATTGGTAGTTCGCTTCATAGCCTATTGTAGTAGATAAAAAGAAAGTCTCTTGATTTTTGATATAAGTGGTTAAATGGTAGTCAGTTATTTCAAATATGGTCATTATTTAAGGAACACAATTGGAATAACCAATAAATATATCAAGTTTTATCTGCCTAAGTCATTTATTATCTTATGTAAATTGAAACATCTGATTTCACAAAACAACTCCTACCATAGATATGGATATGTTAATATCTATTCTTGACAGACAGGCAGATCGGTATTCATATGAAAACCTGTGCATATTTCCTTGCTACCTGTATCTCTGACATCTTATGCCAATAATAGTAAACCATACTCTTATAGCTGAAGTGCTAAACCTCTATTTATTGACATAAATTATATATGTCATCGTATATGTGAAAAAGAAATAGTTATAGTCCGCAACCGTCAGGAATATACATAATATATATTTCTATAAACGCCTCGTACGGTAGTGAAATCATTTACAGTGTGACTGAGATACGGTTGCTGATTTACAAATTCTTTTCTGGACTGTAAAATTGTGATAAAAACCCTTGCGCTAGGTTTTCTCATGATTCAAGTGATTGCCACTGCAAAATTCTACGAAATGTTCTTTTTGATAAAAAATTCTGTTATGGTCTTTTGTGGCTGAACTGAAATTAAAATGTCAAAAAGAAGTATACTCTATCTAGACACTTGATGTTCTTGCTTTCTTTGATAGTTCTAAATATATGTGAGGGAGGTAATATTAATATAAGTATGTGCACATTATGCACATGCATAACTTTTTAAAAAATAAACATGATTTTTTTGGTGATCTTTCTTTTCTTGCAACATGAAGCAAATTTTCTAGATTCTAAATATATCCATGACAAATAAGTATTTTTTAAATTAAAAAGATCTTTTGAGGCTGGAAGTTTTTAAAATGACAGAAATAGCTGAATAATGATAATTCAATTGAATGATACACCTGTACCTACATTTGTATTTATCACACCCTGTGATAATCAAAATATTTGGGTTATCCAACCAGCAGCAGTTTCCCTTCATGTTACATACTTGTTAAATCATTCCAATAAGTCTAAGTTTTCAACAACTCATGAATTTATATTTACTCTTTTCAAACTCAAATTAAATCAAACTCAAATTTAATCAATCAAAAAGATAATATTATAAAATAATACTGAACACCATGGCACATTAAAAGTATATACCACTGGAACCATTAAAATTTTATGGAAGCTATCATACTTAACACTGCATAAGTGCCCATGCTGAACATAATGATTTATACATTGTGCATGCTTTTAAAAAAGTCATTTTTTTCCCTAAAATGTGGTCACTTGTCAGAGACAATCAGAGAAAAGTCTTGAAATCAATGATGAAAGCATTTTACAATGTATCGTAAACTCGACCTTCATTGGGTCATTGTTACTTGGCGATAAATTGGCATCAGTTGTCGTCTGTAACAAGGTTTATTTGTTCCTTGAATTGTCACCGGTCATTCATGAATGGTCAATTAGATCTTGTAGACAAGGTCTATTTTGGCGACTACATTATTGTTGGGTGATTTACATCTACTTGTTAATGTAGATCGGTGATCATTTGGATTGACCTGTTTGTTAATGGAAATTACTGGATAGAGTGAAAGTGGTTGCCAATTGTTTAATGGTAACATTTTCCGAAAATCCTAAAAATGTACAGAAGGGCCCATGTTCATGTAAAGTCTCATGGTCCACAATAGATTACATTAAAACCATTGTGTCTGAGATAAGAATAGTAAGTTGTCATCAGCACTATTAGACTAGTAGAATACAAGATTGTAAAGTGCAAAAGCTTGTTCACATGAATACCCAACACTTAAATTGATGAAGGTTGAACTCTGAGGTTGAACGTGAAAACTCATGGGCTTTATGTGAATGTTTTGGGCATCAAATGGCTTGTCAAAGTGACTACCTATTAAGTGAATGTGCGCAGTTTTATCATAGTTCACTAACTTATGCACATTCAAATGATGTAGATTTATCAAAAGATTAAGCCCTGTTAATATTTAATTAGTTAATTGTACTCTACAAATTTTATATTTGTACTGAATGCTGATAAGCTGTTTAATCATCTATACAAGTAAACTTAGAGATTTTCAATCTTTTTGTATGTATTTTATGATACAAAGCCAAACAGTTATTATATAACTATTACATTTTGGAAACATGCGCTTAACCCATTTACACATTCTCAACAATTTTGCAGAAATGCACCAAGTTTTTATTGATGATTTTCAAGGCCACGATGAAACAGAACGTTCAGTGTCGTCTTCTTATACACAATGATGATTATAATAGATTTGATGATATAGGGTTCACTAAAAAAACGTGTGCAATGAATTATAGATTGACAGACAGTTAGTCATTAGGACCACACATACTAACATGTGAATATGTACAGAAGCTCATGTATGTCTATATCTTTATATTAGTCTAATGATATGGGGGCTACCATTTATCATAGCCCATGGGGGGGGGGGTATGAAAACCTAGGGGGCGGGGGCTGAAAAACTCAACTTGAATTTTTTGTGGAGGTGGGCTTGAAAAAATTTGGCTCTCACTTATAGGAGAGGGTGCAAAATATTCCTTGTAATTTTAACTTTTCAAACAACTTTTAGGCAGGGAGCCTGAAAATCGTACCATAAATTGGTTTCATTTTTTCATTTAAGTTTTGCATATCATCTGCCATTCAAGTCACGCACTTCTATTTTATAATGGGATCATACTCTTGATCTTTAGTGTTCTGGTAATTCCGTATTATTGTATATGTATGTGCAAATCAACATATTATTAGACTGTTGTTACTGTGAATGAGGAGGTCTACACCATGAAAACATTGATGTAAAAGATATCTTCGTGTAAGATCAAAGAATTGAACCAAATCACCTTCTTCAAGCATTTAAACTCGATTTTAACCCTTAGTGGGTGTTGGACTGGCCTAATGACTGGCCAAAATCTTTCCATATTATGTCTTACTTGATATCAACCTTCCAAGATCTTCAGGACAACTGTATGTGTGTTAGCATTAATATCAATCTCTTTGCATATTTGAACCAAGCAATGCTTCTGTGCTCATAACCCTGTGGCCAATATGGGGTGGGCTGAGAGGTGTGCAGCCAGGGGCCCCCAACATTTAGCCTCCCCCCTCCATGCCAAAGTTTTTACACACGCAAAAGTACCAAATTACAACGGTGCTGAGTAAATATTTCTAGGGAACTTCAGATTTGCCAAAATCTTTACATGCAAAATGTTTGACTCAAAAGCACCAAATCAAAAGTGGCTCCTAGGATATATATTTCTTAATCAATACAAACAAAATATGCTGAAAGATTACAACCTGTACAGCATACAATTTTACGGGACCCAAGTAGATTTACACATGCTCACATACAGTAGAACCTCTCCATTAGGACCACATTTGGAGCAGTGGTAGGTGGTCTCAATATAGAGATGGTCTCTATACACAGGTTTATTTTGATAGCTTTATGAAGGTTCGAGACTGTGAAGAGTGCTCTTATTTTAGAGGTGGTCTCAATAGAGAGTTGATCTTAATTGGAGGTTCTACTGTATTTGATAATGTCGCGACTCGCAACTAAGTGTTCCACTTTGAATCACAGCTGGGGGCCCCCACTAAACCTTCATCCTGCACTGACATGACGAGCTCGGTGCAACTTGTTTTGCCTTGACAGACCCAAAATAAGGGATCCTAGTTTTTTTGTACAGGGACAAGCATTTGAAATTGTCCTCACCTACTTAAGTGTTTTCATGTCTTAACAAGAACATCAACATTTTTCACTTTTTCTCGTCATAGAAGTAGTCAAGATTTTGATCATCCTTTGAAAATAATAAAATGTCAAGATTTCACTGATAGATAAGTTTTGCAAACAGTCTGAATCAGTTATAATGCATATCGATGCACTAATATGACATTTAGAAATCGTTATGTTCTTGGCGTACTATTGAATGCTCGATTCCGTTCTGATTTTCAAGAATTTGTTATTACGTCAATACATAAAATGTCTTATCATGAAGAAATGACACCGTCTATCCAAGTGCATGATACAGCTAGGTGTAAACAAAGTGGAGTCGGTCGCGACACCCAGCGGTGGCTGGGCCGCGCTCTGTGCTAATTCGCGTCGCCACGAGCCTGAGCTCGAGACGCGCGACGGACGGCTGACTCCTGGACGATGTTGGTTTCCTTACTACTCTTTGTGTTAACTGGTACCCCACGTACAGGCCACCGTCCAGCGTACGGCCGGTTTTCACGATGGGCCCGTACATGGAGGTTACTTCGCACCGATGCTGACAGGCAACGATCAGGGCATCCCCTTTACGAAGCCACGCGGTCCCAGGCGCTGGGAGGAGGGGGGTCGCCACCGGCTAGCCCCGTCAGATAAGTAAAGAAGGCCTATCCCCGAAGGAATAGGTTACCAGCCCTACGTGCTATCCGACTAGCGTCTACAAGGAAACTGAGCCCTAATGGCTGAATCTCAGTACTATAGTGTACTGAGTCCTTAATCCTACTGTGGGCTTAAGAAGGCATAACAACAAGGTGTGTGTAACAAAGGGGATAATATACCTAGTCCAGTGCAACTTATATATAGCTACTTTATACTCTGCGAGGTTGCTGCAACCTCGCGCACTGGAGACCTACTGAAGAACTAGTTTCGTTACACTAGATCAAAAGTGGTCAAAGAACACAGCGCCACTGGAATGACGTTGACTTGTGGGCAATTAAGATATGTACTGAAATAATGTATACTTTACAATTAAGAACTTTATGACTTTGAGAAGAAAACCTCAGAATTAATTTTACAGGAGTGATCAATATCCAACGAAACATATTACTCTGCGTGTTGCAATATAAACCCTATAATCAATATTACTTAACACAGTGCAGTCACTGCAGTGATATACATGTACAATAAAAACAAATAAATGTTTCATAAATTGCCAAGCACACTTTAATTATTAAGTCCCCAAAATCGAATCACTTAGGTGTCGCCTCATACCTCATGGATGTGTAAAGGTAGAACGAAATTGGGTCATCCGTAAAAGCTCTAGCTTGTCCGGAGACATACATAGTTACAAACGAACAAAACAAAAGGCGTTCGCTTCAGCTGCTGAAGCAATGCAAAAATGGGTCGATTTTATAAAGCCATAATCTATACTTATACAGTCTGTTAATCAAACTGAAAGAGATAAATAAAACTACAAATGTACTGAGGTATTCGAATTTCCAAAACATCAAAAAGATATTTAATGTGAACAATAATTGATACCAGTGGTCATATTTGCTTGAATTACCATAAATTCAACTTATCAGAGTGCAATTTAAACAGAACTGACTATAAGTCCAAAACTTAATGGCAAGTCAAAAGTTAAGAGACTAAACTAATCTTTCAATTGTGTATTTGGAGACAGTTTACAAGGAGATAGACCCAAATAAACCTAGCCCTTCATTTGCTTCAAAACACTATTGTATAGTTCAAGAGACGGACTCTTTTGTTAATTTTTACTATTGGTCGTTCTACTATTCATATCCACAAAGCAAGTAGTATTTCTCAAATAGCCACATTTATCAACAAAAAAGAATTTAAGAATTTGCAAGAATGAGAGATACCATATAAAACCATCCAAGAGCCTACTCGCGTGAAAAGGCCCACCCCAAAGTTTGAACCATAACAAAATCCTAAAGCCCATGAGCAATTTGCTAGTTGCATACATGTACTATGATACCATAAACAAGCATGCTAGGGGCTATACTCCTTGTACCTTCTTGTATAGGCAAGCCAACTGACAAGACTATCATTAAAATGGTGTCACAATGTTATACCATAATTCATGTAAAAAGCCAATTTTTTTTTTACAAAAATGTATTTGAAAGCCGGTGGGCATTTGGATGATTGCATACAGTAGCTTCATCTCACATGGTCACCACCAAATCAGAATGGAATATTTCCTTCAATATGAGAGAAACCTAGCAGTCATATTACATGGGGTTGGAATGTTGAATTTAATTCCTGAAAATGAGTTGAATTTGAGGAAAAGGTTATAAAAAGGGAGATCTTGGACTTTTCAAATTGTAAAATGAGGGGGGAAAAGCTGCCGTAAAAGGGAGAACATGGGACATTTTCAGAAAAATAGGATATTTGACTGAGAAGCTCAGAAAAAGTATGTTGTAAAAAGGCAAAAGAACACAGAAGGAAATGGGGCAAAGAGGGCAGAATAATATAATGGATTCTTTTAACTTTTAAAGTGATATGCACAGCAAATACCTCCTTAGATAAATTGAATTAATAATTTTGTTTTTTGATACACTTGACATGTTGCTCCTAATAACTTATGATTTTAAATATATTAGTATTCGTTTTGATAAAATAACAATATCCATAAAAAAGTAGGCTGCCACTATTATTGTCACTTTCATATCTCCCCTGGAAAAATGGAGCACTACATTATGTTGCAGCCTCTATCACCGTTGCGCCGAAAGCCAAACTCAGCTGGTCAGAAATATTTATTAAGGAGGATACAATGTGAATATTTACGGAGAGGATCTTTGTACATAATTCATAAGATTGTATAGTTTTATTAAGAATATTAATGTTGTTTTATGTTAGCTCTCTAAGAAAACTGCAGTTTGAGCTAAGTTTTTTTAAAAACTTAGTTACGGTGCAAGAGTGGACTAGTGAGTTAGCCTGGGCCCACACATTTGCGATTGTCGCATAAATGGCATCGTATTGCAAATGATAATTATATGATGCAACAATTTTGGTGAAAGTGGGCCCTGAACTTCTAGGCGATTGGTACCACCATATGGTCATGGGTTAGAATTCCACCAGAGAATGTTTAACTAGTTCTAACTTGACTTGGTTTCATAGGTCTAATAACGTTATTACATATATAATGTAATGATAACACACTCTCACTTGGTATTTGCAGGTCAGAATGCTTGTCAGAACACAGACTCGAGCTCGCTGCGAGTCCTCATGAACGAGGCCACCAACTCACAGATCCTCAACTCGCCGTACCACCCCGACTGGAACAAACCACTCGGGGTCATCGGCTCGCTCAGTGAGTGTACTTCATGCCTCTAATTGGACAAGCTCTTGAGTATGTCCCCTTAATTACTTGACACAGTGAGTGCTCAGCTTATTATCCTCACCTCCCCATACCAGCACGACTGGAACAAGAACACTCGCTCAGTAAATGACAGCAGCTGTGTAATTGGACATGCGTGTATATTTTATCACCTTTATAACGAGACCCCTTGCTACTTCCAGATGGTCCAGTTAACCAGGTGTCGATCAAGTTTCGTCGGAGCGACGCCACGCACCAGATGATCACCGACCCAAACTTGTACTTCAGCGTGTACGACGGAGAGGACGGCCAGATCTACATACGTATGATCCGCGGCATTGACAGGGATGTGAGTCAGACTTGAATGTTATAGTAAAACAGTAAATAATCTCAAAATATGTGAATATGTGAGTAGATTCAGTCTCAACATTGCTTATATCAAAATGTAACAACTTATCTGATGGCCTTTCCTGTTGAAGGTGTACAAGGATGCACTAAGAAGTGATGGCATTGAATCAGGCTTAAATGTTGCATAAAATCTTGTTATCTTAACATATTTTTTTGATAGTATGTCTACCTACATATTTTGTATGACTGGTTTGAGATTATAATTGACTAGAAAGTGATGTAAAGTTTGAGTCACATTATAACTATTCAGCTGTCATGACAAAGAAGGCTAGATCTAAATACACATCAGTAGCAATGATAGGAATGTAAGTAGGGATGCTTATATGCACAGTAAACCCACGTTATCTTGAAATGAAGAGCTTCTTTAGTGTGTGGGATGGACAGAAGCATTTGCTCTGTGTGCCCCCTCACTACATTCTGGTAAATGAGACGTCCATCTTGGTAAATGAGAGCTTATTTTAGGCTTTATCCAGTAAAGGGTTGGTTGCAACTAATACCAATAGTGATATCCAGTCGTATATGTTATTTCTGTATTCATGTCAGACAGTATTTATGATACTGATTCAAAGGTTTGAAGCATATTCTATACCTGATGGTTTCATCACCATGATGACATCAGTGGTAATGACATGGCACTCAGTTTTCCCACTGTCAATCAAGCTAAAGTAGTGTAGGTGGCAGGTCCCTCCTGTCATGATTCATCATTTAAAAATGCCCCCTTTGTGTTTCAGGGTGACCGTCCTGAAGTGTTTGACGACATCAACATCATTGAGTTCTCAGTGACGTGCAACACCCCAGACTTCAGTATTTCGGTAATACACGACTGTAACCTCACAGTAGTGTATAATATTGTGATCACATGTAGCCCAATAATTCTACAATGCAGGATATAAGGTAGGGACTACTAGCTGACTCTGTGGGAGCTGATATTAGCCGGTGGCGTCTGATTTCAAACGTTCATTACCCAATAGGCCGGTGTGTTTTTTAAAGGCTGCCATGCCACACAATTAAGGGCCAGTTACTTTTTACGAGGGGTGGCTACTTTATAAAGTTGTGAGATCTGTGATCCATAAGCAAATTCTCATGTGTTTCTGTAATACAATAGAACATGTGCAATGGTGTATAATTACAGCCTTTAATGTTTAGTTTCACTTAAACATCTCTATAACATTCTATAAGTGATAAGTTATGATTGCATTATTGATGAAAATTATTTTGAATGCTTAAAAAAATTGATTAGAATATCATCATACTATGAACACTGCAACATGTACTATAAGACAGGATCATTAGTACCCTCAGTTGGAATGACAACTTTTAGTTGTGTAAGGATGGCTGAGTTGTCTAATGCACCTGCCTTAAGTGCAAGGTGAATAGGTGCCACAGTGGTTGTGGTCCAGGGTTTGAGTCCCGGCAGAGGCTATGTGATATAGCTCTTTTATATAGACTTGGAGAAAGAATCCTCTAAAGTCAATACTTACACCCAAGTCAATTAATTCAAATATATCTATGTATAACTCTGTATAAACAGTTTTTTATTTGGTTTCATAACTATCTGTGTTGTATAAAAAATGCCTTACTGAATCATGAACGGAAATATGAATAGATAGGGCCATTTTTGTCTTTTCTTTGTAATTGCCAAAAGATTCATTTCAATCAAAAACTAATTGAAGTGTCATTTGTCTGATATGCCAGAATTTATAATGCAATAGGTACATATTATTCATCAGTTTGTCTATTATATAACCGCCAAATCTGGAGTTTTTGTCTACGATTTTATAACAAAAATGAATGCAAATGAAAAGTTTATATTATGAATATATTTGTGCTTCAATGTTGATGATTTTTATTTCATGATTTTGCTGGTCTAAACTTGCGCCATGTGTGTCAGTGAAAATGAAAGTGTGCTTATGGTAGTTTAGATTTTTAGAAGACAGAATCTTGTGGTTTAGGAATAATTTGGGAATTGAGCAAACTCATTCCTAATCAACTGCATAGTGCAGTTTGCTGTAAAATAAAATACTTCTGCATCAAAAGTGGTGAAATAGCGCGCCGGTAAACGGCTGTTAACTTTCTGCAGTATCCCAAAATATAATTTCCGCAGAATATATGCAAATATTTCCAATGATCGACATTTATGCATTTCTTGAATTAGAGAGAGTAAGAATAGAATTTACATGTTTAAGATCCAATTTAAACTATTTTAAAGACGATTAGATTTAATACTGCATCGGCATTTCTGAGACAAAAATGTGTTGATCAAAATTGCATGCATTATTGGAATGTCTAGACCAAGAAAAGGAAACCAAGTTTTGAATTTTCACTAGCACATTTTGAAGACATTTTTTTGTTGCGATCTTTGTGATAGGAACATTGTAACTGATGCAGCAGACACTTTCATGTAATGATGATTTATTCTTCCATCAAAGTCTCTTTTATTCATCGACAGGGTATTAATTACTTGATACAGTAGAGCCTCTCTATTAAAATCATCTGGGGTTAGCATTGAGGGTTCTCGTTAGAGAGGTGGTCTCTTCATGGATGTTGACAGTGGTCTCTTTATGAAGGTCTTGGACCACAAGAAATGTTCATATTGTAGAGGTGGTCTAAATATAAAGGTGGTAATGGACGACGTACCGTAGTATTTTTGGTATGTTTTGTTGTTTGATAACAAAAAGTTGAATATATTTAGGCTGTAGTCACTAACGGTAGTAATCCATCATATTTTTGCTTGAATTGACACTGGTGATGCAAAATCTGTCAAGTTTAATTATTACAGAAAATCCATCGTTAATCTTATCACCTTTCTTGCTCTACTTAGTTGACTGTGAGTGTGAAGTGGATGAGTTTGAAACTTCCCTATGTTAGTGTTGATTTTGTGTGAAATGTCTTTTCTAATTGTACTTTCTTTCAGACCGAGACATAGGGATCACTACTCTTTCTTTTCAGCTGAAGCCCACTTCAGATGTCCACTCCGGCAGGTGTGACTTGAAGTAGCAGCTACCAACAGAGATGACCGCCATCATAAGAACATCGCATGGATAACACGTGCATATTATGTGGGGTGAGTTTTCATGGTACAAGTTAGTCCCGTACAAGCGGACGACCTTGTAAAGTGAAAACTGGGGGAGAGTTTGAAAATATCCCTGTTAGTGATAGGTCACGGGCGCGCAGCCCTCTTCAAGGGACTACCAGAGTAGGTTGATCTAGGTTGCCCTAAATAACTGCACCAGTTAGGATTAGAACCTCCCACCTTGTCACACTTCAGAAGGGACTGTGTTGTTTCCTAGGTCAGTTTAGTATTATACATGCTTTGCTGCACTTCAGTACCAAGCATAGTAAGCCAACTAGTGGCACTTCAAGCTTAGATTCCGTGCTGAGCGGACATAGGGCAGACAACCCAACTCCTGTGGAGTTTGGCCCTTTTTCTCTATCTGCAATCAGCCTGCACCTTTCCCACGTGGATACGTCAGGATGTGGCCAACCTATAGGCGCACTGTCAGTCCATTCGTGAGTCTTTAACCGGTGAAGGCACTTTTGAGCTGCATGCTATACGCTATTCCTGGACTAGGTAGGAGCCGCCTATGGGCGCACACGCAGGATTAGGAAGTAATTGAACACAATGAGAGATCCAGGAGTGTAATACCTGTTATTACTGGTTGCCTAAAAAGGTGTCAGGGGTAAAAAGTTTACAGTTTTGTAGTCGTGACCAGCAGGCTCAGATGGACACGTGGAGGATCGAGTGTTATGGAGAAGAAGGCCCAGAAAGGTCAGTGGCCCACTGAGATCGGCTGCTGGTATGGTACCTCCGGTTGGTGGCAGAGCGGAAGGTGTTGCTGCCATTGGTGTCCAGAAGTTGTATAGAGTATTGGAAACTTGTACACCCTATACATAGTTGGAGGGGCGGTTGTCAGCTAACTCAGAGAAGATCTACAAACGTTTGCTTGGTTCTTTTGGTCAGCTAAGCTTAAGTCAGAATTCACCAGATGGGAAAAAAGTCCCACTTGGAGAATTTGCTCACCGCAACACAACAGATTATGAATCTGAATGAGATGCTGTTACGCTACGAAGCAGGAGCGCAAGCGCTCAGAGAGTCAGAGTACAGCTAAACTACGGTCTATGAGAATTCCTCTCCACAACAAGGTCCAAAAGACAACCAGATGAGTTATGGCAGGTCATCAGGTGAAGGTTGAATTCGATGATTTACATCCTCTAGGGGCATTGCCTAGGCATTCCCTCCTGGCACAGTTTTGTACGGGACCTCATATGAGGGCCCAACTACTATACGATAACATGAAACTGGAGACAAGGGGAAATGTGAACGAAGAAGACGATACCTATGGAAACTTCATGATTTAGTCGATTAGCAGATTCGGATTCCACACTATCTGATGAGGCATCAGACTCTTTGGATGCGTCAACATTGTTGGGGAGCAAAGAAACCGTTGTAAAAGTCTTGAGTCGCGGGGCACCAGCATTAATGATATTCCAGGATCGTATCAAGGGATTCTGAACGTTCATCCAGACCGATACGGCACTCTGCTGGAACGACCAAGTCCAAGAATTTCTCCAACGGGTACAACATCTCAACCAGAGAATGGGCACTTGAGAGAGAACGCTTCCAACTCATTAAACAATCTGATGGATCATGACAGAGATGATTGGCTTACTGTGATCTCATACCTTGGCTAAGTGGCTCTTATACCTTAACTCCTATTTCAACTGCGACATAAAGCATAGACAGGCTGAGGAGGACTTACAGGCAAGAAAGTAAGGCGCCAATGAAACAGTTCAGGACTTTATTATCAATTTGCAGCTTCTGGTACGCCATGCATATGAATATATAACATTGATACCCACCACACCATGTTCTGAAAACAGATTGAAATGGGTATACAGTCAACATCGGTCATCCTATGTCCGGATGCTGTATGGTGAGCTTCAAGACATGCCAGAGATCACCATACTAGCATTAATGCAAGCCCCAGTGTTCCGGGAGAGCCGGAATGAACCGGATCGGTATAACATCAGCACAGTGACGTTGAAAATGAAGAACCTGAACCAGTACAAAGGCCGTGACAACGCAAACTATGAAGCTCTTGATATTAATGTAAACTTGCTGACCAAGGCATTTGCTCCAGAATCTGCCACAGACAAGTCCAAGATGGATCAGAAGCCAAAACCAAAATACAAACCATCCGAATCAGCACCTGACACTCAGGCATCCAGGTATGGGAAAGATTGGAAGGGAAAAAAGAGGTTTCATAGTCAAAACAAGAACCTATAGAAGCGAATTTGGTATCCGAATACGGAATGTCTAAAACGTGTCGTCAAGAAGACGAGGACCCATATGCAGCTGCTATAGATGTGGTGCTCTGAACCAATGGATAGCTGATTATCCTCAAGTCTCCAGTGAACAGCGCAAAGGAAGTACCTTGATGCTAAAACACAGAGCTAAAGAACAACCGAAAAATTTATCTGTAAGCGGTGGATGACATGGCAAGAATTCTAAGGAACCCCTCCAGAAGAGACCTCCAATGCGTTGATGGACAAGGAGGCGGTAAAATGATGGGCGGGTCTATTGAATCGGGAATGGACTTTACAAGGTTGGAATCCGCACACACATTATAAGGGACTAATTGAACACAACGAGAAGTCCAGATGTGTAATACTTCTTATCACTGGTTGCTTGAAAAGGCGTCAGGGTAAAAAGTTTACAAATTTATAGCTACTTGAACAGTGAAGCATGTTTATTTGTTCTGATATTCTTATTATGAGTAATGTGCTACAATCCCATACAGCATAAAAGTTATACATAGATATATTGACATTAATGGACTTTGATGTAAGTCCTGTTGGGTATTTGTATAGCATTCTTTCTGCAAGTCTGTAGGGCTACAGTCCATTGCAACTGCTAGGTCTCAAACCCTGGATCACTACCAATGTGGCACCTAGCATTTGTGAAGACTGGTTGTAATCCAGTATTCGTGTCCCAGCAAAGGCTATGTGATATAACCCTATGGACTTGGAGAAAGAATCCTCTATGTCAACACAGTACAACTGATTAACAAATTTTAGGTTGTTAAAATATACTGTAAAACTAAGTGCAAAGTTTGAGTATTTTGTATTATTCATAAGACTCTGCATGGCATAAATGTGGCACAATGACACTGCCATTTTTTCAGCCTTTACAAGTAGCTCTGCAATATAGCAGACTTATTAAGAATAACAATCATTTATTTCAGAATTTAAAAAGATATCAATAAAAGCAGTGAAATAAAAATTATTTGTGTATAATGGAAACAACTGGACAGTTAAAGAATAAAAAGCAACACAATTGTATTATATTTTTCACTTAACCATCTGTCTATTGTTTCCAGTTGTTGATCTGGAGCATCTTTATCATCAACGGCGTGAACTACAACATATCAAAGTCACTTATGTTCTAACCCTTTATAGAGACTTCTTCATAAATGATGCCAAACAACTCGACAATTAAAGAATAAAACCCAGCAACATTCACTTTTTTATTCAGTCTGTCTATTGCAGAGCTTGATCTGGATCATATTTTTATTCAATGCTAATAACTGTATGTGTTTTGTTCACAGCGGTTGATCCCCATTGTGGTGACCATCAACGACGTCAACGACAACTCGCCCATCTTTGTGGGAGGGCCGTGGACCACCACTGTCAACGAGGTGAGATACTATTAAACATAGTGAGACAGGAACTACATTGTAGAGCCCTTGCAAAACAAGTCACACTCATAGTGTGAACATCCATTCAGTCATCAATGCATCCAGGTTGTAGTTTTCATTTGTTTTCTGGAAGGACCCAGGACCATGATCATCAATGTGAGATACAAACAGCCAGGTCCATGTATATGCGATATTGTGTGGGTATAAGGATGTAATTTACAAATACGTTGTAAAAGGCCTAAATTAATAGAAATTCAATGTGTTTAGCACAAATATGGTATCATTTTTGTTCTAGCCAGCTGTTCTAGCACTAGAAATGCCAGGGGGGTGGATAACCCATAAAAAAACAATTGGATATAAAAAGCAACCTGACCTTGAACAAAGACTTATTGTACAATTAGGTGTTTATATTTCAAGATAGATAAAATTCTCACCCATTGGACAACCATCTCAAATTTAATAACTGTTCAAACAACACAGAAACACGTTGTTTGCTATATTATCTTCGTTATGTCGCTGTTGTGCATGCAACATGCTTTTATTGTAATGTTATGATACGCTTATCCATTTAACAATTGTTGAATTGTGGCTCTAGAATTCATTTTCCAAAATTCTTGTGCTTTGCTTCTGTTATCTTGTTTCTTGCACTATACTATGATCATTTTCATCAGATAAAAATAATCTTGTGACAATGTTCAAATTTCATGTCTTTTGTAATGTTTGTACACAGTTATTACCTAAAAAAAATCATTTATGTGTCAGTTATGTTTGTAATTGTTACAGTCAGTGGGTTTTATAGCCATGCATATAAGCAATGCCCGGCGGGTGGGCGTAACCCCGTGTGCTTTTAAGGGTATGTGATTATTAGTGTTGTGAACCTTAGGCTTTTACAGAAACAAATAGCTCATGATTACGCCCTTTCAGTCATTAAACATGTGCAGTAAAATCTTGCTAGGAAAACAACAGCATTTTCATTCTCCTGTTGGCTACGCAGAAGATGTTTCAATCATGTCAAGTTTTTCTTAGTCGACTAATGTAATTTGGATGTTTTATTCCCATCTGAGATCTCATAACTATATGTATAAAGCTGTTTAAGTACAATGTTTTGACACATAAAGAGTTTACATACCAAATAAAGGTGGAAAGTGAAACTAGCGTGCGGGTGTCACCTTACCAAAAGGAGCAGTCAAATCTGAGACAAACTGCAGTTTCTGTACCATCATCTGTTGATTTATGATGCCAAGGACCCCAAGTGTTTTCTTCGTGTTTGCTTTTATGTTGTTTTTAAGTTGTGGTGTTTTTTTTTTGTTTTTTTTGTTTTTGTTTTTTTGTTTTGTATTTTTTTTTGGGGGGGGGGGGATCTGGTAGGGGCTGGTGATTCTTTACTGATGGATTAGTTCTTGTCACCTACTGTTGCAGCCTAGAATCAAGACTAAAAGTAAGCTCAAATTTACGAGATGAGTGTCTGATTCATCTGAAACACAGGATGGTAAATTTGAGCTTATTTTCGGCTTTAATCTAGGCTAAAACAGTAGCACCTTCTATTTTCATTCAGCTGTTAAAGGGTTAAAGTGGGTGTGTGGGTGTGGTGGTATGGAATTTACTGTAAAATTATCGGTGAACACATGGGATTTTATGTGTAATGTAGTTGAATAGAGATTTAAAAAAGAAACTTGAAAGCCAGACAGAATATTTTCATGTTAAACATGGACCCTTTTAGTAGAATGCATTTTTTCACATTCATTTATGATAGATAACTAACAACTGATTTCTAAATTTCCTCAAGAGTTGAAAAAGATTAGGGCACTGAATTTATGATTAGCTTAAAAGTGTAAAAGTATTATGGTTTTTTTTCCATTTTATGAATTTAACATACTATTGTAGGGAATTTTTCACAGTCAGTTCTGTACATGGATTCATGAAATCATATCTTTTCATCGACGCCATAAAACTTGTGATCTAATCATTTGAAAGGCACTAAAAACATCAAACTGTAGACAAATTTATGTGAACCAAACTGTGCAGTATTCAAGTAATGAAATAACTTACTGTTTTATTACTGGCGGTATTCATTTTATTTCTCATAAATTGTTTGTGATGTTGTAATGGTTGAGAAGGCTCCTGTTCCAGCAATGTAAAGTTACAAATTATACTTGTCATCTGAGTGTGATAACGCAACCAAAGGTGTTAGGTAGCCACATCACTTTGTTCTGTGTATACATAAAGTTATAGATATATTTACATATGAGCCAGTGACCTTGGGAATCCCCAGTTAGGATATCTTTAAGGGATGAATACAAACACAGTCTACATCTCAACCGTCCCCTCCAAGCCTTTCTGTCATTATAATCTATCAGACCCATGCCCAAGGGTGCTCGATCTTTCTGCACGACTTCATCCCAACAACATAACCACAATGATAATTCGTTTCACTCATAATGAAGTCAAACTAGTAACGTGGATTGTTTCTCCAAGATATGGTTTATGGCCAAGATGCATGCTGATAGTAGATCTTGTCTCCAAACCCGCCATTATTTTTTTTACAAAAAGCTATCATTATTGAAAAAAATGTGTACGCAAACAAGAAAGCATAAAGATCATTTGGTGCAAACTTGTTTTAATGCCATCTGTTTGCTATATTTATTGCCAAGGAAGCAACCAATATGCAATGTATAATTTATATTTTTTTTAAATCCTCAGAAATTCAAGGTTTTCATTATCATGATGTTTGAACCGTTTTGAAGCTGAAAAAAAATGATTCTCAAAAGATAAAGATGGACACGAATGCCTATGAAAAAATATTGGAATAGAAAAAATAATTCGCACATTGCAATAATCCATTTAAATCTTTAATTTTGGGATCTACAATGAATATTTTTATATATAAACAGTAAATAGAAAATAGTCTATGCTAAAATAAATTAGGGGCGTACATTTCATTTTTTCTATAGACATAGGAATCTTGAAATATTCACATCAACATGACAGGATGCTAACATTCGGTTGCCGTCAATTGTTTTCTTGCCTTATATTAATAGGTTGATGACATGTTGGGAAGCAGCTGATAAATGTTAAGAGTTTGTCACTATTCTTTTTGTCAACGTAACATTTTTATTGAATTTATCACTTGTATGGTACCGTGAACAGATGAACTCTAAAAGGAATTTTAAGTTATTGATGCATCTTGACATATTTATAGGCTAGCTAATGTGGTGAATAGAACAATTATCAAGACTAGTTAGTTGAACTTCAATGGTAATGACTTAAACAAAAATACTGTATTTTCAATAAATGGTTGTGAATATTAAGAGACAGTGACATTATAATTAGTTTTTACACGTAGGGCTTTATTATCCTAGTTGGCATTGTATGTTCGTCTTGAGATGCTCAAGATGGGTTTTTGCAATAGTGACTTTTGTGCAAAACTTATTGCTTGGCGTGATGTAAAAAATATCAGTATTAGTAAAGAAAAAATAATTAATGTAGAAAAGCACTGTTACTCTGGAATGCAAAAATACCAGATATGTATTGTACATTCAGCAATATTCATTTGTGTGTGAGACACCTCATATAATATTCAAATATGCATACTTAAACATACCATCATTTATATAATTTGATAACACATTGTGTTGAAAGTAACTCCTTTCTGATATAAAACAAATATCTGTATTATAAGCGATGTGTCTAGAGGTAAAGAAGGTCATAATTCAACGATTTTTGATAATAAAGGGGAAGAACTAAAAACTCACCTACAAACGATAACACGTCACTTCAAAGATAACTTTGACATCAATAAGTGATAGTTACCTTTCCCCAGTGGAATGTAATCAATCATTATGTACGTGGACCCAAGAATCATGTGAGGTAAGAATAGTCATTGCATTTAACCCCACCTCCCCCTACTCCTTACAATGCTGGAGACGTTGATTCATATACATGGCAGTCTATGACAGATGGCTACAGGTATGATCATGGTATATCAAGTACTATAGAGGACCTGCCTCAGTACACAATTGTTTCATCCAAGACATAATCTGTCTATATGAATGGTGCTGGGAGCTTATACAAGGATATTCAGAGGGCCTGTTTTGTGAAGTATTTTGGAGGCTTGGGTGGGTTTGGGATGAGGTCAACCTTCTCAACTCAACCCCTAATGTTAGGCCTAGAGTGGTGACATGATGTCATAGATCACAGATTTGTAGTTCTATCTATGTGCTTCATACCCATTGGCTGAGGGTGCTGGACCATCTGCTGGCTATGCAAGGCTTCTCACTCTAGTCATCCATGTACTCAGCTTTATGCTATGATGACATGCATATAGTTGCCATAGATGCTCATCTACTGTGGCCCACTTGTTCTTTCTGGGACGACCCATGCTTTGCCCTCCGCTATGATGGATGTAAATCTATTTGTCCAAGAATTGCTTCGATGAACATATCAGTGCTATCACCTCTAAGTCTACATTTTAATTTATAATTCTCATATCTAGTGTTATTCCAAACATTGTAATAGATCTATTATAACTAATGGGCCCCTTTCAGCAGTTGATCAAGGTGATCATCTTACTGTAGGTTCTAAAGTGTAGAACCTCTCTATAAAGACAACTTTCAGGACATTTCAAGTGGTCTCATTGAAGAGGTAGTCACTATAGATTTATGGAGATTCACGGTGGTCTTCATGAAGGTTTATGACCAGCAAATTGTCTTATGGGGGTCTGTTTGTAGAGGTGGTCTAATAGAAGGTCCTACTATACTGTTGTAACTCCATGTAATGCTTTTTCACTGTATTGGATACTCATATACCTCTGCATAATGTCACCAAATACCAACTCCATAATTATTCATTTTGCCTAAATAGCAAAAGTAACTAATACCTGCAAAGCCATTATCATAATAATCAACTTGCTTTTTACACCCGTTAAAATGTTTGTTCTGTTGAAGGGTGTTTATCTACAACATGTAACAATGTACTCTTTGTGCTTTAACAATTTTTATGCATCATTATTGTTCATATTTCACCATTCATAACAAGGTGTGTTTGCCTGTGGTTTTAAAGATGATGGAATTTTTGAAAATCTTAAATGCACAATAGTCTACACTGCGCCCGATATGGGTCCACTTTTTATATCAAGTGATTTCTTACTACAACCATCTTTCAGTTTGTTGTCACTTGTATTCGTAATCTGTCTATATAATGGTGTATTGTATTTAAATGCAATTTATAAAAAGTAATAAACTTGTTGAAAATAGTATAATTGTAAAGGTCATAGTTGTATTTTTGTGTCACTAAATTGACTTTTTTGTAGAGAAACGCAACCTCTGGGAGGACTTTTTTTGTATACAAAGATTGTATTTCAGAGGTTTTCAGAATAACTTCAAAACAACAACATACAAGAGAACACCATTATCTTGATAATACTTATCTCGCATTCTATGTTATCTCGAGGCTGCATTTCAACTATATGATGAACATACATTAGCTGTATAACACAAACATCTGTGATCTTGAACATTTCACTATAAAAGTTTGAGATGCATTAAGTGCATTAAGTCAAGTTATTAATCACCTCATGGTGTGTGAAATTTACTTACTTTGATGTCCATGGAGTTAAAAAAGCCTTTGTTGTGTAAGTTTTGTTAGAGGATCGTGTTCCTAATCTGAGATCTCATAATCTTGATCTATGCTTCTATGTTTTGATCAGTGTAAACTGACGTTTCCTAAAAGCAAAAGTTTTACGGGTCATCAGGTTACTATATGCCTAATTTTGCATGTCATCACATTAATGCTAGAATGATAGACAGTGTATGTAGATATGTACTTCTTAGTCATACAACAAAGAAAAGTTAAAATTGTTGGCTTCAATGAGTAGGAACATTTTCATGCTTTGCCAGAATTGTTTTAATAAAGAACTTATATTATGATTTGAAAAGGATTGAAGCAGCATTCTACTAAAAGGAATCCATTACAAGTATTAGATTGCTATGCTTTTATGAAATGAAAATACAATCGATCATGTCTGCTACAATCACAAAAGGTTTCATTGAATTATAGTCCTGTGGAAAATAAGCATGTTGCATATGTCCATATTCATTTCTGCCAACCATAAACAACAAGCAACATACATGTTCGATGAAACTAATTGGTGGTTACACTTACATATGTGAAACCCAAAACAAGTAAAATATACGGATTTGGAATCTCAGCCGCATTGAATATGCTGATGGATTCATAAATTTTGAATTCTGAATAGTTAAATTTATGTACAATAGAAACTTGCCATTTCGAAGCTGTAGGGGTAACAGTAAAATGCTCAAGATAGTCAATATTGGAGATAACAAACTAGTATATGTTCATAATGCAGTTGAAGGGAAATAAGCTTATCTTGAAGTTACAGAAAATTGGAGATAAACAATATTGAGATAGCAGAGTTCTACTGTATAACTCGAGGAAATAGTTAAACACATCCCTACATATTACTTTACAACTATGGATCAGTCTGATAACTTGGATTTCAGATACTCTAAGTTTTCATTAACTCTCGTAAAGCTTAGTTCAACAGGTCTAACTGCATAAGAAAGCTGAGTGAACAAGAAGACATGCGTTTTTGTTCTTCTTCCTGTTAGGTAACTTATGGTATTCTTCAAGGTGTATTTCAAGGAAATGTTTGATTTTCATGGGTTTATTCAATGCTTTGTTATTGAAATAAAAGAAACAACCTTTAGATGCCCTATTAAGCTTTACAAACTATGTAATCTGATATCACCATGTTTGTCCAACCACTACATTGGGACAAGGGACGTAACATTGGATAATGATTTGTACGCTTCATATAATAATCTAACCATGTTTATAGCATAAACACAAGGTCATCTATACCATTTTTACTTTTCATGAGTACCAGTGACCTTCCTGTAAATGAATGATTAGATGATCATTGGAAATTTGAAGACTGAACATCATGTACAATATTCATTGTGTCATTTATCATTGAACCATCTCTGTGTCATTAAAGACGTCTGAAGACACTTACATTTTTAGATGTCTAGGCTTTTTATTTGTTATGCAACCTTCAAATGCACCATCATCATTTATAATCAAAATCAACTTATCATTCTTGGAGAAACATTTTGTATTTTGATTATAGTTACGAAAGATGTGATGGAATAAATTGCCACAATTGAATATTAGAATTTCCAATACCAGTTACATGTACAAGAACAAAGTGAAGAAAGATGACATGCATAGAAATTCATAATAATTCTTAGCCTTACTCCTGGCTCTCTAGTTATGGTGACTGCTTAATGTTTAAGCACTTTCATCAGGATCTTGCAATGTTAGTAACTCATTGGTTCTGTATGATTTATACAGTTTATGTATTTCCGAATGGACACCTGATATGCCGACACCGTACTAAATGCTTTACTGACAACTCACGACAACAGGCCCACGACCATGTCACGACACTGAAATCGTGTGTTAGTGGTTTATGCACGATCGTTCTGTAGTTCATGTGCAGTTCATTAGAAATAGCGTAAATTCTCGAAGGATATGCAAGTACAACAAAATTGTATGCGTGATTCATGCGTTTATGCTATTTTGCCCTGGATGATCATGCTTTAAATTAACTTTAGATAATATTGTAGATGCTAAAATGCTATTAAACTGAAGAAAAATAAACAAATACGCCATATTGCTGTTTCTAAAGCTGTTGCTTTTTGTTAATCTAAATTCAGTTTCTCGTTAACTGCAGTCACTTCTTTGTACACGTTTTAGATAGATATGTTGTACTATATTTTCTCCCACATCTGAAATCTTATTCTTCTTGAAACTTATCTAAATTACTAGTGTTTTGTGCGTTTTGCTTTTCACTTTGATCTAATTTAGTCTTTCTATTCAAGAATTACAAACAATACAAAGTAACTCGCTTTTGTTTGCCGAGTGCATTGTATTAAAATAAAATTCACTGAATTCCAGTCTAATAAAATATACTTCAGATACCTTAAGGCTATATGGATCAAATTTAGTAATTCATTTTGATTATCTTACTTCTTATTGTGAAATGTTATTGCATGATATGTCAATATTGCAATTATACACTTATAGCAAAGAATAAGAAATTGGAACTTTTGTTTAATATGTATATACCCACACACCATGGAGAATTCACTTACCAAAATTCTATGACTAAATTAGAATTCGTCTCAATGATTATTGAAAAACACCAAATTGTTCAAATCTAGTGAAAGTATGAAGGGGAGAATCAAACTTTTTTCCCAACATTTTATGAATATCATTTGATTTCATCCCTATCCAACCTTTGTATGTGGTTCATCTTTTTTTACCTTTCACAGCATTCATGTTTTTTTTTCTTATTGTTATATGGCCTGCATTTTACGCTATTAATATTTTCAATCTGACTTTGTAATGTTTAGCACTTATGTGCCTTTACATTATAGATATGCTATTGTACTATGGTGTATTCATCCTAGTTTTCTCCTAGTTTTTGTAATGTTATGTACTGATGGAGAGGCTTCTTTATATCGCATGTATTCCAATTCATTTCTAGACCATACCAATCTGCCCTACCGTGTACCATGTCCTGACAAACAGAGATAATGACATTGTCAGGAAAATTACTGTTCACACTGATAATCTCGCACTCAAAATCAATTGTTTTCAAGAGGTCAATCATTATTGTCTATAATGCATTTTCATCCTTCCAATTTTCAGAACACCCCAATCGGCACCACAGTGTTCCGGGCCCTGACAGCCACAGACAAGGACATCGGCAGGAACTCAGAAATCGAGTTCAAGATAGTCAGTGGGGATGGCAGTGCAGTAAGTCATCAACAGCCCTTTCATGTTATTTTAGCTTTATTGATGTTTTGCAAAATTAATCATCTGAATTCAGGAATTATCTCTCATAGTACTAAATATATTTGAATGAATTTCTTTCAGTATACATGTTAAACCCTCTCACAACAACTACAAATGTTTCATAAAAATTCGACATTTATACATCACTAGATATTCCCAAGAATACAGTTTGCTGTGGTGCAAAATATAATGGAACAAATTTTGTGTCTAGACACAAGATGTTATACATAATGTACATTTATGAACACAAATCAAATACGCTTATATTGACAGCCTGTAATTGTGTCTGTTTTTCCCGCTTGCAGCAAGATGGCAGCACTAAGTTCACGATCTCGCTGCCCCTCCAAGGCTTCATGTCTGTATTCTCCACACTTGACTACGAGTCCATGGGCCAGAGTCCCTACTACATCCTCAACGTCTCAGCAAGTGTAAGTTATTTTAAACTAGGATTATTATTACACCTGTATTGATAAAGAGCCTGTGAATGATAGCTTGACAATAAGTCCATGAGTCAGAGCCTTTATAACATTCTCAACGTCTGAGCAAGTGTAAGTTATTGTATTATTCTAACTAGATGCACTCGCCAGCACTCCATCAGACGTTAGCAGATCGTCACGTCACTAAAACGTACGTGTGACGGACTGCTATCGTCTGACATAGTACTGGTGAGCGCATCTAGCATTATGTTTAACTTGATAAAGAGCATTAACCACAGTATAGGTTACCTCAGCGCCATTGAGACTGAACCCCTTAGTAACCGCAGTACTGCATAGTCAACATCTCAGCAAGCCTTAGTTATTTTATCATGTTTAGCTAGCATTGTGTTATGAGCAAGTGTAAGTTCTCATTGTAATGTCTATTACCAACAAATGTTGTTAACTTGAAAAAGAACATTAACCTTGATAAGTTACTTCTGTGGTCTGGACTACGAGTCCATAGGCAGAGCCTCTACTGCATCCTCAACATCTCAGCAAGTGTAACCTATCATTTAAAAAGATACATTAAAATCTTTGCCACTTTTGGCAGGGATTATTATTATTATTTGGTTTGACACTGTCATTATGTAAAGTAGAATTTTTGAAACGATAATTCATCAATACATTTACTCAAATAACCTTAGTTTAATAGTGATATTAATAAAAATGAATGTGAATTATTTGTTTATGGGAAGTTGCTTCCTCCATTTTTATTTGATACAAAAAATTTAGTTGTAAATCCAACAGCCAAATCTACTCATGCATGCAGTGGCTTGCAGTAGGTTAATTGTCTAGATCTACATTTGACAGTGTAGGAATGAGTAGGTCTCTGAGGACTCAGAGGAGTAGGTATTGGTCAAACGTTACTGAACAAAGTGGATCTGTAATACTGTGTTTGATTGACGAGGGTAACATCGATTGCTGACCACCTACTGAGCGGAATACTACTGAATCACATCGACTCTCTTATTTGTAATTTCATGCGAGGAATTTACAGAACATTAGGCAAGACAAGACTTCATAGATCCCTGCCACTCAGCGCTGCAGTAAACCACTTGAACATATCTATGATCAGTGATGAACATCTTGCAGTAAGCTTCGACGTACGACCACGTATTGTGACAACATTCAGTTTTACGGGGCGCAGAGATCATAATGGTAGAGTGCACATATGAAGTTTCATTGCTGTGTAGTATTTCTAATACAAGTTCATAATAATTATTACACTTGCTTTTCTAATGTTAAAGTGCAAGTTACACATATGATATTTATGGCTCTCAACTCTAACTAGAAATTTTCAACCATAAAATAGCCCAACTAGCCTCCTATTATGTTAATTATGGCTTTCTACAATCTACCTAATAATCATCATATAAAATCCTTCTCCCCACTCCCACACATTTAGCCACGGAATGACCACAAAATGTATCTTCTATTTGCACTCACTTTTTTAATAATTGTAACTAGTATTGTATATTTAATAATTGTACGGATAAAGAATGATCTGAAAGAAAATCAAAAGTTTCGTCAACATGCTCGACTGTGTCCATGGGTCAGAGCTCTTCCTGCATTCTCAATGTGAGTTATCATTGTATTATTATATTTAGCATTATGTTAGGAACTAAGGAAACTTATTTTCATGTCCTGTCACTGGGTCTCCTAGCCAGGGCATATACGTTGATTGTGCAAGGTAGCTTGTGATGTAAACACTTAAACATTAGTAGTTTTAGCGAGAATCTTGTATGAGTTTCAACAAACTTCACTTTGAAAATGAAAAAAAAAATGCAAGTTCACCCATTATCATGGGTAGACAAATCAGTTTACAAAGGTAGGCACAGTCTGTTTCTTGCTTCTTACTAATGTGTTTGTTTCTTTCAAACCTATTGGATTTTGACTGTGCACTCTGTGTGTAAGATTGTTCATTGATGTGTCTTATAAATTGACATGTGACTAATTTTCTGGACCAAAAATGGAAATTCAGTCTTTGCTTGAGTTATTAGGTACAATAGAAAATTTTGCCTGTCTGTCACATGAAAAGAATTGCACTTGAAAATATTCTGATGCACTTGACATGAATGAAACACTAGTGGAAATGATAGTGATGTTGCCATAAACTTGTGTACAAACCAGTTTATACATATTATACAATTTTTTTCATGAATGGATATGAAAGCCAATTGACATTAATGAGGTTAACCATAAGACCCGATGTAGGACACAGTGATCTCACCTTGTACTCCTAAGTGCTAATGTAGGCCTACATACCATATCCAGTAGAATCTCATCATCTCAAAGCTGTGAAGAGAACAGTAAAATGCTCTAGAACTATTACATTATTGTCGGATCATGGGAATCTCTTTTACACGACCTATAAGCAGTCTTACAATATCTAGCCGTCGGCCTATTAGTGCATGTTCTGAGGAACTTTCACGAAACTGCGATCAATGCATGATAGATTTAATTAACACCAGCAAGAAAACAAACAAACAAGCAATCATAAGATTCCAAAGTTTACTTTTAAATGTAAGCCCCAGTTCATACGGCTTAATTGTGATAGTTGACAGCTGAAGCAAAATTGTGCTGACGAACCTGATTGGTTAAAGTTGTGAAGAATCCTCCACAAATATCACGTCTTTGGGATTAGGGTTATTTTCAATAACTTGTGAATTGAATAATAAACCCGAAAATATATATGAGGATGCTTTTGCTTCTGCGTCTTCCTTTCTACACTGTGCACCTGTCCAAGTCTAGGACGGTTTTCACAATGGTCCAAATTGCCATTAAATAAAATTCATATGAAAATAATAGATGTTGTATATGTACTGCTTATAAGCTCAGCTCAATTTAGATGTCCCTAGCACATCTGCATCTTTGTTTCCAGGACAACGTTCTGTGCTAGTCAGAACAGAAGACAGCATTCATGACGGTTCGGATCAACATATGACAGAATCCGCATCAAAGAGTGAGCTATCACATGAATATGGCCTATTGGTTTGCTAATGCTGTGTTTGTGTTTCTAGGACAATGCGTTGGTTCCCTCCGAGCGGCGGACGGCATTTACGACAGTGCGAATCGACGTCTCAGATGGAGATGACCAGGGCCCGGCCTTTGTGCAGGCCACGTGTGTCAAACACAACAACTGGTGCATCGATGCGCAGTACACAACAACAGTGCGCAACAACGTTGTGGTACGTTACTAGTTCTTATCTCATTTTGTGATCTCTTGACTCACAGTGCATTGATTGCTTTTCAATGTCTTTAATCTGTATTATTCTTTTTAGGTTCTTGTAAGAGTTGAAATTACTGGTAAATTATCTTTAAAGATATGAGATGTATTCAAATGAAATTTTGTCAATATACAACCTGATCTGACATCTGTGATAATGTCATAAAGATCAGATAAGAATTTCTTATTGTTTCCTCTATAGCCCTATAGTAAAAATCCTTTTTTTAGTGCTTTAAATTTTTTATGTACATACCATGTACACAATGTGGTTATGAAAGGAGATATTGTTGCTTTAGAGTTGCATAGTAAACCATATTTGATATTTGTCCATCTTTATGAATCTCGCAGGTTTCTAGACAAAATTTCATTCAAATACATTCAGCACTTGTGGAGGTTATACCCAGATTCGGATTTTTAAAAGAAACTGCAAACAACGATACTCAAATTGAATCATGCGTTATGGCATTTTACTATTCCAAGCAAATCAGAAAACAAGAAATCAGTGATCGAATAATATTCGAATTCTATTTGCTTTGTGAATCATAATCAAACTTTTGAGTATCAAATGAATAATATGAATAGGCATTATACATTGCCTAAATCAGCAGCAGCATTTGTTTTTGTATTTTTGTACATTTTGGAAAAGTAAGTTTACTTTGTATACTGAGTAGACCTACATGTAGTAGATCTACATGCGTGTTTACAATGTGTTTGATAGATAACAAAATAAAAGATGTTGCTGAGAATCCGAAATAAAAACACATGTTCTGGCTTCTCGCAATGTGAAATACATCATACGTGTTGACATAACGCCGTCCCGGGCCTGCTTACATCACCCGTTCTGGACGTTATTATACAGGCCACATATGTGAGAAACATAAAGATCCGTATTTACATTATTCTACAATTGTCTTTGGCATTCTATATACAAATGATTGCTTTAGAAGAGAAGGCTTATTTGTTACATAAAGTAAAGAAACTGCTTACCGTATAATCGCACATTAAGGCGCTCAGGCCTAACATTGGGAGTGCGCTATATGTTCGTATTTAAGGCCCACGGGTAACAGAGACTAAAAGCATGTTTCAAACCAAAAACAAAATTTTTTTTTCAATCTTAAATTACTCGCGGACAATGGTGTGATAAGCAAACGATTCATCGGATAATTTCATTTTCGATTCTGCAACATGCGCAGGACATTTAAATTAGTGAGCATGTGCACAATGATACAAAAACGTAATGTGCATTTTTTTCTTCATAAATAAGTAAGTTATTTTGATTTTCCGACGAGCATTCATAATAGATTATTAGCGTTATGTTACTAACGGAATATACAATTATATATTTGAGAACTACAATTGACAAATACCACGACAATCTATTTGACACCCAGGATCATAGGAAAATGTACACGGCTGAGAGATAATGAATGTTGGCGGTTTAAATACCATTTGAGTTTGTTGTTTTGTGGATATACTGTATATTATGACATACACGCCCACGAAAGTTACTCTCGGTGAATATATTGAGGGTTCTAGGTGGGGTGCACTTCATGTTCGTATTTAGGGGCATGGGGCTATATCAGAGATCAAACATGACCTCCGGGAGACACCTAAAATAGCCATTTTTTGGTTATAGGCACTTGTGCCTTGATACACGATTATACGGTATGTTGTTATTACAACATCCCTATTCAGATCTCCAGATTAAATTAAACCAATGCTTTAACAAGATGTTAGAGGGAGAAAATCCAAGATGGTGGCGTATCTCTCAATTATGTGTATGGAGGAGTGGCCTAAATAAAGGAACCATCTTTGTCAGCTTTGCTAAAGCTGGCGGCTGTATGAAATCAGTATTATGACACATGAAGACTTATGATCGTTTTCTTACAAGTTGTGTTGGTAAATAGATATTAGGTTGATACATCTTCACGGTTGTCATCTCTGTTCAGAATGTCGTGATTGTGCTTTAACATGTTTAAGCAACTAAAAAATCATTTCACTGATACGTCTGTCTGAATTTCTAGACTATATGTTTGGTAACAAAAGAAAAGTAATTAGATCACATGCAATGTAACTCATGTCAAATTGAAGGTATCATAATATCATAGCGTCATAATATGCAGGATAAATTACACGAGCCTTAACACTGTCTCACATCTAGATTGGGTAATGTATTGTGGTTTTCTCTTTCTAAGGAGACAGATCACTCTTTGATACTGTACTTTACCATAATCATATGTTCAGAGAAAAAGCACCAAAATATGATATTGGGTGCAAAAACCATGCATACCTCATGTTTGACTTGGAAAGTTCTTTTTGAATCTGACATATTTAAGGCGCATGGTGACTGATATGAATTGAACATACTAGTGGGGTAAGGCATCGCAAAGAGCCCACCTTAACCCTTGGTGTAAGACACATTTCATTGGTTTGACAGAAAAAAACATCCTAGAAGATCACCATTACATATCAAATATGCACTGTTGGATTATATGTGGCCTTGTTTTGAATATATGTGTGTCTATACTTAGTCTCTTCCATGATTGGAGGAAAGTGGATGTCTGCTGCGCTGCCACCTCGCCAATGATTAATAAAGACCACTAAAAATTCCTCTTTCTTTTTATTTAAATGGAACCAAAATACGCATAGCCTTATGGGCCTAACAAATACAATATTTGTAAACATGTAGCGCAGTGATACAATATCTATATACTGTGTATAGCTGTCAGATAATACGATGCTAAATGTATACAACAAGGATTTGTGAGTTTTTGAGCATATCTTTATTCAGTGGAGATGATCACACCTAAAACACTTGAATGACGAGCAGTAATTCGTTATGCTGAGCAACCTGCTGGCCCGTGCTGTGACCATGTCATTATTATTATGTTAATGAGTGGTTTATGTCAATGCACACAAACGGTTGTTGTCACCTACAACAAAGTGAGGGTTTTCTTAAGAACTAGGACCACTTGAGCCCAGCCCTTCGATGGTATTGATAGGGAGGTTCTACTGTAATTGTAACTCATTATATAATGTTAATTCGCTATAACACTGTTCTGCTCCACAGGAAGGAGAGCTGACAATCATGCCTGAGGCACTCAGAGCTCGCGACCGAGACGTCAACATCAACAACAACGTCGACTACGCACTCGTACACGGTGGGTTACACAGGCAATGTGAAAGATATAAATACAGTGGAAAGTGTCCCATTTAAGGTCACCTGTCTTATGTGGACACTTTTAAAGGGACATGCACAGCAAATACCCACTTAAATAGATTTAATTAATAATTTTGTTTTTTAAAACACTTGACATGTTGCTCCTAATTATAACATGATTTTATAATCATTAGTATGCGTTTTGATAAAATGAAACAATACCCATAAAAATGGGGACTGATAAGTTGGCAGTGTTTACAAACATGACTTTTGGGTACATTTCATGAAACCAGTTTACAAAAATGATTGATTGTGAAGAAATGGAGCACTGCACATAGATAAAAATGTTTATATTCAACTGGCTCTACAAGTATGATTTATGTGGCATAAAAGTTTGATATGACATGAAACTCACCTCTGTATGTCTCTTTAACTTCACTCAAAGATGTCCTCATAAGGCAGGTTCTACTGTATAGTGTAAACATTAGAAAGTGTTCTTCAAAATTGTGCTCAATTGTAAGGTTTAAAGTTGTGATGGATATGTCAAATTTATGCACATGAGTATTCAACATTTTTTCTGTGTCCTTATGAACACTTTTTTCTTCTTGTTCATCTTGTATATAAAAACCAGATCTCGAACCACTGCAATATAGTTCATCGACGACAACAATAGTGATGATGACATTATGCTATTTTGTGTACTCTGTTTTTTTGCAGGCACGATCCCTGAATTTCGACGCTACTTCACCATAGACGGGAACAGTGGGAAAGTGTCCCAGATTGCGGCCATCAACAGGCTCGACTACAGGACGGTTAGTCAATGGTCATGCTCAGTCATTGAAATATTTCTTCTGTAAAAACTAGCATCAATAAACTATGCCTTTTTTATTTTAAGAATATATGTCTAATTAAGATGATCTCTATTATAATAAGACCAATGTTCTTGGTCCAAAAGCTCATAGAGATAACCATAAGCCACCATAAAGAGACCTCCTCTCTATTGAGACCACTTGAATTCAGCCTCCCACCTACCACCCTCCTCTCCTATATACCCTCACACCACTACCCAAAGCTTCAAAGTCTCACTTCCTGCTCGCAGGTGACGCTGACAGTGATGGCGATGGAGACCAGTGGTCAGCAGCGGCAGGAGACAGCCACACTGACCGTGTCCGTGCTGCCCACCAACGACTTCGCCCCCATCATCTCCAGCTCCCTCATCGACTTCATGGGCTTCATCCCCGAGAACTCGCCCAGGAACACCATGGTGACCGACCGGCTTGGGACATCTCCGCTCCGGATTCTCGCCATCGATCCGGACACGGTACAGTGTTTTGGGGTTGTATTTTGGTAGTAGTGTATGTATGATGATATATTATGTGGATGTAGTTATTTTATTGTGCTGTGAAGTTTGTCAAATATAACATTTGAAACAAATCAATAGAATTAAGTCATAACATACCCTTATTATAGAAGAAAGATGAACACACATCCTAGTTTAACGACTACATGGATTGAAGGAAGCTTTACTCCATCAAATCTGTCTATTAATGACATCACACATATAATGTTCAAGATTAAAACAATAAGTCAGAATGTACCCATATTTCAGACTGAGGATGATGACCCTCCCCAGTTTAACTATCGCGTGGACGGGAGCGCTCTGTTCTCCGTGAACAGTGATGGCTTTGTGGTGCTGAACAGTGAAGACTTGGACTATGAGGGACTCGGCGCCGAAAAGGAGATACGCTTCACTGTGAGTGTTTTTTCATACAGTTTGAAAGAGTGACCAGGAGAACATTGTCTGTTCTTCAACTATTAGGGGCTATTTCTAGAAATCAGATACGGTTTGCTGTTTGTAGTAGTACAGGAGTCATTTTCTTATTTTTTCAACTGACCGAATCATGACAGAGGAGATACCAGTGTGAGTGGGTGATAGTTCTAACTGATTTTACTCAAAATTTTTCGGGCTGCCCCTATCAGTACACACAAGATTTTTCATGCCCCCCACCCCTAAGTTTCTCATACCCCCATGGGCATAATGATAAATTGTGGCCCCCTAAGAATAACGTGAGAGTTAGATTGTGTGATACAAAATGCTGTTCCCTGTAGGTGATTGTGAGTGAGGCCAACGAGGAGTCGCCCCGCTCTGCCAGTTCAGAGGTCGTGGTTCGCGTGCTCGATGTCAATGACAACGACCCCGAGTTCACGGGCGACGGTGGTTACAGCGTCAACCTGAAGGAGGGAGACGGACGCAGGGCTGTTGTGAAGGTGAGGGCTAGAGGGTTTTGTGTGATATGATAATCACATACTTATATAGTAGAATTGCGATATCTTGATATAACTTATCTCAAATTTTCTGTTATCTTGAGGCTAGTGTCATTTCCTATTAAGCACTTTATAAGTGTATCAGTTGTTTATCTCGAATATTGGTTATGTTGAGTATTTTACTGTCTTCCCTAAAGATTTGATATCTTGAGTTTTGGTGTCTGTACAACTTTATATTTAGCAGTTCTTAATGGTGATTTGGTGAGAGCCATTTGAGGGAGCAGTGTGAATTTCTGGGAGTCTTTTGTGCCTTTTCAAATTAGATGTACCACCATTCCATGGGTCAGGTGGAGTACAGGTGGTGTCTACTATAATGTGTTGGATATCCTCATCTCACACCAAAAGTGTAAAGTGGAGATATACAATTATGACTGTCTATTATAATGTGTTGGATATCCTTCTATCACACCAGGTTGAAGCGTATGATGCTGACAGTGGTGAGATGGGTCAGGTGGAGTACAGTATCGTGAGTGTGTCTAACGACGGCGGCTCCACGTTTGACGTGGACAGGGAGTCAGGCCAGATCTTCGTCACCCAGCCTGTGGAGAGGAACACCAAGTACATCCTCACAGTGCGCGCCACGGACAAGGACAAGAAATTCCCGCGGTGAGTGACTGCCTCTTTTAATGCACTGTGTACGACCATCCAAATGGCCACAAGTTTTTAGATTGAAAATTTGTCAATTTAGTGAGTGGGCTTTTACTGTTTTACATGAATGTGCATTAACATTGGAATTTCTATGGTCTGGATATCAATAATGTACAAATTAGGGGGAGAGTCTTTACATGGCAGTGGGCTGTGGGATGGTTGTATGCGGTGAACATCTCTTTAGAGTGACCAGCTCTTTAAGAAACACTCTTTTAAGAGGATGTTTATTAAACAATGAATTAAACAAGTGACATATTTTACACAACAATTGATTTAACGCAATGTTTGGCATCTAGAAATTCCTATGTAGCGTTGTTTCATTTTCATGATCACAAGATGAATAAAGTCGTTCTGGATTCACATTGTCAGCGGCACGAAATAAAATAAGATAATAACCCAAGATGACTGTGTTTCCAGGAAGTCTGTGACGGTGGTGACAGTGTCCGTGGTGCGAGACCAGAACCTCGCCCCGTTCTTCGCCACGGGTCTGTACCGAGCAGCGGTCAGCGAGGGCGTCGCCATCGGCGCCAGTGTCTTTGTCATGCAGGTACGGAACGTCTGCTTCAGTTTTGCAAATTTTTTTCATAGTACAATTGATTTTTTAGGTGCCGCAAGTAATGTATAATTTTGACTCAATTTTGATGCCAATGTAAGAAATTTGCCAAGGTATAATTTGGTACATAACAGGTTTTTAAACACGGTGAGAGGTTTTAAACCAGATGAAATGTTCAATTGTCATGGAGAAAAATTATGGTTTGTTTATAGCAACCATCAACAAAATAAATGTGTTAAATTCTGTAGATATGTTTTGAGAACAATTAACTGAAATATAACTATTAGGTTAATCTTCAAGACCTGTAACAGTACACCCTCCCAAGATCTCAGTGGGATACATAGCTGTTAATATAGAGATGATTAATTGGTTAACTTTGCCCCTCATGGTACAATTTAATGATATAGAAATACCCATCAACTCCCCATTACAGAAAAATCTCGACCTTCCGAGAATATGTATTTTCAATCACATTTACCCTACCGCTCCTAGGCTGAAGACCCTGAGGAAGACACCCTGAGCTACAAGATCTCTGGGGGTAATGTGGGCGATGTGTTCAATATTGACCTGGCCACAGGGCTGGTGTCCACCCGCGTGGCCCTGGACCGCGAGACCACGCAGGCCTTCAACCTGGTAGTGGAGGCAGTTGATCAGACGCCCAGTGTGAGTTATTAGCTTATCACATGTTGTGTACAAGTGTTCAGCATTACCTTCATTATGTGTTTGTGATGGTAAGTTATTACCTATATGTGGAAAGGTATTGGTTATTCATCATAAATAGCTATTCGGCTATTTCAGCCCTTACCACAGGACTCGTACACCTATCAAACAAGGAATTACTTCACTACCCACGGGGGCTAAGGTAGCCGTATATAAAGCGTACATTCATTCCTAGGTGTCTCTCTCTAGGTATACAGGTTATTAAATCAGCTTTATATGTAGGGCTACGGCTAGGCATCTGTGTACCTGATGTCCACAAATGATTCTGTGTGCCAGCCACATGTAGAACTCCCCTAGTGGCATGAGTGGCCCTTGGGTAAACCCTTCTAGAGTCCAAATGGGCGAGTCAAGCCTCAAGGCCACCCTAAGATAGGTCAGAACCAGGCAGATGGAGGACCATAAATGGATTATACAGTGGTCTGACAGTAATACTTGATGCTTGGCTATGAGCTGATGATCTACCTCATAGGCCTTAATGGGCTGAGGGTGTGCACGGAATTGACATCACATGTGTCTTCACCTTTAGTGGAAATACAAATTGACCCATACCTAATAAATAAAGAACAAAATGACCATTGGTAATTGAAATACACACACTGCCTGATTACAGTGATTACTGAATATTTTTTTATTCCCCCATCCCAAACTTTCCTTCGGATATTTATTTATTTTTATTTTTCCCCCTTCCTGTCCGCTATTGACCATGTGCTTCATTTTTATTATTCTTACCCACCTTGTGGAAAATTTTACGGCCAAGTTTTTCGTCATCCATATAATCAAGTTACCGTGGCCTTATTGAATTTTTTTCTCACAAGTGCAACGTAGCATGATTGTCTTTCTGTAAAATCTATTGGCAATTACCTTCATACTTGCATTATATTTTCCTCCCGCAGACTGCGACCACGACCCTGTCCATCGCGGTAACAGACATCAATGACAACTCCCCGGTGTTCCGCGAGCGTTCCTATGCATTCCCCGTGCGCGAGAACCTCATCAACGAGCACGTTGGCGTCGTCTCGGCAACGGACGCTGACGCCGGCAACAACGGAGAAGTCACCTACACCGTGCCCGGCAGCAACGGGTCAGTACTGCTTCCTCAACCAAATTCCTCTTTTTTTTCCAAATAAGTTCCTTTGATCAATGCAATTTGCTGTTGAAGAGTGACCATGACTGGTTGTTATGATAGCATAGTCAAAGTTTTGTTAAATAAAGAGAAATAATACATTTTTTGTTTATTATTCAGTATCTTTTAGAGAATGTAGGACATTAAATTTTACTAGGTTATGTTATGCTTAATATAGAAAACATGATCTATTAGATGGGCTCCAGGTTCAATTGCCACGTGAAATGTATTGAGGATTATGAATGATACTTTTGTAAAGGGCCCTGAAAATGCTAATAATTCCCCCTATTATTTTTGGTACAGATTCTTCAGCATGGTTGTCACTGATCAAGACTAAGTGGTCTTCCTTATGTAATACGAGTTGGCCATGTACTAAATAAGCAATATTTAATTAAGGAACCTATCCCAAAGCTCAAATAAGTGTATTATTTTGTCATGAAGAAGATTTTGTACAGCATCATTAAAAAACATTACAATGTCTCCCATTTTTTGCACACAGATTCTTCAGCATTGGTGCGACTGACGGAGTGATAAAGACCACGCGCCCGCTGGACTACGAGACGGCCAAGTTCCACTTCCTGATGGTGACTGCGAGTGACTCGGCACCTGATCAGAGACGCACTCTCATGAATGTCACCGTCATCGTACAGGTGAGATAAGAATACGTGCATCACCTATTTTTGTGGACATGTATTTTGCCTCAAACGTTTTGATGACTTCTGCGATTTTTTATTTCATTGCATCTGTGATGTATATAAAGATTTAAAAAAAGCACAAAGACCAAGCACAAAGACTCTGTCACTTTACCAAAATGTGTAATTGATTGTCTAAATTGCTCCTGTGGATGCTACTGCTCAGGGTCGAGTATGAAAACTCAATCCTTGATCATTTTATTTTTTCACGTATGATACAACCTCGTTAAGAGGTCTCGAAAATTTTGCTGCGACAACACTTTTACTAGTATTGTCTAAAATGTGGTATTGTGACCCTTCTGGGATGCGTGTTCACTATGAAGCGCAGGCTGTAATCAATCGTGTGCTGTATACACTACTAAGACCTATAGTTAAATGTAATTTGATATCTATCTTAAATGAATACATTACACTATTTAATTCAATAAATATTCAAATTCAAGTAAAATCATGAAAGGTTATTTTACGAAAATATACTGATAATATTAACAGTTAATAAACAAATCATAATGTCCTCCATATTTTCGCGGAACTTCACTTCAAAGCATACACTGTTTGAGTAATGGGACAGAGGTTAATATTCTAATGCAGACCCCCATGTGATTGTTAATAATAGTGATATAAATTTCTACCATTGATTAATAAATTCTTTCTATCCCCCTTGCTTCACCTAAACATGGTCTTTACTTTTAAATTGCATCATGGTCATCTTCCCAGTTTGTCTTATAAATAATGTGATTGACATGTTTAATAGACAATTGTTTTTCTTTTCTGTTGCCTATCGTTTCTATGTTTTCATTCGTATGTTAAGCTATTCATATCGGCATAGGCAAAACGTCAACACGTAATATAAACATTAGCGAACACTGCCATTTGACAGCTTTACGTCCAAGACAATAACATATCTGGGGCCTCCATATATGCTTATTTTTTTACATAAATTGTATACGTGTATTCAGAATCGCATAGAGTTTCTTATTTTTATGGCCCAGTAATAGGAATATGGATATATTTGTCTAGAATATCTTCCAAACGTGAGGCTGTTGCCGGCCTCGATTAAAAATGACAGGTTCGAGATACACTTTAGAAAGACGAATTATTAAACAATGCGTGTGATTTGTGAAATATCCTTTCGTCCATGACTTCATAAGCGGGTTATAATTGATCCGACATGTGAATTTGTGATGGGTATGTTACTGTGACGGTGATAATCCATTCGTTTCAAAAATTATCTTACCTTCAAGGAATTTAACTACTACGCCATTTTCAATAGGAAAATTAGCCTTTATCACACGCAGTCATATCTCTACACCGATCATAGCGCGATGCGATTAAGAGTAGCGGCTCCATTAGCCGTTATCAAAGCAGAGAAAATGCGGGTTTATGGTGACAACGCACGATGTGCTCGAGGCTGAGTATTAATATCCTTATTTGGAAGCAGGAATATTAAGTAGGTATTTCCTAGTGACGTAATCGAAAACAACAATCGCCTCATTCTGAACTGAAGAGAACGGGGTTTCCCGTTTAAGATGGTATACGACACGTTGGGGTAATTTTCGTCTAAATTAAGTATTTTGAGCTTGAATTTTGCAGTGTAAATCACGTGTTTCTTGCGCAGATATATATTCTTACAAATGATGCATTAATATTATCAAAACCCTGCTTCACTTCCACAAAATTTACATCGAAATGTAAAGGTAAGGCGATTTTGTTGTCACTAGTCTTAAACCCCGGAGCATGACCCCTGTGTTAATATGTGAAACACGGCGATAATCCAAGGGACTTTTCTGTGCAAAATCGGACGTAAAATTGTCCCTCAAGGGACATCCCAATACGAATGGGTTAATATGAAGTGGTTTGATGTAAGACATCACACTGTATTCGTATAGTCGTAAATTATTTTTTCTCTCTCTTTTCAAAAACAAAAACAAACTGAGAAGCAATATCCATGCTAACTTTAAGACCTAAGTACGACATCAGAAAAATGTCACATTATTTACATTATCTAATTACAGCTTCATACACCCCCAGGTACAGGCAGTAGCACCAAAACTCATGGCCATAAACAAAGTTGATAGGTCCTTGAAGTGGACATCTACCCAGCTAAATCCACACACTCAGTTAAATTACGCACAAGGGCGCGTAAACAAAATAACATGATGTCATTAATTTATATCAACAGGCAGGTGTTTACTCACAAACATACAAGTAAACCACCTCAAAGCCTTTCGAATGCATTCCACGATTGCCATTGGCATCCTAGAAGTGGGCTGATTACCCATTGTATTCACTTTGTTTTAAATGCTTGGTCGACTGGGAAACACATATATATCATTCAAAAGTGTGAAATAATCGGGAAGGCTATGTAAAGGTGTTTTGGAAGATCATGGAATCGAACTCACGACCTCCCGTCTATGATTCAGACCAGTCATATGTCATAGGCGGGCGTGCTGCCATTAACACTAATCCCCCGAGACACAGACTACATACTTCAGTTTTCACCTATATCAATCTTGCGCAATGCACTTTCCCGCCTTGGATACTATTATTAGCCTATCCAGCCTCGCAGCCTTAATCAATCATAACCTGCTTTATACCTCCGACTATTACGAAGCAGTCATCTAGGCACATGGAGCCACGCACACCGGCCTTAAAGGCTCATCCGGGCGTAATCTGGGCCACTTCTTTCACAAAAGCACTAAAAATGCTGATTGCAAAACCACCATGTGTGCAAGTCGAACGAGTGGAATTATTTTGCCAAATGGTCCAACAAAATGATACAACAAACAAAGTAGCACAAAGCAAAGTAGATATTCACATTCAAGTCTAAGGAATGAAATTAAAATGTACTTTTTTGAACTGCTATCTTGGATTAAAAATGAACATTATTAGTCCTGGCTGCTATTAACGTCACAGAGTTACTTTTCATAAGTAAATAATTTTCATTTGCCTGGTGCATAAATGTAAACTACCTACATTCTCTTCCAACATCAGGGAGGCAGATGCTGTCAGCCTGACAGTGATTTTGAGATTTAATAGATGGACAAGCGATGTGATGATTCCCACTTGTGTATTGTTTTGCAGGACGAGTCTGACATGATCCCAGTGTTTGTGGAGAAGCTGTACGTGGCCAACGTGCCAGAGAACGAGGCCGGATTCACCGTCACCACAGTCCAGGTGAGGGCAGATTTGTATTGTATTACTAACCTTTCTTTGCTGAGCAACTTTTTTGTACATTCTAATGTGTTTTCCACAAGCTTGCTTGGGTATTCATTTATTTTCTTCTCTCTCTCTAATGCTCTAAGAGAGAACATTAGAATTGAGATTTTGTACATTTAAAGATGAAGTTAACATTGAAACAATTTCATACGTAACTATCCTTTCATCTTCCATCGGGGCATCTTACACTAGACGAAATTCCAATATTTTGCTACATCACAGTGATAGATTAAATCTGCTACAATGTTAAACATTTCTCATTAGCCATATGCGCTATGTATAATACCATGTGGTCTGTGAGCAAATGTCAGCGAGTTTCTTACCCATCTATGTCATTGTGTTTTGTTTCCCAGGCGATTGACCAGGATGAGAATCCCGAAATCCACTATGCGATCATCCAGGGAGACTCAGGCCAGTTTCAAATTGACGAAAGCTCAGGCCGGATCTCAACACGCGTTGGTCTCGACTACGAGACGACCAGCGCGTACACGCTTGTTGTGTCGACGCGTGAAGCAAATGTCGACGGACCGCAGTACACTGCCACAGTATCCGTCAATGTACTGGTGAGTGCAGTACCTAAATTGGTTCCAGTTGTTATGTCTGTTTTTTTTTATCCTCTGCAGTGTCCCCGGTAGTGTCTTTGTTAGTGTGCAGTCCTCAACCTTTTCAGTACAGTTTGATTTTTTTTTCTGATGCCCATCTGCAGTATCTGCCTATGTACTGCTGAGTAAAAAGTACATTTCTACAGTATCTGTGAATGGCCCGATGAGTAAAAGATTCTATGTTTACTCGATTCTATAGTATTTAATGCATTAAGCTGATTTTGTGTAAGTATAGAATTGTGTATGTCTTATTGTTGCTGCACACAGGACCGAAATGACGAAACACCACAGTTCAGTCAAGGCGCTTATACAACAGATCCTGTGTTTGAGACGGTTCCGGTCGGGACCAGCATAATCCAGTTGGCTGCTACTGATCTGGACCCCGCAGGACCAAACAGGTGAAAGAACTTTGAAATGCTTAAACCTTTGGCAAGTTATGACTTTAAAACATCTTCATAGACTGAGTTGATATATTGAATTATCATAATAGTATCATTGTAAACTCAATTATGTTAGAACAGCTGTTACAACCTGTAGAAAGTTGTGTTTTTTTTATATAGGAAGCAATACACCCACCTTTACAAATCAGTAAAATTATTTATGATACAATCATGCAATTTTATGGCAATGGAAGTAATTAAGGGTCTCCAATGGGGCCTAGAATAGAGCTAATATATAAGAATCCCTAAAGTATTCTTTACAGCAACTTACGTGTTAGTCAGTGATTCTAATACTTATGTTCTTGTGATCCCAGTATAGTGCTAAAAGTTATTTATTACACATCCTCATGTTTCGGTCTTATTATCCTACTAGCTGTTTACCCGGCGTTGCTCGGGTTGAAACAGATGAGATCCGGAACAGATTAAATGCTCCTCCCTCCCCATCATTCCTCCTGTCCCACATCCCTCGAACCAGTTCTCGTCAGAGTACAGGTCTGTGACAGATTAAATACACCTCCATCACCGTCCTCCCATCCTCATATGTCACACTAAATGTACTAAATATGGCAATGATTCATCCCTCTAATATCCCTCCCCAGCTACTGCTACCCATGGTAAACACGTGCAGAGCAGATTAAATAGCCCACTCATCCCTACCCTTCCTTCCACTGCCACCCCACCCCCCTCTTCTCTCCCCAACCCTCTCTACCCCATCCCCATCTAAACAGGTCCATAATTAATGCACACCATTCTTGCTGCTGCTCTGGTTGAAACGGATGAGATCTGGAACAGATTAAATGCTCCTCCCTTCCCATTCTTTCCCCTGTCCCACATCCCTCACACCAGCTCCCGTCACTATACAGGTCTAGGAAAGATTAAAAACACCCCCATCACCTTTAGTCATATTGACAGCCATACATTACATGTATGTGGCAATGCTTTATCCCTCTAATATCCTTCCTCCAGCTACTCCTACCCCTTGTAAACACGTGCAGACCATTATAAATGTGCATCTCAATCACCCCCTTTCTGCTGCTGCTCGGGTTGAAATTGATGAGATCTGGAACATATTAAATGCTCCACCACCATTCATGCCCCCCCCCCCCCCCCCCCCCCGCCATATGAGGACCGATTTGGAGGTTGCATCACCATCACCACCCCAGCTCCCTCGTTGTACACTGTACGTTCGCGGCAACGGCGTTTGACATACAAACGTTTAACGACACGCACTTTTTTTAACAAACATGGCCTTCTAAGCAACCTTTCTACACAATTCTTTTTTCCTGTTTTTATCATTAAAACCAATATATTTGGCTTTAAATGTGACATTATAACGACCAGCAAATTGTCCTGATTGTACATACACATTTTGGAGTGTGTACGTCTTGTGATTAAAAAGCCTTTTGAGACGCAAAAAATTGCCTCTTCCTTTATATATATAGATATACAATTTATTGCATATATATGTAGTGTCCTATTGACAATGTTTATAGATTACAATTCTGGAGTCAATGTAATCCTTCCCTAAGAAATTTTAGTATTTTCATTACAGAGCATGAATAAAACATAACCAATTTTTAAGACTGTCCTGAATTCCGAGACCATCCTGATGTTCTTCTCAATCAGGTAGTCTTATTTAATACCTGCAAACATGGTATGAGGTGTCTGAGGCTGTTTATGGAAAAAGTTGAGTCAGTTAAAAATGCAGATTCAATGTTGTGACTATTTCGGGACCCAAACAAGGATGACCTTAATCTACTTATAGCCATCTAATGCCTGTTGTCTGCTGTTGTTTCAGTGCTGTGCGGTTCAGCATAGAGCAGGTCCAGCCGGCGTCCGGCGAGCAGCTCTTTTACATCTCCCGCGAGACAGGCATGATCAGTGTGAGCCGACCGCTCACACAGGACGAGGCCACAGCACGGTACACGGTGAGTAGTGACCGCTAGTGACAACACGGTGACTGGTGAGGGACCTTTAGTGCTCATTCATATATATCAGGATAAAGCGTCCCCAAGATACAGGATGAGGTTGTGTAACATTACAATAAGTGATTGCTAGAAGTAAAATTTGGGGTATTTCTTGTCACTAATTTGTTCCATGTGCACATGAAAAACTTGGGTTTCAATGTAGCTAATGCTACTACTTATCGCATATAACTGTGGGTTAACAAACTGCTCTCAGAGCAAAAACAAAAAATGGATCAATCATCAAGCACACCCTCCCTCTCTAACCTTGCAGTTGACGGTGAAAGCGAGTGACCTCGGTGAGAACCCTCTGTCAATGACAGCGCAGGTCACAGTTGAAGTGATCCGTAACAAGTATGCACCACAGTTCCCCATCGCCAACGATGCACGGAACATCGACTTCACAGCCGCAGTGGGAGAGGAGCTGTACACCTTCCAGGCACAGGACCTAGACTCTAACGTGAGTGAGACATCTCATTTGTATCTACATCCTACATGGGTAGATACTTTTATTGGTTATAATGTTAGAGAACTGCCTGATAACTATAAAGGTCATATGTGTAATGGTAAAGTATGTGGACTTCAATGGCTGCAGTGGGAGAGGAGGTCTACATATTAACAGCTCAGGACCTGGACTCTAATGATGTGAGAACTGGGCTAATTTTATCCTAAGTCAGCATTAATTTTTATTGGTTTGTTGGGGTCATGCTTTAAAACAAGTAAATGCAGATTTGGTGTACCAATGAAAACACAGGCCCTAGACTCCAACTTGAGTAATTTTATAGTACAGGATTCTCAATGTTTTATTTGAATACTGTGTGTTACTGCAGGACCCGTTCAACCAGGTGTCTTACAGCCTGATCGGGACGGCAAGGCAAGCCGCTTCTTCAGATCAATGCTCGCTCCGGCCGCATGATCGGCCGCCTCGGGGCGACTCCGACCTCACGTACACAGTAAGTGTTATATGGACCCCTTTCTGCCATGTGCTTTTTTACCGTAGAATAACTGTTTAGCTGCCACTCTAGGGGGATGATAAGGCTCCAAGGTATAAGGCAATTTTTCAATTGAAACATTCATGGTTGCATTGGTCAATTTTTAACATTTATTAGAGCAATGAGAAAGTGTTTTAATGGTTCTTATGTTCCAATGTGTAACATCTAGTTTGACAATTAATTGCTGTGCGGTATCGTGGTGAGGAACAGCATGCAGGAGTTCTCAAAGTGACAGTTAGCATTGTAATAATCTTAGTTATATTCCATGATGTCCGTTATTCGTCTAACATTGCTGTCCAACTCATTGTTAACTTATAGTTTGACTATTTAGGTAGCGTGCAAGCACGAGATGGCGGAGGAAGACCACGGAGGGCGCCCCTCACGGTGACCGCCAACAGGAACCTGCAGGCACCAGAGTTTATCCCTGAACAGTACCAGGTCAGTGGGATTCTCATCTTCAAAACTACTTAAAATAGAATTTATTCTATTATTTCTTTCAAATGTTCTCACATTCCTCTGAACTTTTCATTTTTGCTTCAACTTAGATTTCTGTTTACTGTGGTCCTATTAAAAAGTTAGCTATTACAATATTTCGGCGTTTAAGCTCATAAAGACCTTTTGTACCATTTTAATTTTTTGAGGCAGGGGCTAGTTAACAAAAACTCAAAGTAAGCAATATCGAGATTATGAGGCTCCACTGTTTTACAATTGCCTTCTTGACATTGATGGAAGTAAAATGATAAATTAAATTAATGTATAATGAAAATAAACTGAAGTGCCAGATCCTAGCATGAATATAATGCTGATTACATGATTTCAGGTGACGATTCGAGACTCGAGCCGCTGGCCTCGTCCTTCACACAGGTCACAGCTCAGGATCGCGAATTTTAGCAGGTCAGTTCTGTGGTTGACTTTTTCCACCCTCTTGCTTTTGTATTGAGGGTGGTAGGGTGGGTATATAAGTGGGATGTGGAAAAATAGGTTGAAAAAGAGGGATGTGGGATAAAAGGCAAAAAAAAGAGGCATATGGGATTTCAAGGAAATAGAAAGTGGGGAAAAGCCATGAGAATTGTGGGGCAAAAAGAGATATAGGAAAAATTCTGAGGGATGTAGATTTCCCTTACCCCATGTAACATCCACCTGCTTTCCCATTGTTATGTTTTACAACTGATTTCTATTC
>CM032669.1:41467459-41531351 GCA_019095985.1 Streblospio benedicti
GATAACTATAAAGGTCATATGTATAATTGTAAAAAGTATGTGGACTTCAATGGCTGTAGTGGGAGAGGAGGTCTACATATTAACAGCTCAGGACCTGGACTCTAATGATGTGAGAACTGGGCTAATTTTATCCTAAGTCAGCATGAATTTTTATTGGTTTGTTGGTGTCATACTTTAAAACAAGTGATGTAGATTTGAGGTACCAATGAAACCACAGGCCCTTGACTCTAACTTGGTAATTTATAATACAGGATTCTCAATGTTTTATTTGAATACTGTGTGTTACTGCAGGACCCGTTCAACCAGGTGTCTTACAGCCTGATCGGGGACGGCAAGGCGAGCCGCTTCTTCCAGATCAACGCACGCTCCGGCCGCATGACCGTCCGCGCGCCGCTCTCGGGCGACTCCGACCTCACATACACGGTAAGTGTTATATGGACCCCTTTCTGCCATGTGCTTTTTAACCATAGAATAACTGTTTAGCTGCCACTCTAGGGGGAAATAAGGCTCCAAGGTATAACGCAATTTTTCAATTGAAACATTCATAGTTTGCATTGGTCAATTTTAACATTTATTAGAGCAATGAGAAAGTTTTTTAATAGTTTCTTATGTTCCAATGTGTAACATCTAGTTTGACAATTAAGCTGTGCAGTATCGTGGAGGGAACAGCATGCAGGGAGTTCTCAAAATGACAGTTAGCATTGTAATAATCTTAATTATATTCCATGATGTCCGTTATTGCGTCTAACATTGGTGTCCAACTCATTGTTAACTTATAGTTTGACTATTTAGGTGCGCGTGCAAGCACGAGATGGCGGAGGGAAAACCACGGAGGGCGTCCTCACAGTGACAGTTAACAGGAACCTGCAGGCACCAGAGTTTATCCCTGAACAGTACCAGGTCAGTGGTCTCATCTTCAAAACTACTTAAAATTGAATTTATTCTATTATTTCTTCAACATGTTCTCACATTCCTCTGAACTTTTCATTTTTGCTTCAACTTAGATTTCAGTTTACTGTGGTTCTATTAATGTTAGCTATTACAATATTTCGCGTCTAAGCTCATAAAGTCCTTTTGTGCCATTTTAATTTTTGATGCAGGGCTATTTATTTTTGTTCTTATGCAATAATTCTCCACGCCTTGCTCCAGGGCTAATTCTTTTCTTTGTTCACAATAAACGGGTAAATGCTGATGTAACATCGTCCGGCAGAGCGCCGGCGGGCTGCAAGTAATTACTGCTTGTTATGTTAGTGAATAAAGAATAAAAGTACTAGATTATTGACCAGTGACCTCAACTGACCATTTTTTGTTTATCTTTTATTGGGGCCGTGAGAATAATGCAGTAGGAATGTGTGTTCTTCTTTTGTTTACATATGCCATGACAGGGAAATCCCCCACTGGGACATGTGCTAGCTAGATGTTGTTCGAACAACGCTCAGACTAAACCTTTTTCTTATAACTGTTAAAGTCCAAATATGTTCTTGTTTAGGCATAACACTTCTAAAAAAATGCAATGATAAGTTGAAAGCACGTTGGACCAAAGGTAGTATTATTTTTCACTTACAAATGCTGAACGTAACCAAAAATGTACGATACCTCCATTATCGCCATAACAGCGTGGTCACTAAAAAGTACTGTTACTCATTAAATTTTCACAAAATTTTGATTTCGCGAATCATCCCAAATTTGCGAATTTAGCGAAATTATATCACACACAAATTTTTTTAAAGGTTACAGTATCTACCATTTCAGAGTATAACATTAGGAATACTTGCTTGACCCTGTGTCAGCTGATTTTAGCCAGGGCTGGATGATGTAAAAAGTTTATGACTGAGTTTAGGGCAGCCACCTTTCCGTAATTAAGGGCTTTCCATTTTTATCAGGACTGGCTACTTTTTATAATTGAAGGGACTGTAAGTTTTATGTTTGTTGCACACTTTAACAAGTATGTCAAAACTCAAGCTCTATTCAATTTTAATGCACAGGCACATGATCGTTTCCTGGTAATTTTATGGGTTCGTCATCCAACTAATCAAGTTACTGCCGCCTAAGAGCTCAAAATAAGCAATATCGAGATTATGAGGCTCCACTGTATTACAATTGCCTTCTTGACATTGATGGAAGTAAAATGATTTGATCATAAATTGAAATTAATGTATAATGAAAATAAACTGAAGTGCCAGATCCTATCATAATTATAATGCTGATTACATGATTTCAGGTGACGATTCGAGACTCGGAGCCGCTGGCCTCGTCCTTCACACAGGTTACAGCTCAGGACCGCGACGAGCAGGTCAGTTCTGTGGTTGACTTTTCCACCCTCTTGCTTTTTATTGGAGGGTAGGGTGGGTATATAACAAAGTGGGATGTGGAAAAAAGGTTGAAAATAGAGGGATGTGGGATAAAAGGCAAAACAATGAGGCATATGGGATTTCAAGTAAGTGGAAAGTGGGGAAAGAGGCATGAGAATTGTGGGCAAACTTTAGAAAGGCAAAAAGAGAGATGTAGGGAAAATACTGAGGGATGTAGGATTTCCTTACCCCATGTAACATCCACCTGCTCTCCTCATTGTTATGTTTTACGACTGATTTTCTCTTCCCATTACTGGAAGAAGTCTTAACCATGTATATTTAGAATAAAAATGGGAAGACTGCGTTTGTATTGTAGCAATTCACGAATAATGCTGCATTTGTGTACATTTTCATGGTCACGTGGTAAGTAAAATCATACATGATTGAAGATCAAGAATGTGTTGAGACATTAGTTTATTACTGGAATTGTTCACCCATATAACTTTTTACGTATTCTATTTAAAGAATCTGCATTAGATTTTGTAATGAGCACTTTTGACTGCGATGTGCTCTTCAAAAGTGAATTTTAATATAATAATCAATATGATAAAAGCAGTAAAAATGTTTCTTTTTGACAGCTTTACAAAAGCTTTTTGTCTGGAAGGAAAATCTATAAAGTTAGGCTATCTATTTTATGCTCACTAAGCAATTGAAAAAAAACAGTGAAAACTGTTTTGACATGTGTTTGACATGTATTTAAGAATAAGAAATTACAATTATGCAAATGTCCATGTTGTTCATGTGATGAATTTCCATAACACTGTTTACTCCAGGCGCCCCACAACCAAGTGCGCTACACTCTCACCGGAGACTCCCTGGGGCTGGAATACTTCATGGTGGACGCAGCAACCGGATACGTGAGCCTCAAGAAGTCACTGGCTCTCGACCGCAACAGAGGCGTCGAATACATGGTGTGTACATGGTGATGGGATCGTGATGTTCCGGTGTTTTTATGTTCTTGTCATTGTCATAACTGCAATTAGGGCATTATCTCCAAAAATAGGAGGAGGAGTCCAATATATGGCGTTGTTTGTAGTCATGGGATGGTTGATGCTGCAATATAGGTTATTTGGTTACAGCTCTGAAGGTTAAGTTTATTGATAAAATAGATATATATTATTAGTGGAACTGATCAATGGTAGGTTCAAGATTTTCTGGAAGTAACAACTAATCTTGTAGAAATATTATGGATTTATATGGTAAGTTATAATACATTAAAGCGTAATGACATCTTACAACAAACAATTCCAGCTTACCATCCAAGGGTCCGATCTTGGTCTCCCAGAGAGCCGCCAGTCACGTAATGCGGCCACAGTACGCGTGACGGTTATACGCAACGAGAACGCACCCATCTTCTTCTCAAGCACGTACAACGTGGAGATTCGGCAGGACGCGAAGGAGGCTAGCCAGGTGGCAGCAGTGCAGGCGGAAGATGCTGATGCAGATGTATGTTTGTTATTTTTATTTGTCAGCTTTAGAAGCACCTTTTTCTCATGGTAGGCAGTATAAGAGTATGGGTGATGAATTCGCAGATCCAGGAAGTGGGTTGCGAAGGGTTTCTTTAAATATTGACATCCTAGATGGGTTTTGTGGCATATGGATTGAATGGAATTCTTAAATCTTGAGCCCCAACTTCAAAGCAATTTGGATCTGCCAATAAGATTATATGGATACAACGTGGAGGTCCACAGGACACCAAGAATATTAATTGCATATCTTGTCATACAATTTTCATTTGTTGTATTGCAAATGAATATGTTAAACCAAATAAACTATATCTTAGTTGTGAAATATTGTAACAAGCCTTTCGTGGCTATATGGTTGTCATGCTTATCTATTTTAATGACAGTATCGCCATTGTAAGCTTAAAGATATAATAACAGCCAATCAATTATTTCATTCATTCATTCTGAAAATCCAGGGCATTAGTCATATAAAAAATGATCACTCTGATATTAAAAGCTTTATAAAAATGTCCCAATGACTCCCTCTTCCACCCTGACATTCAGCATTGTAAAGTACAAAATCGTCAGTGACGATGCGACACTTCTCATTAAAAGACATCCATGTTGAATTCAGAACAAAGCCTATTACTTTGTTCTTGACTAAATGACCCGTATGTTCTCAAAAATGTCCATCTGCTTCCAGCCGACGTTCAGCAGTGTGAAGTATGAGATCATCGGAGACGACACGGCACCTGATTACTTCTCCATCAACGCCGAGTCGGGACAGATCACCGTGGCAAGATCCGTGGAAAGGGACCTCGAGGAACGATACATGGTGAGGACATCAGTGTAATTTCTCACATGACCTACAGTAGTGATGTATGCACAATGTTTGTAAGTTAGAATTTCTTATAATTGCCCAAACTTATTGCAGTATTTCTTATGATTGCCCAAACATATTGCAGTATTTCTTATAATTGTCCAAACATATTGCAGTATTTCTTATGATTGCCCCCAAATATTGCAGTATTTCTTATGATTGCCCAAAAATATCAGCGTATTTCTTATAATTGACCATAAAGATGCCAGTATTTTTTTAACTGCTAAAAATATTTCAGTATTTATTATTATTGCCACAAAATTTTACAGTATTTTTCATAATTCCCCAAAAATATTTCAGTATTTTTTTACTGCCTTAAAATATTACAGTATTCTTTATATAGTCTGATTCCATATGTCATGATACATGGGTCCTGTAGGATTTGTCTGTCAAATGGATTGTTTTGTTGTTGGTGATTTGGGTGGTTTGTTTGGGGATCAAATTCAGCAAAAATGGCGATGGACAAATTATCTTGCCCCCACCCCCTACCCCCCAGTTTAGGGCACATTTTGAAAATATATAAAAATTGAACATTAAAGTTGCAAAAGTTTAATGTATAATCTATATTGGAAAGGCAGCAATCTTTAAATTCCAAGATGGGCTGCATAAATATGAAAATTTGCCCAATAAGTTAAGTTTGATGTAAGAGGCCTTGAGGACCTTTACGTTGTAAGGCAACAGTGTCCCAGCTTTACATGACTTTGTATGATATAGTTGTGAGCGTTTGATCTAGAGATCATGCTACTTGACATTATAATGCATCATTGTTGTATTTCTTGTGATTAATCATAAATTTTAAGCAGTAAGTTTGATGGAAGAGACTTCAAGGAACTCTACAGTGAGAGGCAACAGTATCACCACTACTTAACTTGCATATCATGATACAGTTATACATGCAATTTAATTTAATTCTAATACTTGACAAATCACAGCTATCACCTATTTTTGACATTGAAATGTATTTAGTATTATTTCTTGTTATTGCTCTTTACCAATTGACTTTGAGGTAGGAAGTGGCAAAAAAGTACAAGGATACCAACGTAAACTATAAGCTTTCGTTTTCTTACTTCTTGGATCTGTTTGAAGGATATCATTTTCCTTATGTGTTATGCCACAGGGATTGTATTAGGTTCTGTTCTGCTGAACTGTATACTCCTCAGAGAGTTGTGGCTGAACAAATTGAATATCTAACTTAACACCCACCTCTCTCCTCGGATATGATTACCATTGAAGGATTCCATTGTCCTGCCTGCTTTGCCACAGCAAATATGTACATTTCTGACCTGTAGAACTGTATACACCTCAGAGAGTTGAGAATGAACAAATTGAATATGGCTGTTCTATCTGTTTTGGTAATGCAGAAATGTGTAATCTCGAAAATGTAAAAAGCAAACATAGCATATGAAAATATCAAGCCTCTTCTCATCAGATCCGCGTAGTTGCCAAAGACTCAGGTGTCCCGGCGCGCTCGGCAACAGCCATCGTGTATGTTTCGGTGCTGCGGAACTTTGCTGCACCGGTGTGGGACCAGTCCATCTACGACGTGCGCATCCTGGAGACACAGCCGCCTGGCGCCTCCATCAGGGTCGTGCGTGCCACAGACGCAGACAGGGAGGTGAGAATGCAACCTGTTTTTTCTGAATGTTTTTTTTTAAACTCTTCGTATTTTACAAATTCAATGAAAGTAAGGGTGTTGCCCCATTTCACGTCTCCTGTATGTTAACAATAAAACAAGGCCTTCTTCGCTATATGTTAAAAAGAATTGAGGCTTTAGTGTCACTAACTAGAAGATTCAAGGCTGGGATTGGTAGTGTCAACTTGACTCATCTCTAAATGGGTGTAGACAGCGCCATTGCACCAACATATCAAAAAATAGTGATCTGGTGGCAGGTCAATAGTTGCTAGACCTAACTAGTGTCATATGCTCATCAGGAAATTGTGACATAATGCAACTATGATCTGTGGTAGACAATGGAAAGTCAGCTGAAATACATCTTAAGTAGACTATAAAACCTCATGCATAATCATTTGTATTTATCTGCTTTACCTGAATCTGGATCATAGTAATAATTCTCGATATACCAATTTGATACTTTCCAGGGTACTGCCAACTCGCGCGTGACGTACACTGCGACCGGGAATGAGGCAGCGCTGCAGTATTTCAAGGTGGACGCTGCATCGGGCGCCGTCTCCGTGAAACAGTCGCTACTCAGCGATCTGAGCCCCACCAACAAACAGTACACGGTAGGTGCAGATAGCTGCGCAGCTTTCTGAAAATCTCTGCCATTTTCCTAGCCACTTTAATATAAAATATAACTTTATTATAAAGTATAACTAATATGATATATTAATAATTCTCTTGGCCAAAGGTTGAATTGTAAACTAACTCTCTTTCTTTACTTTGAAAGTTTGAATTTTATCTTGTTCTATGCTCTGAATGAACTTGTGGATGTGTACATATTTTTATGGATCATAGCAGATGACTGGTATAAGCACGGTCACTCAAACTTCACTATAAATCTACTATAACACAGTCCATGTCCTGTTTTAGCTGACCATCGTAGCCACGGATGGCGGTAAAGTGCCACGCTCGAGTGATGCCACCACAGTGCGCATCGACGTGTTCCGCAACGAGTTTGAGCCGGCATTTGACCAGACTACATACCCAGTGACCGTTGACCAGACGCTCGCGGTGGGCAGCAAATTGACCACACTCAGTGCTCGCGACCAGGACCCACCCGTGAGTACTCAATCACACACACACTCACTCGCACTTTCCTTCATTGGACTTGATCCGTCCAATCAGTCAATCAATCAGCCATTCAATCAATCAATGACATATACTTTCATGCACATAATTACAATTAACATAAGTACAATCTCAGTGCTCATGAGCATGACCCTCCTGTGAGTACTCAATATGTCTTAATTAATTAATCAAATCAGTTGTATTAATCACTCCTTCCCCACGTATGAAATCATGTATGTTACATGAGCATATGAATATATTCAATGTGCTTTTCCTATGTCCAGCGACTGTCTGGGGTTGTGAAGTACATGGCAGACTCTTACTTTTACTTTTTTAAAGTAATCTTTCAGCTGTAACCAACTTTGGCTGTTTCTAATCATCGACCACATCATACAGACGCACATGGCCTTCCAGTGCTCCATGTCTTGATGATGCTGTCGCGGATGCTGTATAGTTGCAGATTCGGTTTATGAACAATTTTTTGCAGCTTTTAGGAGAGCTGAACTTTTTTTCAATTGAATTTCTGATAATGTACATTCATTTTGTATGTATTGTATTTCCAGAGCCAGTTTGGGGTAGTGAAGTACGCTCTGATTGGGGACGACACGGCAGACTCCTACTTCTCCATCAACAGTGAGACGGGAGAAATCACACTCATACAGTCCGTCGTGGGCGATACCAAAGTCCAATACAGGGTAAGTGAACTAGTGACTAGTCTTTTAACTCTTTCTTACTGCTACAGCAAGCAATGGAGTTCCTGATATAGTGGATTTATTTGTTTCAAAGAGCTGTTTTAATTCCAATCTTGAATATTGATATCAATTGAGGATTCGGTGGAAGGCATTTGGTCCCTTTTTTTCCACAAAAATGTTTCATCTTCTCTAGTCTATTGATTGCACATGCAAAACTCGTGTCAACTTGCGTTTAAAAGAAAACAAATCTGGATCTGTTTGGTTAATGTAACAAACTGTTGATTATTTCCTCCTTCACAGCTGCGGATCCGGGCCTATGACAACGGCACTCCGTATAAGTCGGCCATCGCCATGGTGGTCGTCACGGTGAACCGCAACCTCAACGCGCCCGTGTTCCTCAGTCCACCAGACACCCTGGTGGAGATTCTCTACAGCCAGGAGCTGGGCACCACCATAGCCACAGTGCAGGCAGATGATGCTGATAGTCTGGTATGTTCTTGTTATTGTCAAGTTGTTCTAAATAAAGATGTTACTTTTATTTACGTAAAAGTTTTAAAAGAGGCCGCCCTTGAAAGATATGTCAGTAAGATAGCAGCAGCCTGGTGGATATTATTTACCGATTCTGTATAGTGAGGAGCTTGGCACAACTATTGCCACAGTGCAGGCAGATGATATTGTTAGTCTGGTATGTTGTAGGGGGGGCTCTTGATTAGTACACAAAAGAATGGAAATACTTTAAATCTGTAAGTTGTGGACATCTGTTGCTGTAGTGAAAGCCAACTGATTGGTATGCAATCAGTGTTTTGTCTTATACAGAACTTTACAATCTTCATGTGCTTTTTACGTAGTTGGAATTTCATTACCTTGTATATTCATCTCAATGTTTATTTTTCATAGGCTCCGCACAATACGGTTGGCTACTATCTGATTCAAGACGATCTTGCCAAGCGCTACTTTATGGTAGACCAGCGAACTGGAGAAATCTCTGTGAAGAGAGACCTCGCCACCGACAACAGTGAATCGTATGTGGTAAGTGTTCATGAAAAGTAGATATATGTGCAAAGGATATAAACTTGTAGGGAGTGTGGCATTGGAAAATGATGGAACTGTACAATGGCTTCCGTTTCATTTTTTGAAAATTATAATGTATATTTCAAATATTGTTAGGTACAAAAATTCTGTATCAAAAGCATAGCAAGTATAGAAAGGCATGTGTGAAAAAAGTTCTCGTTAAATCATTGCAAAGCAATAAGCCTCACTTTCAAATTTATTTCACATCTACAAAACCATGAGTAGAAAGGATGCATGGATACACGCAAGGCTCATTATTTGTGTTAATAAATTTGCTTACTACTGTCTAAATCACAAGCTCCCTTTGCAGCTGACGATCCAGGCACGTGACGCAGGTACGCCTGCACTCAGCAGCCTGGACAATGTGCGTGTGAGTGTGCGTGTGGCACGTAACCAGCACGCACCGCGGTGGGAGGGCATGCCCTACACACGCCCTGTAGAGCGCACAGTGTCGCCGGGCGAAGTCATCATGGACGTGCGGGCTACGGACGCAGACGTCACGGTAAATGGATTTACTATGGTTTAGATCTGGCATTGGTATGGTCATGATATTAAAAGAATTTTCAGGGTAAAGTTAATTGAAGATGTTAGGGCTATATATGCACCTCTGAAAGCATTGATAAGACAAGGTAACTGCTTCGAATTTCATATTCAATATAACTCCATAAAATGTATTGTCTGAAGTATTGGACAGCGACCTCTTATTAGTAATTAGTTTATAAATGGGTTTAATTTGTCATTTGTCTCTAGCTTTTAGGTAATGTGGGTGCATTATTATAAGGAATCTGATGCTCATGGCAGCTGTCAATTGTTTGGTCTCCCTCCAAGCAAATGTGTAGCTAACCAGTCCACTTTGTGTAGTCTGATCTACTGTTCAATGTTAAAACGACGACCTAAGAAAACACTGGCAACTTTTTGTTAACCGCAACCCTGTGTTGTTTCAGGCTCCATACAACCAAGTGACGTATTACATCATCGGTGACGACCAGGCGGCCACGTACTTTGGTGTGGACCGTGAGACCGGGCGCGTCACTGTGATCCGCAGTCTGGAGGAGGGCACCGCTCAGACGTACAAGGTATGGACAGTAGGCCTGCTGATACAGAACAGGATATAAGGAATTTTTCTTTGATGTGTGCCTTTTTTCTTGAAGTCCAAGTTACATACACTCAATGAAAAAAAGCATTATAGACTTTTCCAGCTGCAGCACCTACATGATAATAGCAATGCTTATGTCACTGAAACTGATCAAGCTTTGTGTGACAATAGAGAAGTGCCTGATTCTCTTCCCAAATAGATCCACATTGAGGCTGGTGTATCAATTGTATCAAATTTAAGTATTGAAAAAAGATAAGTGCAAGTATTACAACCCATCTCAATAGAGAATGCAATCATAGAATTCATGTAATGTGATTACAAAATGCCTCTCCTCCCAAATAGATCTGTGTTGACTCTTGAGGCTCATAACGGGGACTCCCCCTTCTCCAATTTACAGTTTATTAAAAAGCATCTTAGACATTTTTGCAAAGCATCACTGAAATCTACAATCGTTTTGGTAAGTGCCATTAACAATATCCACTTTTCCGTCCCCAGATCCGAGTTGAGGCGCGTGACGGGATTCACCTCCCGCGCACCTCGGTGGAGATCGTCACGGTGACGGTGGACCGCAACCTCAACGCGCCAGTGTTTGTGACGCCGGGAGCAGACTCGGAGAACCGGGCCACGATCTCTGTGCTCGAAACAGTCAGCTTCCAGAACGTTCTCTACAGGTATATTGGGGGAAATGGACGATTCTCCCTCTCTACTTGGTTCCAGAATGCTATGTAAAGGTCATTGGGGAAAGTCTAAATACATTTTAATCCTTTACCCCTCAAAACGGCCTAAACTGGCCTTGGGCCCTCTCCCTTGATTTGGCTGGAACCGGCCGAGTGATTTCACGTGTTTGGGTGTCAAAAGCTTCGTCATACTAGTCATTCGTTTGGGGTATAGCAAGGGTTCCATCGTGATTAAAACTAGATAACTATATGTAAAACCGTATAAGGAATCGTCGTGCACAATTTATTTTAATGTTTAGATTTTATTTTAAGAGAATATAAAGAACTTTCAATTGACAGCATTAATTTGCACTTACAAATGGCGCCATGTTTGCCATATCGCACCAAATGCAAAGACACCAATGTTTGATCGCGTTGTAGACATACTCATAATGGTTCAATATTGATGAGAAATACATATTTGTGTTCCTAACAACTTAAGTTTTATTATGATATATAAATGAGTTCCAAAAACACCCAATAAATATTTTTAATTATTTTCTAAATTACTGCAATTCATTTACTCCGAAGCTACGCTGCAAACCACAGTCCTAACCAATCAGAACAGGGCTTCCCTTTACCATTGGAAATGGAGATGCTTTATTTCAAAACATTTGTGAAATAGGGAATGGGGTAAGCCAAAATGGTTGCTTTGTATTTTGGTGAAGAGATGGTTGAAATACGAGCATACAAGCATGGCATACGAGCATGGCAGTTTAAAGTTGGCAACGCAGCTCCGACAAATGGAAAGATTTTATACGCGCTACGCTGCAAATATTTGCGAGGATACAAGGCCTGTCATGTAATAAAACGTGAGGGGTAATAGGTTAATGTTGCATGCATCAAAATGAAGATGCAGCTTGCATGGTTAGCTGATTGTATAATTTGCTCTCACATTGTAATGTAAAGAATAACTGTACTACAAATAGGTTCATATTTATTTTGTCATGATGTAGTTCAGATTTCTTTTTGACAAAAAATTACCACATAAATTATGATCAGTATTTAATAGGTTCCAGTAGGCAATATTGAACTGATGCAAAGACAAGATGGCAGATATTATTTGATGCCTCACTCAGCCTCAGTGTACAATGGGACCCAGGGGTATTGCGTTTTGGATCAGTTGATGATATTACATTGTAAAAATGAAACATTATTAACACTTTATGTATCTGCACCACCAGGTTTGAGGCGCGCGACTCGGACCCTGCTGCCCCCTACAACATGGTGTACTACGAGCTGGTGGGTTCCGCCGACGCCCAGCAGCGCTTCCTGGTGAACCAGGAGACGGGCGAGGTCACGCTGAAGACGTCCCTCATACAGGGAGACATGGCGCCCAGCCAGTATGATGTGAGCACTTTACTCAATTACTCAATGGGAGTACTTCTTAATACTTCACAGTTTACAGTCAGATGATAGAGGCGCATGGGTTTTTTCCCATGTCCGCTATTGATCTCACATACAGAACTCATGAGATCTCTTAACCTAGATCTGCAAGCACAATTTGAAGGAAATACTGTCTGCATAAATTGTGAATGCTGCATAGTTTAAAGGGAGTATGTGCATGGCAATATCAGCACGTTGTTTGTGCAGTGCTATTAAACCTATTTTGGTAAAAGTATTTCATTATAGGATGACGGGATTGAAGGCAGTGAATAAGAAAATCATATAGATTATTTCTTATTTTGAAAATTAAGATAGAGTTAATTCTGCAACCTCAGCCACATAAGAAAATGGGCACATATTGCCAATGGGTTCAAAGTTCAATCCATGTTGTCCTTTACAGTTGCAAGTGCGTGCCTACGATGGTAACTTCCCCCCATCGGTCAGTGAGATGACTGTCCTGCTGACGGTCCAGGTGAAGAGAAACCGGTACGCGCCAGTGTTCCAGGAAGCTTCTTACAGTGCAACGATCCTGGAAAACCTGGGCTTTGGCAACACCGTCGCTCAAGTGACAGCTTATGATGATGATGATGAGGTAATTTTAGAGCAAAGCTATAAATTGGAACAAAAATTCTGCTGTTAGTATAGAAATGGATATAATGGCGTCTTTGAAGACTCCTTGTGTCATTCGATAATGTGTTCTAAAGGGACCTGAATCACTGAAATGAGCCCTTCAACTTTTGGTCACATCAGTGTTCAAAACCCATTTCCTTCTGTTTATAACAGACAGACAGTCTTCGGGGTTAACATTTCTTTATATATTCTAATAGATTTAGGGTAATTCATTATAAGTTAAAATAGCCTATTTTCACATAATGGAGCAATATGTATTTTACCTATTGCAGAACACGTATGAGAGCGTGAGCTACCGGATCATCGGGGATGGGCAGGCCCCGGCTCTGTTCCGGATTGATGAGAGATCTGGAATGATCACCGTGGGCGACCAGCTGAAGAGAGGCTCTGAGACAGCCTACACCGTAAGTGGGGATGTTTATTTGGTAAATTTTATGCTTGTACGATCATTGTCATGGTTGTTGAGTTTACGTCAACCAGATACGCACTGCTGGAATAGAGGTGAGGTGAGTGGACCATAATGTAATAGGTAAGCATTGTATTGTGGCAAGGTTATCAAGAAGGTAGTATAGCAGGTTTAGCTCTGTTGTAGATGCAAATAAGTTATATTTTTTGAGCATGAATTACAAACAAGGAGACTTAATTTAATTCATATTGTCAAATCTGTTTCTTTTTTGTCTCCTCAAGATCCGTGTCCAAGCATATGACAACGGCACTCCGGCCAAGTTCACGACTGTCCCGGTGTACGTCACCGTGAACCGTAACCTGCGGTGTCCAGAGTGGATCCAGAGCAATGTGCAGCGTGAAATCCTGGAGACCCTGGATCTTGGAGCCGAGGTTGGGCGGGTGGACGCCACAGACAGGGATGAAACGGTACGTTCATGAGGCATCACGAGGTTTGGGCTTGTAGATGCATGGAGTTTAATGTGGTATGAAGAGTTAAGAGATCTCGTATGACCTAGGATCTGGGAACGAAGGTCAAGAAGGTGAATGCTGAAGTCAGTGACGAGAAGGTCAGTTCATAAATAATAATGGGTCATCAGGAGGTTTGGGGTGTGATATCGCCTATATCATGAGTTTCATGGAGGAGGGAGGGTTTATTTTATTATAATTAAGCCTATTCAGGTGTCATAGAAACGGCTCGAATCTTAATTTACCTATGTCAAACCAATTTCCTATACTTCAGGCATAGAGTAATATCTCTCTTTCACTGCTTTGTTGGCACCAATTTGTCATGGTTTAGGGCATCCATAAGTGTATACCAAAGAAGGTGCATGCTAAGAGCAGTCTATTAGTGTGGTCTTAGGGAATATTAATAAGCTCTCCACGGTACAAGTCCCCAGGGTGAGGCGAATACCTAATCTGCTTTACCCACTTTGCAGGTGCCGTTTAATGTGGTTCGGTACCAGCTGATTGGTGGAGACATGGGAGCGCAGTACTTCCTGGTCAACGAGAACACGGGCCAGGTGTTCCAGCGTCGCTCCGTCATGTACGACCCACTCGCAACCAGCGAATACAACGTGAGTGCTTGCAGTATGAGAGACATGTGTGCACAAATCTTTGAGCTCATTCACAAATTCACTTCTTTCTGTATCTTTATTTACAATATATGTATCTGTTAGCAAATGGTGCTTATTGTGGTATACCATATAGAGTTTTTATTATCCAAACACAGCGTTAGAATAATGAAACACCAAGTTTGTGCCGAATTTCATTATTAGTATAAGGCTCAACGCCGCTCAAGGGCAATTGGGTCTGTTTTGTAGTGTGTTTGCACTCATGTATGAACTTATTGTTTGTCTAGTTGTGGATCCGCACCTTCGACCTTGGCGTTCCGACGCCGTGCACCAACCAGCAGAACGCCACCATGCGCATTCTGGTGGCGCGTAACGAGCTGGCTCCTGAGTTCTCGAACAGCGCTCGGTACTCAGCTACCATCGGGGAGGACGCCGGCGCCGAGACCAAGGTCACCACCGTGCGCGCCGACGACAGGGACACCAAGGTGGGTATGATGCAGAGTACCATGTTCATGCTCAATTTGTAGGAGGTGGATTCATAGGATATGACTGTAACTGGAAATTTACCTCAACTTTGCAAGCATGGCAAAATTAAATTGCAAGTGGAAATTTTTTTCTGAAAAGTCTGAAGCTTTCTCTATGGACACTGTTAGCTTTTTCAACCACTCATATCTTAGTAAATGTCAGTGATGAGGAGAATATCACATACATTTGGGAAGGCCAGAATCCAGGGCTCCTGCCTTTCTGTTGAGTTCCACCCCTCTATTTAAATGAAGTTTTCTATAAAATTCAGTAAACTGCTTATTCATCTCATCATGTTTTTGTACCTAGACTTTACCTCTACTTTAGGTGCCGTTCAACCGTGTGAGCTACCGAACGATCCAGTTCAAGGATGACTTCGCCCACATGTACTTCAAGGTGGACAATGTGACAGGAGAAGTGAGGGTGGCACAGGACCTCAGAGTTGACACGCTCACCAAATACACAGTGAGTGCAGCTCATTGACTTTAGAACAGCTTTCTTCTGAGTTATAGTTAAGGCCTGTCACCAATGGGTGGGCTGGGTGGATTTGAGCCCAGCTGAAAAGTTTGGCCAATTTTAGGGGTTCATTTCATGTACATACCAGCTAATTATCATTTCAGTAGATTTTTGTCAGTGGAGTGAGTGGACGCAACCACTTTTTAAGCGCTAACAATGGGCTTCTAATTTAGAAAACACTAGAATAATGTCTTGAAAGTCTTTTTGAGTTTTCCAGTTGCCTTTCTAATACAGGATTCTCACACAACTCAGACTACCAATTCAAACTTAGATTTTTCTCATTGCAGTATTTGGCATTGTTGTCAGTGATGAAGGAACCCCTAGTCCTCCACAAGGCACTGTCGAGGTTACAGTGAATATGAACCTGAACAACCCTGAGTTGTAGCCACCATTGGCTATATCTATGAACAGAAATCCAATGAAATCTTCTTATCATTCCAGCTTGGCATTGTCGCAAATGACGGAGGATCTCCTCCCAAGTCCTCCACCGCTACTGTCGAGATCACTGTGAACCGGAACCTGAACGCTCCTGAATTCAACCCGAGCAGCTACGAGGTGGAGATTCTGGAGAACCAGGTCCTGGGAGAGACGTTCACCACTGTCATGGCGCAGGATCTAGATCGTATTGGTGGGTGACTTGTCATTCTTATTTGCACTTTGATAGGCTTTCACCTATAAATGGATGCTCATCACCGTCATGGCCCAGGACCCCAACCGTATCATTGTGTGATAGGGTTTGAATTTGAGAGCTCTAAGATACTTTGTTTAGCAGTTCTGGTTTTTTCGCTGTTAATTACAATGTTGCTTGCACCGACAGTTTTAGGATGTTTTAATGAGCTCTTCATTCTGAAATACCTCATTTGAGAGAATTATGGCATGCCACATCTACCTCATCAAATCTGATAAAATCTGTTAATAATAAGAGAGAGAACTAAACACATTCCCTTTATTTGCTTACTGACCCTCACAACCGTTTGACTTACCACATCATATAGTGTAGTATGATTTTTAAAATCTGTTGATAATTAGAAGAGAACTGAACATATTTCCTTACTTCCCTCACAGCCCCCCACAATAGCCTGACGTACCGCATCATGGAAGATTCAGGCAGCAGCCGTGACTTTTTCATGATCAACAGCATCACCGGCGACGTAGCTCTGAAGAAAACGCTGCTTGGACAGAGTCTGGAACGATACGAGGTACGCAATGCACTCAATGTACCGTATTCCCGCGCATTAAAGCCCATGGGCTTATAACCGAAAAACAGCACTTTTTGGACCTTTTAAAAATGGAAAAAGTTCCCACTTACAAGCCCAGGGGCGTATATTCGTATACTATGCCCACCCCTTATTTGGTGATGAATAAGCATTGGATTTGACTATATAGAGCCACCAAGTTTCTTAACCATGGGTTCTTACGTGTTACTGTACGGTACTAGTCTACCTACGCGGGCGATGATGAGTGTACTGACTTTTGACAACACGCACGATGTTTTCCTTTAATCATCAATGGTAATTATTAGTTTCATATCTTTTCTAGCAATGCTGTCTTCATATTCGTCATTGTCACAAGAATTTTCATAGCATGGTAACATCGTGCAAACCTAATTTAATAAATATTTGAACTCCGGAAGTTCGCCATTATAAATCATACTCACGCACTGGAGATATACCGAAAGCATTTAACAGTTGAAGTCCAAGTCCGCTATTGATTTCTAATGCATTAAAACGAGGTTGCGTTGTGGAAAGCTCCTAGAGAATCACGTTCCGTTTGCAACAAGAACTATGCCGGTAAAGTGTTTTGAAAAAATATATTATTTGTTAATTCTCACTTTGGGTGTATTCTAGATGCAGATTAACACAAATATATATCTTCAAACATTGATTCAAGCTCCCGCCGAAGGTATATATCAATGTTCATTCTGAACCATTGATGGAAAATAGTGAAACGTGTCGGAGCTTCTAATATCGCCCAAAGCATGATCATGGCATGACCGTATGTGTACGCATACGAGCACAGGATTTCTTTAGGTGTGTTACGTTGTTTTCACGTATCTTTGGTCACTCATCTGGGTTCAGGGTGCAAGTAACTCAATTTTCATCGATTTTTTTGGCAGGGAAAAATATTTTTATTCTCACTTATTGGCCCATGGGCTTATATTCGAACATTAAGCCCATCTTCGATGTTAAGCCCATGGGCTTTTATGCGCGGGAGTACGGTAGTTGTTTTGAAGTGAGTTTTGTAGCTGTTCTAAGTAATGCAAGACTCCATCTACTCTCATTTCTGTGCTAGTCATTGTGTGCATATGTGTTACATATTGATGCATCCAGTGGCCGTCCACAGATCCCAGACAAGCCTTTATTGTATTTTAGTGTGCTTAATCCTTCACCACTGACCATTTTAGTTGCATATCCAAATGAGCTGTAGCACTCCCCTGCACGTTACTACCCACTTACATTAACACCAATGAAAATTATATTGCATTGTACGAAAATCCTAAATGCGTGTGAAGTGAGTCATTCGGAACAAGAATACCCTCAAAATTTACAACTCACACATCCCGGACGAACCCCCACTGTGTAATAGTGTTCTTAGCCACTCCTCTGATCATTCGAAAGGGGGTGGGGGGTTTATACTTAATGAAAATCCATTCAACATTTTTTTCCTAAATCACCAGTCACCAATACATTTCATTGTCTTTCACCAATCACCAGAAATGGTAATTGAATAGGTGGCATCACATTTTCATCACATTTCACAGACTTAAATACAGGCAATTCACCATTCACGCTCAAGATTTAGGGCAAATCGCCTCACATCTTTGCTATATGACCTCCCGCTCCTCATCATTCTAGCTGCGTGTGCAAGTGAGCGACGCGGGCCTGCCCCCGCGGTCCGCCCCCAGCGCCGCCGTGGTCATCGTGCGTGTCGTGCGCAACAAGAACGCGCCGGTGTTCACCAACCTGCCATCCACCGTGGAACTGGCGCAGACGGCGGGGCCCGGGGAACTCGTGTTCCAGGTGGACGCCACAGACACCGACCAGGTAGGAGCAGATTATGTACAGTGAAACATTTTTACGTGGCATGAGTTATAAGTGCCCACATAAGAGGTTGATTTCTTAAAAAAGAGAGGATCACTTTGTATGCGTTATATATCTTGTCTACAGAAAGATTTGAAAACAGGGAGATGGGAAAAGAGCTCTCATATGGTTTGTAACAATCACACAACCACATGTATATCATAAAGAACATGATGATATTTGAGGGCATTATGGTCATTGTTTGTTCCCATTGTGTTGTCACTGATGGTAACGCTGTAGATAAAGAATCTACCGCTTAAAATGTAAGACAATTTCCTACTTTTTCCCCAGGTTGCTCCATTCAACACACGCTCCTTCCTGATCCTGGGTGACAGCACCATCCAGCGTTACTTTGCCATCGACGCGGCGGGTCAGGTGACGGTGAACGGAGACCTGCTGGCAGCTCCCGGCGAGGAGACGCAATACGTGGTGAGGCCATCGTGTTAACTTATGTATTGCAATATATGTAATTGTAAAATAAGTCTCTAAATTGGATGAAGGGGACACAATAACAATTTTCTTATTCTGTGAGCAGAAACCTGCTGACTGCTCCTGGCAAGAGGGATCTTATGTATTGTAAATATGTTGCAATATGCTTCTTAAATACAGTTACGCTTGGAATCCCTTGCCTTGAGAGAGAAAGATTGTTGACTGACAGCTCCAATACAAAAACTTCACCATGAATTCCAATACTTCACCAACCATCAGACTCCTGACAAATAATCTATATCAATCCCTGATGGTTTGAAACAATGAATCTTTTCCATGCTTCATTTTTGTTCCCTTCGACTATTACTGCTGTTTCATCAATGTTTGTATTCCGTTTTGTGATATACATTATACACAAAAATAATGCATGAAAAACTTCCATCCTTACAAATTGGCATCCTAGTGTCAGATGTTTTATTTACAATGATGTGACAAACTTTCCGATGATTTCAATATGGTTAACTCATGTATGTAAAATGACTCATTTGCATACAAATCTCTGACAGATTAGCATCCAATTGTCCATCCTGGGAGACTTGGATCCAAAAGTCTGTCCACGAAATTGATAAATGTTTAACCCAATAGCCTATGTGCTTTTTCATAGATATTTAAGGTATACAAAATGACTATTGATGTGAAACCCACTACATTTGCATCTAAATCTCTGACAGATTGGGATCCAAGTGTCTGACGGTGGTGACCCCCCACGCCGCGAGACCGGCATACTGACTGTGAAGATGCTTCGGAACCTGAACGACCCGGTGTTTGACAGCACAAGCTACCAGCAGACAATCCTAGAAACATTGCCGGTTGGCGCAGACGTCATTACAGTACTCGCCAGGGATGCAGATAACAAGGTAGGAGATATTCAGTGCTCTAGATAAGTGCTCGTCTTTTAGTCCGAGACTAGAATTAAGCTACAGGACGAGTCGGAATTATAACGTATTTGTTAGCACAGACGTCATCACAGTGCTTGCAAGAGATGTGGATAACAAGTTAGAAGAAGGAAGCTTTTTCCTAATAAATGTTAGCCCCCTAATGATATAGACTTAATTAACGTCGTTTTCATTAGAAGGAATCTTCAATAGTATCACTATATTGTATTCTTACAACAACTGATATTTTGCTTGTAGCCTCCGCACAACACTGTAGTGTATGAGTTGGAGCACGACTATTTCGCTATCGGGAACTCTGGCAAGATCACGCTGAAACGCTCTCTACTGGGGTCAACAACGGAAACATACCAGGTAAGCATTTGCAGAAAACTCGTTTTCTTGGAATTACTTGTACGTGTTTCATTTTATCTTTTGTTTTCATCATCATCGCCATCGCCAGCATAAATAACATGAAACATTTGAAAAAATGAGAAAATGTGCACACTTTTTGTATTGCTTACAGTTAAATGTGTACGCGTCTGACCGTGGCACCCCGGCCCGCCGCACGGCCCCCAACGTGGTTGTGGTGACCGTGGTGCGCAACCAGTTCTCCCCGGTGTTTGTTAACGAGCCGTACAGTCGCGACGATCTGCCGCAGGACACGGCCCCCGGCACAGAGGTCACGAGGGTCACCGCTGAGGACAGGGACAACAGGGTGAGGGTGGTGAACAGGCTAAAAATTCCATATCCCGTATGTGACAGTTTTGGGTGGAAGTAATCAAGTTGGGAAAATGAGGTGGGAAAACGTATCTACAACAGATATACATTAAATAGTAATAGAATAATTGTTTTCCACTCAGACTTAACCCTCCACTCCCCAGGTTCCGTTCAGCACGGTGACCTATGAGATCGTTGGGGATGATGCGGCCCCGAGTTTCTTCCGTATCGATGCCACGAGCGGACAGATCTTTGTGAGCAACAACCTGGAGAATGACGGGACACGTGCCTACAGGATTCGCGTGCGAGCACTCGACGGGGGGACGCCGCAGAAAACAGATGTCACCGTGGTAACCGTTACCATCAACAGGTCAGTCACTGAACATCTAAGCCGAGGGATTAGTCATATTTGCGTTTGATATTGATTAGTAATTTATGGAGCAAACAGTTTTTACACTCACAGCCTCAAACATGCAGTATGAAAAAAACAGTGATATATATATCATATGGCAGAGGATGCATTAGATATGATAATCATATAAAGGGGCTACCATTTTCTATGGCCCAGGTGGGATATTAAAAAATTTAAACCATCATGGTATGAATCTCAACCCTTGCATCTAAATTTGTTTGAAAATTTCAACACCCCACTTCCCCCTTCAAGTCTATGGTCATTTGGATAGTCATGATACATTCATGTGTCTCCATCTTGTAGGAACATGAACAAGCCTCGCTTTGAGACGAGTTCGTACACGGCCGACGTGAAGGAAACACTGGAGCTGGGCACACGCATCGCCACGGTGACCGCCACCGACGCTGACAGGCGGGTGAGTCCACGCTGCTAGTGTAAGGGGGTCAAGGGTTGCCTGAGATGTTTGGGGAATATTTTTCCAACTTGCTGATAAACCAGTTGGTTGTTGCAGTTTTTCAATCTTTGCAAGTTTGATGCAAATTACTATTGAGGAATCTGTGCCAGTGCAAGAATTCTTAGAGCTAAACAATAGGATTTGACAGCTGGTAGCTATGATTCCTAACATTGTCATGGTCATGATTGTAGCCTCAGATAACAAAACATGTCCGTATCTATGTAGGAAGCATATAGAATTTGGACCAATGGCACAAAGAAAGCAGTGGCCTGAAGCAAGTTTCTGGTGGCTGAGCTATCCTTACGTCCAGCTCAGAATTCTACATTTGCAAATATATGAAACATTTTAGTTTGCCAGTATCATTTTTTGACCCATGCTTTAAATTGTTGAGGGAGGATTATTTAGGCTGCAGTCTTGCTTAAAACTAACCCATTGAAACGACACATTTTACACAGTGTTTGGTAATGATCAAACTTGTTAGAACTTCTAAGGGACGGACCTGTCTCATGGCGAGTAGAATGTTCTTATCAATTATTTTTCATACTTGACAAAAAACCTGCATATCTCTTTCAGGCCCCTGACAATGTTCTACGCTATGAAGTGATGGGCGATGACAAGGTCAAGTCTCTGTTCACAGTGAACGCCAACAACGGGGACTTGTCGCTCCTGCGCTCCCTCACGTATGACAAGGACATGCAGTACAGTGTAAGTACAATTCTAGTCTGTGGTCTAATATAAGTTTAGATAAACACGAGTGCAATGCAAGCATGGATATTAACCTGCAGTACAATATAAGTATGGCCTGAGTTTTTCCACAAAAATACTTCAAATTCAATATTTCGGTTCAAGTCGAATTTTGCCATGTTGAATCCTTACCTAGACATTCAATATGTCTTTGATGATAAGTTCACCATCATTCAAAGATCGCAAACTGATTCTATTCCCTAGGCTATGCGTGTTGAGGTTATAATGAACCAATCTTATCCATCTCTAGGTGCCAGTGGCAGCTGTGGACCAGGGAACCCCAGCACAGAGATCAGAGAACACAGCCACAGTCATGGTCGCAGGTAAGATGGGAAAGCTGGTAAATAACTACATATATGGCTAGCCAAACAGCTATGGCTTTTAGGTTGAAAAATTATAGATTAAGTGGGGAATGTTTACATTAAAATTTCATTGGTCTAATTTTTTATATGGTCCTAATTTTAGGGTAAGTGGGTCTTGGATGGTTGTGTATCTTGAAAGATCTGTACTTTGATTACAAATTTTTGTAGTTTTCAATCTGCAAAAGCTGTGATGGAAATTATACAAAATATTTGTCCGACCTTTGTAAAGTTATTTGTTCTGTTTTTCAGTTTTAACCGCAAAATATCAAAATACGTACAGTCCTCTTGGAAATGATCACCAAATTTGGATTATAGCTATTTTAAGAAAACATTACTACAATTCCCAAATGACAATGATGTGGCCATGTTTCAGTGAGCCGAACCTGAACGCCGCCACTGTTTCTCGACCCTCAGTCCTACTTCGTCACCATCAACGAGAACATCGGTGGTGGCAACGAGGTCACGAGAATCAACGTCCGCGACGACGATGTCATGGTGAGTGATTGTAACCTACTGGTGAACCTCTCTCGAGTATAACCAGGGGACTTTCTTCAAGTGGTCTCAATAGAGAGGTGGTCTTTTTATGGAGTGTAGCGGGAGCAACAATGAAGTCAGCCGCATTAACAACTATGGTGAGTGATCACAAAGTACAGTGCAACCTGTAACCTCTAGTCTGTAATGTGACTCAAAGTTGTATCAATGTTTGTAACAAAATGTTGATAATTGATGCATGGGATTTGTCACTTGAACGATGCAGCACCATAAACAAACAACTTGACACAGGGATGAGTATATGAGAAAGTAAGTTCTTGTCTCCACAGGTCATTTGTTGTTGCTGGTGCTCTTTTTTTCTTGTTTTCTTTTTTTTTTTGTTTACCGTTTGGTGTTATAGGTATATTTTTTAATCTTTAAATGAAGTTAGATTAATTGAAACATTCATTTACAGGTTTTTATTACATTACCATCATTCAGATACATTAGTCAAAGCATTCATTGATTAAAACATACACGTATAAATTTAACAAACATCCAATCACATAAATTCTAAATAACCTTGGAAGTTAGGTTTTACCAGGTTACAAAAAGCATACTTTTTATTGCATTACTTCGGGTTATATCTTGATGTGCGCAACCAAAAACCTGTCTAACATGACCATTCACAATTTCAATCAAGCAAATGCCTAAACATTCATACATGTCATTCCTTCACAAACAACAAATATCAACTGGTTATTTATACCTGCCTGTAAAGACGTGTCTGTTCACAAACTTTCAGACTTTTATTGGTAAGAACCATCTCGCCATAGATTCACATTCTCAATTATCATATATCCAATGTTGTCCATAGATTCTGTTCACAACCATCAAGTGTCCAGCAAATATCTATATGTAAGTCACACCTAACACCCACCCATACTTTTCTGTTCACACTTTAAAAATCGTCTATTTACACCCATCACGCATTGAGTGACTTTCGCCCATAGTTGCCTGTCTACTCGTATTATCACTTTTTTCATTGAGAAACATGAAGTACACGATGATTTCCACACTTGTCCGTCCCATCCCCTACGTATCGAGTGACTGGCCATATTTGTCTGTCCACACGTACATGGTGCCCCTGGCGGCTGACAGCATCTTCACCTCGGTGGGGTGGTAGGCCAGCGAGTGTACCACCGAGGCCCCACGGTGTGGCAGGGTCCCCACAACCTGAACAATCACAATAGGATTTTAATGTTCTGTTAATTAGGTATGCAGTATATGGAATCATTATTTTCTTTGTATATATTTGTCTACTGCTTAATAATCCAAAAAATAAAATGTACATAAATATATTAATTATAATTTAAATTTCGAAGCAATAGCTTCCTGTTCACAAATGAATAAATAAATAAATAATAATAATTTATTTATTTATTCATTTGTAAAGAGGAAGTTATTGCTTCGAAATTTAAATTAAAATTAATATATTTATATACATTTTAGTTTTTGGATTATTAAGCGGTAAACAAATATATACAAAGAAAATAATGACAATAGGATTTGATTAAAGTCAAGAAAATTTAACTCGATAATATTACGGTACCAAATACAATATGCCCACAACCTTAATTATAATAATATTTATTTTTACTTTGATGGAAATTCTTTTGTCCACTACTGAAAACATTAGATCGCAATTAAACTTGATTTTTCACAGTATATTTTCTTTAACTGTAAAAATATGTCAATGGTCTAGATTTTGACTAAGTGGAAAAAGGGGTCCTTGGATTGTTATATACAGTAGATTATGAGTTCTCACAAGTACATAGCCTCGATCACGTACCTTAGCCTCGACGAGGTCCCACATGTAGACCTTGCCGTCCTCAGAACCACTGAGAATGTGCTTGTCGCTGCTGCTGATGACGCTGTCGATCTTGTAGCTCTCGTTCCGGTGGCCCTCATACTCGTTCAGGAGCTCACCTGCAGGTTGGGAAACACGTAGTTAATGGGGTTTATTTGGCTAAATCATGACCCTATTTTTACATTTCATTCAGAATATCCCAATACATGAATGTTGTCTAAAAGATGTTTTGGCTTCGTTTAATTATTTTCTGTGTCATCTGCAGGATCAGATGATTTTACTGTTTGAAAGCACTTTTGAGAGGCAGAATCTATGTAGGTTACCAACCATGAGTTTTGTTTTTAATAATAAGTTTTGCTCAGCATGTGGTGGAGCAGGTCTTGCTCCACCACATTTGTACTTGATATGAGCCTGCAAATACTTGTGTTTCAAGGATGCCTTGTCTAGATGTCACATTCAAGTTTTTCTGGTTCAGCCAATTTTTTGTGCCCTGGGCAGATGTCTAATTTGATCTGAGCAGCCTTCTTTTTGTGCAATGAGTATAATAAAATAACTGATCACAGTGAAATCATGCCATAAAGTAACACCTCATTAATAGGAACACCTTGCAACAAAGGACACATTTTCATTCTCGTATATATTGTTGCACCTATATATTGTAAAAAATGTTTATCTAATGGAGACACCTCCAAAATAGAGACACTATTTCATACTTCCACTAGTGCTCCATACACCAAGCTTTATCATGTGTACATGATAATAATGGCCGTGCGTGTCACCTGTGTCCTTGTCCATGAGCCTGAGCGTGTTGTCCTGGCTGCCCACCAGCAGGCACTGCTCGTCCCGGCTGAAGCACACACTGGTCACCGAGCGACCCACGTAGTCCGCGAACAGCTTGCCCATCCGCAGGTCATAGCGCCGGGTTTTCCCGTCCGCCGAACCTGTGTGGTTAGCATGATTGATTAATTTATGGATTGATTGATTGATCAATTGACAGGGTGATTGGTTGATTCATTCATCGATTGATTCATTTTCATTGGCAGCACAAAAAGCTTCACGGCCACAGTGAAACTCGTGGTCTACTCTGCCACTATCAAGGAGGATTGCGATGCTTGGAGGTTTCATTTCGGAGTATGACTGGCGAAAGAGAGGAACAGTGAAAGGACAGTAGAGAGTCAGTCGAACTAAACCACTTCAAAAAAGAAGGGGGACTATAAATGCTCAAAGAAGAACTCATCCTTACCGGTGACGAGCTCGTGAGCTGTGAGTGCGAGTGAGGTGACGCTGTCGGAGGCGTCGTCCAGCGTCTGTATGGGGTCGTTGCGCTTGCTGCGGCAGTCCCACGCCTTCACCGTGCAGTCCAGTGAGCCCGACAGCGCCACCGTGCCCTCGTCGTTGAAACCCACGCAGTTCACTGTGCCTGGTGGCGAAACAAAAAGTGATTACGTAAAGTAATGTAACATTTTCAAGGCGCGATTCAATTTTATATGATATAACTTATATTTTGCTTGAAGGACATTACATCTACATCAGGTCATTTGCATTTTTGTCACTATAATGCTAAACTAAATGTTAGTGTTGAATTGCGAGGATATCTTTTGCCAAATTTGAGTCAGATCAATGTAAAGAAAGTTTTAGTACTCCTCTAATTTTGTAAAACTGTCAGACACTGTATTATCACACCAAGGGATCACTTAATTTGTGGGATGCTCATTTGAAAACCTGGAACTATATGACATACTGAGAATTTATCAAGTATGAATTTCGCGTCCTAACCTGCATGGCCCCTGTACTTGCGCATCACGTTTCCGGTGGCGACATCAAAGATGATGAGGGTCTTGTCCATGCCTCCGGAACAGAGCAGACTGTTGTCACAGGAGCCGCACGCATCCAGGACCTCATAGCCATGGCCTGCAATGTCAAATATTATAATCTTCATATGCACATAGATGCGGGCGTTATCATTCTAACATGGGTTTTTAGACTGACGCATGATGAAAGAACATGTGTGTGAAAATGACTGCGCTCACATCTATCATACATAGATGAATAATTGCCTGTGTTTGAATAAACCACCTGCGGGGTCATTTTCAACAAATATTCATGCTGTAGACATGTCTCCGATTAACAGCTTCAACATCACCCTAGTCCCGACCCCCCCTCCTCCATTTTCCAGGTCATCAATTTATCCATCATAAAAAAAACATGTTAAATATACTCATATGGACCATGTGATAAGAATGTAAGGATGTAATCACTGTCTAAAAAGTACATCCAACATCATACCTATGACACTATTATTTTTAAAAAAAACATACATTTGATATAGTGACAGGACAGTTCAATATGTTAAAAGACTATCAACTCATCATACATTTATATTAATTAAAGCATTTTATATGTGCATATCACTAACCTGAGTAAGTTTTGAGCAGTGTTCCTTTGAGCGGGTTCCACAGTTTGAGGGACTTGTCACTGCCACAGCTGAGGCAGTAGTTGCCGTCTGTATTGTACCTCACTGCTCGCACCGCACCTTGTTTACAGTCAACAGAGGTCACAAGCTTCTCCACTATGTCACTTGTAGCTTGAGCCATTATTATTAACCTTTAATCATTACTTTTAGTATCCATTTTATGCATCTTGGTTGTTTTGCTATATAAACTGACAGAATATCATAATGCAAGCTACTTTGAAGTGTTGAGTTGCTACTATAGAAATATTGTGTCATAATTATGTCTTATTTTAACATATTTGATATCTATATAATTGTTATATTATAAATTTGATAAATTTCTATTGTACTATATTTTATAATTGATTGAACAAAACATAAAACTGCATTGATATTGTGTTCTTTTTTATGAAAGACACAATATTTGGAAATATTGGTTTGATACACAATGTACTCAGACCGGGTTTTTTAAAGTTTTGAGAAGGAATTTTGCATATTTTTTACTTATATTGTTGTTACTCCATATTGCCAATACACACCAACATTCTATTGTATAATGAAGTATATCAGTTTAATAATCCTTTTAGACAGTGAGTGTAGTAACATTTTATGTATTTAATGCTACAGGTGCCTTTCAATGAAGTAACACTCCGAGCGATCGGCGACGACTCGGCTACAGCCTTTTTTGAAGTCACGAATCAGGGTCAGATCAAAGTTCGACCATCAGCAACACTATCTACTGACAAAGAAACAGAATATACCGTAAGTATTATAATTTTTACAATTTTATTTAAATTTTGATCACTACCTTCCCAGTAAAAGATTATTTAAAAGATCTATAGGCCTATTTTTTGTCAATTGTTTGTACATATGTAGTCTGGGTCTTGGTATGTGTTGTACATCATATTTCCATTCATTTCTAGAATATACTTTAGAGGAAAAAAGTAATGAAATTAAATTTGTGTTAAGCAGCTGGTCTTAAGACATTTATAGCAAATCAGTTGTCAGTTAGTGTTCTCTCAAGATGATCACAAAAATTGTTGTTTCTTTATACACCATTGATATTAGAGTTTAGACATATCTCTCTGTATCTCATAGCTAGACATCGAAAGTTTAGATGTTTCAATATCATTAAATTAGTGAGTGGGTGTTGGTATGTAGAATAATTGAAAACACACACTAAACTTTTTGAGTGGTCGTGTTTATTGATATGATATTGTGACGTGCGTATGGCTAAGCTATAGTCACAAAAAAAAAAAACACGGGCGCTAGCTTTGTTGGCCTCAGACACTCGAAAACAGACAATGCGGCAGTTGGCTTGATTACGTGAACATCCGGAAATTGTTCCAACTAGAGTTTGCAGTACATGTGTGTAATATCTAGCTTTACCTTTACGGAAACATCTATCTCCTCATATCCTAGCTACGAATGGAGCCTGTTGATGGGGGTTCCATAACAACAACTGTGTATCGAGAGATTCGAGACCACTGATGGGGGCTCCTTTTGTACAGATACCAGAATCTAGCAAAACCTCTTCGAGAACTAATGTTTGAGCGTTTTTCTGATAGCTGTTTATTGATGCGGTTGATGGAGGCTTACCTTATGCTGATGCTAGAAACTAGGAGTAAACTCTCTCATACGTTTTTGTGTAGCTGCGTGTTGAGGCTGTAGATGGGGGTTCTCCGGCTCGCAGCAGCACGGCCACGGTCGGCATCACGGTGATCCGCAACCTGAACGCACCCACGTTCCTCACCCCCAATGTGCAGACCAACATCCCGGACAACCTGCCCCCTGGCAGCCTCATCACACAGCTCAGTGCACAGGACAGTGATCGAGAGGTTAGTGGGTTTTAACTTTATATTCAACGAGCTGCAAGTTTTACCTGTTCATACTGCTTTTAGACTTTATGTTAGTAATGTCATGTTTATACGTTTGCTTTTTCTGTTTTTTCCCCTCCATTTCAACTAAGAGAATCAACATGGTTATATGTGTATGTCAAGCTCAATACAACATGATCAACATAATACTTCGTTTCCAGCCCCCCAACAATGAGATAGAGTATGAGATTGTTGGTGAGGGCGCGGCTGCTGAGTACTTCTACATCAACCCCAACACCGGAGATGTCTCTCTGCTCAAGTCGGTGAAAAACACAGGAGAAAACTCGTACTTGGTAGGTCTCATGTTATCTGCTTGTCTGAACATTTTCTTTAGAACTCTTTAGAGCAAATAACTACAAGATGTAGTAATGAATGCATGTATAAATCTCTATGAGCAATAATTTATGTGGATGTTTTTTATTTGGTCTTTGTGCCTTTTTGCCAATGGTTTGTCTTTTTATTACAACATCATTATTTTCGATGATGTGGTTTTAAACTTTTCAAATTGATACATCAAAGATATATTGAATGTCTATACATACATAACAATATAGAAAATACATTATATTATAACAAAATTTCTATGATGGTTGATAGATAAATATTTATAAGCACATACACATTTTGCATTCCGTCAAGCAGTCTACCACTAAATGTTGTTGTTTTTTTCATTCCAGCTGCGCGTATTAGCCAAGGACCATGGTTTGCCAGAAAAGACTGCAGAGGCGGTGGTCAGTCTGACCGTGGTGCGGGACCAGGGCCGGCTCACCTTCAGCAGCGCGTCCTTCTCCGCAAGGATCTCCGAGAACCGGCCCCTCGACCAGGAGGTTGTAAGGGTCACCGCAGCGCCATCTGTGAGTGGTTATTGGAGTTATGATGGTGGTTTTTGGGGGGAATATGCCAGAGTTTGTTTGGGAATATGCCCAAGATATATGTTGTTTTGACTATTGTTTGTCATAAGAGTCTCAGTTGAATATGAGAAACAACGGTGCAAAAGCTGTTGTGTTGAATATTTGGGGGTTTATGTCATATAGGTGTCGTTTGTGGAAAAAAAATGTTAGTGTATTTTTTAAATAGATTTATTTGAATTCTGTCTCAATTATTAGCTTTTGATTTTGGGGAATATCCATACTTTTCTCCAAAGAATGATTGGTTAATTGAAACCATTGAAATTGAAAATATGAGATGTAGTTATTATAGATATTCATCAACTCAACAACAAAGGATAAAGTCTTCGAAATTTAAGAATTTTTTTATTCATTACCTGTATTATGATAGAAAATTTTGATTATGGTTGCCTAATACCTGTGTAAGAATATGTGAAAATACGTTGTAAATAATAATTATCAGCTTTGCACAGCTGCTACTGGGTGCTAACGTCCTACTAATGTTGTGAAGTGGGAAGTTTTGATAATTTTAACAGCATAACATCCATGATATCATTGTCATGAGTATTTGAAAAATGTATGTGTTTGATAAAATTACAGCATGAAATGTGCATTTCTCTCTACTCTTCTGCTCATACCATTTCATGTCATACATTAGTTTGTATTCACCAATGTTAGTATATCTTCTCACGTCTGACATTTCAATCAATTTGTTTTACTTGACGTTTGAGCATAGTTTTGAAGCCTATATAGAAAGCATTCATCTCCTCAGAAAGTTTTCTTCAGTCTACAACCAATCTGCCTATTCGTCACAAGATGGTGATGTGGCATATTATCAATCGCCATCTTGTGAGTTGTGATCGCAGATGATTGAAAGCAGACTGATGAAAACTTAGTGAGGAGTTGCAAGCTCTATAGGTAGACTTCAAAACTTTGCTCGAAAGTTGGTTTGAATGAATTATTAATTGAAATGTTAGGACTTCGTTTTGTACCAAAAGAATGAAATGTGAAAATATATATTGGGACATTGACTCCCTGGTTCTGACTCACAATGTCACCTAATATGTCTGTATGATTGATGATTTTCGTACAACATTGGTGGAGATGCTGGGACTGAACCTGAGACTTTCACATCACCTCATCTTTTTTTTTGCATGTTCAAACATCTACTTTCTAGGATGTACCGGAAGGAGGTCCCAAACCTGAAGTATGAATAAATGCTTAGATAGTTTAGGCTTGCTGCGCCATATATATGGTGTGGGGCTTTCAAAAAAAGACAAAGTTTTTGTCCAAATTGCATTAATTGATAGGTCACTATGAATAATATGTTATGATTACTTCATCCAGAAAAACCCCCCACAAAAATGAAAGTATAAGATAAAAGCTTGCTGAGTAGTTGTAATTTCCACAAAGTTTTTTAAAGTAGACTCGCTTTCATTAATATAAGACACTCCATAGGATTTAGGACGTAAGAAACCTTAATATATTGACTTATTTTCATTTATTTTGTATGTAGAAAAATGTTGTTTTTTTCATTTTTTATTTTAAAACATTAGTGTTTTTTTGTTTTGTTTTGTTTGATTGTTCTTTTATATTTTGTAAAACAAAAAACCTTGGTGGGAAATTTGATGCGAGATTACATGCAACCTATCATGGAACAAAGGAGAGCCATGTCGCTGATTTATCAAAATATTTCAGCTTCAGAAAGTTAATATTATATTGTTAATGCACAACCATTACTAATTTTTTATAACTATTGTGTAGAACAAATTTTTCTTAGGGTATAGAATTTAATGAAAGTCGCAAATGTTGCTCTAAACTATTTTGGCTTTTTATAAAATTTTGTATTTTTCTCACTAATCTGTAGTTTATTGTTTTAGATCTTTTAGTAGTTACCACAGCTTATTTTTTGTATTTATGTGGATTCATAATGTATTTCAGGTTGGACATTGAAGATGTGTTTTCAAATCTTTATCTTTTCTATATACTATTCAGGTTATTTTACTATCAATTAAAACACTAATGTCTTAAATCTCTGCATAAATTCCATCTTTATTTACATCTAATAGCAATTAGTCTTTATTTATTCGGTGCACCAGTCTATATTTAATTGTCTAATTGTTTATATCTTACCTTCCTAAACATATCTGGTAATCATTAATATATTTATCTGATTCTACAATAGATTAAATATATTAATTTTAAAAGTGTCACTCTTATTTCTAAGGTCTTTTTATAAATCTCTTTCTAAACTGTTTTAGGAATAGACAGTTGGATAAAGAATATACAATCCTGTACATTCATCTCAAAGTCATTTGTAACAATACCGCGTAATATTAAAACATGTACATGTACAAAGTAAATAAATCACAACTACTTTGTAACTGAGAACATTGCACAGCTATATGAATGCATGTGCATATATTTTTTACTGTCTACCTTTGTCTTAGATCAAGATTTAATTTTCCAAAATGTATTGCCCCGGTCTGTCTATTCAGAAACATCAATATTCTTGAATATTGTTTAAGATTTCCACATGGTAAAAATCATTGAACTTACATTTCTGTAGTGTCAATCATTTTAGCAATAGCATATGCTAATTGATGGTGAACCTTGTACAAAGATTAATGCAACACAAAATTGTATATTTTGGCCATACGTGTTCAAAAAGACCAGCCACATCCTTGAAACATAGTAGGTGCTTGAGATGAATGCACAGTGTAATGTATATCTTTACATATCACATGAAACCACATAGATTATAAAAGCATCTACTGTGATATACGAGACACGTAACTGTTCCCGTGTACCCCGCAGAGAGACGTGCAGTATACTCTCCTGGGCGTGGGCTCGGCACCGGACTACTTCTCTGTCGATTTCACCTCGGGGGCGGTCAAGGTCAAGCGGTCACTGAAGGACGATCCGCACAAACTCACATTCTACAGGGTACGTGATATTGTTGATAAATGGTTTCAAGTTTATTTTGGTACAGTAGAACCTTGTTATCTCAATATTGCTTATCTCAAATTTTCTGCTTTTTTGAGATTAGTTTCATTTCCCCTCATCTATATCATGAACAGATATTAGATGGTCATTACTCAAATATTGGCTGTCTAGAGCATTTTATAACTCTCCCTACACCCTTGAGATAACAAGTTTCTATTGTATTTAAACTGTAAATGTTTTCAGATTTATTTTGGGAGTTTTTTTCTGCATTGAACTTAGTTAAATATTGGATGAAAAATACACTGTCTAGAATATAGAATTTTTGTTTTTATTTGAAAGTATAGTTTTCAAGTTTAGTTCATTTAAGATATGCAGTTTTGTTGTATATACTAAGATGCTTGATTTACTGATTCAAACTACATATTATAGACTATGATGTTAACGTTATTCAAACTCTAAAATATTTAAAACAATTTCAGAAATATTTGGAAGTAATTTTAAATTCAAAGACTATATTGTCTTCATCTTGGGTTCCATTAATATATCTAAATATCCTCCAATGCATATGAATTGTTTGAAGGAAATTATCCTTACTGCCAGTTATCAATATCCTGTCTATGTCAAATATATCCTAATCATAGTGGACGTTCCACCTGCATCAGGCTTGCCTGATGCAGGTGGAACGTCGCTTCTAGACGAACAGAGGAGCATCTGAGTAGGTTTTTTCCTTCTACTATGATGAATCCAGATGCTAAGAAGTCACTACTAAATTATATCCTATTCATTTTTCATATGCTATTCTAGCTGGAGGTGCAGGCGCGGCGTCAGTTTGAGGTGACGTCGCAGGTGGCCACAACGTTTGTCAACATCACCGTGTTCCGCAACGAGTTTGCTCCGCGCTTCTCCCAGGGCGAGTACCGCAAGGTAAATCTTGATAATGAGTCTTGATAATGGATTCACATGCTTCAGTCTAGCTAGCACATTGTTCAAGTTCTAGTTAAGAGTTTGGTGTGTAATAAGCAGTCATCACTAACACAGCAGTGGCTCCTACATGCAGATTAGCTACAGAGCTGGCAATGCTGTAATGTGGATGAGGGATAAGTACTGTGCTCTGTAATGTGCTGTATGCTTCCCACGGGCCTGAGAAAGGTTTTTTTGATAGTGGCAAGGATGCCAATGAACTGGTGTAGATTGTTTTTTGGAACTAATATTTTGAAATTTGAATTTGATAAGGACACTGTTATTATTGAAACATGTCGAAAGAGTAAATAAAGATATATAAGAAAGAGTAAATAAAGATATATAAATGGACCAACAGATATTCAATTTAGACCGCATTAGAGGATAGGCAGCAGAAATAGAAGATAGAATAAAAGAAAAAGATTGTAAAGTGAACTGAATGTATGGAAAGTGGACTGTAAAACATAAACATTAATGTCCTGATGTAGGAGGCTCATCTACGAATGAGTGTCTGCATGAAGTACATATAGATAGGTCAAGCAAAACTGCATAAATTATATGTTAAAAAGACTCCTGGTTATTATATATTGTAATATTGTACATTTTATAAATTTCCATTGTGTTGGTGCAGGAGGCACTGAGTGAGAAGACGCCGGTCGGTTCGCCGATACTCACCATCGATGCCACAGACCAGGACAACGTAAGCCAAATGATGTTGATTTTTTGTACTTGGGAAGAGACCATTATATGTAATAAGTCATTAGACTTAGGAATCTTCAAGTAAATTTTGAGAAATTTATTTAAGTTTTCAAACATTAATGATGTCCTTTAATAGTTGAATCATGCATGTAATTATTCTAAAACATTTGTGTTTGATAGCTATTGCATTTTTCTGAACTTATTTTGCTGGGAGGTTAGTTGTTATTGATGTAGTTCTTTATATTCATTGTTGTTTGTTTACAGGATCGTATTTCGTACAGCATGGTCCCCAAAGAACCAGACACCACGTATTTCTTCCTGCATCCGTACACCGGGGAACTTACCCTGGCCCGGGCCCTGAGCATTGACACACAGACGGAATACAGGGTTAGTTGTGAGCTCCTATTTAGGGTACTCACGAGTACTTTGAGTACTCGTCCACGAGGAAAATTTCCCATTACTTGAGTACAACTCTTGTACTGAAAGTACTCACTGTTGTAATAGGATTTATCATCTTTACAGAAAAATACCTGAAGAATATTCAAAAGTTGGTATATTTTGAGTACCGTTTTTGTTTATGCACGAGCAATGTGTGCAATACTACCTCAGCACAATTTACCATTGCCGCGAAATACAAATACATATATTAGGTGTGAGACCCCCAACTGAAACCATTTTAGAAGCAACTCATGAATGAGTACTCAGGTACATGAGAACAGTGAAGCTGGTACTCTAGTAGCAATTGCTGTTGATAAGGGCCCTATTAAAAATGTCTAAACACATGCAAGATATATAATACTTTAAAAGTTGGTAAGTTTATGTTTTGTAAACGTATGTACAAAGCACATGTCACTGCAATTTAAGGAAGGAAATTCAAGAAAAAAATGAATTTTACAGCAAACAAATTATAGGACACTTTTGGAGCGATACTGTATTCATAAGGAACTAACAGACTTTAATTTAAAAGCTTTGTTTACAGTAAAACCTCCAATTAAGTCCACCTCTCTAAATAGACCACATCTTGCACAGTCCTAAACCTTCACAAGTAGACCACAGTGAACTTCCCTACAGAGAGCACCTCTCCATTGAGACCACTTCATGCCAATCCTTGTGTGGTCTTAATAAGAGAAGTTCAACTGTAGATAGATATATAAATGCATTATAAATGTCTTTGTTTCCGCCTGTAGTTCCAAGTGGTCGCGCGTGACGGAGCAGATCCTGAGAAGAACACCACGTCCCAGGTGTACGTGCGAGTCCGCAGGGATCTCAGGCCACCAATATTCGAAGGTAGCATATAGATCTATAGCAGGGATCTCAGGCCTGCGATATTTGATGGTAATGTAGAGCTGTCCCAGGGATCTCAGGTCTCAGATATTCCAAGGTAAAGTATAGAGCTATCCCTGGGACCTCAGGACATTTAAATGCAAATGATGCAAATGAAAAACGTTTCACAGTATAAATTTGGTGACCGTAATCCACCCAAATCCTAAGTTTATTCTGGAGATCACTACTCTATAATAAATGTTAAATCCTCAATTGCAAGTGCAGTAGTCAATTTTCTCTCAGTTGGGGTGATAGATTGAACAGAATTTGCATTCATTTCATCTGTTTACTTACTTGTGCTTTCCAAATTCACCATTTCCGTTTATCCAGGCACTCCGTACAGCATCACCATAGCGGAGACGCAGGAAGTGATGTCATCAGTGTACAGACTGAGGGGACGCGACGACGACAAAATGGTGAGTCGCCATATGCTAAGCAGTTTATCTACTGATTTGAGGAATGTGATTAGAATTTAAAATGTTTAGTGGTTCATGAACTCATTAACTTATATAAAGACCTTTGATATGACACAATTAAGACGACCTTCAGATTTGGGATCTAGTATTTGCGATCTAACAACTGTCGACCCATTGCCAAATTTGCCTGTTGGTTTCACACTTGCCAGTGTCGAATAAAGGTACTGGCAAAAATTTGGTACACGAGATTTTTAGCCAAATTTCCATACACTGATTGAAGCACTACAAGAAACAAGCAGTTTGCCAGTACTCTTAAATTTTAATTTCTTCTCTTGAAATGTATAGGTGACTAGGCGTACATTCATTTTTAGAAATCGGGACTTTGATGGTACTCTTGCCATTTCAGCTAGCCCATTACAATTTACTGGCAATAAAGGTGTATAAATTGTGTCACACTCAAAGTATACTGTAAAATCTCCTGTAGGGCACTCTGGAGTATGAGATTACCGGGATGGTGCCAGCGCCGTACTTCTTTGGTGTTGGCAAGGAGACCGGAGAGGTGTTCATCAAGTCTGACCTGCGAGCCGACAAGGCGTTCACCTATACCGTAAGTACCTTCCATTGGTCTCAAAGATACGATGTAAAACCATATACAAACATGAAGCGTGCATGGGCTTTTTAGGTGGCAAAATTTTCTGTTGAGGAGGTATTTTGTTTACATGAATGTTTATTTACATTGGAATTTTGAAAGGTTCGGATATTGAAATGGGCACAATTAGGTGTGCCGCATTAAAATGGTATGGGCCCTTGAAGGCTTGTATATGATACTTGAGCAGCTGATATGAAACTGAAACTGCACACACTGCTAGTATTATAAACAGTTGATAACTATTCACTCATGAATACATAAAACTCAATTCAAGAAGCCATTGTCGTGTCATGTGTCTGAATTTTGATGCCCTTTGAGTAGGTGATTAATCCAGAATCATTTTTTCTGGTATTGTTGACTGTGCACAACAATGCTGACGTATTTTTCCCTGTCATTTTTCCGAGCTGTGATACCATATTTCAATTTTTAGTGCTAAATTAGAAAGTGCGGGTCTGTACTGAAATAACAATAACCCATGCATCTGCAGGTGTCTGTGGCTGTGTACGATAACGCCAACCCAGAGCAGCGCGCTCGCACCAACCTCACCATCACAGTGAAACGCAACGAGAACAAGCCGCGGTTCACCACCTATGACTACTCCGTCAACATGCTCGAGATCGCGCCTGTAGGCAGCAAGGTCGCTACGGTGAGTGTGGGTGGGTGGTAAGCAAATTTATCCACAACTGACAAAGGTGAGCTTAAGACTTTACATGGTATGGACCTCTTCAGTCTTCACGCACATGCTTTACCATGTAATACTGTTCTGTTCACATGCGCACCTATGAGGAGCAAGGTAGTCATGGTGAGTATTGAGCAAACACATCAATAATTGACTCCATGGGAAGTGAGGTCCCTATGGCTCAAGAATCACATCCTATTCCAACATTTGCTCAGACTACTTTCTTAGAAGCAAGGTTGCTAAGGTAGGTGCTGGTAGTTGGTGAGCAAACTAATTCGTAATCAGTTCTAAACATCTCAGATGTACTGTATCTACAGATAAACTGTTAATAGGTAAAAGTCTTGTAAGGAATTATGAAAGAATCAGTTAAACAATTGAGAAATGTGATCCTTTAAACTAGTGTAATAGCAGTAGTCAAATGTTTTAAAGAATGTATACTCCCTGCCCTCAGGTGTTGTGGGAGGACCTGGATGGAGACTTGGTGCGTTTTTTCACCACCAACAACTCGGCTCCGGGAACGCAGGACTTCTTCACATCCTGCCCCGACTCTGGAGACGTGATCCTCTCCAAACCCCTCAGTGACACCAACATCACAGACTTCAGGGTACGGGGCTGTTTTGTATTGTGTGTTATATTGTAATTTTGGTCATTTGTTTGACAAACATATTTAAAGAATTGGCATACAGAAACAAAAGTGGGAAAGACGCATTAGATTAGTAGAATTACATTTCAAACATAAGATAGTACCTGTACATTTATAGATATGGATCGAATGATAGACAATGTACATGTAAATACATAATTTACCAATAACATAAGATATATATGTATATATCTCATTAAGATCTCAATTGTGCCAACTGATTTTTACTTGTATGTTTACTTGTATGTGACCACATAACATGTACTAAAAATATATGCATTCGTCAAAAGGTTAATGTTGCCATGCATCATTAGACTATAACTATGTCCCTTGTTTTTGGCATAAAGTAGTTAACATGTCTAAACTATTGATATATTCAAATATATAGATACCTATTGGAACCTGTCATTTTGTCTTTGGCAAGACTTTCGCTCTTCCCTCAAGAGCTTCGTCGGGTCGAATGAAATGATCCTCTCAACGAGAGGATCATTTCATTCGGCCCGACGAAGCTCTTGAGACGAGCGAAAGTCTTGCCAAAGACAAAATGACAGGGTCCAATAGGTATCTATATATTTGGATCAATATTTATATAATGGCACCCAATAGAAGTCTACATTCTGTGATGTATAAACTAGTTCTTGTATAAACCATCCTTACCCCACAGCTGAACGTGCTGATGGAGGACCGCGGGTTCCCGGCCCAGTTGGCAACGGGCGAGGCGCGTGTCAATGTGCGAGTGCAGCGGAACCAGCGCACGCCCGTGTTCGACAAGCCGCAGTACGACGTCACTGTCCCTGTCAACGCCACGGTGGGAGCCGCTGGCTCACCCGTCATTGTGCTCAAGGCTCAGGACAGCGACTCCCCAGGTAAGGCCGAGTGTGGTGATTGTCCGGTCAATCAGTCCTTTTTACATTATTGTCTGAGAAGTGCAATTCATTCGTTTTGCAGGTTGAGGACAGCGACTGGCCAGGTTAGGAAGGTTAATTGGGGTGGATAACAGTGTGATAGGGATGCTAATGGATTCCAGTATCATCAGAGCCTATGAGATTATGTAGTTCTTTATTGGCTTTGTAATCAGTCTGTTTCATGGTGAGAGCGCATAGCTGGCCAGTTATTGTCCTTGAATGGTGAGGACAGCGACTCCCCGTGTCAGTATGGAAGATTTTGTGAGGATAACTGTTTCTCCTTAGTTTGCAGATCATGCTCGATTATAATTGGCTGAGCACTGTGACAGCTATTCATATCTCTCTTGGGTCTAAAGTTCATCTCACACTGCAGTAGAGTGGACTTGTGGAAATGCTTAACAATTGCTTCAATGTTGCCACATCAGGATTTGTCACTTTGCACTTGCAAAGATTCCAAGTCCAGCGTGTATAAAGTCATTGTTAAATGGTTACGTCACTGCCTCTATTTAGGTCCGTTTGCAACCCTGCGTTACACCGCGATCGGTGACGGGGCGGCGCCGGCGTTCTTTGCTGTGGACGCTACAAGTGGTGCCGTCACCGTCAGACAGGACCTGAGTGCCGACACCGCAGAGTTCTACAGTGTGAGTACTCCAAATCGAAGTGGGTGATCAGTCCAATATTGCGTTTAGTAATAATGAATCCCTCCTTCCCTGTTCTCTTTTTAGGTTACGTGTTTACAAGTAGACAAATAAGTAATACCTTATGCAAACATTGAAATCTTAAATGACTAGACTGCCAGCGGTTGTGTAACGATCCGAGGATTTTGAATTGACCTGGTGCTACTGCTGCTGCCTTAGTGAGTGTTACCAATGGCCTAGAATAAAGGTTTGAATTAAGCTCACATTTACCAAGGTGGATGTCAGATTTACAGATCATAGTGACCGTGGTGAATCAAACATCAACTGCGGTAAATTTTAACTTATTTCAGGCTTTATTCTAGGCTACAATAGTAACAAAATGAACTACTTCAGCCACGAAAGATTTAAGCAAGTCCTAAGCCTTGAATCCATGTGATTCCAGATCTGTGTTATGACTGGTAACCAGGCAACTTCTGTCTCAGACTATAAACCGATCACATGTTCCTCATGATTTACCATGTCAACATGAGTGGTTTTAATGCACCTCTAAGCCTCCTATGCGTGTACTTACAGCTGCGTGTGGTGGCGTCTGACCAGGGCTCTCCGCCCCGCAGCTCCTCAGCCGTGGTGCGCATCGAGGTCCTGTACAACTTCCATGCTCCCGTCTTCGTGGCACCAAACTACACGGCCTCAGTGCTGGAGACCATCCCACTCGGCACACCCATTGTGCAGGTGCAGGCACAGGACATGGATGTCAATGTAGGTTTTTTGCTTTTTACTGCTTTATACTGAAACGTTTGGTGGTTTGGAAGGGCTGGGTGGTTACAAGGGATCAGGAGATTTCACAAGTAAGAATTCATAGATCCCTGTAGCCATCCCCAATGTGTAGGTACAGGCGCATGACAATGTAGGTCCTTCATGGTTTTATATTTCATTGCAATATATGGGTGTTTGTAAGATAATAAGAGATTCTAAATTCCATATCCCTTATTTAGTGGGCTATTTTTCCCTCATCCTAAAATTTTCAGTGGCTTTTCCCACATCCAGCTCGTCAGAGATAAAAGCTGTATAATGAAATTCTAACATACAGGATGCTAAATTGGTTTTCTCACTACTTTGTTCAACAATAGAGAAAACATACTTGATTGCTGTTTGGTTACTGCAATCACAGTATTAGGCATTAGAGTTTTTTTGACAGAGTCCGTTTGTAAGTACTTCAGAATTTAAGCACAGATTACCTTAACCCATTCGTATCGGGATGTCCCTTGAGGGACAATTTTACGTCCAATTTTGCACAGAAAAGTCCCTCGGAATATCGCCATTGTTTACATATAAACAGTGATGTCATGCTCCCGAGTTTTAGACTAGTGACAACAAAATCGCCTTACTTTGACATTTCGATGTAAATTTTGTGGAAGTTAAACAGGGTTTTGATAATATTAATGCATCATTTGTAAGAATATATATCTGCGCAAGAAACCCGTGATTTACACTGCGAAATTCAAGCTCAAAATACTCTAATTTAGACGAAAATTACCCCAACGTGTCGTATATCATCGTAAAGCGGAAACGCCGTTCTCTTCAGTTTAGACTGAGGCGATTCTTGTTTTCAATGACGTCACTAGGAAATACCTACTTATTATTCCTGCTTCCAAATAAGGATATTAATACTCAGCCTCGAGCACATCGTGCATTGTCACCATAACCCCGCATTTTCTCTGCTTTGATAACGGCTAATGGAGCCGCTACTCTTAATCGCATCACGCTATGGTCGGTGTTGAGATATGAGGGCGTGTGATAAAGGCTAATTTTCCTATTGAAAATGGCGCCTTAGTTAAATTGCTTGGAGGTAAAATAATTTTTGAAACGAATGGATTTTCATCATCACTTTAATATACCTATCACAAATTCAAGTGTCGGATCAATTATAAACCGATTATGAAGTCATGGACGAAAGGATATTTCTCAAATCATAGGCATTGTTATATAATTCGTCTTTCTAAAGTGTATCTCGAACCTGTCATTTTTAATCCAGCCCGGCAACAGCCTCACGTTTGGAAAATATTCTAGACAAATATAGCCTTATTCCTATTACTGTGTCATAAAAATAAGAAACTCTATGCGATTCTGAGTACACGTGCACAATTTATGTAAAAAAATAAGCATATATGGAGGCCCCAGAAAAGTTATTGTCTTGGACGTAAAGCTGTCAAATGGCGCTGTTCGCTAGTGTTTACATTATGTGTTTACGTTTTCCGTATGCCGATATGAATGGGTTAAATGGCTGGAATAAGAATCAGTAGAAACTCTGTAGGAATAGTAGTGAAATGCGCTTGATATACAATAGTCGAGTACATCTTCATAATGTGGTTGAACAAGAATGAAACTAATCTTGAGATAAGAGAAAAATTGAGATGAGCAATATCAAGACAACGAGGTGCCACTGTATGTTGGATCTTCATTTGTTCAAGTTATAATTTTGAGGTCATATTTTTTGTGTCACTATACAAGATACAAGATAAGGAGATTCAACAAATTTCGCGTTGTTTTGCAGGCACCATACAACATGGTGAAGTACTCTATCCCGAGCTTCGTGACGCCCAAGATCCTCGAGTACCTGGCTGTCGAGCCCGACACAGGCGTCATCTACCTCAAGAAGTCCCTCCTGCAGGACCCGGTCAGGGACAAGAGCTTCGGAGTGAGTGGTTTTAATCAATCAATCAATATAATCTTCTTTACTTCAAGAGATGGTTCACAAATGCTGTCATCACAATTTCGGGCATTTCTGCCGCGCCAACCCCACCCCCCCATGACGTCATCTATCAACACACACACCTCTTCCACGCAACACTGCACACACGTCTGCATCCTTAATTTTCAGAAATCAAAATATAAAAAAAAAAACTTTAAAACTTTATTATTTATTATAAAAACTCTTATAATTATTAGAACCAGATTCTATTCATTTCTAGCTACAATTTGTGGGCTCTATATAAAAGACACCACTGGTAACATATTGCTTTGGGACCAAGAAAAGTCAATGTTATTCTCATATGAGAAACACAGAGTTAATATTTTAAGCATTATAATTTTTTTCGTGGGAATACCTTGGATTCTCTGCATGACTACCATTTGTGCATAATGATCGACATTCACCGCCGCTTGTTTTTGTCCGTCCTCAGCCGTTCCCGGTGCGAGCGACGGACCAGGGCAAGCGCCCGCTGACCAGTGAGACGAGCACCCAGGTGCTCATCCGGGTGGCAAGGAACGACCGCGTGCCCAGGTACGGTGCACTCTTATTGTTATGTGTTGTCGTGTATTGATTTGTTTTGTATTGTATTGTGTGTGTTGTTTTGAGTGGAGTCATTTGCGCAAGTCCTCCTTCCCTGCTTGTGCATGGAGTGTGTGTGTGTGTTTGGGGTGTGACAAGTACCCAGGTTCTCATCAACATGGCACGCAACGGCCGAGCTCCAAGGTACTGTAGTATGTTGTATTGTATTATATTGTCAGTGAAGGGCTCGTCAACAGGAGACATTTGCACACTGGCAGATCCAGGTTTTCCAAAAAGCGGTGGGTGTACCCACAGGATTTCATGGGTTCAAATACATTGAATACTCATTTGCACAAGGTTTTTACATTATAAATACAGTCTACAACTATCCTTTTGTGCTAGTTTTTATAAGCTCACATTGATAGCCTTTCGGACCTTCCCGGTCCTTCTTCAGTCTACCAACTGCCTAATCGTCACGTGATCGTGGTGTGACGTGGTCGGCAGAGGCTGGTAGGATGTTGGTGTAGATGGCTAGCAGGTCGGCGGTTGGCGGCAGTTGGAAAAAACATCGAGAAAAATTGCAAGATATACCAACCATCTGCGATTTTTGCTGCAGTGTAAACATAACGAGGTCACGCCCACCAGCCTGAAACTGTCATCGTCGATTAAAGGGAATAAAGCAATTCTGAGAAAAGCTGAAAAATCTTTGTTAAACCTTCGGATTACTCAAATTAGCCATAAAATCAAATTTTTAAAAGACCAGAAAGTCAAATGTGAAGAAGTCGTTTACAAGCGATTAAATAACAACTCTGCCAGAAAAGAGGTCGCTAGTTTTATCGCGCATGCGCAGACGAAAGAACATGGCGAATGTAAACAGAGGCAGATCAGAAAATTTGACAATTTGGTGGCAAAAAGTAAGGATAAATCAAATAGCAAAAATCAAAATAAGTCAATAGCAAGTGAATGCATAGGGAGATGGGTGAAATACTGTTCAGACAGGGTTCTTTCCAACCCCGAACTGCACGTGCTTGCCAGAGGAATGAACTTTGCTGTAACAACGCCGAAAGTACCTGTCATTGACTTTATCACGGCAACTGAAAGAGCATGCAAAGAGTTGAATTTACCTCAGGAAAAAGCAGAAGAACTGAGAGGAAGAGTAACAGCCACCATAAAAAACAAGAAAACCATCACTTCGAACATATCCAAAGCGGAACGCAAAGCCATCATGGACCTCAAGAAGGATAAATCCATCATGAACCTCCTGGCTGACAAAGGCAAGTGTACGGTAGTGATGAACACCAAGGACTATAAAGACAAATGTGAAACACTGCTAAACGATACAAAAACCTACAAAATACTAAAGAAGGATCCCACTCAACAATATCAAAGACAGTTAATTAATAAACTCATTTAGTTAGAGAGGAACAAATCAATAGACATGAGAACTAAAGATAAGATGTACCCAACAACCTGCTCACCCCCTCGTTTTTACGGCCTGCCCAAGATTCACAAACAAGCCATGCCTCTGCGACCGATAGTGAGTAGCATTGACAGCATCACCTACAAGTGTTGAAAGCACCTGGCATCCATAATTTCAGCAATAATAGGCAAAACTGAAAGACACATCAAAAACTCAAAACAATTCGGAGAGATAATCAGCAGATGCAGAATTGAGGAAGGACAAGAACTAAGATCATATGATGTCACGGCGCTTTTTACCAGTGTTCCTGTGAATAAAGCAGTTGAATGCATTAAGACCAAACTGGATGCAGACAGGGACCTACACAAGAGAACCACATTGAAGCCAGGTGAAATCCCAGAACTTCTGTAAATTGTGCTCGGTTGCACCTACTTTACGTATGGTGGAAAATTTTACCAGCAGATCCATGGAGCGGCTATGGGGTCGCCAGTTTCCATGATAGTGTGTGATGCGATGATGGAGGACATAGAACAAAAGGCAATTGAAACAGCGCCTCACCCTCCCCACTGGTGGTACAGATATGAGGATGACACTCACACAAAGCTAGACTCTGAGTATGCCCAGGAATTCACGGACCATCTAAACACACTGGACCCTGACATCAAGTTCACCACTGAAGGAGAGGAAAATGGTGAGCTTGCCTTTCTGGATACGTCAACAAAGAAAGATGATGATAGTCTCAAACTCAAGATCTACCGTAAGCCGACACACACCGACCAATACCTCCAGTTTGACTCTAACCACCCCTTAGAGCACAAACTCAGTGTAGTACGCACTCTCCATCACCGAGCCAAAACCGTGGTTACTGAAGAGATGGATCGAGAAGCGGAAATAAAACATGTGAATGAGGCATTATCAAAATGTGGATATCCATCCTGGGCGATCAAAAGAGGATCTGTGTTGAGAGACAAGGAAGAAGCAGGAAAGAAGAAGGACCGGACGGACGAGACAAAGAAGACGATGGTGGGAATACCATATGTGAAGGACTTGTTGGAGGCGGTGAGAAGGATCATGAGTAGTTATGGATGTACTGCCTACTTCAAACCGGTGAATACTCTCAGACAGTTACTGGTAGCACCCAAGGATCCAGCCAAGAAAGAAGACGTTTGTGGTGTGGTTTACCAAATTAACTGTGGTGGATCAGGCTCTGAAGGATGTAGTAGCTCCTATGTGGGTGAAACATCAAAGACCCTTAAGACCAGATTCGACCAGCATAGACGCCCCAGCAGCACCTCCTCACACGTCTCCTTACACCTACACCAACCAGACAGAGAGAGCCATCACATATTCCTGGATAACATCAAGATAATAGATCGTGACCAGAATGCTTTTGAAAGAAAGATCAGGGAGGCCATTCACATCAGGCGCCTCAAGCCCGACCTAAATAAGAACGTGGGGGCCGCCGACCTGCCAGCCATCTACACCAACATCCTACCAGCCTCTGCCGACGACGTCACACCACGATCACGTGACGATTAGGCGTCCAAAAAAACAGCTATCAATAGATAGCTTATAAAAACTGTTATACAAGTGCATGATTTTATAAATTCTAATTTACTAAATTTCTTCCAAATAAAATATCTGCATAATACTGGTTATCAGTATGAATAGATAATGAATTAGAAATAATAATAAGCTAGATAAATAATCTCAAATCAAATAAATATGCTCTAAATATAATCAATTTGCTTTTAATGTTATCGTCTGCGAATAATGCGTAGCATGGCATTTAATTTAGAAAAATCAATTTAATTGTATTTTAAGAATAGTTTCATAATATTTCTAATTTGTCATGTTTTTTTCTGTAGTTATTTTTTTTTAATTGTTAAACTCATGTATACTATTAATGGTTGAATTCCTGTGATATATATGTACTCTTATCAATCACATCATTATATGACACAACAGGGTTCACTCTATACATGAATAGGATCTACCAGGGACAAGAGCACTGGAAAGTGTTCTTCTGAGACAGGTTTCTGGCATATGAAGTTCTCTACATAAGGCTGTTCGACTGTATAATCTAGTTTTAATTTTCCTAAGATAGTTATCACATACCAACCGTGTGAAAGAAATAGCTAAATGAAAACGATGAATTAGATAAAAATCAAGCTGCTTTGAATTTTAAAAAAAAGAACACAACGAGGATTTAGTACAATTCTTTTGGAATAACAAACTATTCACACTGTTGTTGATAGATATCATAGCTATTTGTGTCAACAGGGACGTTTATGATTGAATTATGATAAAATTGTCCCATTGAAGCTTGATGAAAGAGGTATTGACCTGTAACGGCCACAGTAAGTCTACTGACACATGTAGATTGCATTATGATTTGAACACCAAATGCCTTTATCGATGTTCAATATGAACTACCTAGTTTTGCTGAAATATAATATGAAATTGAAATATAATATGAAATTGAAAATTTGATGAATTTTTAGAATCTCAAATGGCATACATAATATCCAATTAATTCTCATGTAGAAAAGTATTTAAATCCTAGCTACACAAGAATCTGCAATATTACTTATGTATAGGCCTATATACAAAAAGAGTATTTGGCATTATATCAACGGATAACTAAATATAACAATACATGTATGTAAAAGTCTAAGAATATCAAAAGTACTTACAAAATAAAACACAAGTCAAGTTTCACTTACAAAGTACAACCATGAAATAAGAACTTTTGATGTACAACTCATTTGTTAAGTTGCTAAGCCAACTGCAGACTATTGCAATGACGACAGCGATCCCTGACCTGATTAGCTATGTAACTGTGCGATGGACTAATGGCACACAACTGTCATCTTGAATCCAGAAAGAGTTTGATTACCAAGTGACCACAACAATGTTCACAACCCTGTTGCTATATGTGAATCAAGTACACCAAATGCTGCCTTTTAATTATTTTTTGTAAATTGCACTTCAATTTTAATTTCTGTTGTGCGGACAGAACATCAGAAGTGCAAAAGCATGTGGATAAAGCCTGGAAGATGAAGTAGGTCCATAGTTATGCTCAGTCTTGGATTGGTTTAGTGGAGTTTTTCCCTACGATTAAGGTCAGGATCCCAATAGTGTGTAGCCCATGTAATTCTTCAAAACCTTGTAAACTCTTAATCATCTCTTCTGCTTCTGTACCCACATGTCAGTATGAAGTCAAATATTTCACCAAATGTGAGAATTCCGGCACCAAGAAACAAACCAAGATGGCCGCCGACTTCTGCGAAAAACTCCTCCGGTGGAAATTCGGGGTATTGTTTCACTTCGGTGTAAGCAAATTCTTCAAACTGAATGTTCAGTAGAGTGGAGTCTCCCTCAGCAACTGGGCGGGAATCTGAAACATAATGTAATAAATCATCTGTTATGCTTCTCTCATTTTTTATTCTATGGTTGCTGCATAGTTGCTGATTAATACTAGAAAATATTTAAAAGTTCAATGATATTACCTCTCCAAAATGTTCTTGTAAGAAACAGAACACAAAAAAAAAACATTTAAAGTTTGATATTTCAAGTATTGTGCTGATAGATTATTCACATACATAATACACATTCACATTACAATAATTGACAGGCCTTTATGGAACATGTATTCATTTTATGATTCATGTTGGCAATGCCTTTGCACAGTGCGTCATTCACGATGCCAGCTAAAATAACATATAGATTAAAATCTTTAAATTATATTTAAATGGCAAAATTGGCAGGATACATGAATCATGTATCCTGGCAGGTTGAAATAGTCTTCTATCAGAAGGAGAGCATTTATTTTCTTCTTTTTTGAGGAGGAGAGGCAATAGAATTTATTGAATATCATTTATATATTTTAACTGATAGATATTCAGGTACCTCGAGGAATTTCCATGACGTTCACATCATACTTGGTTCGGTTGCAGACCGGAAGACATCGCTGACAGCGATCGTAATCAGCATAAATTGTGCAGTCAGACTCCTCTTTAGTTTTGCATACAGGGGATTCAAACTCCGGATAACCCTGGTTATAACATTTACAGCTCTCAATTGTCACTTCACTCTGACATTCTTTCACACAGGCATGATGGCTGTAGTTGGAGTAGTGCTTTAGCGGATTGACAAAATCCTCATTTTGAGTGTCTTGACATTCCTTGAGAGTAAAAAGCTGATGATTTTCAATGGTGTGGTAAGTTGGCTTGATTTGAATATGATATCCTCGTCCATGAATGAGCATGTTGTATGGACTAGGTGTAGGTATTTCACTTGGTGAATGAATCATCAAGAAAAATCCAGGGGACTCAAAGACTTTGCCTCTGTGTTCTGTGATGTCGTACTCGAGAAATTGGAGAAGACCTTTATCAAAGTCGTACTGGTTACTGCGAAGTGGAGAACCGTCTTCTGTGTAAAAAGTGACCGTGTGGCAGAGGCCCCGTTCTCTTTCCATTATGAAGGAATTCACCCGTCTCTTGACCCTTTGAAAGTTGTACACAGTAAACAGTTGGAAGATTTCTTCGTATTGGTGACCGCCTTTGAGGTATGTCTCGGACCAATCAAAAGACTGCTTTTTTATCTTATATTCTTCACTGAGGAGGAGGATATTTTGGGTAATTTCAGCATCTGTTAAACCAGGTTTAACAAGAGGATTTCCTTGCAGTGCCTGTTGTATGATATACTCTTCCAGTGAATCGGGAGGAATTTCTCCACCAAGAACTGCCTGATTGTAGTAGGACTTCTTGATCTTGTCATTGGCGCATATGGTTATCGCTGGAAATTCTAGACTATTCTGAGGCACATAGCTTATGCTGGTGGCCATTGGAAATTGTATGAATCTTAAAACATTCAAGTAGATGAAATATCCCATTGCACCTGAGCAGCAGATAAAGGCTACAAACCACAACAACCTTCGACAGCAGTTATAGTTGGAGTTTCCAATATAGGCACATCCATGGCAAGATGTTGTTTGAGTGAAATCTTCACAGTCACAGAATTTGCTTCCTGTCATTTTGAGTTTTTTTACTGTTATTCGAAGATATTTATAAGAAGTATTTTCTTGCACTCCCAGATATTCATAAGAAGTATTTTCTTACACTCCAAGATATTTATAAGAAATATTTTCTTACACTCCTTCAATCATTTTTAAACATATCCTGTTTAGATTCAATTGTCAAATATAAATATGATAAATATTTTATCCAAAGAATTTGAAATTCCCACAGTTTATTCTATCACGTCTACATAATCACTTGATCCATTCATTCGATTATTCCACTTTGCTGATAATTTTTTCTGAATAGCAGCACACCTTTAAAATCATCAGAGCATTTCTTTTCCGAAAACCAGCAGTCAAATACCACACATGTATTTAATAGGAATTCAATGCTCTTTTCATCTTTGCAGGAAAGATTTTGACCTACATAAAACGTTCCTTGAATGTGCTGCTTTTCAGACATATTTGTCCAGTGTCGTTAGCCAAATGTATTAAAGAGTTTCAACATATTGATCTATATATGATCATTGATTTATCTTCAGGGGTTGTAATGTCATTTTACTTAGGGTTCAATTCAATCCAAAAATTAAAAATAAGTGAAAAGAAATGTTTTTTGAGAAAATAGTTCACGGATAACTACAGCTTCCATTTTGCACAAAATGAACCATTCATCAACAGCGAATAGCTATATAGGTTGGAATAGTTAACAATTTATGGTATGAAAATATACAGTCAACAACTGCCCTCGTCAATCAATGTTCCAAACACGACTACTCAATGCCATGTCAAACATGTTACCAGTAATGTATTAACCAAACATAGACTAATATTGTACAAACTGTCACATTCTTCTAATACATAATATTATCAATATGATATACACAGTATAGGTGTATAGGTGACCATTTTGATCAATTATAAACTAAAAGTTTTTATGAACTTCATAATTGAACTAAAACTGGTAATAGCTTAAACCAAATGCGGACTTATTATGTACAAAATATCACATTCTAATATGGGCCAAAGGCTTGGCCTTATACCAATTGAATGAGACTCTAAAAACCCGGTTGTTTATATCAGACCAGATCGTTTTTGTTCCAATAATGCCATACCCGTCTATTGTTATGGTAAAATAAAGTAATATAGCGTCTCGTTCTCTGAGACCATGTGACACCAGACAGCCGACAAAATTGGGTCACACTTTCGTCTTCTACTTAAATGATTACACAAAAATATCGTCAAAATGGTCAACACACAAAAGTATGCCAATGCTAAAGAAATGTGTACATGTGTAATGTCCACTTCCTTGCAAATAAACGATAGATAAAACCTCAGAATGCTCAATTTTACGATTGACACTACAATCTTCTGCTCAATTCCTACACTGAGCTTCAAACAGCGGCGCACTTGCAAAATGGTTACCATATGAGCCCATAATCAACGGAGATGAATGCAGGTGATTCACACCTGAAAACATTGTGTTGTAAGTATTTTGTTATGCTCAACAACCTTCAGACCCCACATATGACATTGTCATCTATGATATTATACAATAATATTATCTATAGTAGTATAGATATGTTACTTTGTTGACCATTTTGATCAATTAAAAGACCTTTTAAAGTTGATCCAGTGTGTTAGGTGGAACCAGTTACATGTTTATACTTTTTAACTGTTTTATTTTCATTCTCTGGTGCATAGCATGTCTAAAAAAATCTTTGTATCTGGTACACAGTGTTTGATCTCATTTTTGTTGTTAAAGTTCTTTTCATCTTTTAAAATAGTGTTTCTCCTGTACTCGTATTATTTGCTTCATAGAAGCCTCTCAGAAAATCTGCTACCAGCAGATGACTTGTTTTTACCAATCGCACTCTCAGCGAAATTTGCGTGTGTAAACCAATCTTTCAGGCAAAACGATAAAGAGTTTTATACAAAACTATACCAGGAAAAGTCGATATATATGTATATGTGATAGAGAGAGAAGTCTGAAAACAAAAAATAGAATGTGTCGATTTTGTTAATGCAAACTATGTTACAGAATATGGTGATAAAAAACTTATTAGACAGATTTATTTATTTATTTATTTATTTTTACAAGACAGGATGTTAATTAAACATTGAACAGAGCTCTTTTATTATTTACAACTCTACATGAGAAAGTCTTATGCCTCTATCAATTGAAGAATAAAAATGTGACTATAGTGTAGATGGTTGATCTTGTTGATGTAACAAAAGGGGTCATAGACTCCCATTTTGTATGTTTACTGGTGAAATATTGAAATAAGGCTTTAATATTCCCAGGACATTGGAACACTTAATGATACCAATTCTGTCTACTCTGTAGCAAGCACGTTCCTATAACAAGCTCACTATCTTGGATGATGGTATGGTTCTGGTCTTACAACCTCAAAGTCATGAGTCCCGCCACGGCCACTTGGTCTAGTCAAATGGAAGATTATCATCAGCTTTGTCAATGTAATAGTGGGCTTGCTTTAACAAAGAAAGAGACAGATGCATAAATTCAAAATGCTTGTACTACATTTTCTCAAACTTTATACCTCAAGCAATGAATGAAGTTCATAGGGATCAATGTCAGATTATCAATGATGAGGATCTAGTGGACGGAGTTATGAAGTCTCTGAATCTTTGAAAGTTGTCAGTGTCCATTGCTTGTGGTCCATTGTTCAACAGAGTCAATGTGGATTTTTACCGATAATCGTCTCCGACTTTTTTACTTTTGTAGCCGCATGTAAAGATAAAGTCAAATATTTCACCAAATGTGAGAATTCCGGCACCAAGAAACAAACCAAGATGGCCGCCGACTTCTGCGAAAAACTCCTCTGGTGGAAATTCGGGGTATTGTTTCACTTCTGTGTAAGCGAATTCTTCAAACTGAATGTTCAGCAGAGTGGAGTCTCCCTCAGCAACTGGGCTGGAATCTGAAACATAATGTAATAAACAGTTTAACAATCTATTAAATATCAATTGATTATTATTAGACATTAGTTTCTTCCACATACAATAAAAGTTGATTATCTCAAAGGTGTAGGGATATCAGTGCTAAAATACTGGGTGCATTGAGTTCGTCCACCCTCTTGTTTGAATGATGACTGACTTGGTGGGCGATCTCTCTGAACATCTGGAAATATGGGAATATGGCAGAGCGTCCAGTTGATAGAATTATTCGGATTAGGGATATACAGATAAAAAAGGTTTTACTATATAACATAAAAGGATCATATTCAGGTACCTTGAGGAATTTCCATGACGTTCACTTCATACTTGGTTCGATTGCAGACCGGAAGACATCGCTTACAGCGATCGTAATCAGCATAAATTGTGCAGTCAGACTCTTCTTTAGTTTTACATACAGGAGATTCAAACTCTGGATAACCCTGGTTATAACATTTACAGCTCTCAATTGTCACTTCACTCTGACATTCTTTCACACAGGCATGATGGCTGTAGTTGGAGTAGTGCTTTAGCGGATTGACAAAATCCTCATTTTGAGTGTCTTGACATTCCTTGAGAGTAAGAAGCTGATGATTTTCAATGGTGTGGTAAGTTGGCTTGATTTGAATATGATATCCTCGTCCATGAATGAGCATGTTGTATGGACTAGGTGTAGGTATTTCACTTGGTGAATGAATCATCAAGAAAAATCCAGGGGACTCAAAGACTTTGCCTCTGTGTTCTGTAATGTCGTACTCGAGAAATTGGAGAAGACCTTTATCAAAGTCGTACTGGTTACTGCGAAGTGGAGAACCGTCTTCTGTGTAAAAAGTGACCGTGTGGCAGAGGCCCCGTTCTCTTTCCATTATGAAGGAATTCACCCGTCTCTTGACCCTTTGAAAGTTGTACAAAGTAAACATTTGGAAGATTTCTTCGTATTGGTGACCTCCTTTGAGGTATGTCTCAGACCAATCAAAAGACTGCTTTTTTTCTTTATATTCTTCATTAAGGAGGAGGACATTTTGGGCAATTTCATTTTCACTTAAACCTGGTTTAATAAGAGGATTGTCTTGCAGTGATTGTTGTAAGATATACTCTTCTAGTGTATCAGGAGGAATTTCACCCAGAAGTACTGCAATATTGTAGTAGGACTTCTTTATCTTGTCATTGGCACATATGGTTATCGCTGGGAACTCGAGGTCATCCTGATTTACATAGCTTGTGCTGGTGGCCATGCGAAACTCTGCATATCTCACTATATTTAGGTAGATGAAATATCCCATCAAACCCGAGCAGCAGATAAAAGCCAGTGACCACAGAATGCGTCGAACCCAGTGGAATTTAGAGTTTCCAAAATATTTGCATCCATGGCAAGATGTATTTTGCGTGAACTCTTCAATATCACAGAATTTTCCGTCACCCATTGTAAGTTACAATGTGCAGAAATTGTCTGTAGAATCTTTGTGCTGTCTGAAATAAAATCCAATTAAGAAAAATCTCTATCACAAGTAAGTAGTATCATTGGTTACAGTTTGTTACAGCACTATTTATCAAAATGTTCCAGTTTGTCCCATGCAACTTGTATTCTGTAAATGGTCAGTTTGTCACTGTGACATAAAAAACACTTACGAATGAAGATGATTGGTCCATTTCAAGTCCTAATGCAAACTGACCCATAGCAACATCAATGAGTTTTCAAGCTCTTTTGTCCATACATTACACTGTTTACACAATGTTTAACCCAATCTGTATTCCATGAGCATATGCCTATTAATATTCAGTCCAATAATTCATTATGCTTACAGCACCTTGTTTGATCAACCTGTTTAGTTTCACTTAGACACATTGTAATGGTATGATTAGGTCTGGCACTATAGCAATTGATTAATATGTGAGCTTTTTGGTCGAACAGAGTAAGTTCTGTTCTCATATCAACTCTTGGTAAATGAATATTCAACGATGAATGTTGCCAGTTATTATAGTAACATAAGCCATTGATCAATAACTTCATTCATTATTAAGACAGGTCACCTGGATCTCAGAAAGTCAATAAAATATGGAACACAGGGTTTAGCTCTAAATGAGTGATCAACAGAGTGAAAGGACCACTTGGTTTCGATTGCCAAAATATCTATGAACAGAATCCTTTAGACCTTTGTGTTTAAAATGGTCAAAAACCAGATATCCGCATCTCTGACTGTTTCTTACATTCTACTTTTACACTTCAATTTTAATAAAAAAAACAATCTCAGTTGGTGTGCGACTGATAAAATTGCACCAGAGACTAAAGGAGAGATTGAAAATATATTTTACGATTAGCCAGGCTTAAAATGTATTTTTCTATTAAAGATCTGGCAAAAGTTTAAATAGACAACATAAACATGAAAGATCTGTGTTTTTTTTCTGATTAGGAGATTCTTTTTCTAATTCTACTCATCATGTTTTGAATTTAGTCCGTTCATGACACATTCTTCTTGTATTGTAGAACTTATTTATAACGTATATAAAATTCTTGTGATTTAGTATACAGCATATGGTGTTATTTGATTCCATTTTCTTTCTTCTATTTCTACTAACTTATGTTCTAAAGTGGTTCTAACATACAAAAATACCTGTTGGTCCAAAAGTTTTTATTATTATTAACATGTTTTTGTACAATAGTACCCTTTTCAAAATAATTTTTATGATGGTTCCAAATTTACAATGACAAAATATAATTGACCATATTTTTATCATGTAATCGTATTTACACAATTTTAAAATTGAATATCCAATTTTGGGATTGAAACGCACTATGACTAAGTTATTTTCAAAATTCTCAAACTTAGTTATTGCTTTATACAAATATATAAAAATCTTTGATCTGGGTTACAGTGTTTTGAATTCATGTCTCCTATTTGTAAACGCTTGTATTTTCTCATGAGCATTGTGGTGGGAGGAGTATTAGTGGCACCCCAGCAGCAGCAGCAGTAGCAGCAGCAGCAGAAGCAACACAAGGAGAGGTGGAAAGTTTCTCTGATTATAAAGTCGAGCTTCACATAGCAGCATAAGTATATGTATCACTTTGCTGTGGGATGTGTTCAGGTTTCCGTACTCATTGCAGCTAATGAAGACCGCTTCATACAAACTTGAGTATTCAGCACAAACTTGACTACATCCTCTGTTAACAACTAACAGTAATTGACTATAGTCAATGAGAATTTAAACATCAAGGTGTGTTGTTTTCCAGATTCCTGAACACCCCGTACTCTGCGCAGCTGCTGCGGACAGCACCGGCTGATACATTCATCACTCGTGTCCAGACACTTGACGAGGACACCAACGTGAGTCACACGCTTTGTATTATAGTAGGATTGTATTCTTTTATTCTAAGCACTCTCCTTTCGACCACCAAAGGCAAAAAGTAACCCACACAAAACAAGCAAGAGACTTAGTGTAGCTGAGCGCTCCATAGGCATATAGGGTATATCAAATTAGTTTTTATTGAACAGGTGTAAATGTAAATACTACAATAACATAGAAAATAAGTGTAAACCAGCACACACAGATTATCACCATGCAATACTGGCCATTACTGCCCATTTGCTTTGCAGGAGCCATTCAATGTGGTGCGGTACAGTGTGATCGGAGATGGCAACTCGGTTGTGTACTTCGCTGTGGATTCCACCAGCGGCGACGTCACCTTGCGAGACTCAGTCAACGCAGACTCAGAGACAAACTATCAGGTGCAATGGAAGTTATCGGGTTGGAAAGAGAGCCATTAGTCATTGTGAGCAGGGTTTCTAACGCACTTGCTTACTTCTTGTGCATTAGCGCTCTTTACACTGAAAGTCTGAGTGACATATTTCATTGATTGACTTACTCACTCAGTGGGGATATGACTCTGTGAGACTCAGTCAACGCAGACTCCATGATCAACTATCAGATATCATGGGGGTTATGGGCTATGGCGACAAGTGATAAATAGGGTGCTAGTCAATGGTCAGCTCTTAGCAGCATTGTCATCACCCTGCGAGACTCAAAGCTGACTCAAACACAAACTCAAACTATCAGGTATGGGGGTTAGATATGGCGGAAGTGATGGATAGACTGGGGAGTTTATAATGGGTCAAGCATGTCATATGATCATAGCAACTTTTTATAAAAACTTTTTTCTACCAGTCCAACAGTTTTCTTTAGCTAAATAACAAGTATCAATAGACAGATTGTTGACTTTGTTCCTGACATTTCTGTAAATTAAATGTATTTCATTTATAAACTCCCTTAATCTGTATGTGCATAGCAAAAGGTAGTGGGCAATTAAGCAATCAATTAACCAATGGTCAACCAGCTAGCTAATCAATCAATCAATCACCCAATCATTCAGGTGCGCATTCTGGCGGAGGATGGTGGTCAGCCGGCCAAGTCTGCGGTGGCCGTGGTCAACGTGGAAGTTGACCGCAACCTGCACGACCCGGCCATGGGTGCGCCCGAGTACAGCGCAGCCATCCTCGAGACACAGCCGCTCGGAGTCCCCTTTGTACAGGTAACACAATGCATTGTACACCATCTCTCTCTCAATTAATGTCAGACAATGCTGTCCAGAACTGCATCCAGGTTTCTGCCAGGGATGAGGACCCCAAGATGCTGTGGAATGTTGTCACGTTCATTTTGGCAACATAATGCATAGACCTATTTGATTGAAGTGTCTATAAAGTTGACGCATCAATGTTTGATCAAAAACAGTGTCTCTCTGTACCAGGTTTCCGCCACGGATGAGGATCAGAAGACTCCGTGGAATGCCGTCACGTTTGAGCTGAGTGGTGACGAGGCGGCGAAGGAATACTTCAGTGTGAACAGTCTCACGGGGCAGGTGGCCGTCAAGAAAAGTCTGCAACTCGACACACAGCAGCGCACAGAGTACTATGTGAGTACACGCATTACTTAGATGTTTGACCCTTGGCTGGTATATTACTGTGAAAAGTCCATGATGAAGCTTCCCCTATTAAGCTGTAATTTAATTCATGCAGTACGGAGAAGAAAGCATGCACCTTTTTACATTATCACTCCCGGTCTAGGAGAGTGTGGTGTTGGTTCGATTTGGTGCCACTGAAAGATAGAAAGCAGTGGGTAGGAACTTGTGGTGACGAAGGGCCCTCGTGTTAGCCTTAATATTCAGCCATGATGTTTCTTAAATATCCTTCCCCGTCTAGGTGCGTGTTGTGGGTGTGGACGGTGGCTCCCCCGCAAGGCGCAGCACAGAGGCACAGGTGCGCGTGGGCGTGGCACGGAATATGCAGGCGCCTGTGTTTGATGCAGCGAGTGCCGGCGCCGAGGTGGCAGTGGATGAGACGCTTGGTACCGGCAACAGGATCCACAACCTCGTGGCCACCGACGCAGACGACACGGTGAGACGACAGTCTGAATTTCTTGTATCCTGTCAGGGTGAGGATCAAGCACTCGTCTGTTCTTATTGAAAAGTAGAAATTTGTCAATTATTTAGCAGGATAGTGTATTTTTCATTACAATCACTGTATTGTTGAGGGTTAACTGGATCCATAACCTCGTGGCCACCGATGCAGATGTGATTGGCTTGTTGATATAATTATGTGTGTGTATATGGACTGAAGGGATTAATGTTACTTTGACAGTCATCTTAAAACAAAAATGAGACTCTTTCCCAAATAACCACAAAATCTAAATGAAACTCGGTGTTATGAGTGAATTTCAGCACAACAAAACTGCTCTTTTGTTGTTAAGTGCAACATGCTACATGTCTAAGGCTTTTTTAGTAATTGGAACAAAATTTCAGACATGGAAAAGCAAGTGGTTGAAATTTGCTCATAAAGCATCTGCATTGTCCAAAGTAAAACAACTTTCATTATTATGTAAGATTCTGATTGGCTGAATAATTGCCTTAACAAACCATTTCGCATATTGTACGGTATCATTTGTAATGATGCGACCGCCTTAGACTTCAAACTGAAAGATGCCATTCAATGCATCAAGTAAGAAATTTGTGTGATTGTAGGAGCCGTTCAACTCATTGACATACCGTATCATCGGTGACGATGCAGCCTCCACGTACTTCAACATTAGAGATGGGAGTGGGGAGATCCTACTGCAGAGGGACCTCCGGGAGACCGGAGTCAACATCATGACGGTAGGTTACCGGCGTTTAGTATATATGTATATATGCTTAGAATTATCCACTTTTTAGGGCAATTTTAAGTGATTTATGAAAGCTACTAGTGTTCAGTATTTCTCTTTTAATAGACAATACTGAAGAAATATCTACCATATGCAACGATCCGAATGCACATGGGGTTTTAGGTTGAGAAGTTATCAATTTCTGGGGTGGCCTTTTACATGAATGTATGGTTTATTACATTGGAATTTCTATCGTCCAGATTTTGATATGATTCAATGTTGGAGATGGAGCTTTTCATGGAGGTGGGCTTTTGGATGGTTGCCAATTTCATGTGATTCACTCCTAAAATATTTTGCATATTGCCTGAGCTTAAAAACTAAGACCATAGATCTAGTAGTCTGCTTTCTTTACTTCACACGTTAAATCGCAGGGCTGCCAAGTAGTACGGATGTGGCCGTATTTATACTAATTTGAGTGGCAGAATACAGATGTATAGATTAGTACACTGTAGAGTACGGATTTAAGTTGTTATGAGGATAAATAACTAAATACGATGTTTTCATCCAAACGAATTTACTGAAAACTGAAACACCTGCCAATATATGGCAATGTCAGTAATACATACGTGCATTTTATAACGTCGCATGTGCACATAGAACAACAAACTGAGAACGTCACACGCTTATTATTTGTTAAACAAATATAACCATTCACCATCGTCATACTAGATAGAAGTCCCATAGATCGAAATATAATAGAAGTCCAGTCATTTGATAGTTATTTTAAAGTGATGACAATTAAACTCTCACTTTTATGAAATGAGGACCACTGTTACAAATACTTTTCATTTAAAAGCAATCCGTTCTCAGATAATAGGACCATTGTGAACACCATAGTCTATATTTAACAGTATTTTACACTGAAGTGATGACCATTTCTGTGGCAGGTACGTGTGGTGGTCAGTGACGGGGGCTCCCCACCCAAGCAGGCCACCACCACGGTGCGCGTCACCATCAACAGGAACTTCAACGCTCCTCGCTGGGACCAGACCAGCTACCGCGCCACCATGGATGAGAGCACCACCATCGGCAGCGACATCGTGGCTGTCAAGGCAACCGACCAGGACAGACAGGTGAGCTCAGGGAGTTGTCAACCAAAGGAGCAGTTTTCACTCAAAGTGAGCAATGTTTCACTATATTGTGGTTGTGACTCTAATGGACAAGGGTGGTTAGGTAAGTGTATCTACTTTAAACATCCATACTCATGATCATGTAAAGGTCCACGAGGGACCAGACCAGCTACAGCTGCACCATTTGCAGTGATATCGTGGCCATAGATCTCGATACACAGGAGGGTTTATAATTTGGGTTCATTAACAAAGTTGTAAATAACATGGCTAAAAGTACCACCACTGACAGCGATATGCTGGCATTCAAGACAATAGGCAATTCAAGCCAATATCTTGAGATAAGAGAAAATTTAAGATGAGCTACATCGAGATATCGAAGTTCTACTGTAATGATGAACTTTCGTTCTAGGCGCCGTACAACAGTGTGACGTACGAGATTGTGGGCGATGCGGCCGGTATGGAGTGCTTCTCCATCAACCAGCAGACCGGCATGATCATCCTGAGGCGCTCCCTGCTGCTCCCGCCCTGCAACACCCCTGCGTTCAACGTGAGTAATGAGATATTGAAACTTTATATAATGTGTGTGTTCCAATGTCATTCAGACATACTTGAAACAGATTTTACAACACTAAGCTTCCATTTGATTGCAGTGAGTGGATATGGACGGTCTTCACGACCATTATGTATATATGTGTGTGTGTCCCACTGTCATTCAATGATGGTATCATTGTGGTATAAAATTGGGGTTGTAAGTTCAAGTTCCATCAGGGTGACTCAATGTAAGCTTAGGATTGTAAACCTGTCTCCAACTATATTGTGGTAGAAATATACTGTATAGTAAGAGAGATGTAAGAGAAAATATTGAAAAATAGTGCATGATGCAACACGCCCACATTTAGGGTAGAAATGGTCAATTTTCCTTATTGATGAGAGAACTGTAACATTTAGACTAATTTTTATCCAAATAATTACCAAACTGTATGAACCTAACTTTTTTAAATGTAATAATACATTAATACATACAAGTAGTACCATAATGATAAACATTAATGATAATAACAAGTATCCTAGTGATATCTTTATGCAAACTATTATTAGTGGTAGGAATATCCATAGAGTGGTTGAGTGACTTATTACTAACTCTATCCTAGTGATAGTTACCCATTGGTTTATTACCAACTGATTGTTTATGGGCTTTAGGTTAAAATATTGTCAATTAGTGTGTGGTTTTACATGAATGTAAATGGTCCACACTTTGAGGCCCTTAGATGGTTGTATATGGTTTATTAAAAATTTTTTGATCACTTATAAAGAGGTCTTGATATTTACCGAACCGACAATTTCATCATTCATGTAGACACTTTGCACGCAAGTCGAAGACAAACTCTGAACGCATGCAGAAATTTCATTATGTTCCTTCAACTGGGGCATAAAATGCATTTTGATCCAATCTGTATCCTCCCCAACATATGAAAATACATAGTTAAATTCAATGTTTTGACCAACTGAGGATTGTAATTTCCCCTCAGTTCTTGCTACAGAGAAAAGCTATGACTTCCATATCTAAAATAAAAAAGATTGACAATACATTAAACATGTCAAGAGATGAGAAGTGAATATAAAGATACTTTTAAATGTATTGGCATGGAAATTTTTACAGTAAAGAAAAACTTTGTTCAGAAACATAATCCTACTTATTGACTGCTTAATTTTTATATCAATGTCCAGAACATGCGACTTAAGATCTGTGATATTTCTTTTTAGTCTCATTACTCTCTAGTCTGATGATTGACTTCAGCTCTTTATTCTCTTCCTTGAGCTCTTCAATTTCCTTTTGCATTTTTCCTAAAATCTTCAATGGTTATAAAATTATTTGGATAAATGAAGAGTGCTGGGGTACATATAAAGTAGAGATGTCAAGATAGTTCATTATTCTTCCGGCCTTGAATAAAGTAAAAAGACATCAAATTGGTCTTTATCATATCTTTACTAAGTAGATTTTGAGCTATCTTTTTTCAAATTTAGTGCTTTTAACACAAAAGGTGTAGTTGACAAAACAACCTGCACGGATCTGCTCCACTAAGAAACCTCAAATAATATGGAAGTTTCCTTACCTCAGGCAGTGAGTTCAGTTCAAAACCAAGAGCCACATATATGAATAAAGTGAAAAGAATTAAATGCATATCCATATTTTTTATATATATATATTTTTTTCAAAAATTACTTTGTAAACATCTGTGTAAACCAGCGATGTTGAAAATGTTGAAATAACATATATGTTCTTGCTTGTATAAGAATTTACAGGTGTTTGAAAGATAAATATGATGACAATATGATAACGATTTCTGATTCTAGGATAACTGACAGACATATTTATCATTGGTAAGTGTTTCAAAAATACTGCCCAATAAAAGTCTTTCTACTTCACCCGTTTTATGGAACTATTTCAGTATACCTGTCAAGTTTCAATTTATTTTTCAAATTTGCCAATCCGTAGATGTTCTTGTATGGACACACTATGGAATATTTATTAATAAATCTTATCTCTTTACATTATTAAAATTTCAGTAAAGTATCGAGTTATTCCATTATAATAAAACAATAATTCAAAAGCCATGGTTATTTTCAATCTATGATATGCTAATGTACATCATTTGTATGTCATTTAGTTAATTAGAAATCCAGTGAAGGTATTGTATCTGTAGTTTGTGTTCATCGCATAACTTTGCAATGCCCTGACAGATACACTACTTCCTGCGTTGAGAGATAGAACGAGCACATTGCACCCAGTACCATCAGAACCTAGTGAACGAACCTACAATGAAATATTTGTTCTCAGAAACACCAAACTATGTGTGTAGGTGCTGCATTCTATTTAATGTGATTTCCAACAATTTTCAGAGTAAGTGGTCTTAAGAATAAAATTGATGGGCCAAGATTTCAAGCAATAAAATTGGTGTCAGTACAATAGCACACTGAGGCATTTGTATGTGCTTTTTGTTGTTGTGAGTAGTCGCTTGTTTAATGTACCTAAATGAAGTTGAAAATATGAAAACATGCAATTGTACTAATACTCACTTCAGCTACCAGGTTCTCATTCTCATATATCCCAACAAGACAAGCTGTTGACGAGGATCGTTGTATGCAAGCTGATATGGCATAAACTCCTTGGATGGGAGCAAAGAATGCATGTTGATCTGGTTGATATCCGCCTCCTAAGTTAGAGATCACATAGTTGTACTGGATGTTTTGCCCCACGGGTGGGTTGTAGTTCCCGCCCTCTCTTGCCACTGAGAATGCAACAACAACCCTACCTGAATAAAAATATAAATGAAAATATTATGAACAATCAATGAAAGCTTTCTTTTCTCTTTTAAAGAATATATTTTTTGTTATTTTGTATGTCAGATATCTTTTGCACAAACGGTTCCAAATGTTTAAACACATGAATTTTCAAATCTAATTTTTGTAGTAATTTTTTATGATGGTTTAAAAGATTTGTAAATGAATGAGTCTAAATTCTATGTTTGGAACATTGTCTAAAAAGTCTTACTTAGAGCCAGTTGATTATTCTTGGCTATTGCCAGGAGCTCTGATTTCAGGTCAGCATTTTCTTTCTTAATTTCCTTATAGTCATTTTTTATTTCTTGATTTTCTGTCTTAAGTTGTTTAATCTCATTGTGGATGTTGCCAAGAGTCTGAAATGAAAAGAAAAATACCAAACACAATACGATTGTGGTTGCACAGATTTCCTTCAGTAATTAGATCAGGGCTCTGTTTATAAACAATTAGATATTAATTTATCGATCCCCAATGCCCATTTTTCAAGTAATGCTTTATGCAAATAT
>CM032669.1:41531451-41545142 GCA_019095985.1 Streblospio benedicti
CTCCCAGGTGGCAATGCAACTACAACAAGGTCATTTTGTGTTAAAAATGTCAGCAGATTTTTGCATGAAATATATTCTGTATATGACCAACTGATTGTTTATGGGCTTTTAGGTTAAAATATTGTAAATTAGTGTGTGGGTTTTTACGTGAATGTAAATAGTCCACACTTTGGGGCCCTTAGATTGTTGTATATGGTTTATAAAAAAATGTTTTTATCACATATAAAGAGATCTTGATATTTACCGAACCGACAATTTCATCATTCATATAGACACTTTGCACGCAAGTCGAAGACAAACTCTGAACACATGCAGAAATGGCATATGTTCCTTCAACTGGGGCATAAAATGCATTTTGATCCAATCTGTAGCCTCCCCCAACATTTGAAAATACATAGTTAAATTCAATGTTCTGACCAACTGGAGGATTGTAATTTCCCTCAGTTCTTGCTACAGAGAATGCTACATGTATATCTAAAATAAAAAAGATTGACAATACATTAAACAAGTGAAGAGACGAGAACTGAATATAAAAATACTTTTAAATGTATTGGCATGGAAATTTTTAAAGTAAAGAAAAACTTTGTTCAGAAACATAATCCTACTTATTGACTGCTTAATTTTTATATCAATGTCCAGAACTTGCGACTCAAGATCTTTGATATTTCTTTTAGTCTCATTACTCTCTAGTCTGATGATTGACTTCAGCTCTTTATTCTCTTCCTTGAGCTCTTCAATTTCCTTTTGCATTTTTCCTAAAATCTTCAATGGTTATAAAATTATTTGGATAAATGAAGAGTGCTGGGGTACATATAAAGTAGAGATGTCAAGATAGTTCATTATTCTTCCGGCCTTGAATAAAGTAAAAAGACATCAAATTGGTCTTTATCATATCTTTACTAAGTAGATTTTGAGCTATCTTTTTTCAAATTTAGTGCTTTTAACACAAAAAAGGTGCACGGATCTGACAAAAGAAACCTCACGGATCTGGCTTTTTTGAGAAACCTCAAATAGTATGGAAGTTCAAAAAACCGGATCTACCACTCATCAGTGAGTTCAGTTCAAACCAAGAGCCACATACAGTGATCGCTCTGGAAAATTGTCAAACCGAGACAGTGTCTCACCCAATTTATAAAAATGAGACAGATGAGATAAAAGCGAGACAAAATGTGGCAATCTTTTGAGAAATTCAGACATAATTACATATATTTAAAAATCTAATTGGAAGCATGTAAAATGTATATTATGTTTTCATGTTACCATCTCAAATGGGGGCGGGGTTGAACATAATGCATGCAGTCACTCTGGGCCCACCCTGGGGGACATGGTCCCCCTGCCCCCGGCTGCTACGGCCATGTATATGAATAAAAATTGCCAATTACTATGAAACTCAGCAGCATGGCTCCAAAGCGCAATCTATAGACAAAAATATAGCTAACTATACCATGTTACTCATATGTTGTGATATGTCAATAATTAGTTCAATCATGATACTACGGACATGTGGTAAGCAGGAGTGGGGTGGGGTGTCACTTTCGGTAATAAGCTATTTTTATTTCTGTTCAAAAAGCAACACACTCAGTCACACTTCTTTAGTGGGCACCAAGCCGGGTGCTTCGTGTAAAAACGCTGATTCGAATTTGACAGCCGGCATCAGATTTTAAAGTGCGTAGTATCAGAGCTTATACTAATCGTAGCAACACTTGGTTTCGGCTTCAAACCAAACACAGCCTAAATCATCATATTCTTATGATAATACACATTTACTCAAAATATTTTGCTCCATAAACGCCAGCAAACATCACGATAGTAAGTAACTGCCAGCCACTCATCTTCGCTTAAATACGATTGGAAATGTGATTCGTTTTGTAAGAAATATTAGTTCTCTGGCGTCCACATTTGATCAGCAGTTTACCAATCGCTTTTCTTGTTATCCGAAATACAAGATATAATTAGATGAGGCACGAGAGACGCATAATATTGAGATTTCGAACAAAAATGTGACTGTTTATCGCCATGACAGTTCCTTACCTGCATTGACAAATGACTGCTTTCATTGGTCGAAATCAGGTCGCAGCCTCAATCAAGCGCGCAGTGTAATGTTAGATTAATAAAGGCGCTATCCATATAGAGGCTGGTTGCACTGTAGCCTAAATCGCATGCGTTTCACAGCGATTTGTGCCGATGGCGGCGCCACGATTGGGGTTTCAGATGTAAACAAACATGGCCGCCTCCATGAACGATATTACATCTATCTATTTTTATTTTTAAGTCTGATAATAAACCAAATAAAAATGCGACACAGACGTCGCGGCCATAGTCTAGAATTGCGACAAGCAACATTTTTATGGGGAAAAAGTCGCAAAATCGCGGTCCAGAGCAATCACTGCCACATATATGAATAAAGTGAAAAGAATTAAATGCATATCCATATTTTTTATATATATATATTTTTTTCAAAAATTACTTTGTAAACATCTGTGTAAACCAGCGATGTTGAAAATGTTGAAATAACATATATGTTCTTGCTTGTATAAGAATTTACAGGTGTTTGAAAGATAAATATGATGACAATATGATAACGATTTCTGATTCTAGGATAACTGACAGACATATTTATCATTGGTAAGTGTTTCAAAAATACTGCCCAATAAAAGTCTTTCTACTTCACCCGTTTTATGGAACTATTTCAGTATACCTGTCAAGTTTCAATTTATTTTTCAAATTTGCCAATCTGTAGATGTTCTTGTATGGACACCCTATGGAATATTTATTAATAAATCTTATCTCTTTACATATATATTATTAAAATTTCAGTAAAGTATCGAGTTATTCCTTTATAAAAAGATAATTCAAAGCCATGGTTATTTTCAATCTATGATGTGCTAATGTACATCATTTGTATGTCATTTAGTTAATTAGAAATCCAGTGAAGGTATTGTATCTGTAGCTTGCGTTCATCGTACAACTTTGCAATGCCCTGACAGATACAGCACTTCCTGCGTTGAGAGATAGAACGAGCACATTGCACCCAGTACCATCAGAACCTAGTGAACGAACCTACAATGAAATATTTGTTCTCAGAAACACCAAACTATGTGTGTAGGTGCTGCATTCTATTTAATGTGATTTCCAACAATTTTCAGAGTAAGTGGTCTTAAGAATAAAATTGATGGGCCAAGATTTCAAGCAATAAAATTGGTGTCAGTACAATAGCACACTGAGGCATTTGTATGTGCTTTTTGTTGTTGTGAGTAGTCGCTTGTTTAATGTACCTAAATGAAGTTGAAAATATGAAAACATGCAATTGTACTAATACTCACTTCAGCTACCAGGTTCTCATTCTCATATATCCCAACAAGACAAGCTGTTGACGAGGATCGTTGTATGCAAGCTGATATGGCATAAACTCCTTGGATGGGAGCAAAGAATGCATGTTGATCTGGTTGATATCCGCCTCCTAAGTTAGAGATCACATAGTTGTACTGGATGTTTTGCCCCACGGGTGGGTTGTAGTTCCCGCCCTCTCTTGCCACTGAGAATGCAACAACAACCCTACCTGAATAAAAATATAAATGAAAATATTATGAACAATCAATGAAAGCTTTCTTTTCTCTTTAAAGAATATATTTTTTGTTATTTTGTATGTCAGATATCTTTGCACAAATGGTTCCAAAATGTTTAAACACATGAATTTTCAAATCTAATTTTTGTAGTAATTTTTTATGATGGTTTAAAAGATTTGTAAATGAATGAGTCTAAATTCTATGTTTGGAACATTGTCTAAAGTATTACTTAGAGCCAGTTGATTATTCTTGGCTATTGCCAGGAGCTCTGATTTCAGGTCAGCATTTTCTTTCTTAATTTCCATATAGTCATTTTTTATTTCTTGATTTTCTGTCTTAAGTTGTTTAATCTCATTGTGGATGTTGCCAAGAGTCTGAAATGAAAAGAAAAAATACCAAACACAATACGATTGTGGTTGCACAGATTTCCTTCAGTAATTAGATCAGGGCTCTGTTTATAAACAATTAGATATTAATTTATCGATCCCCAATGCCCATTTTTCAAGTAATGCTTTATGCAAATATCCTTCTAAATTTCATCTTACAAAGATATTTTCATAAACTTACCTCAGGTAAAGAATTAATGTCAAATCCAAGAGTCCAGCAAACAAAGGAGGCTGTAAGAATCCAACGCAAAACCATGTTGTAAATTACTTAGCAGAAATATTGAAGTTTCAAAGTAGCAACATAGACACTATCTACCAACCAATGTTATGTAGATTGAAAATAATGACGCATAAATGTTGATAAACATCAACACCAAGCGATATTGCTTATCTGTAATTTGATAAAATGTATACTCATCCCTTTTGAACACTGTTGTGAATGCAAAAAAATGTTTTCTATTTCTTATAGGAGAGTTTCTCATCATTTAATTTCACATCCAAAAAAGTAATTTGCATGTAGTGATATTGTGTCTGTCTTTGAACGTCATAAATTACCCAAAGAAAACAGTCATAGGTCAAATGACTTAATTACAGAGGGGCAAAACACCTACCTCCCTGTCTTCTCATAAGAAACTCTATCTCCTGCATTACTTTCAAAACACTTATTTTCAGTGTATTTGCTGTGTATCGACTTGCATTCATTCTAGCCTCTTAAATCCCACTATTCTAGGTGCGTATCCGAGCGTCCGATGGCGCCACTCCACCCAAAGTGTCGGCAGAGGCAGAGGTGCGTGTGACAGTGGGGGAGGAACAGTTTCCCGCCCAGTTCACGTCGCAGCCGGCCAGCGGGTTCGCAGCCGCCATGCGCGAGGACGCCGCGCCGGGGGAACTCGTCATCAGCGCCAGGGCCACCGACAAGGATGCAAACGTACGCTTACACGTGAAGTACAACCTTGTTCACAGAATGTAAACTTCTATTGGGTTCCAGTATATGAATGTTGATTCAAATATATAGATACCTATTGGAACCTGTCATTTTGTCTTGAGACAAGAGCAAAAGTCTTGCCAAAGACAAAATGACAGGTTCCAATAGGTATCTATATATTTGAATCAATATAACCTTGTTGACTCAATATTTCTTGGCTTGAATTGTTTTCTGTTCTCTTCAACTACATTACATACATATATGACTTCTGATGATGTCATCCGATAGGAAGGCAAACCATCAAGACACAAACGATATTGCTGGATTTATCAATATAAAAGCTAATATTTATTTGGAAAACAATGAAGTTGAAATTATACAATTTATTTATCAGTTAGTTATCTCTAATATTGTCTCGAGACATTTTACTGTTCTCCCTACAGATTGGAGATAACGAGTATCTAATGTTTAATAATTTTTTAATTTTTAATTTCCCATTGATTTTTAATGCAAATCTAAGTCTTCTTATGTACAACACACCAATTCTTAAAATCGTATTTGTAAAATTCACTTGCTTCATGGGCAGGTTTCATTTAAATTTAACCTGCTCAGACAATTTTTTACACGTTCCAGGTAGTCTAATTTGTCTCCCCCTAAATAGCTACAATGATGTAAAAAGCTATCATATTTTGACAAAGCTCTCGATGTGAAAATAACTATATCACAATAAAACAAGCATGTGCCCACTACAAAGTCATGTGCTGATCCCCTGTGTGTCCTTCTTTTCAGCCTCCGTTCAACCGGCTGTCGTATCGTATTGTGGGCGATGATAAGGCGCCTTCATACTTCGACGTCAATGCTCAGTCGGGCGACATCACGGTGAAAACCTCGCTCTCCGCAGACACAGACCCATTCTACATCGTGAGAATTTTTGCTTAATTACATCATACCCTAAACACTTGATGTATAAATGCATTTACTTATGCGAGGTATTTTAAAAGTTTCAACTTCGTTACTTCGTGCACTATTTGTGATGATGTCATGCTTAAAAAAGCATAGGCATAATAGACAACAAGGACATCAATGAAATATTGAAAAAAAGTTCATGCCCTGTTCATATAATGAAGTTTATTATCATTTAGGTGAAAAATGGTCAAAAACAATATGAAAAGTTTTGTCATATATTTTCTTTCTCACTGCTTTATCTATCAAATATAGCAGTGAGAAAGAAAATATATTACAAAATGAGACCTTATGCTGCATACCAGATACACTCAAATTTACAATATGAAAAGTGCTATGAAACAGTCTATCTACGTTCCGTTTGCGGTGTGCAGGTGCGCGTGGTGGCGTCAGACGGCGGGTCTCCGCCTCAGGCTGCCACAGCCACGGTGCTCGTGTCCGTGGAGCGGAACCTGCACGCGCCCGAGTTCCGGCCGCTGCGAGTCGACCGCGACCTGCTGGAGAACCACCCGCTCGGGGTCACCGTCGCCGTGGTCAACGCCACCGACGCGGACACCAAGGTAACTGTCACCATGGTAACATAATCATCACCGTGGTAACCAAACTGTTGACGTGGTGAACGCCACGGGTGCAGACACTATAACCCATGACCATGGTAACACAACCATCACGATGGTAAACAAACTGTTGATGTGGTGAACGTCACGGATGTGGACACCAAGGTAACCTGTCACCGCGGTAACACAAATATCACCATGGTAACAAAACTGTTGGCGTGGTGAACGCCACGGACACAGATACCAAGGTAACTGTTGCCATAGTAACACAATCATCACCATGGTAACCAAACTTTTGACGTGGTGAACGCCACGGACGCGGATACCAAGGTAACCTGTCACCGTGGTAACATAATCATCACCGTGGTAACCAAACTGTTGACGTGGTGAACGCCACGGACGCGGATACCAAGGTAACCTGTCACCGTGGTAACACAACAGGCACTATGGTAACTTTTACATCAGCCTCGTAATGTTCATTTTAGCACAGCAAAGGGTTATGTCAGCACTGTAACAGTCATTTCATCTCTGTGACTTTAATATCATCTCAGCAACATCCCACTATCACAAAAAACTCAATAAAAACAGACACCAAGGTAATACCGAAACACTTACAATACTACAGTAAAATCTTCATTGCCATGCTGATGCTACTTTCACTGCAGTCACATTCTCCTTGACTATGCAGACACCAAGATATCAAAACCATCACCAAGATTACTTTGCACCTTCCTTTGTAACACCCACGTCATTATCATGGTGGTATATTTATCATATTTCACAAATTGTACAAATTATTCATTATGTTTGTAAACTGTCCTCTTTTTTTCAGAAACCTTACAACGACATCCGCTACTCGATCACAGGCCAGGACAACGCTGCTGAGTACTTTGTGGTGAACGAGGTGACGGGAGCCATCTCTATCCAGAGGCCGCTGTCACAGGACAATCCTGAGACAGGGACATACGTGGTGAGTGGGGGCATTGTGTTCATTTTTTATTTGTCCTATTCCTTATATATGTATGATGCCATGTTACAATTATAAATAAACAACAACATTTATCATTAAATTTTTTGTCTTATTACTCCTGCTAACCTCATCTCCAACTTTACTTAAAGACTAGATCTACCCCTGAAAATTATGAAGTCTTTTATTGATTAATACATGCCTCCTATTCCTTCCAGTTTCCCAGATTCGATTCCAAGCGAGCAATATGCGCTGGCTGCTGTATGAACATCCCCCCCAAAAAGCGCAAGAGTGTGCAACGTCTTTAATGATTTGTTTATAATGTCTATAGAGCTAGAATCATTACACTATAAACCTCAATTTTTTCACAGATCCTGCTGCAGTGTCAGTTATAAATGCCTTATGAAAGACATTTTGCTATTCACCCATTTCACCCTTTATCTCACATTGACATGGAATTTCATGGGTTATCAACCTCCACTTCTGCCTGATAACCCGAACCACAGTATCATCCTCCTTCACACTAGTTATAGACGAATATGAATTTGCAAGAATTGCACAAGTCATAGCAATGCCCCGTATGTGGAGCACACAACATACAATATTAATTTATTTTGATTTGAGAAGCTGTTTTATTGTTGGAACTAAAATGCTTTGTGTAAACAGTATAGTTTGTGCATTTATTGATGAAATAATACACTATTTATAATTTATTAGTTGTCAAAACACAATGTATGATAGAGGAAAATAAGATATTCATAGTGAAACGTCATAATTGCATAGGGCTCATCGGATTTGACTTGCATTGGCCCTTTGCATATGTTATGACGTTGTTAGTGTTCCCCTCATATTCTATATGTTTCCATGTTCAGTTCTGACAGACACCTACGTCTTGTCCCGCAGATCCTGCTACAAGCTCGTGACCTGGGCTCTCCGTCCCTCGTCTCCCTGGACCAGGCCACAGTGACCGTGCGCGTCCAACGCAACAGGAACTGCCCCGAGTTCCAGACGAGTGCCGGAGAGACGTTCTCGCAGACCATCGACCAGACGCAGCCGATCGGCGCCGAGGTGATGACGGTGACAGCACAGGACTTCGACACACAGGTGAGCAATGCAATGTGTTTGCTCAACGCCCACAGTCTCTGGTAATACCCTTATTTTATAGTCTCTAGTAGACCCCCCACAGACACTAAAGGCACAAGTAAACTGTTGTTAGGCGCTGAGGTGATGACAGTAACAGCACATTATTCAGCCTGCCAAAAAAATCATTTAATTGTTAAAAACAGGGTGTTTTTTTGTAGAAAGCACCATAGAACACATTAAGCTACGTGGACAACTATTTCTTACCCCACATTTTTTACATTGCCTTATGTCTATCACTAAGTCATTATGTTGCATTATGTAACATACATGTACGTCTATATTCACGATGTCCACATAACACTATGTACTGTTTGTGCTCTGTCTATCATCCGTCTTACACGATTTATTTCTATATATAACATTATCCCATCCCAGGGCACCCCATTCAGCACGCTGCAGTATGAGTTGCTAGGCGACGACGTGGCGCCGTCTCTCTTCTCCATTGAGGGTGACACGGGGCGCGTGTCGGTGGCAGCTGACCTGCGCGCCGACCCCGCCACGCAGTACCAACTGCGGGTGAAGGTGGCGGATGGGGGCGCCCCGGCGTGTGTCGCCACCGCCGTCGCCACCATCGCTGTCAGGCGCAACCTGCACGACCCCAGGTGAGCATGCACGATACTTGTTAGACGGGAATACAATGTAGTTTAGGGACTATCTTATATCGAGTTCATACGGTAAACTGCATGTTGTCTCATGTTGAATATGTACAGTCTTTCTTCTTACCATGCAATGTACGAAATATCCTAAAGCTTTTAAAAATGTTTTATTCTTGTATTTGAAACCAGTTTCCTTGAAATACAAGAATAAAACATTTTTAAAAGCTTTAGGATATTTCGTACATCGCATGGTAAGAAGAAAGACTGTACATATATAACATGAGTTTATGGACTCATAGGCATGTGTATGGACGATACTTGTTACACAGGAATAGTTTATGGACTCATGTGCATGTATAATCATAATCAATGTAGGCCTTTCTTTTGGCTCCTCATAAATGCACTACATCGTTATTGTTATCTTTCAAGAAGAGTCTTTTCTCTTTGTGTTATTTCGTGTTTGCGTGTCTGCCTGTAGGTTCAGTCAGGGCGAGTATCAGGCTGAGATCCTGGAAACCCACCTGCTCACAGAACCTGTCACTGTGGTCGCAGCAACCGACGATGATGACAAGGTAATGCGCCATTCGATTTTCAACTCATATTTCAATTACTCAAGTTATTTCAATGGTTTTCCTTCAAAGAATATACTTTAAATTTATCACGTTTACAACATTTACAAAGGCTATTTTTTGTAACATCACAATTGAGCTTGGGCCAGTCAATTAAAAGTTGGTAAAGTAATTGCTTGACTTTTCATTTTTTTTGTCAAAATGTGCTATTTATTCAACCCATTGTCAGGTAATTAGCCTTATTTTAGAAAAATAAACATCAGTAGGAAACACCGCGTAAAATGGGTCCATAGCTCTGAATGTTGACAAAGATCATTGTTTAGATTTATTATTTTCATCTTTCACAACACAGAATTTCTTACTGTTTAACAGTTTCGTCTGCTTCTGCAGACATTTTCAAAAACACTACTGCGCATGTCAGACGAAACTGTTAAATAGTAAGAAATTCTTTGTGTTGTGAAAGATGAAAATAATAAATTTACGTAATTACGAACATAATGAACTCATTCAAGGAGCGATCATTGTTTGCAGACTCCCCACAACGTGGTGCGTTACGAGATCGAGGGCAGCTCGCAGTACCGCGACCGCTTCCAGCTGGACCCCGGCACCGGAGCACTCTACCTGCGCCGCTCCCTGGTGGGGGAGACGCCAAACCAGTACACGGTCAGTACTACAAACACACCAGTACATTGTGAGTACTGAAAAGCAAACCAGGACATCATGAGCATTTCTCATTGTTTCTCAACATTTTAGTGAAACATGTGTACATATGCCTGTTGTATTGACATGTGTGAATGGCTGTCAAGTTTTCCAGTATGTTATGGTGGTCAATGCTAAGATAGTGATTTTTTCATTTGATAGGGGGACTCATGTGTCTGACAGTGGTTATGTATCGTAATTAGCCATTTTTAATCTAGTTTATGTGGATATTTCAAGATTCCTAACATGTTCTGCAAAAGAGCTTGTACTTATTTTGTCTATCCCTTTGAATCAGGATGAGGATATCACTCGTTCACTGTTATTCAATTGACAACTGACAATTCATTAAGGTTTGAGCAGGACAAGTAGATCTGACATAAAAATACGTATAATAACAAGGGTTACACATCCTACTGAAGAGTAGCCATTTCCCACCTAATCCCCATCGTGTTGAATCAATTTTTCCATCTTCACTACACATTTTAGAGCCACTTCTCCTTTTGTGCTCCAGATCACGATCCTGCCTCGTGACCTTGGTGAACCGGAGTCGCGGGTTGGTCCGGCCGCTCGTGTCGTCGTCAACGTCGTCCGTAACCGGTTCCCACCAGTGTTTGTGGGCGAGCCGTTCGTGAAGAACATCACGGAGAGTACGGAGGTGGATCGGGATGTCATCACAGTCCGGGCCGACGAGAGGGATACACGGGTAATTATACGCTACTTACAGTCACTAGCAGATCCACGTTTTCGGAAAAGGCGGGTGACTCAACCAGTACATTTCGTGTGTTTTTTAAGCATTAATAAAGCTTTCGGGGATACAAAAAAGTATGAGGATTATATTTTTTGCAGGGAAAAAGTGCTGGGGGTGGGCAGTGTGTCATTCTAGAACAATAAACTTTGTTTATATTTTTTATTTGCATAGACATAACTGTATCGCTTGAGTGACTAGCCATGTGTATGCAAATTAAAATACATTCTATCATTCCTATAATTTTTATTTTGATATTTGGTACCATTTTTAGTAATTAAAGTGTTAATCCATGAACTTGATGTCAGCACATTAGAAGATCCACGTTTTTGGAAAACAAGTTGGGGGGGCAACTTGAGCGATTTCATGAGTTTCTTTTCAATAGCAGATGTGGGGAAAAAAACACATGAAAATTAAATGTTTTCTTGGAAAAGGGGGAGAGGGCATCCGCCCTGGATCTGCCTCTTCCAAAAAACATCCCATGATCTCATTCAGTGTTATCAAAACCATGTTAACCATATACAGATGTAAATCTACTATTTTCATCTTTCACAACACATAAAAATAACTAAATATTTGACAGTTTCATCCACATCTGTAGACATATCAGTCAGGTTTCTGATAACAGAGGGCAAAGGTCCACTTTTGTGGAGCATGGCAAAATTTACATCATTCCTAATATTCACATAACATTAAGATTTGTGAACCATAATCTATACTAAACAGATTCAGATTTTATTTTCATTTTAGTGCAGAATCAATTTTATTTTGACAATACATAAATCATAAACATAATGCATAGTAAATAATGATTTTTGTACAGCCATTTGCATCTTTTTTTCGTAAAAAGTTTTAATGCAACACACAAAAATGGTAAAATAATTGGATGAAATACAATACATTTATAAAACACTTGTATTACAGATCACAAAAAGAAAGAAAAATAGAATGAGATTGCTAATGGATATCTGAAATTATCACATTTATCATGGTTATTGTACCTGCATGTTTTGTTTCATTTCCATATGGTATATGTTATCAATCAGCATTATTCATTATTATTCATATTTGACCATATGAAAAGGAACTCTAATGCTATCACGAGTAAATTTTGTCCAGAATATTCTCACATCAAACTGTAGTCATATTCAGATAATTATTTTTGTCAATAACTCAACAAAAACTAACTCAGCGTCATGTCCTTTATTTGCAGAGTATAGACTCGTCTTTCATTATACTATTATACTATTATCTTTTGTCTTTTATACCGCTAATTATCCATTAATGTTTCTAGTTTTGGTCGCGTATGTTGTATAATAAATGGTTCTTATATAAGTTGTGAAAAAACCATATTCTATTTATTGAGGCAGCTAACAATGATTGCTAAAAATACATCTATCTAAAATCCAGAAAAAAAACTAGAATTGAATATTTTAAGCACATTTTACATAATCAATAACATAGGTAGACAGATTAATATATCGCACTTTCTTTGACTAAATACAATTTCATTTAAGTTGATGCAAATGCTCTTTAATTTAGTTGTCAAATAATTATGCCAAAACTGAATAGAAAAAGTTACTTTTGAAATAAATATGTTTTCAACTGTATTTTAAGAGTGTCCAAACAAGAAGTTCCCTCATAATTCCAGTGGTAATCCATTCGAATGACTCCATGATTATACAGTGTCAATTGTATTTAGAACCTATATCACAGCTTTTTCTTGGCTTTATCACAAGGCTGTATGAAAATAAGAATCACAAGTCCATTCAGAGACCAGAAACCGGTTAGGAAACCAAAAGCCATGTTATAGCAATCTTTAGGGCAGTAGTTGGTGATTGTTGCATTAGTCATCTGAAATTCTACTCTATCGTATACATTGTACACCCATATGCTACCTGAAATAATAAAAAGGATATTTCAAATCTGAGTGCAATATGCCATATGTTTGGGTCATGCTATTCTAATGGTATACTCAGCTGGGAGATGAAGAGGGAGTTAAGTTTGTGTTTTGCTTTGACTCACTGACAAGAGTTAAGTTTGTAAAAATTTATTTAAGCAACAATGACAAGCGCACTTAGCTATTTAATAATCATGGCATTCAATCAAGGATCTTAAAAAATACTTATAATATCCTTTATTCAATTCCAGGGTAACTTTAGTGTGGAAAAAAATTATGCGTGTGTAAATCGTGTAACATTAGTGTGTGAATGAGAGGAACTGAGAAAACCAAGAACCACAATAAAATGTTTCTGTCAAGAAACAGATCAAAACCTGGACAATGTTGAAGGTGCATGCACTATAAGAATATCTTACCTTTCAAAACCTGTATATCTTATCGGGTAACATGGCCCAATATTCTCTATTCTATATCTCTGGACAAGTTGGAACCATGCACACTTTTGACTAAAGTGACCCATCAAATTGATCATTTCATAGAAAGTAGACAATTAATCTGTTCTCAAATGAGTCAGTAAGACTTCTGTTGTAATCTAGTTTGTTACACATTCCTGCTCTGGAAAATGTATTGTATAAAAGGTGTTTTAATTTGTATTCTGTTAAAAATTATTGTTGT
>CM032669.1:41545242-41568899 GCA_019095985.1 Streblospio benedicti
CAACCCATCTTTCATCAGGGCCATCTGACATTGTAACCTCCAAGTTGGGTAATTATTATTTTCCAACTGAATGATTTGACTACCAGAGGCAGAACCAGCCGACGACGCCATTTTCTTTTTTCGTCCTTGTCACGTTCACAATCACACAGCCGAAACAGTTCTATATTCGGAGACAGCGCAACCAGAGGACTCAAAGCACAGTACTTCTAATCACACACTTCACAATTAACACTCTCACATTTACTAATGCAGTGTTTCACGTATCCTTATTATTTTTTACTACCAGAACCAGCCGACGACGCCATTTTCTTTATTGTCCTTGTCACGTTCACAATCACACAGCCGAAAATGTTCGGAGACAGCGCAACCAGAGGACTCAAAGCACAGTACTTCTAATCACACACTTCACAATTAACACTCTCACATTTACTAATGCAGTGTTTCACGTATCCTGGGCCCATAACCTGTAGAAATAATAACTTCTAGAGCAGTTATTTTCAGTCACGAGTTTATTCAACAAAAACACGATCAGTTGTAAATAAAAGTGACGACAATGAAAATTAACGTTCAGAAAAATAAAAATGCACAAAATCTATAACGTTCAAAATAATACAATGTATGTAGGTCTAAGACCACCCAAGTATCAAAATAAAGTATGAGTGATATTTCAATCAGTGCTACTCATCCTCTTTCATCAGAGGAATCTTGCAATGCAGACAGCGGAAGTTTTTTCGCAAGGTTAATGGTAGGCGGTGGAGGGTTCAAATGGAACAACAGAAGAAAGAACACAGCAAAGCCACGCTGCTGCAGCGGGTGGTGATCGGCGTGTTGCTATTTCATCCCTCCAAACAAGCGAGATGTCTTCTTGCGCAGCCATGGATTGGCCCCCATCAAAGTGATTGAAGTGGGTAGCGACAACATTATCAAGATTCAGATGCACACTGGCGTCGAGTAAAAGCGGGGCGAGGCTGTAGATAATCAAAAGAAAAGTGGGTTAGCACTAGGAATGTTAAACCCTTCATCAAGACAGAGGTGCGTGCTCTTGTGGTTATGTCGCCATAGCACTCTTCATATTCGGAGGAGGTTGCTAGTGTAAACCCAGCTACGCTTCTTTGGTATTGGAGAGTCAACTACTAGATGGATTGCGGTGCATCGCCCAGTTTATGGGCGTGGACCCGGCAACTTAGTCATTAAAGTTTCAATGGCAACGCGACCCTCCTAATCTTCCCAGACCATGGCATTTGGAATTGAAACTTGGGGGAGAGGGAGGCGGAGTGTCGCGAGAGGAGTTCTACTGAACTGCGAGGGAATCTTGTGAGTTTGCAACAAGGGGAATCGCAGCAGGAGTTAAAAATGCATATACACCCAAAATTTGTGTTGTGTTGGATAAGACGTAGCGACGTAATTAAGAAGAACCACCAATTGAAACAATAGTCAGCAATGGCTAGTTGAAATGAAGTCAGTGTTGTTGTAAATTTAGGCAAAATGGAAGATTGTGGATTCAAAAACAAAGGGACAAATCGTGAATACGGTGGCCACGATAGTGGTCTCGCGAATAATCAACACCAATCAACCAGGTCGCGACCTCTCACAGTCGGGCCAAAAGCCAGGGATAAGCGTTGTGTTAAGGTGTCCTACAGTATCTGGGGCGGTCGCGGCACTAGTTAGAACCTTCATCACTATGGTAACATAGGGCGGCATGCGGGTGGCAGGTCGGCGTCGGTCGGCTAAGTAAATAATCCCTTTGTCCGGGTGGCTGGGGAAGGCATAAGACAATCGCGCCTCTCTCAGTCAAAACAAAGACACGTGTGCCCAAATACTGGAGCAGTCAATGGTCAAACACAATGCAGATCTGACTGCCGATTGGTTGTCTGCCCCATAGCGGCAAAAGGAGACCGGGTACTATGTAGTATAGCCGGTATTTCATGAAATCATCAGTCTATGATCCATACACGATTGACTGGTGACAGTACAGTAAACAGACAGTAAAATGTGCAGACGGATTTGCTGTATTTTGTTTGCATTTTTCAGATTGTTGCGGTCATTTCGTCACTTATAATTTAAATTGTTGCATTGCAGGTAGGATCCTGGGGATCTTCATCGGCACAGAAGACGGCGACTGGGGCAGTCATTATGGCTGGCCTAGGCCCTGATGGAGCAACCGGGGGGTGGGTCGCTGCTCACTTCCCCAGCAACCTAAGAGTCGGGGATTGGGCGATGCAGTCGACCTGCCGATGGAAGGTGTACAGGAGGCTGAAGGGGATGAGGTGCTTTGGCACGTCTCACCGCCCTGACGTGTGATTTGGAGGACAGCAAGGTCATAGAGCATCAACTGTGCCTGGATGATGAGGCTGCTGTAAATGGACGCTCTTGATGTTGATTCGGGGAGGAAGAGGTCTTGTAGCTGGGCGGACGACGTGCAGCAGGCAGAGGAAGAGGAACAGGGGGTGACTTAGCGTCCGCTTCACCTAAAGCCTGTGGGTCGAAAGCCTGGCGGGTAGCGGTGGGTGGCGCGAGATGTCGCTTCCCCTCCTCCTAACGTGAACCAACCAATAGAGAAGTGTGGTGGTTCTTGCCGATCCATACACACGACAGGTGTTGTATGCTAATCGGTTTTTATTCACCCCGAGGGAAGGCATCTGTTTCCTGGCAGACCACATCACCGGGTTGCCGCACCACTCGTATGAGAAGTCACGGAACCGGGCTTCGTGCGGCCATCTCAGTGGTTGGCACGAGCTCCCAATGATTTTCGCCACGGATGTGAAGCCCGAGTACGCGATGGCATGCAGTAGGGAAGGTGGCGAACCAGTCAGGTCACACTGCCTTTCCTCAATTAGTACCTGAGGTGTCATTCTCTGCGGCCCGACTTCCGGTGGACAAGCTCACGCACTAAATATACGCCTTTTTGTTCGTGGGCGTATTTGGAAGCCGGGATGAGGTGTCCAGTCGCGGGATGCGAGCCTTGGGCAGCACTGGATGCAGACAACAAGTTTGCTCTGCCTCAACCACAAGCCATGCTCACTCGGGATCGCCTACATTTGGTCAGGCGACCCGATAACTGCACAAAGCTACGCGACACTTGTGTGTGCACTTATGCCCAGTCTCAACCGGGAGCATGGATGGGATGGGTTTGAGTGCGTTATTGAGCACTGGGCCCATTTCCACATGAAGGGGGGATGTTGTTTCTCCCCCCTTGCTGCAGCGGAATGGCAAGGGAGATGCTGCCGTCAACTTGTCAGAACCAATGTTCCAGTCTCTGACAGCAGCCGCCCAACACATGGTCGCCAAGCACATGAACGAGGTGGGTACCTGAAGAAGGCAGAACTTTTGGAGGCGTGAAAAAGCTCATCAGCGTCCAAGAATAAGGATGCCAAGAGTGAGGAGGACTATGAGGATCGCTGGTTGGGGGACATTAGTTCACCTGCTCGAAAGCTCAGCAACTTTCGTGCTCGAGTTCATGGGCATTTACGTGTCCCATGTCAGGCTCCCTCAAGTCATCGGCCGAAAAAGTGGTTTCCCGATGCAAAACTGGCCCGTGTGATCGTGGGATTCCATCTCCGATGATATGGAAAAACAGCCACTCTGGGACAAGCCACTCTGGAACAACGTGCACAGGTTCTCAGCTCGTGCGGTGACAGGAAAAAGCTGGCTCAGGCCCGTGCCAAACAAGGTGGATTTCCCAAGATCCCGCGAAAGCAACCCGTCAGCCTGTGACGGTGCCCGCTCGGCATAGTGTGATGCAGGCCTCTTCAGGGGAGGAAAGTTCTGCTCCCTGGAAGACCTGCGTCCTGCGATGCCACCAGAACGGCAAGATCCGTCCATGTATCCGTCGCCGGGTACTGCCACAGCCCCTCCCCCATCAGCCCGATTGGGTCAGCGTGGTGGGCGAAAAATTCGGTGAGCGCTTCGTCAGCGAGAAGCCTCTTCACGGTTGGGAAAGAAGCCCATCACGGGTCATCTGGACCATGGATATGGATAATAGGAGTCCAAAAAAGCCCGGGAGGTTGGTGGCTCTCGACCAATGAGCACTCCACCCAGACAAAGACAGGCGGCGACTACAAGGAAGGAGTCAAATGGGCTCGGGATCACGACGCTGGAGGGCGACCAACACACTGACCAAGCGGGCTACTACAGGCCAAGAAACAGCCACCAGAATTTACCGCGGAAGCTCAAGGGCTGTCCGCCACCAGGAACTCACGGGGCTGCCGCAAACTCAGATGAAGTCAAGCCAATGGCGGCCGAGCTGGCGTCATTGAAGGCGACGGCATCATACGTGATTCCGCAAGGGAGTTTGCGTGTGAGCCACACACCAAGCAAGGCGGAGCTGCAGTGGTTGTCCGAGGGGAGTTGGTTCATGCCGGCAGTGCGACCGCCGACTTTTTGGCAGCGGACTGGCGGACGCTGCAGGAGCTGATGAATGATCAGCGCGGGGAGATCGCCAATGCGCGTGACATGCTCACCGCCCACAAGAAGGCTGTTCCCGAGTTCGATGTGCATTCGGCTGTCTACACATGTGTACGGCAGTTGGTTGCTGGGCTCGAGGACTTCATGCGGCAGACCTTAGCCCCTCATCTTCCTAGCACCACCTCGGCAGAGATCTCTCTAGAGATCTCTCGGTGCCGAGCGCTTGCCACTTCCTGTATCGACAGTGGTCGGCAAGCTCGACACGACGGCAGGTGGAGGCACTCAACTGCGGCAAGGCGGCGCTTGCACAGCAAGAGGCCAAGTTGAACAAGAAGTTTGCGCAACAACGGACAGCCGACATGGATCGCATGCATCGGCAAGGCGCGAAGAATGCGGACAACATTCGCGAGATGTCGTCGACCTTTAGGGAGTTGATCGACAGTCTGCGCGACCTGTCGCTGCAGATCCGCGACTCCAAAGGAGAGCGCAGCAAGGGATCTGACAGCCCACAGGTGACACTACAGTCTGCCACCCTGGAACAAGAGCTGGACGATTGCTATGATCGGTTCCAGAGCATCGGCGACGCATCGGACTCCGTCAAGATGAGGAGGTCTGAGGAAGCCGAGGGCGGATTGGGAACGTCGGGGGCAACGGTGGGGTCTAGGCCTGACCGCGTGACCTCGCGAACTCTCAGTTCATGCTCCTCCAGCCAGAGTCGTTCGTCCCACTCAGTTGCGAGCGTGGACATGGCGTCCGACACCGGGGGTCAAACTGTCGTTCCTGCACGTTTGTCAGGAAGCGGCGACAAGGCTGCCCAAACTAAACCCACCGGCCGAGTGAAGCGGAATCCTGTTCCATCGGCATCCACAGAGAGGGCGAAGGCTCGTTCCTCCAAGAGCAGCGGTTCCAAGTCTGGGACACCGCCGGCGAAGAAGTAGGAAGCGCCGGGTGGGAGAGAGCATATCAAGCCGACCGACGGGTTGATGGTGGTGTGCTCAGACGTCGAGTAGGCAGCACCTTTGAGTGTTGGCCGTGTTTGCCCAGCAACGCCCCGATGCCGGGCGCGGCAAAATCTTGGTGGCTGGGACACCAAAGGGAGTAGGGTCGTCCTCGCAGGCGGTGGGCCAGTTACCACCCCCGTCTGTAGGAGTTGGGCTTTTGAGTCCAAGGGTCCGACCTACAGTGGCTTCGTATCACTTGCCGTCGGCTAATCGTACTCTACGGGACACCATCCGACATCGTAGCCGGCGGCCTCCATGTAGTTTGGCCCTTTTCTCGTGTAAGGCCCTCTTCTAAATTTCCCTTTCCATTTTGTTAATAAGTCACGGGTCTTGTTACCCCCTCCTATATTCTAACGGTGTCCACAGTCCTGCTGTTTCACTTATACACCAGGTGGACGTTGGGGATAATTTTTGCTTTGTATATTTTCAGGTGCTTGGGCGCAGCAAGTGTGAAAAGACGACCCAAGTGAAGGCGACCAGTGTCAAGTGTAGCGTCAGCTCACGGACTTGACATGAATCAGTCGTGTAGTCCCCAACAATGGAGTGCGAGTGGAGAGAGGATGTGGCCGTGCCCCGTTGCGCCGTGTACACTCTGGATACTTTTCACTGTTTTGTTTAATGTGTAGCTCCCATGTGGGTAGGCTATACCATAAGCGGTGTAGTCCTACCTCCGTGGGATCTGGGGGAGTGTAACGAAACTAGTTCTCAGTAGGTCTCCAGTGCGCGAGGTTACAGCAATCAGCATAGTATAAAGTGTTGTATGTAACCCTTGAACGAGTTCATCGGGTTGGAATACCCATATATACATTATTTTATTAGTTCATCTTTACATAACACAAATATAATATTTGCTGTTGACGGTTCGGTAACTCCTGTCACCTTTCAAAACGTCTCTGCGCATGTCAAGTCACTCAGCACAAGGACAGAAGCAGGTCATGAACCGAGACGAGGGGCCTTTCAGTCTCTCACGTGTAATCCCGATTTTTCGACATCCAGTCGTGCTGGAGTGATGCAAGCAGACGTTTTGAAAATGGTGACAGGAGTAACTGAAACCAACAGTAAATATTATATTTGTGTTATAAAAAATGCATATATATGTATGTAAGTTGCACTGGACTAGGTATATTATCCCCCTTTGTTACACACACCTTGTTATTATGCCTTCTTAAGCCCACTGTAGGATTAAGGACTCAGTACACTACAGTACTGAGACTTGGCCATTAGGGCCTCAGTTTCCTTGTAGACAGCTAGTTGGATAGCATGTAGGGCTGGTAACCTATTCCTTCGGGGATAGGCCTTCTTTGCTTATCTGACAGGGGGCTAGCCGGTGGCGAACCCCCTCCTCCACGCCTGGGACCTCGTGGCTTTGTAAAGGGGCCCCTGATCGTCGTTGCGTGTCAGCACCAGTGCAAAGTCCCCCTCCGTGTGGGGGGCCGTCGTGAAACCGGCTTGCTAGTCTGGGCACTCGCCCCAGTGCACGCTGGGCCAGGTGGCCTGTACATTGGGTATCAGTTAACACAACGAGGAGTAGTAAAGGGAACCAACATTGTCTAGAGTCAGCCGTCCCTCGCTTCCGAGCTTTGGGCTCGTGGCGTCTCGTATCAGCACAGAGCGCGACCCAGTCATCAAGCTGGGTACGCGACTGACTCCACTTTGTTTACGGAAATGTTAATTTTGAAGGCTTGTTTTGTTGTAAGGTGGTTTGCTATTGAATATTGGCTATCAATTGTGGTTAGTAATGGCTGGGAGAACCGCTTGTCAAAGTGGCAGTTGGTGGACGATTCACTGCATTCTTTCATGGCCGTTATTAAGCTGTCACTTTGGCTGAGGCAGCCCGCTGGCACAAGAGCAGTCATTATTGCTTCGGGGCCGTGTTGGCTGTAAGGTGCTGTCACGCTAATCATTGAAGTTCAAGTGGTATGTTGCTCAATGATTTGATATTCCACTCCCAGGTTTATTTTTTGTCCAACATGCATGGACGTCTGCTTTTGGTATCTCTGCATGTGTACAATCATTTTAGCCATTAGTGGACGATTTTAATAGTTGTAGCAACATTGTGCTTTGACGCTGTGGGTTTTATTGTAATTGTCGTGGTCTTGCAGCTCGTTCAGGTGTGTGGTTCGGTTGTGGTTCCGACCATTGTCCTCCCGTTGGGGCCGTCAGTCTGTCATTGAGATCAAGACATGGCGGCAACAGTATGTTGTTGTTTAGGCTCTCAGCTGCCGGCTGGGGTGATGGATTGTCAGGGGCGCTAAGTGAGTGCAATATGCGAGCGCAGGCCCGGTGTCTTCCAGGGAATTAATCAAAATGCTGTTGATGGCCATTAGTGTTGGTGTCTTTGTTGGCACATTACATTATTAACATCATTATTAAACACATCATTAAATACATAACTTTACACATGAACTATACAAATATATTACATTATTTACATCAAAAAATCCATATATGAAATGTATTGGTATGAAATGGTATTGTTTTTTGGCAGACTATTTTTGATAACAATAATAAATGATGATGATAATGGTAATGAAGGTGAAATTGATGATAAAGATGCAGATGCATATGGTCTATTTGCACATATATATCTGCAGCATTGACGATGATTGTTTTTTGCTTTTTTTTGAAGTTTCGTACGTTTCAATAATTACATTAAGTTACATCTTTAAACATCATGAATTACACAACTTCATACATATGATAATATGAGATATGAAATGTATTGAATGTTACTGGGTTTTAAATACTATTGTGGTTTATGATTGTGAGGATGAAGATGGTAATGAAGAATATGATTTTGATGTTAAAGATACAGATACGTATAGACTAATTGTACACACGTATCTGCAGCATTAACAAAGAACGGTGAAATTGGGTTTACATATATATATATGTATATTAACTAAAAAAAATTTAACTGAAAAAAATACAAATACGAGTACAAGAGATGGTAGCACTAAAAGCCGTAACTGCATCATAATAATATTACTACTCTCATTTGTTACATATTACATATTTCTTAAAAGAAGATGATTAAGAATTTTCCATTTGTTTTCAAAATTTTGTTCAGATTTGTTCATAACACTTTGCTGGTATTCCAAATTATAAATTTTTTGAATTTGAAAAATAGCACTCTCTAATGTTGGAACTCTATTTTTGCATCTGGATAAAACTATAGATTGTTTAATAATGTTTATAATTTGGTTTGGAAAATGGGTCTTCGGAATTCCTAAATATATTTGTTTTTCTGTTAATGTTATATCAAACAAAGCTTGTTATTCCAAATGATTTGGTTAAAAGGGCTTTTTCTACACTCTATGATATCTAAGAAATAAAACCATTGTTTAAAAACATTCTACATAAAAGTGTGGGATATTGAGATTATATTGGATTAATATTGATCACATGATATTGCAGTGGGATTATCATTTCGCCTTCCTGAATGTTTCAGTTGAGTGGGCTACTATACCAGGGGGTGCACTGGGTGCAAATTTACCCCAAATCAACAATTTCCCTAGACTATACCTTTCAATCATTGTAGATTATTTATGATCATTGTTGTGATTTTATGTAAACTAAAGCTATTATGTGTCTTATGCATGTATTTGCTATGCATAAATTGTATGTATGTAATGTACTATAATGACTGTAGACATGTTTAAGTATTGTATTGTAGAGTACTGTATATAGAACGCCATATCAATTTTGACTTTGAGACTGAAAGAATAAAGAATACAACATGGTGTCAGAAGTGGGATACAAAGCAAGCTACTGGAAAAAAGATAATACTCTAACACTCGATAATGCTTTTTAGCAATTGCCCGAACAGCTGAGGCAACTTCTCAACAAGTGCAAGAAATATTACGACCAGAAACCAACATAAATGCAATACAACGCTCATCCACATCCAACTCGAAGCAGTACCAACATTCACATAATACAAGATCAGGCACCCAACGTGCATGTTGTTGCTGTGGCCAACCACACAACTTCTCTAAACGTAAAATTGTCCAGCATTTGGCACCAAATGCAAAAAGCATGTGGCAAAGAAAATCATTGGGCTGTAGTATGTCGCTCTAAGCCCCAGCATGACCAAAAAACCTTGCCCCAAGAAAGGCAATCATCAAAGCAAGCAGTATGCTCACTTGAATACAATACAGACACCAACGAAAGTGAATCTACACAGAATAACCAACTTTACTTTCCACTATTCAAATACGGTCCCTGAGCTCATCACACTCTAAACAGGCCTTTATAATGGTGGAACTGAATGGAACACCTACAAGCTGTCTTATCGAACACCCGGGGCAGAAGGCAATGTTATTCCAACCAAACAATACAAAATATCTCATCACCATGACCTGAGCCCCAGTAACACTACCATCAAGACATATGGTGGTCACAACATACCCCATCTCGGTATATGCGATATACAGGCTAAATACAAGGAATTCCAAACACGTTGCAGTTTCATGTTGTTGACATTGAGGGACCAGTAATAATTGGCTTGCCGACCTGCAAGGAAATGACTTTGATTCAATTCAATTACAACGTCAATATACAAGACGAAAGCCTTCTCAGAAAACGCATTCTGTCCTCATATGGAGAGCTTTTCACTGGCATAGGATGTTTTAAGGATGAATATCACATCAAGCTCGACCCATCAGTTACACCAGTAGTTCACGCACCACGCAGAGTACCTGAAGCCTTGCGCGAGCCATTGAAAAAATGAGCTTGAGAGTTTGTGCAAACAACACATAATTACAAGTGTGCAAGAGCCCACAGATTGGGTAAACTCAATTGTACGTGTAACTAAATCCAATGGAACACTCAGGGTGTGCCTAGACCCCAAGGACCTAAATAAAGCAATCCGGAGACCACATTACTACACACCTACCTAGATTACATTCTTCCAAAGCTGAATGGAGCTAAATACTTTAGCATGATAGATGCACGTAGCGGGTATTGGAATATCCTGCTAGACAAAGAAAGTTCATTCTACACCACCTTCAACACTCCTTTTGAAGGTTCAGATTCCTCCGGATGCCATTTGGCATCTCTCTCGCTCAAGATGTGTTCCAACGCAAGATAGAGGAGACATTTGGTGATCTTCCAGGCGTCACAGGAATAGCTGATGATCTAGTAGTATGTGGATACAAGGGCTACGATTGAAGGGCTAGACATAACCATCCATGAACTGAATCTCCAACTCAATGCAAGTCCAACACGTCTATCACAAATAATCACAGAGACTATCTTAGACACAGAATTCTGCTCACTGAAACACAAATAATCATGAACGGATGGCCAGATAGCCGGGCTGAATGTCCTACACACTCAGAATTCCTACATTACTGGAATTACCGTGATGAACTTAGTGTGCACAATGGCATAATACTGAAAGGAACACGATAGTGATCCCTAAAAAGCTGAGACCTGAAGTGCTGAATCAAATTCACTATGCCCACCAAGGAATTGAGAATGCAAATTACGAGCTAAAGGCTCTGTTTTTCTGGGCCAACTATTAATCAAGACATAGAGCAGATGGTGAAAAAATGTGCCACATGCCAACGCCATCAAAATGCCAATCAACGAGAGCCTCTCACTCTCATGATGTACCACAGAAACCATGGAGCCGCGTACTCGGCGTTGACCTATTTCAGATAGAAGAAAAACCATTACCTTTGGTTGCAGACTATTACAGCAAATTTCCCGTAGTGTGCAGACTAAATAATCTCACTGCCCAACACACCATTGCCACTCTAAAGAATATTTTTGAAGAGCACAACCTCCCTAACAAACTAATTTCTGACAATGGTACAAATTTTACAGCTGCCACATTTCAAGATTTTTCTCAAGCATGGGGATTTGAACATCAAACCAGCAGTCCTACCTACCCCCCAATCAAATGGATTCATAGAGAGGAATGTGCAAACTGTAAAAAAATGTATTAGAGAAATGTAAAGAGACAGGTGCGGATCCACATTTGGCCATGCTCAGCCTAAGGGTGACACCAATTGATCACACACTAGACTCTCCTTATGAATTACTTAATGCACGCAAATACCAGTCAAACCTTCCATCATTTGGCAGACCCTAGATGGCCTAGCAGCCAAAAGGGAAGATAATGTAAGGTTGCAAGCGAGGCAGGACAAAATGAAAGCAGACTGTGACAAGCGTGCACGCCCCTTGACCAAAATGCAACAAGGAGATCAAGCCTAGTACTAAATCATAAAAAGCCACCTGTGGGAAACCAGCTGTAGTCACTGACGTAATTTCTCATCCAAATCTTACATTGTGAATACACCAAATGGATGTTCCTATAGACGCAACCGCCACCACTTGTGCCCCATGGCAGATGGAACCTCACTTAGTGCAACAGCTGCAACAAATGGTCAGGACATTACCAAACAGGATGCAACATTCACACCTGCTGCTCCTGAGACTGCTGCTCCTAAGACTGATCAGCTAGAGATACCACTACGTCGGTCGTCTCGGTATCCAGGCCACCAGACCGCCTTTGAATTATAAGTTAACTGTTCTAAACTGTTTTATATTTGTCGATTAATATTTTCTGATGTTTGCCTTGAATTATCTTAAAACTTGTTGTTCAGAAAGGGGGAGATGTTGTGATTTTATGTAAACTGTGCTATTGTGTGTCTTATGCATGTATTTGCTATGTATAAATTGTATGTATGTAATGTACTATAATGACTGTAGACATGTTTAAATATTGTATTGTAGAGTACTGTATACAGAACGCCATATCCATTTTGGACTTTGAGACTGAAAGAATAAAGAATACAAAAATCATGTTTTAAGTCCTTTAAAGATATACATTATCATCTTTCATGATTTGATTAACTTGCAGGTGCAGTGGTTACAGATCAGTGGACCCCCTTCCAGGTAGCTGGCTAGCTGCACGCATGGCTGTTGTACACCAGATCTCCATGTGTTTTCTCTCAAGAGGATCAATTGTTTAGAGACTCCAGTCTTTCTTATCCCTCCCTGTCACCTGTTTCCATGAAATCTTGGGTCTACCAGGTCACAGCCACCGGCAGCCAAGAGCATGTCTCCCAGGTAGCACAAAAAAAGCAACAACCTCCAGTTTGTCGGGTCCTCACTCTGCGGTCTGCCATTGATTGGGTCTTGCAGTTGAAACTTGGGTCCTCTGTTAGGCGTTTAAGCCCACTGCATTTTTATGCAGCCACTTCTTGCAGCCATTACAGAGAATACTGTTGCTGCCTACACCAGTGCAACAAACAGCAGAGGGGAACTTGGCAGAGTTCTGGAGAACATCTGACTGGAACCACAGATCATGATCTTTGTCTTCCTGGCATTCACTCTTAAGCCCTTTTCTCCATCCCTTCCTTCCACAACAACGGCCTACTGACACTTAACTTAATACTAACTAAAGACTCATGGCTTTGCCCATAAAGATCATAGTTCTTTGCACTGTTTTGTACTGTGTATGACAAAAATACATCATTTAATTGTTTGCTCTAACTTGTAACAAATAATAATACATGGAAAAAATAGAAAAATAAAAAAAAAACATGTTAACATAACAATTTATTTCAGTTCAGTTTTAAAATCACAGATGATGCCAACAGTCATTGAGTCTTAGACAGTCAGGGAGTCTTAGACATTTTGCCATCTCAAAATCGTGGGTCTTGCTGAGCATATATACCTAACCCGACTGAGAGCCAATCCTAATGTAATGCTTACATTGTATAGTGCATGGTAAAGGCCTAACATTCCTAGTATCTTCAACCTTCACTAACTGTTTTAGTTTTGTTTGCTTTATTATACAGGCGCCGCCAGGTGGCTGCCAGAGACGTTCCTTATTAGGGGACTCAACTTGCATATGCATGTTATGAAAATTGGGGGCCATGTTTTTTCTCCCAAACTTTTGATTTGACATTTGACATTGTCTTCTTCTTCTTCTTCTTTTTCATAATCACTAGGCTCCTGTCAGATATCATAGCGATGAGTGATAGCGGCAGCTAGGGCATTGCTGACAGCCTGGCTCTGAAGCTGTTCACAGAGCCTGCTGATGTGATGGTGTCTGAAAGACTGTTCCACTGTACTAAAGTTCGCTGCAGCTCTTCTTTTAGACTTTGGATAATTATTTGTTGCACAGCTTCAATCTTCTTTGGATCTGGGGTTAAACCATCTTTGCATAATGTATGGCCAACAAAGGTGACAGATGACCTACATACCTGGGACTTCTCTGGATTCAAACGTAAAACCTGCTTCACGCCAAGACGTTGGAGAACAGCACGTAAGCGTTATCATGCTCTTCTTTCGTGGACGCCCATATGAGTAAATCATCCACGATAACTTCTACTCCTTCAAGGTCTGACACCACCTAACACCACATGAGTTCTTTATGATTTTGATAAAATGCATTATGATTTTGTGACAACACTCCCCTTAAGAGCAATATATGACACCAATATCATTTGGATTTTATTTTTTGAAGTATGTACATTTTAGTAAGTTTGTAAACATTGAAAAGGTCTCTAAAGAGACAAAATGGCTTTTTTGTGCTATCAAAAATAGATTTTATACATTGGAAGTCAAATGTGGTAAGGAAAGACAATTATACGTAAAATGTTTATTTGATAGGTTATTTAGTTATAAATGGGAGACATGCCTCCTTAAAAGAGAGTCATGTAACCTCTTGACAACTGGGGGAGTGTGTGACCAAATTAACTTCAAATGTTACGTACTAAGTAGCTTAGCGCCCCCTTTACAATATGGTCATGCTCTGTAGTTGTTTTGCTTTACTAGGCCCGTCATAGTGTTAACAGTACTTGCTAAGTTTCATTACCAAGTACTAAGGTCATTAGGACCTCTAGGCAGACTTAGTTAGAAGCTCCGACTGCACAGACATATAGGTAGCGCTGCTGACCTATTTCCAATGGGGATAGACCGTACACATATCATATCTAATTCAAGTCTCCCTCAGGGTATGTGATAGTTTGCTTAGACTTTTAAGCGATCACTACTGGTGCTGACCACTGAGGGTTGTATTGCTAGCTAAGTGCACATATCCACGTGGAGCGACGGTTTGTTCTGCTGCAGGCATTGTCCCAAGCATGCTTGTGCCAGTCCATGACATAGTCCCCAGGAGGAGCCTATGAGAACTCCAGGTACCAACACAACGAGAAGGAAGTAGATTTATTTTCTTAACATATGAATAATGTTTTATTTTATTGAATTGGTTTTTAACTATTTACTTAGGATTACATCTACACATACTATTGATATTTACTTATCTATTACTAATATGACCTTCATAACCAAGACAGTTACTAGATTATATAGTACATGTACACGATGGACTATTGTTCTGAACACTTTAAAATGTAATGGTTTATATAGTATGTCATAACTTGAGAGGGAGTATATCACCCATGCATTTGCATGAGATTAGAGACTAATTCTTAATATGTAGGATCAATTAGAGTCTTATAGAAACAATTGGATTGTGAATATAGGTCTAGTTATGGCTGGCTCGTAATGGTATAATTTGTTATCAAGTAAATTTACATTAATTGCTTACTTGCTTAGGTCGCCAGTCGGCGGGACCTAGCATGGCTCCTCCACACATCTCTGTCCTCCATCAGGGTAGCTAGCTTGTTTGTGTTCGTGGCTCCAGCGTCTCGCTTTAGCACCTCTATGAAGTCTGTGCAGGGTCTCCCCCCCGTCCTGGCCGTGCGTTAGCTCCCACAGGATCAACTTCTGTGCAGGGAGCTCGGGGTGGCGGTGGCAGTGACCGGCGAGCTGTTGCCTCCTCGCAGCAATCTTGTAAGAGAGCTTAGGCAGGTCCCATTACATTACATTAGGGACTATGTCATGGACTGGCACAAGCATGCTTGGGACAATGCCTGCAGCAGAACAAACCGTCGCTCCACGTGGATATGTGGACTCAGCAAGCAATACAACCCTCAGTGGTCAGCACCAGTAGTGATCTCTTCCAATGTAATGTACATTTGCTACATTACAAATCTCAATCCCCTCCCTTACGTCCCTCTGTAGTGGTTTATAGTAAGATCTTATTATGCTCATTTGGTATATTTGATAATCCATGTCAGGATGTATTTCTACTAGCCATTGGGTAAACATCTGATGGAAATAATCCTGCTTCAATAAAAAAAATTTTTTGAACAGTTTTTGTGATTGATTATAATGTAGCATAAGGAAGTAGAACATAAAATACAAAATATAGAGACGATATAGATAGTTACTATACATAACAATAATTTACCTGTGAAAGATATTTCATGCGATGTGACATGTATGTGAAAGATTATGGCTTAGTGAACATTTATTCAAACCGTTTTGAAGAACTATCTAGGTATTTCTCAAGAATTGTATTCACTACATCAACAAAATTTGTAAAGGTGATTACAGTGACGTGCATAGACATAGCATTCGTAACAACATTCACATATTCATATACATGTTCTAACTAATGCATAGGTATCCATTGCTGCATATAGAAATTTTCCATTGCACTCTCCATGACCTTATCATCAGCAAATGCTCTATCATAGTATATTACATCACCACCAGCCAGCCATCCACCCCACCAGCCGAAGCTACCATGTGTGTGGATGGTGTGATTGCAATGTGCGAGGATGGACAAGTCTACAGTAGGCCTGTTGCCGACCGAGAAGTGCACGTCTGGCAGGTGTGACAGGTGGTTCTGGCACCAGCCAATGTCATCACTGCACACCACAAATTGGCAACCCGGGTACTTCTGCTGGAAGTACGCCATGGCGGCCAACGTATAGTTCAATGGAGGTACACGGTTGTAGGCAAATTTATGAGCATTTGTTCCCGGTAATTTGTCAGTTCGCCGAATGTGAACACCAACTAGAATTGTATCTCTTGTGAAGTTATGCAGTTGATATAAGAAATCATGTGTCCTGGTTTGATCAGTGTCCTTGAATGTAAATATTTTGCGTATTGTTTCATTGATGTGCTGAAAGTAGCGCCAGCTGCATAGGTATGTGCCCACAATAACGTCCTCCCCGCCAGGCGGGAGGCTGAAGAACTTTTGTGGCTCCCAGCTGAACGTGCTGGCCTGCTGGATGTGCCTGGTGCCTGGCGGTGCACTGCCTTGACAGAAAGCCCCAGCCGGTATCTGAAACTTTTCGTGAAGCTCCTCATAGCTTTTCTTGCATAAGCACACTTGCCAATTGCCGGTGTTTTGCTCAGCTATTCCAAGGGCCGAGGCCAGTACAAACATGGTATTCCCCAAACGACCAGGACTACTAACATAGATAGTGCTATTTCCATTGTGTGCAGTAAACTTATGTGTGGGTTCATTTTGAAAATTCAATGTAAGATTCCTAGAATCATTAGATCCAAATTTCAAATAAAAATACCAACATTCCGAAATGCTGTGGTAAATATAGTGTAGTAAGATTAAAAGTGTTGCACACTTTGCCATTGTTTTCATCAAATGTTTGCTTGTGATGCCTTTCATTGTGTGTGGACAATTGAAAGAACAGATGCAAGTAAATACTAGTTGCTTGTTTATTGTTTCATTTTTTACATGTGATTTTTTCAAATGTGCGTTTATGTAATATCTGTGGTTTTCACTGGTGATGCATCATTGGCAAAAGCAACTGTGAGACATAACAACTTTACATTATGTGCTCGTAATCTCGTATGCAAAGGATATAATTTTTGTGTGCAATCATCAGGTTTGATTCAGAGCAAACAGTAAGTTACACTTGACTACGTTAAGACTCCCATATGTTACATACATCTTGATAGGGGTTGGTCAGTTATTATTGTCACTGTCCTGAGAGAAAAGGCAGTATGCCTCAGTTTTCTGATAGGCACCCGTCTGACAGCATATAGGCCTGGCAACTTATAAATAGGAATAAGCCATCTACGTCTTCTAGAAGTGCATCATATCCCTCCCATAGATTATATGCCACGCATCAGTGTGTAAGGAATCTAGCTCTGCTAGCATTGGTGTGAACTACTACATGATGAGTTCCTTTGTGAAACCGGGGTTCTGACAAATATCTTTGGCACTTGGCCTCTAAGGCTTTTGATGCTGATGCTGATGCTGATGCTGAAGATTCACCTCCCATGAACGCCTTAGGTGTGTATTGTGTCATGGCTGCATTCATGCAATCTGACATGATCTGTAAACCACAACTCATGGAGTCTTAGTGTTAGGGTTAGGTTCTGTCTACATCCTCCACAATTCTCAACACTTTGCTACATTTAGACTGGGTATGGGCTTCTCTGTGGCCTTGGCAGAATCACCAGAGTCATCGTTCATATGCTTTGTACATCTCATTTTGGTTTTTATACCATAACATGATGAATCCTCCAGTCTTGTTACCACCACACATTGACATGTTGTTCAGCTTGTGGCGACCATCGCTCCTTGCGAAGTTTTATGAAAGTAGGGCATGGGTTATATGATGACTTACAATCTTTTTTTTCCATGCTCCAAGGGTGGCAAGGGTGGCAAGTACTCAGTCTCACTCAGCGGTCGGCGGGTTTTGTTCGCAGCACGGAGTTTCTTCGCCGGCTCTCTTTGGGGTGGTATGCGGCCTCTCGCTCACCATCCAACTGAGTATGTCGGGGTAAGTGGTGGTCGCTTTGTGGTTGAGAAGGCGCCACTGGGCGTGACCTGCTCCTGTATTATTCTGCACTTTACTGTTCCTTCGGGGTCATTCCAGGCAAAGTTCAAGGGAGAAATGTTTGCGAACTTCATGAATCAGCTCGACGTTGTGGGTCAGATCTCACATTCGTCTCACGCCCTCAAGCATGTACCTTGCAAGATCCTGGTGATGGCACCAAACTGTAAACAAAGTGGAGTCGGTCACGCATCAACCTCAATTGGCCGGGTCACGATGAAGGATCGCGACGCCACGGGCCAATGCCTGAGACGCGCAACTGACGGCTGACTCCTAGACGATGTTCCCTATGCACTCCTCGTTGTGTTAACTGGTACTCCACGACAGACCTCCATCCAGCAGACTGGACAAAAGCCTGGTGTCTAACTAACCCACGTTTCACAATGGGCCCCTACACGGGGGGGACTTTGCACTGGTACTGACACGCAACGATCAGGGTGTCCCCTTCACAAAGCCATGCGGACCAAGGTGCAACTAGGGAGAGGCAGCCACCGGCTAACCTTGTCAGAACAAGTAAAGAGGGCCTATTCTCATCGAGAATAGATTACCAGCCCTATCTGACTAGCATCTACAAGGAAACTGAAGCCCTAATGGCCGAGTCTCAGTACTATAGTGTACTGAGTCCATAATCCTACTGTGGGCTTAAGAAGGAACAACAACAAGGTGTGTGCAACAAAGGGTAGAATACAACCTAGTCCAGTGCTAGTTATAAAAGGGGAACTTATACTGTGAGGTTGCTGCAACCTCGCCCACTGGAGACTAACTCAATAACTGTTTTTTTACATTTGTCAGACAAATAGGTCTATAATTTTCTAAATGCTCTTGCAATCCTTTCTTAATTGAATATCAGTGACATTATGGCTGTTAACATATTTTCATGAAGGTGTTCAATGTTAAAATCTTCTTAAAATGCGTTTAAAACTATGTGTTTCAACTTATTCTAAAAGGCTTACAGAAATTAACAATTAAACCATCAAGGCCTGGTGCTTTATTTGATTTAATTGCTGTAATTGCCTTCGTGTACTCAGAGATTGTGATGGCACATCACACATATGCCTTTTCTCCTGAGAAAGAGTGTTAAAGTTGATATGTTCGAAGTGATTTTCAACTTGTCTCTTATCTATATCATTTTGGAAAGTGCAAAAGAAGTGGACTAGGGCACGGCAACGTCCTGTCAGGTTACAAGTGTACTTGACATAGAGAGATTCAATGACATAGAGGCTAGTACAATTAAGACTGCATATAAGGCCTATAAATACTATCATTGGCGTCAAGTCGCCTGAAGAGGCATTGCACAATCAATACTGGTCAAGTATGAATATGCCTACAGGCGTAACAAAGGTTAGCTCAGCGGACTAGGAGCACCTGTCTCACACATAATGACTAGTCTGGTGTTAGCAGGAGACCATGAGTTTGATTCCAAATCCTTTCAAATACCTTACAAGCCTGCCTATGGAATTTCCTTATAGAACAAACTTATCAATGGCTATCCAAATGGTTTATTGTTGTTCAAACTGAATCTCTTAAAAGATCAAGTCAAAATTGCAGTTTGGTAATCCTTATTCAGGTGTACACCTTTTGCGATACATTTTCATCTGTTCAGTATTCCTCCTTTTCCTATATTAATATTATAGGACATAGTCATAGCACGGCGCCGCATGTGCATAAGAATTTGTTGTATGAATAGGCAGTACCTGAGACAGCTGCCAGAAATTGAATTCTAACTTGGGTGAGGTGGGGAAGAAATTTGCAAATTAAATCGTACACAAACATTTCTAGTTTTACAGTATATTAAAAGATAAATTAAGTGATTAATTTAAGCTTTTATTATCACACTTGATTTCTCATTACATATTTTACTAATGTTGCACCAGAAATATTGCAAACAATATAATGTGTTGGCATGAACATTTTGTATCATTGCATAATTCCAATAGTTTACATTTGTATGCCTATAAAACTCCTTTAAGTAGATTGTTACTTAGCTTGACACTTTGAATACCAAAAAAAGCAGACTAGATTCATGACATAGTGAGCTAAAGTTGACACGTCTGCAAAAAATATACACTAAACATTGTTTTCTACGATGCAGAAAAGTCAGAACATACCAAAGTAAAGACCATTGAAATCAAAATGAAATTCCAATAGAAGTTCATATTTATGTAAAATTCTACTCCCTAAATATTGGCAATGTTTAATTCTAAAAGCCTATGGACATTTGGGTGGTATGTCCAAGGACAGGGTAAATTAGATTTTTAATCTATCAATAATCAAGTGTCAAGTCTGCCCCATATGTCATCAATTGCTAATATAAATATATTAATTGTAATTTGATGAGCGATGTAAGCAAAAAATATTTTTGTTTACATACCCAATTTAAAATATAAAAAATACTTGTAAAACCTAGAACACCAATCGCACAATTTTGGCTATACACACAATTCGGCTGTTGTTTCAAATGCAATTTACAACATGTGTTCATGTCAAAATCTCAAAGACAAGATATTTTCATTATTTGAACCGGGAAAAGGCTTGTATTCACATTAATGTAGAGGATAATAATAGTGTGATAAAATAAAAAAAATAAAAAAACACAGCCAAATTGTGTGTATGGCCAAATGGTACGATTGGCACTCTAGGTCATAATGATATGACACATTCAATTGTTCCTTGAATTCTAATTCTGTCTGGTACTTAAAATTATTTCTTCTATTTTATTTGTTGGCATAAATGTATATTCTATTTTGTCCTTTCTACATTTGTTCTTCATTTTCTTAAATTATTTCAGGCCTATGGCATAGGCTATGCAGTTTTATTTCCGTTTCCATTATGCAATGGCACAAGTTTGTAATTTTTATATACTGTCATTACAATTTGCTGCACCAATTTTACTATATTTTCATCATTTTGTTACATGGGCATTTGTTTTTTGGAGTAAAAGTTCAGATACTAGAGAGAGGCATTTAGCACATTCCATGGTTTTATACATTCTTAAAAAAAAATCTTTTAATAGAAAATCTCATAAACTAACTTCATCTGAGTGATACTCCTGAGCTGATAACAAATGTGGTTGAGTCCTGTGAGTACTGTATAAGACTGTGTATACTGCGGAGTAATGACTATCCTCTAACTTGCAATGTCTTTATTGTTCACCTTGTATTCTTCATTCATTCATCAAGACATACATACATATGTATTACAGACAATAGCCACATCAGCCTATAATAATGAAACTGCCGTTTACTCTATACCTCGGACATAGTGACAATACATACTAGACCCATATGTACTGGTGCGCACTGGTTATATACACAGACACCAGACATGCTGTCATGCTTGTCTGCATGTTCACCTTTGAAACATATGATCACAGAATGTGACTTACATACATGCTTCATGGCTAAAAAACCTTTCACCTTAATCTTTTATATTTTCCTGAGGCTAACAACATGTCATTTATCACTGGACACAAGTGTATACAAAAACGTACGACTTGCACTATCAATCGAAATTCCTAGTAACAAAATGCACTAATACTCTATTGAAATATTGAGACTGTATAACGCCTGTATTCTTTACTTGCAGTTACTTTTGAGAAATTTACTAAAAATATCCTTTTCAGTCCTCATAGGTGTTAGACCTATTACTAATATAGCTTGTTACTATTAATATGCTTGTAATATAATAAGAAACTATTTAATAAAATATTGTGAAATTTCAAAATTCCGTTTTTCTGTGATTCAAAATAAGTCTCCACAAAAATACAGAATGTGACAAAAAACAATTATAAGACCATCTGTAATGTCCAAAATAAAACAGCCTGCATATTAATATGCTTAAAAACAAATTATGTGGGGGAATGGCGACAATCATTTGAGAGATCAAGCAATTGTCAATAAACGTTCTTTCTATCACTAGCACATACACTTGCAATCCTTCCAGTGATCACCTAATCTGTGTTTAATTAAATACATTTAGAGATGTAGCTGAGACAACTTCTTCATGTAGACTATTCCACTAGTCCACAATTCTCTGTCTAAAGAATCACTGTGTCGATTGTTGTACCTCTCCTTTCTCACTTGATAGATCTAGCTGTTCCTGCAGCTAGAGATTTATATTGTGGCACAAACTTTGGTTTGCTGTAGGTTAGAAACCTGGTAACCGGTGACACTAGATCGTTTTGACATATTCTTCTTCTTCTTTTAAATAATCTAGCACTCAATAATGAGTATGATTAGGATGAGGTTGCATTTCACGGCGAGTGAAAGGTACAGTTAATGATAAGATTTTCATTTATTTTTAAAGGTGTCGAGTGTTGGCCTGGTGACTATGTTATCGGTAAGTGAATTCCAATCAACTATGGTCGTAGGGAAAAATGAATATTTGTAAATGTCAGTGTGAACTCTGAGTTGGTCAAGTAAAATCACTGGATTTGTTGACCTAGTCCTGGACGTTGACCTGTTCACATACACATTTGCTGGAATTCATGACTTTAAACATCATTGTCAGTCTCTGCTGACTCTGTCACTCACTGAGTTCTGGCCAGTTGAGATCCTTTATCGCAGTAGAGATACTCGTGTAGTCGCATTTGTTTTGGTTCAAGACAAAACACGCTCCTCTTCATTGTATCTTCTCTAAGGCTTGGATGTCCAGATTCAGATATGGGTCCCATGCTGCACATAAGTACTCAAGCAGTGGTAGTATCATATTGAAACGGAAGTCCTGCATTCAGTGGGAAATGGAGTAAATCACACGATCAGATGTTTTTTATTGCAACCAAGAGCCATCTCTTGGACCATGCATGCATATACTATATATACCTCTTACGTGGATACTTGGTAGTTTATCCCTCGTCTTGGTCTTTTTGGCAGAGATCTCAAGTTCTCCTTGAATATCAAGGTATTAGATGCTGATATGGTTTCTTCGTATAAATATCACATTTCAATTTTGTATTGTCACAGTCTATGACTTCTATATGATGTACTAGTACTACTACTACTATGTAGGGTAAAAATACTAACAATCAGTTCATGCTTCATGTCGTGACTTCAGAATGAATAAAAAACTCAATTTGAAATTTGTTTTTTTTTCTGTTCATCATCAATCACGTATGGGTCTAATGCAATACACACAATCTACAAATATCCTCATGATAAAATTATCCATTGCAATATTAATTTGATTTTTTCAAGCATGTAATTTGAATGTACTTGACAACAAAAACAGTACTGCTATCAATACTACGTAAATACTACTTTTTTAATTTTAATTGATGGCAACCATATTTTGGCTTTCTGACCCCCCCTCGTCAACTTTCATCAACTTCTTAAGACCCCAACCCCACCCCATGAGACCAACTTTCGTCAACTTCATGACCCCCCTTTTTTTTTTTTTCACCACATTTCACCTTCTTCCACAACTCAACAGCCTTCTTCTGGATGTCTTTTTCTTCTTTTGATTTTGTGGATATGATTATTAATTGCTGATATAATGTTTGATTTGTTTTTATTTTTATCCATTATGATACGTATTATTACACTGAATCATTAAAAAGCACATGGTGTTTGAAATA
>CM032669.1:41568999-41584166 GCA_019095985.1 Streblospio benedicti
GTATATTTCTTAACAAGGTCCATTCATGGTACCATATGTTCCACGCAGATGTTGCTTTGATTGCAAATTCATTGATATAGTTATGAAAAAAACTATACAGTCACATTGTCTGTTACAATGTTCCAATACATCTTTTTGGCATGTTTTGTATTGAAGATTCTAAAGATCAAAAGACAGCAATTAACAACAAGAAAAACCTTTTGTAGACATATGAATTGGTGCATACAAACATATCAGTCATTTTCCTTTCACCTCATAAGATCTATCATAAACGGTGTGCAGCATATGGTCGCATCTGATTCTCTTTGTTCTATTTCAAGTGCGGTATCTTCTGACTTTTTAACTTTAAACCACATTAGAAGATAGGCAGTAAAATAGAACAAAGAGAGTAGAATCAAATCCTTTCAGAATGTTTCAACAACAAAGCAGATGGTGTAAAATGCGGCGTCTTTATCATCAAAATTATGCTAGAAAAATATTTACTTTTGGTTTGCTTATGCTGAACACTACTTACACACCAGTCAACTAAATTCTCGAGTGCCAAATGTAAACCTAAGGCGACAAGCTTGTGATTCTTAAAGTCCTCATATCTTATAACCAGCCAGATTTACTTGAAGAAATAAGCATGTCACTAAGGTTAGGAAAGTAAAGAAGAATAAACTATATTGGGAGCAGGGTATGAAACTCATGAAAAATTGCTCCCTCCCCACTGGGCCGGCAACTCTGAAAAGTAGCCGGCCCAGGTGAAAAGTGGCCGGCCCAGAATTTTTTGCAGATTCAAAAATACTGTAAAACTATATTTCTTACTCATTTAAGGGTACTATGAACTCTTTAAGGGAAAAATCTGCTATTTTCAGCTTTTTAATATTTATTATACTGTAAACTATGAAGAACAACATGTTTTGAAATGAACCTTTTATCTTCAATAGTTTTCCCATTACAACTCTTTTCGTGAAGACCATCCCGGAGTGAAAAACAATGACTCATTCTTTGCAGGCTTATAGGGTTATATGGACTAAAAATTCAATTTTTACATTTTCATTGTTTTGTATGCTCTAAATGATAAAGAAAAACATCTTTTTAAAATGAACCTTTTATCATCAATAGCTTTTCTTACGTGATACATTTTATAGACAGCAACTACTGTCAATGTATATTGATTGGCCATGTTTAAAGCCCATTTTCTCAAAACTAAGTTTGCATAGTGGATTAATTTTTCTTTTTATATTTCTCTCTAACCGTGAAATCAAATTTTCACAAACATGTATATATTTGAAGATATATGCATTCTGAAGAAAACCTTACTAGGGATTTTGATTTTTTATTTCGTTGATGAATTATGAACGTTTTTGTATTGATTTGCAAGAAAATTTGGAAAATAAGTGGTTTTAAAACTTAAAATGCATGTAAAATGATAAAGGGGAAAAATATAAAAAAAATTGAGGCAAGGTTTTCTAGATAAATATGCAAATTCTGTAACTGAATAGTGATTTCGGGCATTTTGATGTTTTACTATCAGTTATATGCTTCACAGGTAAAGTTGTAAATTTGTCACTAATTGATTTATAAAAAATGTTCATCAATCTATACAATTCAAAACCTGTTGTGTCATTAGATTAGATAATTATCTACAGAATAAGGTGTAATTTGTATTGAATTCATTAATCTCTTGCCAGTTGTACAGTGCAACTTGTAGTTTGGTGAAAAATCTTGTAGTTTTGTGAAAATTCAATTTATAAAAAGAACTGCAATAAATTTGTGAAAATTCAATTTATAAAAAAAGAACATTACAGCTATGCATACTTTCAAATTAAGTAAAAGAGAGGACAATAATATACAAATTTTGTAACTGAATAGTGATTTCGGTCATTTTGATGTTTTACTATCAGTTTTATGCTTCAGAGGCAAAGTTGTAAATTTTTCACTAATTGCTTTATAAAAAAAATTTCATCAATCTATACAATTCAAAACCTGTTGTGTCAATTAGATAATTATCTACAGAATAAGGTGTAATTTGTAAGAATTGAAGCAATAATGAGTGAGAAAATCAAAGTTTAATAAAATCGTAAGAAAAATATTCATAGTCCCCGTAATTTTGTGTATATACAAAATATATGTATCAAATATTTCAATGCAAAACTTATCCTACTTTTAATATATGGGCATGCAGTGCCTGCCCTATATACTTGAGCATGAATTGGAATTGACCGGAAATCTTTTTATTTTGGAGCCGGATTATCCTTATTATTTCATGGTGCCACGCCCACTTCCACAAAAGACACATTGCGTGAATATGACTCACAGACCAGTCCCTATTTGTGAGACGTAAACATGCGTTTTTTACCCGGATTCAAGCACAAAATTAGGTTTTACTAATTATCACTAAATATCTCATTGATAGTTTGAATGGTTTCCTCAATATATTTTTATCATCTGTTAAATGCGACATAAATAAGTGTGTAGGTCATCATATTTCTCTTGAATCAACTGTAGAAATCATTTGATGTTGTTGACATCCGATTTTTTTTTATCTAGATCTAGGTGGCAAAAAGGAGGTCACGGCTTAACAGCAACTTAAAATTACAAAGTAGTATTTATGTAGCATTGATAGCAGTACTGTTTTTTTGTTGTCAAGTATATTCAAATATTACATGGCGCATGCTTAAAAAAATCAAATTAATGTTGCAATGGATAATTTTATCATGATGATATTTGTAGATTGTGTGTGATTGCATTATAGACCCCTAGCGGGATTGTGGATGATGTGTTGACATAAAAAATCTAAGTTCAAAGTGAGTTTTTTTATTCATTCTGAAGTCATGACATGAAGCATGATTCATGCCATGAACTGGTTTTTAGTATTTTTACCCTACATAGTAGTTCATCAGATGAGCCAAAATTGAAGTGTGATTTTTATACAAAGAAACCATATCAGCACCTAATACCTTGATATTCAAGGAGAACTTGAGATCTCTGCCAAAAAGGCCAAGACAAGAGGGATAAACTACCAAGTATCCAAGTATAGGCATTTTGGGCCAAGTGGTTGCAATAAAAAAAAACATCTGATCATGTGATTAACTCCATTTACCACTGAATGCAGGACTTCCGTTTCAATATGTCGAAATGTGTGAAAACAATCTAGTGTCACCGGTTAGCAGGTTTCTAACCTACCACAGACCAAAGTTTGTGCCACAACATAAATCTTTAGCTACAGGAACAGCTAGATCTATCAAGTGAGAAAGGAGAGGTACAACAATCGACACAGTGATTCTTTAGACAGAAAATTGTGGACTAATGGAATAGTCTACATGAAGAAGTTGTCTCAGCTCCATCTCTAAATGTATTTAATTAAACACAGATTAGGTGATCACTGGAAGGATCTCGAGTATATGTGCTAGTGATAGAAAGAACGTTTATTGACAATTGCTTGATCTCTCAAATGACTGTCGCCATTCCCCTACAAAATTTGTTTTCAAGCATATAAATAGTAACAAGCTATATTAGTAACAGGTCTAACACCTATGAGTACTGAAAAGGATATTTTTAGTAAAGTAAAGTAACTGTAAGTAAAGAATACAGGCATTAGTTATACAGTCTCAATCTGTCAATATTTGAATAGAGTATTAGTACATTTGTTATCAGCTCAGGAGTTCACTCACATGAAGTTAGTATATGAGATTTTCTAGTAAAGAATTTTTTAAGAATGTATAAAATTGTGGAATGTGCTACAAGTAGCCCTCTCTAGTATCTAGACTTTTACTCGAAAAACCAATTGGTTTCATCTAACAAAATGATGAAAAATATAGTAAAATTGGTGTGGAAATTGTAATGACGGTATAAAATTACAACTTGTGCCATTAAATCATGGAAACGGAAATAAAACAGCATAGCCTATGCCATAGGCTTGAAATAATTTAAGAAAATGAAGAACAAATATAGAAAGGACAAAATATAATATATGCGTACGCCAACAAATAAAACAGAAGAAATAATTTTAAGTACCAGACAGAAGTAGAATTCAGGAACAATTGAATGTGTCATATTATGACTTAGAGTACCAATCGTACCACTTGGCCATACACACAATTTGGCTGTGTTTTAAACATTTTTATTTTAACACACTATTATTTATCCACAGCTACATTTATGTAAATACAAGCCTTTCCCCCGTTTCAAATAATGAAAATATCTTGTCTTTGGGATTTTGACATGAACACATGAAGTAATTGTCATAGTTATTTGAAACAACAGGCGAATTGTGTGTATAGCCGAATTGTGCGATTGGTGTTCTAGGTTTACAAGTATTTTGATATTTTAAATACATTATGTAAATAAGAAATATTTTTTGCTTACATCGCTCATTAAACTACAATGTAGATATATTAATATTAGCAATTGAAGATATATGGGGCAGACTTGAAGCTTGATTATTGATAGATTAACGAAATCTAATTTACCCTGTCCTCAGACATACCACCCAAATGTCCAGGTTTTTAGAATTAAACATTGCCAATATTTAGGGAGTGGAATTTTACATAAATATGAACTTACATTGGAATTTCACTCTGATTACAATAGTCTTTACTTTGGTATGTTCTGACTGTTTTTGCATCGTAGAAAACAATATATTTTTTTGCAGATGTGTCAAATTTAGCTTACTATGTCATGGACCTAGTCTGCTTTTTAATGGTGTTCAAAGTTTCAAGCTAAGTACAATATACTTAAAGAAGTCTTATAGGCATACAAACGTAACTATTGGCATTATGCAACGATACAAAATGTTCATGCCATCATATTATATTGTTTGCAATATTTTTGGTGCGACATTAGTAAAATATGCAATGTAAAGAAAGTGCTTCAGAGACACAATGCATCCTGCATTGATCACAGCATGCCAACAAACGAAGTCTGTAGGGTGCTTGTCTGATTAAGGGTGGCACGATTGGTGAAGCTAAATATAGTGACAGGTGTCAGACAGTGTGGTTGCGCAACACAGCATATAGGTGAAGTTGAAATGTGTGTCCTTCGTCATGGGAGATTGGTGTAACGGTTAGCACACCTGACTATGACATATTAGACATGTCTGAATCATAGCCGGGAGGTCGTGAGTTCGATTCCACGATCTTCCAAAGTCCCTTTACAAGCAACACTGACCTTCGTTTCAGTAATGAGTAATCGGCTGTGATAAGAAAGTGCTTGAGTTAATCACTTAATTTATCTTTTAACATATTGTAAAACTAGAAATGTTTGCACATTATTTAATTTGCAAACTTCCTACCCATCTCACCCATCTCACCCAAGTTAGAAATTCAATTTCTGGCAGCTGCCTTAGGTACTGCCTATTCATACAACAAATCTTTATGCACTGCTATGACTATGTCATATAATATTATATATGTGTGTGTGAAATATTCAATGTTCTTCAATGTTCTTCATAACATATTTTGACAATATGAGCTGGTTCATTTCAACTTCTTTGGTCCTGCAACGACTGGTGCTAACCTGACACAAATCATTATTGGATATAAATAATAACGGTGCGGTCCCGTGTTGATATACATAATAATCAATCCTGGCCAAAAGATATTGATTGACCAAGCTACTGGGTCGCAAATGACAGTCTAAATGCACACTGCAATGTTTACATATGCCCAAAGTCGATGAATGAACCACAACATGCATGATACACTTATTAAAGTATATATTGATTTACAAACGATTTTTCCCCAACACTTGCTAATTACTTGACATCTTACCTTAGAAACCGTTATAACGGCAGCTGTTCACTGTAGTGTGTTTTACCAACCCCCATTTGATTGACAGGCACGATGGTCGGTGCATGAAACAAGGAAATCACGGAAATATCGAGCAGTATGCTGCTTCAAAAACCGTTACCGACACGCCAGGTCGTGAACCTTTGTAATTAACCGACCCGGGCCATGATCAGCCGGCGCCGGGTCCTCGGGCCGGCTCTATTTCATACCCTGATTGGGAGTCAATGGGGCACCCTGCTTAGCTCTTCTGTCAACACATCAATCATTCCAATTGCAAAGCAGAATGGGTATTACCCTGTGTTAATTTGAAATATTTATAACTATGCTGCTTTCAAAGGAGCATTGGTATTGGGAGAAAATGGTCTGTGTTAAAGGTAAAATGTAACTACTTCTCCTAAACTGTTGAAAGTTTGCTTGGGAGTTGCGTCACATCTCAGTATGTTATTGCCTGTTGAGCCAGATGATTCTGATATGGTGGAACAGTTCAATTCAAATAAAGGTATCTTACATTTATCTGGTGTAGACGGTTGTCTATGGATTCACTTCCCACTGGATGGGAGGCACTTATAGAGTGGAAATGCCGTATCACTTTCTAATTCCTAGACCTACTCAAACCATTTGTTATAATGGGGTATTGTAATTCATATTGTGCATGGAAATTGGTAGAAATACTCCTCCTCTCTTCTTTATTCATGATACAACTACCAATGCAATCTCCAGCCTCACCCTCTGCTCAATGTCACGGATTTCATTTAACATTGATCCTTTTAGAAATATATTTGTTCACGAGGTGCATTCATGGTACCATATGTGCCACACAGATGCTGCTTTGATTGCAAATTCATTGATATAGTTATGAATACAGTCACATTGTCTGTTATAATGTTACCATACATCTTTTTGGCATGTTTCGAATTGAATATTCTAAAGATCAAAAGACAGCAATTAACAACAAGAAAGACCTTTTGTAGACATATGAATTGGTGCACACAAACATATCAGTCAATTCCCTTTCACATCATAAGATCTTTCATAAACGGTATGCAGCATATGGTCGCATCTGATTCTACTCTCTTTGTTCTATTTCAAGTGTGGTATCTTCTGACTTTCTAACTTTAAACCACATTACAAGATAAGGCAGTAAAAATAGAACAAAGAGAGTAGAATCAGATCCTTTCACAATGTTTCAGCAACAAAGCAGATTTATGTACATGATTCTTTGCATCCCAACGCATTTTTTCCACTTACATTGACAGTTTCACCAACTAGCTGTTGGCATCGTCGGAATGACCCTACTGCGCATGACAGGAGGTCAGTCCTGCAGATTCCCGCCGAGAATCGAATTGTAAACTCGTAAGAGTTGGTGGCTCCCCTCGTCACGGTTCATGACCTGCCTGTACGTTCGGATATGCACTGCCTCTTTGATTGTCCTTGTATTCCAATCATTCTCCTTGTCTATTATCCTTGCACCTTCCCAGTCTATATCGTGATTGTGAAGAACTCAAAAGATCTAGCACAGAAGTTAAGTGAGGTCATAATAGAGGATGATGAAATGTTTGCTTCGCATGACGTGGTCTCCTTATTCATGAACACCCATTGATAAAGCCCTCCAGATAATTAGAGACAGACTGAACAATGAATGACAGACTCTGAAGAAAAGAATATTACTGAATCCAGATGAAAAGAACATTACTTTCAATTCAGATGACGTTATACCCGCAGAAGAATTTGGTGGTGAGTTATACTACTTGTGTAAACAAACATTAGCAATGTGATGTAGCCCGGACGTCATCCACTGACCACTATTCCCACCGACCCCACGCTCGGTTAACCCGTTTCCTGGGGGGCTACCGTTCCCAGTCGGTCAGCGGTTCGTGGCATTGACCTGGGTAGTATCTACTACTTTGAACCATTGCTCTGTTGCACACTCGGAGTCTCGCTGGTTACATACTTCTCCTTGTGTCCGCTTGTGAGCCCCCACCTTCGGCAAGTTATCAAAGTCTGAATGGTGAACAGCAGGGCGGGGACTTCAGGAGGAGGTGGCAACCCGCGGGGGGGTGAAATGATTACGAATGAGTGCCCGTGATGAGAAACCCGCAGGTGCCACTAAAACAGAAGGATGGGGGAAACAAACAGGACTTTATATTGATTATTTGATTTTGCTTGTATTAAGTGTTTTGTGATTAATAAAATAAATATTAGCAGTTATTGATCTCTTTATTTACTTCCCTAGGTAAACACACATTAACTAAAAGGGGATTTCGCCACACCATTATAACGGCAGCTGTGCAATGCAGTGTGTTTTACCAACCCCTATTAGATTGACAGGCACGATGGTCGGTGCATGAAACAAGGAAATCATGGAAATATCGAGCAGTATGCTGCTTCAAAATCGTTACCAACACGCCAGGTCGTGAACCTTTGTAATTAACCAACCCTGGCCATGATCAGCTGGTGCCGGGTCCTCGGGCCGGCTCTATTTCATACCCTGATTGGGAGTCATTGGGGCTCCCTGCTTAGCTCTTCTGTCAACACATCAATCATTCCAATTGAAAAGCAGAATGGGTATTACCCTGTGTTAATATGAAATATTTATAACTATTCTGCTTTCAAAGGAGCATTGGTATTGGGAGAAAATGGTCTGTGTTAAAGGTAAAATGTAACTACTCCTCCTAAACTGTTGAAAGTTTGCTTGGGAGTTGCGTCACATCTCAGTATGTTATTGTCTGTTGAGCCAGATGATTCTGATAAGGTGGAACAATTCAATTCAAATAAAGGTATCTTACATTTATCTGGTGTAGACGGTTGGCTATGGATTCACTTCCCACTGGATGGGAGGCACTTACAGAGTGGAAATGCCATAGCACGTTCTAAATACTAGACCTACTCAAACCATTTGTTATAATGGGGTATTGTAATTCATATTGTGCATGGAAATTGGTAGAAATACTCCTCCTCTCTTCTTTATTCATGATACAACTACCAATGCAATCTCCAGCCTCACCTTCTGCTCAATGTCACGGATTTTATTTAACATTGATCCTTTTAGAAATATATTTGTTCATGAGGTGCATTCATGGTACCATATGTGCCACACAGAGGGTACGGCGTTTCGGCAAAACCAAGCGAAACCTACCGAAACCATGCGAAACCAAGAGAAACCCTCACCATTATAGCGAAACTGCCCATCGTTTTAGCGAACCTCGCTTTGGCCTAGGTGAAACCCTCTCAACGTTTTAGCGAAACCCACTGTCGTTTTGGAGAAACTGTTGGTCGTTTTATCAAAACCCTACTGACGTTTTGGCGAAGCCAACCAACTTTTTAGCAAAACCAAGCATCTTTGTGTTTTTACATGTACTGATTATCGTGAACTTTATGTAAACATCCATATCAAATACTCGCACAATATTAAATCTCTTCACCTTTGATACCACCGTTATATAGTGCAGCCGGGTAGATATGGCAGTTGTGGATTGAGTTTAGTCAGGGATGTATATACAGTACACTGTGGCAGAGGGTTATAACATGTTGTATTGATCAAAGCTGCGAGTGTGCGTTTATTTTCACCGAGAGAAGATGCAACATACAGTTTCCGCGAAAGTTAATCAATGAGGTTATTCAGCAGTTAGCAATGACAAAAGTTAGAAAAACGAACCTCAAATTGTGAAAAACCTAATAGGGTGAACCTCTTTCATCTTTTGACTGTAAATGTAAAATCGCTTCACTTTACCGGGCAGCTTAAATAAATAAACATTGTCACTATAATAAATGAAAGCAATCCATTTATCAACCAATCCACCAAACTATATTTTAATCATTATCATGTGAAGTGGCCCTGGCGGGACTCGAACCTACGACCCGGTGTTTGGGATTGTGGTATCATTCTGGTCTCACAACCTTGAGGCGATGAGTTCGCATCCCGTCAGTCCCATTTGATATACCGTAGTTTCTTGAACAGCCGTCCCGGCGCTTATTAGTTTCAAAGATCTCATTCACCTGGCGCTTATTCAAGGCCGGCGCTAGTACGAGACCGGCGCTTATCAAAGAGGATACCGCCGGCAGCACTTAGCGTATTCATGTTGTGTCTAAACCACGTGGCCATGTTATACTTGGAACTTCATCATTTATTATCCGAATTTGACGTGTCACATATCATTTTAAAGCTAGGAACATTGTCTATCATTTGTACCAATACATCAACACACAAACACTTACCAAAACGAAAATCAATGTTTATTATATTCAATAATCAATTGCAGTCATGAATTTTGAGTACGATATTTCTGTAGCTCTCCCCTTTTCATTTTCATGATGTCATGTTAGTATTGTTAATTTAACTTCTCTTTAATTGTCAACTTCATTTTCAGTTGGTTGATACATAGCTAGTAAAACACTATTTTGCTTAAATAAGGCTAAGAGCGATGTGAAACATTCCTGTAATTGTCCCTGTAATTATAGGCTGCTTAGCGAGGAGCGGTAGTACTTTCATGTCACTTGAGGGGCCGTGGCTTCCTGTTGTGGCATTTCTATAAGAATAAGAATAAGAATAAGAATGAGTTTATTTTCACCTTAGATTTACATAAAATCTATCAGTACTACCAAAAATAAACCAACACAACCAATAATTAAACATATATACAAAATTACAAAACACACTAAACTAATTATGGGATTATGTTACACTTATGCATGGTACTACATTATACACTAATATAGTACAGTACAGCTTATTTTATATAAAAATATAGTATATCAACTATTCCAAATGTCATCATATTAGATACTGAGCTCCAAAGTGATATGAATGTCAATTTTCTTTTGTCATATAAAATAACATGTTTACAAAGTTGACTAACCAGTTTAATTATTTGACCTTCAGCTGACAGCTGTACAGTCACATTGTCTGTTATAATTGTTACAATACATCTTTTTTATAATGGTATGTTTCATGTTTCGAATTGAATATTCTAAAGATCAAAAGACAGCAATTAACAACAAGAAAGACCTTTTGTAGACATATAAATTGGTGCACACAAACATATCAGTCAATTCCCTTTCACATTATAAGATCTTTCATAAACGGTATGCAGCATATGGTCGCATCTGATTCTACTCTCTTTGTTCTATTTCAAGTGCCGTATCTTCTGACTTTCTAACTTTAAACCACATTACAAGATAAGGCAGTAAAAATAGAACAAAGAGAGTAGAATCAAATCCTTTCACAATGTTTCAACAACAAAGCAGATTTAAAATACATGATTCTTTGCATCCCAACACATTTTTTCCACTTAAATTGACAGTTTCACCAACTAGCTGTTGGCATCGTCGCTGACCCTACTACATGACAGGAGGTCAGTCCTGCCGATTCCCGCCGAAAATCGAATTGTAAACTCGTAAGAGTTGGTGGCTCCCCCTCGTCACTTCATGACCTGCCTGTATAACCAGATATGCACTGCCTTTTGATTGTCCTTGTATTCCAATCATTCTCCTTGTCTATTATCCTTGCACCTTCCCAGTCTATATCGTGATTGTGAAGAACTCAAAAGATCTAGCACAGAAGTTAAGTGAGGTCATAATAGAGGATGATGAAATGTTTGCTTCATGACATGGCAACAAGCTTGTGATTCTTATTCATGAACACTCCCATTGATAAAGCCCTCCAGATAATTAGAGACAGACTGAACAATGACAAGACTCTGAAGAAAAGAAATTACTGAATCCAGATGACGTTATGGATTTGTGTGAGTTTATACTTACAACAACATACTTTCAATTCAGAGGCAAGTTATACCAGCAGAAGAATCACATCAATGGTTATGACCTGTATATTGGACTATAAACAAACATTAGGTGATGTAGCCCTTTGTTATCCACTGACCATATTTATAACCTCCCATGACCCCTTTCGGTTAAGGAGGGTTGGTATTCCAGAAAAAGTGGTCTGTGTTAAAGGGATTGAAAAGGGTAAATGCTACCCCAGGGTTGAACCCTTGTTGTTGCACACTTGGGAGTTGTGTCACATCTCAGTTGTGTCTGCTCGTGAGCCCCCACCTTGATACCAGGAAATTATGACTAGGGATATGGATGGTGGAACAAAGTCTGAATTCAAATAAAGGAGGTGTCTTAGATTTTTGCTGGTGTGAGAAACATTTGTCACTATGGGATTCACTTCCTCCTGGATGGGAGGACATTTATAGAGTGGAAACTTCATATCACCTCTCTAAATCAATGAGACCTACTGAAACCATTTGTTGCAATGGGTTATTGTAATTCATATTGTGCATGGAAATTGGTATAAATACACCTCCTGTTTTCCTTATTCATGATACAACTACCAACGCAATCTCCAGCCTCACCTTCTGCTCAATGTCACGGGTTTCATTCAACATTGATCATTTTAGAAATATGTTTGTTCTTGAGGTTGATATATAGTTATGAAAACAAACTATACAGTCACATTGTCTGTTATAATGTTACAATACATCTTTTTAGCATGTTTCGTATTGACTATTCTAAAAATCAAAAGACAGCAATTACCAACAAGAAAACCTTTTGTAGACGTATGAATTGGTGCATACAAACATATCAGTCATTTTCCTTTCACCTCATAAGATCTTTCATAAACGGTATGCAGCATATGGTCTCATCTGATTCTCTTTGTTCTATTTCAAGTGAGGTATCTTCTGACTTTTTAACTTTAAACCACATTAGAATATAAGGCAGTAAAAATAGAACAAAGAGAGTAGAATCAAATCCTTTCACAATGTTTTAACAACAAAGTAGATGGTGTAAAATGCGTTGTCTTTATCATCAAAATTATGCTAGAAAAATATTTACTTGTGGTTTGCTTATGCTTATCACTACTTACACACCAGTCAACTGAATTCTCTTGTGCCAAATCTATAACTATGGAAAAAAGCTTGTGATTCTTAAAGTCCTCATATATTATAACCAGCCAGATTCACTTGAAGAAATAAACATGACACTTAGGTTAGGAATGTAAAGAAGAATAAATTATGCGGGAAGTCAATGGGGCACACTGGTTTTCTTTTCTGTCAAGACATTAATCATTCCATTTGCAAAACAGAATGTGAATTACAGTGTGATTTTGAAATATTTATAACTCTGTTGCTTTTAAAGGAGCATTGGTATTGGGAGAAAATGCTCTGTGTTAAGGCTGAAATATAATTGCTCCTTCTAAAGTGGTGAACGCTTGCTTAACAGTTGCGTCACTTCTCAGTGTGTTATTGTCTGTTGAGCCAGATGATTCTGACAAGGTGGAACAATTTAATTCAAATAAAGGTATCATCAATGTATCTAGTGTTGACGTTTGTCTATGGATTCACTTCCCACTGGATGGCATGGTATCACTTCTTAAATCCTAGACCTACACAAACCATTTGTTATATTGGGGTATTATAATTCATATTGTACATGAAAATTGGTATAAATACTCCTCCTCTCTTCTTTATTCATGATACAATTACCCAGCCTCAACGCCTGCTCAATGTCACGGATTTCATTTAACATTGATACTTTTATAAGTATATTTCTTCTCGAGGTGCATTCATGGTACCGAATGTTCAACACAGATGTTGCTTTGATTGCAAAATGATTGATATAGTTATGAAAACAAACTATACAGTCACATTGTCTGTTATAATGTTACAATACATCTTTTTGGTATGTTTCGTATTGAATATTCTAAAGATTAAAAGACAGCAATTAACAACAAGAAAGACCTTTTGTAGACATATAAATTGGTGCACACAAACATATCAGTCATTTTCCTTTCACCTCATAAGATCTTTCATAAACGGTATGCAGCATATGGTCTCATCTGATTCTCTTTGTTCTATTTCAAGTGAGGTATCTTCTGACTTTTTAACTTTAAACCACATTATAATATATAAGGCAGTAAAAATAGAACAAAGAGAGTAGAATCAAATCCTTTCACAATGTTTCAACAACAAAGCAGATGGTGTAAAATGCGGCGTCATTATCATCAAAATTATGCTAGAAAAATATTTACTTGTGGTTTGCTTATGCTGAACACTACATACACATCAGTCAACTGAATTCTCGAGTGCAAAATGTAAACCTAAGGCGACAAGCTTGTGATTCTTTAATTCCTCATATCTTATAACCAGCCAGATTCACGTTTGGTTTGCTTGTACTGAACACTACATACACAGCAGTCAACTGAGAATGGCAGGTTGGTGCGAGACATCAGTTCACCCTGTCGGTCGCTTCAGCAACTCGTTCTCGAGTTCATGGGCATTTACGTGTCCCATGTCGAGATCCCTCAAGTGATCGGCCGAAAAGAAGTGGTTTCCCATGCCAAACTGGCTCATGTGATTGGGGGTTCCATCTCCCAGTCGACATGGACAAGCAGCTAACAGCGCTCACAGGGAATGGCTCAGGTTTGTGCCGCCGAAAGATTTCCCCGTTGGATCTTGTTCTCAAAAAGGTGACGGGTCCCTGAAGGGGCCGAGCCGGTACAGCCAGATGGTGAAATCACAACCAGGCTCAACAAAGCCTTTACCAAAGATCCCGCAAAAGAAGGCCGGTGCAACCCCAGCTCCCGCGCCTGTGTCCGCACCGCCTCCGCGCAGCATGGTGTGATGCAGGCCCTCTTCAAGCCGCCTCCCTCCCCACCCCGGCGACTAGCCCAGCGAAGAAGACTCCTGTGGCCACTGTCACCAGTGCATCGGAGTATCCGTGAGCCAGGTGTTGCCGCACCGCACACCACCACCTCCCTCATTGCGGGGTCCCGTTCAGGTCAGCGTGGTGGGCGAGGCACTGGGGAAGAGCGGCATTGCACATAAGCAGGGTCGCTCGGTTCGACGAGCATCAGCCCAACAGCCCAGGGAGGGAAGAAACCCTCCATCGCGGGTCACCTGGGTCAATATTGCACCACCTGGATAGGTCGTGCGCAGAAGGCCGAGGAAGAATTGGTGGCTCTTTGCAATGAACCCGCCGCCCCTAGACAAGGAGCTCGAGCAGAAGGAGTCCAAGTGGGCTTGGGATCGCGTTGGTCTCGACCAACAGCTCCTCACCCAGACAAGAGACGCGATCACTATAAGGAAGAAGTCGATTGTCTGGCGCTCGAAAAAGGGATGATGCTCGAGAGCGGTAGCCTATCTCAAGGCCTTTAAATGGTCTGACATTAAGGCCTATTCTTCTAAAAGCACTCTGTATTACGTCAATGTTGCAAAGTGTTTTGCTAAATTGACGTCATTTACTAAAAAGCACATGGCTTCTATTTTAGAAGCAGCAGTCCAGCTATTGTTGGGTATTTTCCCATTTAAGCACGTGGTACTGTTTATTTGTAATATGTTTCGCTCATTAATTCACACATAAGCCAAATCCCCAGTTAGTAACAGAAGTTTA
>CM032669.1:41584266-41702563 GCA_019095985.1 Streblospio benedicti
AAACCGTGTAATAGCTAAGACACGGAGTATCAATGTTTATACCGGGTTTACTAAAAAACAATGCATGAGTGATCTAATAAGGTTTTTGACGCAGAGATCCAAAAAATGTAAGCTTTTTATGTTATAAAAGACAAAAATCTTTAAATATTGAATTGTAATCGGTTTTAAATTTAAATCCCCCGAAATTAAAATCAAGCTAAAAGAAGGATTAGTTTCCATTAACCGTGATTAATATATTCAAATTCTAAAGAATAATTTCAAGTTAATTACTACATTTATTGCTTTCCTGCGAATTTGTGAGGAATAAACGATGAAAATTTTAAACATCCTGATTTTCAACTAAATTGACAAATTTTATAAATTGTTTGATTTTTAAAATTTTGGGAAATCAATCGTGAATTATTTCTTTTATTCATATTCAATTTAAAGGGAATTAATTTTATAGTAATTTTTATTTGGTTTTCCTGATGGCAAAAATTTGTCACAGTTTTTTTAGAATCGAGGGTACTATATGCTCATTGCTCCTTTAAACTGTTTGTTTTTCTACATGTACAGATTCTCGTAAACTTTATCTAAACATCCATTCCAAAAACTTATATATTATGACATAAACTCAATTAAATATAAGTCTGAGAACTTTAGCCTTCGTTATGATCTCTTAAAAGAAGAAAATGTGAACCCTATATTCTGAAAACCTTATAGGGTGAACCTCGTTCATATTTGGTATGTATGTATAAAAATTTGTATACTTTACCGAAAACTATAAAAAGAATAAGATTAAAAACTGGCCACATATACATTTTGCTGACCAAATATCAACTGTAAAATACTGCAGTAACGCATCCTTTATCATGACAGTACATATGTATATTTCCTTCCAAATATGGCATGATGCATATCAATCTAAACATATATGTGTATTCTAGAAGTTGCTATTCACTAATTTTTTACTTCACATTTCATAGAAATAAAAAAATTAGTTTTCCTGTGAAAATGCGGGCGTCAACCGGTGCTTTGTTTACATGTGTTGGAATACTATATAGTACTTGCAGGTGCTTGTTGGCTACTGCTTCTTTTCACCTCTTTGATTAATAATTAGTTTTTTCTTTTCAAATCACGCAAAATGATAGAATTTACGATGTACAATGTTTGTTCAGTGATAATTTAAGTTGTCATAGAAAGTAAGCAACCTAGAATGATGTTATTGTCATGTATTCTGATATCGGCAGGTGCGTGTATACATGAACATCGGCAAATCGGTCGCCTAATTCTAGTCTGATCTTGACCTTAACCGCACTTTACAATGCTCATGATTGTTGATAATAATAGTCATGAATGTTAAAATTCCATGTTCAATGAATACTATATTATATAACACACCAGTAGGTAGTAAACATATGTTAACAAAGTGGCCTCGGGCACAGTGACCTCCTTATGAGTGGGATGCGCACCTAATGGATTAGGAATAATCCGACAAGGTACAGACAAGTTTCAGAAGCACTGCCAACTGGCCACAGTGGCCTCACCCAGCGGAGATCATAAAAAAAACACAAAGGGATTAAGGGCTGTCTGTCTCCAAGTATGACACTGCAACGCCTCTAGACATGTGTGAAGTTTAGTCCAATGGATCGGACGCTTGTCTACGCATATATGATCAGTCTGTAGTGGAGATCGAGAGTTTTATTCCATGGTCTTTCAAAGCTTTAAGTGCCTACCCGATTATTTCACAATATATGTGTACATGTAAAACAAAATGGATGCTAGATAAAAAAAAATTGTCTTATGTTATTCTATTTGGATGAGTATTACTGTAATAATATCCTCCATTCTAAAAGTCTACAATTTGCTAAAGAATAACAACAACAAACAATATTTGCATAGGGTTTGGCATAACAGAGTCAATGTTGAAAATTTGACTTAAGTTTGTACATTCAAAGTTTGGCTTCACTATCTATGAACACATGATCCCCATCTCACAACCTCACCTCAAAACATTGTCCTATCTGAAATTGAGTTGACGACTATTTTGTCCAAAATAGGTTGTTTTTGTGCACATACAAAATAGAAGACAGTGTACCCATAGTTAGAATAAGAAGAAACCGTAGATGAAAACAGATTTTGTTAGTCGTGCAGATTAAAATAGGAATGAAAATAAATATTTAGAAGGAGGAAGGGGCAAGGTGGTTCTAAAAGCCTCCTGTGGAACACTAACCAACTATGCTGATAGACTACCTAAGCCAATTCCGAGGATAAGCCCCCAATCTCATCCCTCTTTCTGTTGACAGATTGTTTTGACTACCACCACATGCCTCTATCATCAGAACATATTTGACACATTCGCATAATCACATCATCAGAGGAATAAGATAACAAGTAAACAGATTAAGTGATAAGCAAACAGCAATGGGGGCCACCAATAGTGCTTCCAAGAAATGACTGCACAAAGTGGAAGTAGAACATAATCATAATCATAAGAATAATCGCTCTTCAACATTATAGGAGTGCTGTAACCCTCCTAAGGTTGTCTTTACTTCGATCATACACAAGTGCACCAATTTACTACTATTTTCGAAGCCTAAACCCTTTAGTAGTTGAGATAGTAATTGGTTCTACTATTGAAGTCCAGGATAAGGTCTAAAATGAGTCAGAATATATCAAGATGGATGTCTGATTTACGAGAATACAGTGATTTACACTAATTGCATGATGGTCAATCAGACACCCATCTTGGAAAATTTTAGCTTACTTTAAGCTTTATTCTAGTCTGCATCAATGACTAACCAGCCAGTAAAGGGTTAAACTTCCGTTAACCTACATTATGTTTTGTGTAAATAGATCTTGATTATGATCAATCATATCATTATCAAGAGAAGATCATAAAACATCAATGATGGTAACAATAAGTAGTTCAACACACTGATGCTGACACTGCATCTGTACTAACACTTGAAAAGTCTTCTGCAAGGTTTGACATAAGTGGTAGACCTGCGGTCTACCTGATTTTGGCTGGTGCATTATGTACAAATTTGTTTTTTTGTTTTTGTTTTAAATAAATTACTCCCGTCTAACAATAATTTGAATCATCATGGTTATTTCAACAAACACAGAGAATTATGGGTCATTATTTACTGTCAGTATAAATTATTTTAAATCAAATTATGCACATCCCACTAATGATCACTAATGGCACTCATCAGAATGCCGGGCTAACTAATTTTGAGCAGTCAACCTGATTTTAAACTTGGTTGACCTGATGTCTACTGCCTAACCAGTCCTTATGTTAAACCCTGCAGTTTGATTTATTTATACCTTCCAGTACAAAAAAAATACTAGCAACCTGCAATGCAAAGGGAAATCAGCTGTTTCCAATAAGTTAACCTTTTAAGGGCTAACGTAATGAATGATAGTTGAGTACTTACTGAACATTGAAAGCATTAGGTAGCAGTTTATGAGCAGGTGACGTGGGGAATCCCCAGTTATGCTATCTTTAAAGCAATTGAACACATGTGCTGCACTTCAATACAAATATGCAAATGAGCTGTTTTGATTGGCTGCAGACACAAGTAACTTAGTGTACTTTGACAGTAGGTTTGATGAATGGCACAGTAGACTTGAGTGACGTCATTGAATGTGTATGTTGTTAACGGTGTTCTCCCCCATTGCAGGCGCCGTACAGCACGGTGAGCTACGAGATCATCGGGGACGGATCAGCTCCGTCCTACTTCTCCATCAATCCGGACACGGGAAACATCCAGATCAGCCGAGACATCAGCACGGACTTCACCACGACGTACCAGGTGGGTAAATGGACACAGAGACAGTCAGCCACTGTCAAACACAGACGCACAGAGTCAGATAGACACATCAGCATTTATGTAGTCATGATATGAAGTACACTTACACAATACACACATACAAAGCCAACATTTTGACATACCTGCTGAATGAAGCTGGCAGGCAGCTAACCAATCTCCCCACCTAGATCCGCATGGTTGGCGGTGATACCGGCCTCATGAACATAACCGTTGTGACAGTCAATCAATCAATCAATCAATCAACAAATCAATCACACAACCTATTAATCAATCAATATAACCAATCAATCATTCAACCAGTCACTCAATTAATACACGTAGATCCGCGTGGTTGCCCGTGACGGCGGCTCTCCGCGTCTGATGGACACGACTGTGGTGACGGTGAACGTGAACCGCAACCTGAAGCCACCCGTGTTTGAGATCACAGACTATCGGCCTGAGATACTTGAGACACAGGATCTCGGCGTCGCCTTCCTGAGAGTCACGGCACGCGATGATGACACTAAGGTGGGAGGACATCCTTGTTTTCATTTTTGATTGCTGTATAATTATAAGTCTTACCAGATAAAAGAGATCTTTAAAGCTTCCAAAATAGGTATAAATCACTATTATAGCACACATTGCTGACTGAGTTATGTAATTGTTTCGTGAGTACAACAAGGAGCAGTACTTGGTGCGTTCTGCAGTGCTTTAATGCTTGATGTCATTTTCACAAAGTCATGGACTATTTGTGGTGCAGGTCATGCCGTGTCCTTTACAGCAGTAAGTCATGGATTTGCCACATACATCTAAAAATTGCAATACTGTTTTGCTGTAGCGTCCGTATAACGAGGAGCGGTACTGGCTGGTGGGCGAGCCACGGGTTCTGCAGTACTTTATGATCGACACGGTGACAGGCGACGTGTCGCTAAAACGCTCCGTGCAGGACGACCCAGATAAACTCAGCACGTACTTTGTAAGTAGATACTTCATAGCAGATATTGATAGTTATATTATTCAATACTTTGTAATTTACTCATCGTTCTTGCTTATTAGTCCTGAGTACCTGAAATATGAACATTTTTCACACTTTCTTGTAAACAGATGTTATCTGTCTTTTTAAAGGCAAATTCAATAAGAACCGGAGCCAGGAGCATAGTTGGCGTTATTGTCAGATATAACACTGAATATGACAAGCCAAATATGCATGGGATATTATAATTGAAAAACAAAAATAACGCAAAAGGCTTGTGAAAGTCTTGCTTATGATACTGGACAAGCAACATATAAAGGTCTTTCTAATATAGAAACAATATTTTCATCACGCTGCCATCCTTGCAGTTCCGCGTGATGGCGAGCGACGTCTCGGGCATCTACAGCAAGAACAGCACGAACCAAGCAACAGTGGGCGTGCTCGTCAAGCGCAACACGGTGGCGCCACGTTTCATGGGCGAGCAGCCGTACACCGCGCTCATTGAGCAGGGCCAGGCCGCAGACATGACCGTGGTCAGCGTGTACGCGCAGGACGCAGACGACAGCGTGAGTGCACGGTCCACGGGGAAGTGGTTTTTTAAAGAAGTGTTGTTGTCGGAGAATGTACACTTCTCTCATCCTGGGTTCCTTCGTTCATGATGTAAACAAGAATTTTAAGATGCCATTAGGAACCAGTAGAACTCACTTTTGGCGAGGCTTTCGTTCTTGTCGCAAAAACTTCTTCATGCCGAATGACATTCGGCCTGAAGAAGTTCTTGCGATAAGAACAAAAGCCTCGTCAAAAGGTAGTTTTACTGGTTCCTAATGGCATCTTAGAATTTTTGTTTATAAGTATTTTTGTGTTTTTTGTTGTTGCTACCTAGGGTCACTTTACGGAAGGAATCTTTCAAGATTCGCTTGACAATCAGGTAAGTAAGTAAATAGCAAGTACATTGGTAATGGTCAACAATAGCGCAGTAATGTAGTGTTTCCCTATGATCATAAAGTAAGCTACGTCATTAAGCCAAGGTAATATTGCTATGTCACCAATGTGCATCGTATTTTCCTGATTCTTCATAGGGGAGCTTCAGTTAGTGAGACCATATTGGAGAAATGTCAGCTTGTTCATAAACATTGTTATCAAGTACATTTGCCTTTGACATTTCAGTCTCCATTCAACATGGTGCGTTACGACCTGATTGGTGATGACTCGGCCCCAACCTACTTCAGTCTGAACTCCACGTCGGGAGCCATCTCAGTGAGGCCCGGAGTGAACCTGCCGCTAGACAAAGAAATCATGTACACGGTCAGTACCCTCATCTTTCAATGTGTCTATAACGTCTAGTTTAATCAGTATTTAAGTTTGCATTACTTTCATCAATATGGGTGTATAGAGCGGATATACAGTAGGCAAAAGCAATGCCTTATGGTAAGAAAGGGAAATGTGGTTTTATTTCTAGCATACTTGATTAAACATTATATTATTATACAAAACTTTACTATAAACCATGATCTTATTACTTTGCCTATGTGATGCAAGATCTACCGATCAAACGTCTTGAGTGTTCAAATACTTTTTAACAGAATTTAAAGTCTCATCACAGTCCCTAAATGATATCACCACCTTCATATTGGTACACATGTCCCTCTAGCTGCGTGTTGTTGCGCGCGACGGCGGATCCCCGGCCCTCTCCTCCACTGCCACAGTGGAGATCGAGGTGCAACGGAACCTCAACTCCCCACGCTTCACCTCGGCGCCCAGCAGTGTCAACGTCCCCGAGATCGCCCCAGCAGGAACCCTGGTCACCACGGTTACAGCCGACGACGATGACTCGGCTGTGAGTTAATGCACACAGGGCTAGATTCTGACTTAAATAGAGCTCTTGCAGGAGGTTTTGTAATTGCTACTCTCCTTTTGTATCTTATTACTCCCTTTTTTGTAACTTACTACTCTCCTTTTTGTAACTTACTACTCCCCTTTTGTAGCTTGATACTTGTCGCTCCCCAAAAAAGAAATCCTCATATGTGGGAGACTCAAGTGACTGCTTTTAGATATAATTATCAAATTCTGGCAGCCATTTTTAATATTGTGAAAATATGTTTCTCACTTAAGGGAGCTAGCATTTTCAAGCAGCCTCACCCCCACACACCCCCACAAAAAAAATATCAAATTGGTTTTTGCCCCCCCCCCCCCCCTCATAGTTTTTTCATACCCACCTTGGGCTGTGATAAATGATAGCCCATTAATAATGGTGTTATAATCAATTTTAACAGATAATCTGCCCACTTTCTGCTATTTTCCAGGCCCCCAACAATGTGGTGTCCTACTCCATCTCTGGTGAAGGAGACGCGGCCAATTACTTCTACGTGCACCCCACTGAGGGACGGGTCAGTCTGCTGCGGTCAGTCCAAGAGTCTGGACGCTCATCCTATCAGGTAACCAGGGAACTTCAGGCTCACGGTTCATTCGTTTGAGTTTTCTTTTATCATCCATTTCACCAATATGCAAGGAGACATACACCAGTTCGTTTCAATATAGAAGGGTTCCGCTAGCTTTCAAGTATTTAGAAGTCAATCCCAGAATTACATTCCCCAATTTGTGAATACATCTTGTTAAATTACATCATACTTATATAATTATACTGGAGAATGTCATATATCATATGAGTCCCGCTTGGGCCAACAGTTATTACAAAATTCAATTAATATGTAAATCAAAACACAACAGACTACAATCAATGATGCCTCTGCACCCTGTAGGTGAACGTGGTAGCGACCGATGGTGGCACCCCGCCTCGCTCCACCACATCTCAGGTCCTGGTCACCATCCTGCGAGACGAGGGCGAATTACGCTTCTCGGCGGAGGAATACGCCACTAGCATTAGCGAGAATCGACAAGTCGGAGAGGTCATCTACACTGTGCAGGCCTCGCCAGGCGTAAGTCACCCAAGATTAGTTTTGTTCTTATGTACTACCTTTTGTGTTTCTAATGAATGATGATTTTGGTTTGTAGTTAGGATCAGGGTGTGAGTATGCACATTTCTCATATTCAGGTTTATGTTCATTAGTGTTTCTTCTCTTTCTGTACAGTGCTGGCAATGCCAGGCGTGAGTCGGCCAAGACTAGTTTTGGCATTTTGTACTGCTTTTTGTGATTTTAATGGACTTTCACTAGTTGGACTTATCATGGTAAAGGCAAAAGTGTATGTATTTTGTGAAGTTTCACTTCACCTGTGTTAGTTCCTGTCTTTCTGTTGGCCAAGACTTTTTTAGTGCTGTAAGTCATTCAGCACTCTTTGGTGTTTATGATTGAATGTGTCAGTGTATTGCAATTATAGTAGGTTTGTTGTGACTACTTCCATCAAGTCAGCACCAGTCATAATACAGCTAATGTTCTCTTTCTAAACCATTCATGTTGTAACATGGGCTTGCAAGTATTGTTGTTAACCTATCATTTTTTAATACCATCTTGAAACACCAAATTAGGGTTATCGTGGAGGAAATTGGCACAGAGTTTTTATTGGGAAATCTTAATCAGAGTAGAAGCATTTTCTTTGTCACGTAAGTACTTTAGGTTCAACCATTAATATGTGTCCTGAAACACAACTTAAAGCACCTATCATAATCAAGATGGCTATCTTTTTCCAAAATGGCCACAAACATTTTAATAATTGCGCATCTTTTTTGTGCTACTATGAATATGATAATGAAATTAGTGTTCAAACAAATTTTTTGAGGATGAAGAACAGGAAATATTATATTTTTATAGTAGGTGTGATTGTTGTGGATATCGTAGCCAGTTTAACTCCATTTATGTTTGTGCATGGGCCCATTTTTAGTAGTTTTGGTTCTTGTGTGGAGTAAGTGAACTAAACCCTTTTTTAAAGTAATGTTTATAGTCCAAACCTAGGTTTTTCAATGTCAACTTGGTAAAATAGCCATGGATAAGTAAGTGGGATCAAGTTTTAAGATTTCCTCCTATGATTGCCGAGACCGATAGAAATATATATTCAGAGAAGTGTCTGTTAGAATTGCACAGCTTGCATGAAAATCTGATATATATTAGGTTTGTAGCCATATATACACATAATCCGTTTTGGCTACAACAAACATTATATCAGATGAAAATAGATTATTACAGATATTTTTCCATCTGCATTGTATATGCAGTCTGTATATACACACGTTATTAACTTTATGCACTCTTGGTGAATCGTAGAAAATGTGGGAACACACTTTTTGAACACTTTTCTTTGAGAGGCTGATAGTTTTTATACAGTTGGACCTGTTTATTTTGACCTCTGTTAAGTGGAATTTATGGAAATAACTAAAAACAAATAGAAAGTCCTTTTTACGTTACTTAACATTATGAGCCTATCTGATGCACAGAAATTTTGGAAAATAGTCTTTTATTTTCAACTTTTGTGACATTACTTCTTTCAAGTTAAACTTAACAGGTCCAACTGTATAGAATTAAGCACCTTTTACTGTTACTTTCATATAGTTGTAGATATTTTTATACTAGTTTTGTTATTCTTACATTAATCATTTCCAAATCCTATAATTTCCATTCCTTCATATCTCACTATTTCTCTATTTTTCTTTGTAGGGGAACAGTTCAACGGTAAATTGTTTGGTCTCACTAATATTGCTATCTAGCTTACACATTAGAATTTAAATTTCGATATAAATTTCTCTAAAAAGTAGTATACCCTGATCATGCATTGGTAAGTATTTGCACCTGTTTGCCATTTCTCTGAAATTATTCTTCATTATAGGCAAATTCAACAGTACAATCTGATCCAAATTCCAATGTAAAAAATGCAACCTCGAATACCTTGGTAAGATGTTCTGGACTTGATAGTGATATTTGCAGAATGAGCTAGTAAATGGTCACAGACCATATAGAGAGTAATGGATGCTTGGTACGTGCTTGTAGTAGAGTAAAATGTCGATTAATATATGCATATAACAGGATTTTTTTTTTGCTCATGGTGATTTCAGGTTTATGTGGATTAATTTGAAGCATTTATTTTTGAAAGTTGGAGACTTTCCAGCAGATGTGTGTTGGCTTGTGGTAGAGGATAGGTGGAGATGGAGTAGAAACTGTGCACATTCATTGAACATTGAGATCAAAATGATATTTATGGCTTTTTGATTGATCAATCTTGAAGACTAATTGCCGGCAGCTCGAGAGTTACTTGAAAGTGGGGGTCCATGTGTCCAAATGTGGACCTGGGAGATGTTACTGCTAATATATAATGGTAGAGACACAGAAAACTTACTAAGGGCATATACTATCGTGTGCAATCAACATCTGCGCAGATGCCAGCAAAGGTGGACTTTTCCTCCAGAATGTAGCAGGATATGCATTTAGTAAGTTTACTATGTCTCGAGCATTGTTTTAGTCTTCAAGATGAAAAATGTCTTCATCATGTCATATTGTGGATTTGGGGAGGATGCACAAAATAAGGTGCGGAATTTATTTTCCATAAAAGCTGTTAAATGAGTGTGTACAAACATAATGTGACAGCTTACTTTGGGCGAGCAGTATTTTTTAGCTTCCAGCCTGCAGTAGGCACCACCATAGCAACAACAAAACAGTATTTAGTCTGAATATTATTCAAAAACACTAGGTGCGTTTGAACACTTTGCCTATTATTGACACATGCTTTACTATTAGAAAATATAATCCAAATCAAATCAAAGGAACTTTATTGCATGGTACATAGGGACATCTTGCAGTAAAGTTTTAACAATACATGTGAGTGCTTGTGATTGTAAATGTTATTGTCTGTTTGTCATTTTGTCTGTATTAGGGAGAGCAAAAATGGGGTCTTGGATGATGTGAAATTGTAGGAATGAGTTGAAATACATGTATGAGTGGTTTTGAGGCACTGGCTAATAACGTTGGATTACAGCTGGCATCTATGTGATGCGTAAAAAAAATGGCATGGTCGAGTAAAGGGAATTCTGGGTAATGTCGTCAAACGCACTGTGTGAACAATATTTGAGGAAGAAGACAGCATTATGCATGATTCAGTACTTGATACACAGTTTTAAACATTTTTCGATATTAGAAACAAATAACAATTAGAAAATTCCTTAAATTATCATTTCGGTAAGTAATTATAAAATGGGGGCTAGCAATCATCATTTAATGGTCTATTTGTGAAAAATAAAGAAGCAAACTATGAAAAAACAGTCATGCAACTGTTGTCAGTGATCTGCTGGGGTTTGATGCCGAGATTGACGTTTAAGCACGCTTTGATTGCTGCCATGATATAGGTGAATGTGGAGTACACGCTGGTGGGACTGAGCAACGCACCAGACTACTTTGCTGTGAACCGGCAGACGGGAGAAGTGAGCATCCGCAGTGACCTGAGAGACGACCCTGTCCGCCAGCTCTCATACAGGGTGAGGTCAATTCAGGTTTTGTTAAATAGGTGACAAGTTGGCTATATCAGAATGCCGTGAAATACGTGCATGAGAATATTTGAGAGCCCATCTTCAGGTCGTGTTTTAGTGGCTGTGTTTTTTATGCCTTCTGTGAGAACTATGTGGTGTTGGGTGTGACAGCAGACAAATTCTCCTATGGTTAGAAGGATAACCGTAGTTATTTTATATAGGATGAGTTGATGTCCAATATTTGACTGTTTATGTACTTAATACATGTATGTACATTGAACTAAATTTATACACTAAGCTTGAAGGTTTGTAATTACAAAAAATAGTTCAATTTGTAAGTTAAACAATTTTTTATAGACCTTTAAGAAATAGAATACAGCTTTTTAAAAACTGCTGATGAATATAGTCTAATGCTTAAGTCACAAAGCTCGACCGATAAAGTTCCGATGCTCTAGCGATGCAATTTTTGGCTGGCACCGGCCGAGCTCCTGGAGCGTAACACCGCATCGGTGGCAGCACGCAGAAAATTTAATTTTGACGTTTAAATTTTACGTACTGTCACCGATCTCTCCCATCGCAGTCCGATCCTTACTGCATCGGAATACGCCTCGGCTGGTGTACGACTGACTATTGGCCGGGGCCTATTGCAACAGCACAATTCCTGGAATTAATGTCTCACCGATGAACTACAGGGCATTGGATGGCGAACAGCAAATATGCAGCCGGCGATCTGCAAGTGGTCAGCCAGTGATTGGAAACCACATTAGAGATTGGCCACTACCTGTAAAACATTAGTTGATGTCCGGCGGACCACTGCCGGTAGTTGCTGACATGTCGGTCGAACAAAATTGACCTTTTCAAACAGACACCATACGGACATCAGCTGGTGTTTGTTTCGTAGCCCGTTCACGTCACCGAACTATACCGCCGATGAGGGATCGGAACTCAGTAACAATAAAAAAATCCACCAAGCTCCACAGATGCCGGATATATTGTGACTTACGTATACGGGGGGAAGAAATGGAAAATGCTTAATGAAGTGTGAGACATTTTCTTGCCAACAGATTTCAGTGATGTTTTACTTTGATACTTTACATAGATTCAGCTTTTCACTGTTACTTAAATTTGCAATATATTTCCAGTTCAGCTTAGATTTTGGATTCTCCTACCAGTCTTTATTTACATACGTATTTTTAAAGTCAAACGCTTGAAACGTGCAAACTCTACTTCTGGGATTCCCAAACTAATGTTGATTGAAGAATATATTACACATGTGTTTCAATGATAAACCATGTTGTAGCTGATGTTGCGTGCTGTGTATGCGGGTGTCAGCACCCAGACGGCCACCTCCTACCTCACAGTGGACGTGAGACGTAACGACAACTGGCCAACGTTTGACGAGAGTGAGTACCGCGCAGAACTGATGGAGAACTTCCCCCTCGGCGCCAGCATCCTACAGGTCACTGCAGCATATTACTTAACTTTATCAACCAATGACAAAATAGATACTTAATCATTGCGTACTCACACAAAGAACTGTGTTTTTTTTCAATTGTATTGGATATGTATTACAGAAAATATTTAGCAGAATGTATGTTATGGATTTATTTAGCAATAATTGTCATAGAGTAAATCTTGTAAGGTTTTGTGTGTGTTGGTCATGATGACAGTGACATTTTGGGTTATTGGCAAGTTATAACTGACGTATAATTTACACAGTATAGGGAAACCATCCTGGAAGCCAACTTAGATGCTATCTTGGATTTTTCACATCAAGAATGGAAATTATCCTGCAGCCATAATAATCATTTGTATTCACTAGGTGTGGGTTGAGATGAAGTCTGCCATGACATTCTCACCTACACTATGGTCCCCAAACCTGGAGATTGCCGACTCTATCTTTTACTTGAATTAGATTAAAACATCTGAATGGTCAATTGTATGATCATATTGATTTAATTGATGATCATTTGTATTCACTAGGTGTGGGCTGAGATGAAGATCTCCATTACATAATCACATGCAGCCTGGTTCTCAACTTTGAGGACATAGAACTTACTTGAGTTACATCTGAATGTTCAGCCTATAATCATATCGATATGATTATTCCATAGGTTGTGGGTCGAGATGCAGATCGCCATGACGTTCTCACGTACAGCCTGGTCCCCAACCCCGAGGACACGGAGCCGTCCATCTTCTACCTGAACCCGGCCACCGGAATCCTCACACTGAAGAGAGTGTGGCCTAACGCAGAGCAGACAGAATACAGGGTGAGGCTGATACTTACTACATTTATTCCTACTATCATCCTATATTTTGAGCTATGATTTTATTATATCATAACTGATTTTTATGATACTTACTGCATGTGACGTGAAAAGGACATAGGTTTTGTGATTGAAGCCTGTCAGGTGTTTGATGTGAGTTATTAGGTGTGATTTTCAAAATCAATGAATTTTTGATACTATTTATATTAATGTCTCAATCTTTGAGAAATCATTACTCGTATAATCATATTGTTTTTCCACCCAGTTTAACATCATGGCACGTGACAATGGCGTTACCAAGAACCACATGGTCAGCGCATAGGTTGGCTTCATCCCTGACCGCATTTCTGGCTTCGACAACAGCCATGAACCATTGTGTCTACCTTGTAATCTCAGTAATATCTCTATGTTTCAGAAAGAGAAGCCATCACCAAATAGCAACAAACTAGAGGGTACAATTTATCATCTAAATCAAGGGGTTGACTCCTTGAAGTCAAAGAATTTGGACAGTGTACATATGAATGCATACAACTGCCTCTAATATACAATAATTCTAATGCAATTGTCATTTAGTTCAACATCATGGCAACAGACAACGGCGTCCCGCCCAAGAACCGCACGGTGGGTGCCTACGTGCGCTTCGTGCGGGACCGCGAGCCGCGCTTCGACAACCTGCCGAGGCAGGAGGAAGTGTCGGAGAACGTGGTCAACAACACGGTGGTGTACAGTGCAGCCGGACGCGACGACGACAGAGAGGTGGGCAAGGGGATGGTGAACCTTTATATTTCGACCAGCCAAAGGACTCGTCTAGTCTTAAGTGGTCTCAATATAGAGGTGGTCTCTTTATGGAGGCTCGCAGTGATCTCTTTATGAAGGCTTGGGACCACAAAAAATGGTAGTATTATAGATGTGTTTATAATTAGAGGTTCTACTGTAGTGTAGATTGACAGGACAATGTTATGAACATTGGGGTTAACAATGATAGCCAGATCTGTGTTTAGGAGGACGCTTATCACTGATACTGCAAGTGTTCCTGCTTGAAAAATAATGTAACCTGGGTTGGTCCTAGCGTTTATGCTTCTTGTATTGTGGAAATGATAAGCTTTCATATCTTGTGCTCTTTCATACTGTGACCTGCATGTTTGTGCCTTCCAGGGTTCGCTGCGTTACGGCAGCCTGGTGTCTGTTCCCGCCTCCACGTTCTTCCACATCGATGGCCAAACGGGTGAGATCCGGGTGAGAGACGCGGCCGGACTCAAGGCAGACGCAGCGTTCTTCTACAGGTAGGTGCAGGGATCATCTACGGGAATCTCCTTCACACTGTACCTATATCCACTGTGACAAATGTCCCCCCATGAAATAAGTTATGCCATTTAACTGGAATATATTTAGAAATTTTTGACACAGGATTGTGCAAACATAGCGCGCACAACGTTTAGAATGTTAAAAGTAATTTTAATCAAGAAATTCGTTCGCTAGATAATAAAAAACGTTAAGAATGATGAATGGACGTGTTTGGTAGGATGTAAACATACTTGATAACACTTCTACACATATAATAAAAAGACATTTTGGATTGATGGCAACAATACATCGTTTTACTGGATGGGAGACACACAGTTGTGTTCTAAAGTTGTATCAAATAGACAAGTATGAGCAAATGAATGTGGTAATGAATTCTGTTAGACAATGCTGACGCGACAACGGGAACTGTGCCATTTTTTTGAATGTGAAACCACCTAAGATCATTTATCATCCTACCCTCTGGCTAGTCTCACAAAGGATGTTCACACTCATGTTAAATATATGCACAGTCTTCCTTCTTACTATGCAATATATGAAAATCCTTAAGTTTTTAAAATGTTTTATTGTGTATTTGAAACCAGTTTCAAGGTAACAGCCTCCTTTTCAATTGAATTTTCATATATTGCATGGTAAGAAGAAAGACTACATATTTAACATGAGACCACATGCAGTTTACCGTATAAACTCGATATTAGATAATGTTTACACTGTTTTCTCTTGTGTTTGCAGACTGCCTGTCCTGGTGTGGGACACGGCTCGCCCCGAGAAAACCGCGACCGCCACGTTCACAGCGTCGATCTCGCGCAACGAGAATGGGCCGGTGTGGGAGCAGACGGAATACCGCGTTGACGTCAATGACCGATACGGGCTGGGGCAGGAGGTGGCACGGGTCAGCGCACGTGATGCAGACAAGGTCAGGATGGCTGCAGTGTTTGGTAGAAATGCCAATATTGTAGAAACTTGTTATTTTGAAGCTGTATGGAGAACAGCGATATGATTGTGATAGTAGACAATATTCTAGATAATCAACTAAAACATGCTCATAATGTAGTTGAAGGAGTTGAACTAAACTTGTAATGAAAAAAAAAATTCGAGATAAGAAATATTGAGATGATGAGTCTCTACTGTAAATATAAACAGGATGAGAGTATTTCAGATTTTTTTTATTGATTTGTGCTTTTTAGTTCGATTATTTCTGCTGACTGTGTTTTTGTAGATCGACAGTTTTAGCTCAGTTCTGTTTGATCTCTATTGAAGATTATTTCAAAAACAATTAGAAGCATAGGTCATTAGAAACAGTAGAAGCTTGAACAAAAACAAAAGTCAATCAGGCAGTACCTGTGCCATGGAGCACTGATTTCTAACCTTCCTGTTTCCATTTGCCATTTAGAATGCTTGAACTTTCACTTTTCAGTCCAATGACAATCCTCTCTGAGTATTTTTACAGAACGTGTCACAACTTTTACCTCTTGTAGACCTATATGCCATTATTGTATAGATTTCACTTAGTGAGTACTGTTTCCGTTTCAGACTGACATACTGAAGTACGAGCTGACAGGCAGTACCCGGGCCATGGAGTACTACTACTTGAACCCGCAGTCGGGCATCATCACTCTCAAACGCCTGCTCACTGACGCCACACACACCACTGATGAGGTATGTGTAGGCACAAAACATTCTACATTATACATCCATTGGCAAATCTAGGTTTTCTGAAGGGCTGGGGGTTTGAGTGATAAATAAGTGTGCCACAAAATCTTTTTGTGCACCATTCGGTCACTGTACCATAATTACAACATTTGTAGATAAAGGAGTTTCTCAGTCCAAACGGGCAAGAATTCGTTGGGACAAATGCTACAAACCTGCTCAAACAGATCCAACAAGCATCCTGGCTTCTAGCAATGAATTTTACATTTTTCTAATATCACTTTGATATGCTGATGACAGATCCAGCTGTTAGAGTGTGATCAGTTGGTTCATGAGGAGGCTAAAAGTATTATTTGCATCATCATAATGGTAGCCGAAAAGCACTACTGAGAAAACGGCTGTTGTGGTCTTGGGTTTGAATCTTCTCGTGATCCAACTGATCACACCTATGACATCCACAGATCCAGCTGCGCGTGCGTGACCAGTCGGTGCCTGAGAAGACTGCAGAGGCGCGTGTTTACGTGACGATCGCGCGCGACACCAAGCCGCCTGTATTTGAGAATGCACCATACTCCGTCGCCGAGCTCAGCGAGAACGTTGCCGTGGGCATCGTCATGGAGACCAAGCCGGCTGCCGTGCGCGCCCGTGACGACGACCTCGTCGGCAGGGTCATGTGAGTCAATGTTTGATATTTCACACACTGTTTACATATGACACCAGGGTACAAGATCAGAAATAGCCACCACACAGTTGGCCGCTGCTGATGTCAGCCAGGGCCAGCTGGTTTACAGTGTGATGGAGAGGCTACTCTTTTAGGGATGCCATGTTAACTTAATTAGGAGGGCTATCACTTATCATGGCACAAGGACGATGGTTCAGAAAAACTCAACTTAATGCTAGTTGGGGGTTGGGGGGCGTAAAATCTGGAGTGCATTTAAAGGCTTAAAAAATGGTCAGTTATTGTAGGGGAGGGAGCCTGAAATTTTCAAACGAATTTGAAGGGAGGGGGCGCTGAAAATCACACAAAAGTTTCATTTCTGAAAATCATACATAATTGATTTTCTACATATAATACTCTCTCACATCTTTCTACCAAGCATTGATTCCTTCTTTCATATTCGCCTCCCCCCACGGGCCATAATGTATGAATTACAAGCACACTTTCAGGATCATACCTTACATGCTTTGTAGTGGATATTGACCACACCTCTCATTATTGAGCGGAACTGACTGTTCCAGGTATGAGGTGATTGGCGACTATCCCGCCCCGGACTTCTTCTCCATCCACCCAGACAACGCAGAGCTGAGGGTGAAGAAAGACCTCAAACTGGACAGTCTCAAGGCAGATAACTACAAGGTGAGGGGATAGCAAGAGAAACATGATAGCTATATAGTTGATTTGTTATGTATATAGTTAAAACGTGTTGAGAAGTCTACATGTATGGCAAGGCCTACATGAATATAGGTGTGTGAATTATGACTGTATATGTGGACAACCATGCCATGTCAGAATTAACCATGATTTTGATACATGTAGATGGAAAGAAAAACATTCCCACTGAAATGTAACTTTCTACATATAAATATGGGTGATATTGAAACAAAAATAATCCCTTTTTCACCTAATGCTGTTTTACAACCTAGTTATTCCACAAAACAAAAACAAATTTACCTTTTCTGCATTGTGATCAGTACATTAATATCCTGGTTAAAAACAACAACTGAATACAAATACATGGATAGTATAACATCTACTACAGATTGAATTACATTACATAAGATATATTGCATTATTGCTCTGAAAGATGAGAACATTTTGCTCCAACAGTTGAAGCTGGTGGCATACGACTCGATGTACCCCAGCAACCAGGCCACGTCCGAGGTCACCATCTCTGTGACCCGCAACCCCAGCGCCCCGTGTTCCTGGATGAGACATACTCGGCAACTATTGACGAGAAGATCGGACTCGGGGCGAGTGTGATCATTGTGAGGGCCAGCGACCAGGACCAGGTAAGGGACAGTCATCAGAATTGTTTAGCATACAGAAGGTATATAAATGAACCTGAGATTTAAATAAGACATCTTTGTAAAAGATGTGTACTTACTCTGTGTAACCATCGATGAGAAGATTTGGCAGTGAGGGCCAGTAACCAGGATCAGGTATTTATCTTTTTTTTCATGTAATTTCATTAGTTATCATGATCCAGAAGTATCCGATAACCCGTAGAGGGTTATCACCCCTCTTTGAAGAGGGGTGATATACCATGGTTATCATGCTTGTTCTCAGCCGAACTACTTTTTCAAATTTTTTATAAAACAGTGTTGTAATTGTTTAGAAATGAATGATAAATACAAAACCAGGTTGTGCAACATGAATTATTTTATCAGGATTCGTTCTTGTTACACATCAGGCTCCGCCCTTCGGGCTCGCCGTGATATGCCCAAAGAACTCACCTGATAAAATAATTCATATTGCAAACTCACCCGGTTTTGTCTATTTATGGTAGTTTCTCATTTTTTGTTTGTTTTTGTTTTTTCTGTTTCTGCTGCCTTATAATCGAAAAACAAAGTCCTATTTTTAGTGAAGAATCAAATTTTTAAATTTATTTAGACATGTTTTGACATCTCTAGTGTCCTTTTTAACTTAATTTAAAAAATATAGAATATTACAAAATCAAACAACAATGCCAATCATAAATTATACCAGTAGACGCCCACCACTCCTTGCTCTGAGAGATACATCTCATGGTAGTTTCTCAGTTTTGTATAACATAGATCAATCACTATGGGGCAAGATACGATAGAAAACTATTATTGATGAGAAGATGACTGTGTTGCCAGTGTCATGGTGCAAACGTTACATTGATAGAAAACAACTATTGGCAATGACATTAGACTGAGTCAGTCTTCACACCGAGGATTAGCCATTACAGTGCAAACATGAGAATATTAAGCTTGGTTAATTTATGATGAAAACAGATGACGAAATCTATGCTTTATAAGTCTGCATAATATACATTTTTACGTATGAAATGTTTATTTCAGGACTCGCTTTCGTATGCTCTGGTGGAGGACAGTGAGTGGTTCTACATGAACTCTGAGACGGGCCTCATCAGCACGCGCCAGTTCCTCACAAACACAGACATCAAGGAGTTCAACGTGAGTTTTATTTAGTCACTGCTCTACATTAAGATTTGAATCTTTTTGTTCATCCATCAAGTGGAGATCAAACTTACTTGTCCAATTCCAAATGCACTTTTACATACAAGAAAAATCATGAATGTTACGCTGAGCCATTCAAATCTATTAAGTGATTTTAAATGCATCAGCAAAATATTGAGTTTTTCAGGCTATTTTTAATTTTATCTGTAAGGATTCAAAAAATTTAAAAATCATGACTATCATCAAAATTATCATGGTAGTTCTAAGTTAAAAGCCATTTCACTTGTCCTGGACAAGTAGATCATGTTTATTGTAGAGCGCAGTCTTTTCAAATAGAATCTTTACCTTCCATTGTTATCGTTTTTTGGCCTTCCGCCTGTCATCTTGATATAGATAATAAAGAGATTCTACTGTTCTCCTTGATATCACCAATGTACCTTCATCTATCGATAGTTGATGGTGTCTGTATCTGACTCGGGCATCCCATCCAAGTCAGTGACCAAGGCGGTCAGTGTGATGGTCATGCGCGATGAGTTCGCACCTGAGTTCACCGAGACGAGCTTTGAGGCAGACGACGTCAAGGAAGACGTGGAGGTCGGAACGCGCGTGTTCACGTTCACAGCACGTGACCAGGATCTCAAGGTATGGAATAAACACCTGGTCCCATAGGGCATACGGGTTAAATGATTGGTCCGTACAGACATTTGTGTGGTTTTATATGGTTTTGGGTGTGATTTCAGATAGACTACATCACACATCATATAGCTTAGCTTATACAGCAGCAAGGCCATATCAAAACACTTTCCTCACATCTTGACATTTTTTCAAAACTTTAGTCTCACATATTGGTGTTGGAAATTTGCTGAAAATCAAGCTGGATCACAGGGTTGGTTCTTGCGAAAGTTTTGAGCTCTACCAGAATTTTCCCTAACCTACTGTAGTGCCTTTAGAAAGCAGAATATGAAATATATATATTTTTTTAGGGTGCTTATTTTTTCCACTGATACAATAAAACTGAAACATAGTCAATAAAAGCAGATGCAGATTTACAATGAGACATAATCTTGAATGAGAGACCGAGTATTGATGCAATATCCCCTGTTTTGCAGGGCCAGCTGCGGTTTGACGTGATCGGCGACGCCCCGGGACCGGACTTCTTCTCTGTGGCCCAGGACACGGGGACCGTCACTGTGAAACAGAGTCTACTCGACGGATACGCACCATACTACACAGTACGCCAGAATATCATAATTTGCACCTTTAGTTTTAAAATCTTGAACAAAATGATTCCCCCAAAATCTCTGAGAACAATCTGTTTGAAACTCTTGTATACATATGTACATGTATTGAGTATGTGTCATATTACACTTTTCTTTTTTCCAACGACAGTGTGATATATTGTCATTTTTAATGTTGTTAGTGTTCTGAGACATCAAGTACCGGTAAATACAATTCTGTAGATGAAAATTTTACAGTGGTATTGATAATGTAGTTATACATACAACATCCATTCCAATCTGTCCCAGCTGCTGTGAACTTCAGTGTACAACAGATATGCACAAATATTGCACAGTACCCCAGTAAATAATAATATACGTGGCCTAAAATTGTCATCAAAATGATTTCCCAAAAATCTCTGAGGCTGATGTCACCCTTTTAATTACCATGCAATGATTATTTAACAACACCTCTTACTCCTACTGCTTAACAACGGTACAAACTTGGCATGTCTGCAGCTTCGCGCGTCTGTGTACGACTCAGCTCACCCTGAGCGCTCGGCCGAGGCCACCCTCACGGTGCCCGTGATCCGGAACGTGAACGCACCCAAGTTCGTGGCTGACAGCTACGAGGCAACACTGGTAGAGAACGTGGCCGTGGGACGCAGCATTCTCACCGTCCGCGCAGACGACCTTGATGGGGTGAGTCCACAAAATTTTTATACATTGTGGAGGTTGTCTTTGTCTTGCAATGTCCTAGAGCACCCCATATTGTATTAGAATTTTGTGACCCAGCTGTCGGACAAGGCCGACATTTTGGATGGGGCGAGTGAAGATCATTGCAAGATCATTTTAGAGTGGCTTGCTTTTTTAGGGAGTATCTTTGATCCTTAAGTCAAAAATAGACTTGTTTTGAACCATCACCGAACAATGTTACTAGTTGTTGAGCTGTTTTGTGTTCCTTTACCCAGGACCACATCACGTACATGCTGTCGGCGGAGGATAACGCCCTGACCTACTTCTTTGTGACCCCTGACACGGGCGTGCTACATCTCAAGACGAGTCTGATGGACGACAAGACGCGAGCCAAACAGTACAGGGTAAGACACCCCAACTTCTACTGCTAACTCATCTAGCATTATTGTTGTTTTCAGGTAATGGAAAAAAATCAGAACTAAGGGATTATTTCCAAAAGTGTTGAATGTATTTTTATGAAATTTTGTCAGTTTACGCCTAAAAACCTCTCCTGATATCTGTGAATCTATTTAAATCTATTAAATCTGTCTCAAATCTATTTGAAAGCAACCGTTCCGATTCTTATGGTCACTCGACCCACAGTTCTCCCTTCGTGCAAAGGACAAACAATGAAGAAGTGGTGCAAGATGTCGCATGATGATGACTATTTGCATATCTGCCCACAGTTCTCTGTCCGTGCCAAGGACAACCGCTCACCGGAGCGTTACGCCGACGCCATCGTTCTGGTTCGTGTGAACCGTAACGACCAGCTGGCAGAGTTCCAGGGAGAGCCGTACTTCACGGATCTGTCCGAGTCAACGCCAGTCGGGGGATTCGTGTTCCAGGTGGTGGCCAGGGACAGGGACATACAGGTGGGTGAAACAAGGAGGTGCTCTGAATTAGCTAGTCGACAATGTAGCTATTGATTTTACATGCGATATGACATTGCACTTCTTTTGTAGGTTATTAGTGAATAGGAAGTGCAGTTTGAAATATGATATGAAAAACTATGGACAAAATATGTTAGTACAATTCTGTTATGGTCATGGAGATCCCTGGTCATCAGGGACAGTGCATCTGTAAGTCTTGGCTAAAATGTGTAAAGTCAGATCTGAAGGACTGGAACCTCCTCAGTACAGCTGGTGTGAGACACAGCCATCTGTCGCCTACCCCAGAAACTGGGACACCTGCAGCAGTTGACAAACAAACCTTTGGATGTAGTAGTATGAGCTACAGGGGAAGACCTAGAGCCTTCTACGTTTACTGTGATGATTTTTGATGGCTGCGGGAAACTTTTTTTTTCTGTTGCAGATTCTAGAACAAGTTTATGCAATATATATACTGCTGTATATTAAATGCACTCTGCAATAGTATGCATGCAACTAAATATGAAATTTTGATTACCCAATATATTTAATTTACATTACGACAGCATTCTACATTACTTAATATGATTGTTCATATTGAATTCAATTCTGTCACTACTTTTATGCTTTAACTGTGTCATGTCAATAGGGTTATTTTGTGCACAAATGCTAATATCACTGTTATGTAGGAAGTTCACTAATTTCTGGTCAATTCTCAGTAAACCACATTTTGCATGATCAATTAATTTTGGCAGGTTAACTTGTAAATACCATTTAGGGATATACGTTAATGACAAGGTCCAATGAGTAACTTTCTCTTTGAAACTAAACGTTAGATAGGTTAAGCTAAATTTACAAACTCTCTTTTGTTCTGCATGTTCACAGATTACTTTACAGCTTCTGGAGTGTCACACATCATGGTAAATTACAACACTGATTTTGTCTTCTCCCTTTATATTTGTATCTTGTTAGTTCAGTTTTGCTTTAGTTTTGGCACAAGTTCCACAATTTATGAATAGCATGTTCAAGTCCTTAGCTTGCATATGTTTTTTTTCTTCATGCATGTGATTACGATACCCTCCAAAGGCAACTGCATCATTCAAAAAAAGATCAAATCCATTGATGCAGTTGCCTTTGATACTCACATTATTTTGTTGTTTTGGTTTTTGATATATTTTGAATGTGTTATCAATGTGAGCTGAATGCATACGTTAAAATCATATTTATATTGATAGTTCATGTTATTTTGTGCCATTGTCTTCATGAATAGCTTTGCATGTAATTGAGTGAAAAAGTAGAGTAATTACATGATGAGTTAATATTTGTTATGAATAACAGGCCTGCTAACTTGTACGACTTAGCTCAAATTCATATAAGATTCATACACAGAATATAAGCATACAACTATGGCATTTTTCAAGTTTCAAGTTTTTCAAGCTTTCCGTTGGAAGTATTTTTAATCGGAGACATTTCATAATTTGGAGATATTCTGGAATAATTGATGAAATTCTTTGAAAATTTTACCCTCGTTGCCATTTTGGTTACTTGCCTTGTCTGTAAGCATGCACTGAAAACCATTTTGGCATCAACATATGACCAATGTATAGGTGTTTTGAAGTCGATGTGCATAAAAGATTGCTTCTGTTTTCAATTTTTTTTAGACAAATCTTAACTGAATGGAAAAAAGTATGAGTTGAGCCTTAAAAATATGTGTTTGAACACTAAGGAGTCCCAGTTGTCTCATGAATCTGGATGGTATGGCCAGACCTGGAATAAACTACAACTCTAAAACAATGAGCCCAGTAATATGTTTCAACAACAATGATGCTTATTTTTGGCTTTCACTAAAATGCGATTTTCTCTGTTACTATTGCACCAATTTTTGCAAACTGTATCTTCCTTTGTAGGCTTTAAACTTATCTATCAATTTTAAATGGTATAAAAGTAAAGACTAATTGCTTGTGAATTTGTCACATCACAGGGCCTGGTTGAATACGGCATCATAGGAGACTTCCCGGCTCCCTACTTCTTCGCCATCAACAACCGCAGTGGAGAGATCACAGTGAGGAACGACCTGAAGGCAGACAAGGCTTTCACATACCAGGTGAGACACACCTCATTTCATAAGTTGAGTTGAATTTGGACCATTTGATAGCTATATAGTATTTCAGTGTTACCTTTTGGTGGTTAGAACTTACTGTAGTCAGAAAAGGCATACCAATTCAAACGAATATCTTTCCTTTCAAAAGTACATCTGTCATTACATATTGTACATGTATTGCAATGTTTAATATATAAAATTTCAGATCCGTGTGACAGCGTATGACAACATCTACCCCAAGCAGACGTCAACAGCAACTATCGAGGTGAGTCAGTTGTTTTTTTCTTCCTGCCTACATATTAACTTTTGACTCACCATTGACTGATGCTGACTTTTAGTTATTTTGGGACAAGCTTTTTCTCCTGCATTGACTGACATCCACTTACACCATGTGCTGTTGCTTGCTGCATAAAAAGTTATAATCTGCATCACCATTATAACCTGAACTGACTGGTAGCCTTTCTTTATAAGATGACATCAGGTGCAGGATGAGGATTAGATTGGAAAGTGCTAATTGTCAGCAGGTCGAGTAACCCTCCATAGTATGCTTATTTTTATTTTAAAAAATACAATGCTCAAAAATGGACGAATTTCTGTGATCCTGCAGGTCATATCCAATATCGGACATGCTTTTAAACCTCGGTCGATGGCTTAGGTAATGGTGCTGCATAATGAGGTGTGTCCTCACTGGACAATGGCATTTGCCAAGTCTCATGACTTTACATTTCACACCAAGTCATTGGCACACTTATTAATCAATTGATCATTTCTCATGTACTTGCATCTCCAGCATGTTCAGCGCACAATGCTAATCCCTTACACAATCACCCACACACTCTTTCAACCCAACAACCTGTATACATAATTAACAGGTAGGTGCCACAGAGCTGTACCCAACTATTTAAAAATGAGTTTGACCAACACCCACGACCAGACCCAACCAGTAATGAAACTCACAACCTTCTGTTTATGAGGCCAACTCCCTGTTACTACTGACTGATCCTATGCCCTGGTTTAGGTGACTGTGCTGCGTAACGAGGCGCGCCCTCGCTGGACCATGTCCGACCCCCTGGTGGAGGTCACCATCAAGGAGCGCCAGCCCGTCGGCACCGAGGTCGCCATGGTAACCGCACAGGACCCAGATGGGGTGAGTGAGAGGGGCAGGTACTAGGAGGCTATGACGGTTTCCGATGTCGAGCAGTTCATAGCCATGATCACAGACCTAGGCAGGCTGAGCTCATTAGCTGTGACTATTTTCTATTTGTTTTGATTGTAGCAATATTCACACATGCTGTAGATTATGTTTGGCCCCATCCTATTTCCTGACTGAATGTACTGTACAGTATTGAGTTTCAACCAGTCCTGTACACAGCTCTAGGAGAGGTTGATGCCCTACAGTACTTCTACATGATATAAATGTAGATTTAGAAAAAAAGTCTTGTACGTATAACGTGTTTGGCGTTATTGTGCTCCCGCCAAACAATCCGGTTCACAGCCCTTGGCACACTTAACAATGCTCTAATGGAGTCAAGCACCCTCGAGCACTTTTGTGTAAGCTCTGCACAATTTGAGAATGATGAATTGAATAACAAGGACTATAAGAACTATAGAAATCATACACTGAATGAATTATATCGTGCATAATGTGAGGCAGCAGTGCAGTATTTCTAGGGCAATTCTTTCTATATCTTATTGTAGCTATATTTACATGAATTTGTCCTCTGTAAGTTTACATCTATATGTTCTCCATTACAGGAGGAGATCTTGTACCGGGCCCTGGGCGAGGAAGAGGCCATGCAGTACTTCTACGTCGATCCGTTCACCGGCCGCGTCAGTATCAAACAGCTGCTGTATCCCGGCAACCGGCTACAGTACACGGTATGTACTCGGTTTGTTGCAGTACAATGTCAGTGCTAGATTTATTTCTGTACACAGTACGAATTGTATTTACTGCAGTAAGTGGTCAGTACTAGTTTGCTTCAGTGCACCATTGGTACATTAAAAGAGGCAGTACTTTATTTGCTTTATCTACGCGACTTCATGGTCAGTAGCATAGACACATTTTCCCACATTCTGTTGAATCTCAATGGGAGTGACCATGATCTGCCAAATTGTAAGATCATCCCATGTTCTCTCATTTAAGACAAACAGCTAGCAGCCCTCTAGACCTTACAATCCAAGTATAATTCATACACATTATATTTCACTAGTTAAACATCGAGGCGAGTGACCAGGGTGTGCCTGAGCGTAAGATCAGCACAGCGGTGTACATCAAGGTGGAGCGGTCGACGCGTGCACCCAGGTTCGACAACACCCCGTACAACTCACAGAGGATCGCAGAGACGCTCCCCATCGGACAGGTGAGTTATATAGGCTTAACATGTAAACATGTCTGATTTTTTATATTATGGGTTAAAAAAACACTGCATAATTCAGAGAGGATCTCAGAGAACTTCATCGGAGTTGCAAATTCTTGCAAGTTAAATGGACTTTGACTAACTTTGGCAAGTTTTGGTTCAAGAGCACGTAAAAATGTACACACTTAAAACCTGGATCTGCCAATGAAACTGATATCCCTTCTTCAGGTGATCTTCACAGTCACTGCCCATGACCCTGACCTCCAAGGTGAGATCGCGTTCCGCGTGACAGGCGACTACCCGGCACCCAGCTTCTTTGAGGTGCGGCCGAGCGGGGAGGTGGCGGTGAGGCGCGACCTTAAGGCAGACAACCTCAAGTCCACCGAATACAAGGTCAGATCATTGTCTTCAAATCATGCTTTGTAGTTTCTGCCTTTGTACATTATTTTATAACTAAAGCATTAGAGAGTGACCATACATTATTGTGATGTTGCAGCGCCAATCTTAATCTTTTTCACATTACCAATACCCTAAGCTATGATAAATGGTAGCCCTTTAAGTGACACGGTGCTATTCAATGAAAGCTTAAATGAAACCTTGGAAGTTTTATTAGACGTAGAAACAATATTCATATGATTTATTGGTTTGTGGCTTTATTTTGTAGCTGCGCATTGTGGCGTATGACACGGAGTACCCGGACCAGACCACGGAGGCCATGCTCACCATGGTCGTCACAAGGAACAGGTACAAGCCAATATGCATCGCATAGATGTCTTCACGAAAATAGCTTTTAGTTGGTGGAATATATGTGTTACATAAATCTTCATAGACACAACTACCTTCTTTTTGTTGTACATATGAATAATGATGTATGTATATGTATTTTTTAGCATCCAATGAAGGATCAGGGTCAGGATTAGCCACTCGTCCGCTCGTATTGACTAGTAAAAACTAGTGGAGGACGAGTCCTAATTTTTAGAAACTCGTTCTTTTGAAGAGTAGTAATTCTGGTCAATTTGGCATACAAATATAGAGTTTGAACAAGGAGGACGAGTACATTTTTTGTGGGACGTGTAGATATTTGAGGGTTACTAGTCCTGCTGACGAGTAGCACTTTTCCACCTAATCCTGACCCTGAGGATAATGGTACATGATAAAACAATTGAAAATATGAATATAATTATGAATTACACAGGGCTATATATTACAATGAATCATATAGATAATCTTGCGTTGTACTTACTTATTTGAACACATGAATAACACGACAGTGCCTTTAAATCTGCACTCTCGGTAGCGTAATACATTCCAAGCAAAACCAAACAAATGAGTAATATCAGGCAAACTACTAGAATCTATATTCCCACTCACTTTTTTCAAGTTCTAGTCTCAAATGGTGTGTGTTTATCGTAGGTTTGCACCGATCTTCTCAAGTGCCGAGTACCGTAAAGAAGTGCAGGAGTCGCACCGGCTCGGAACCAGCATAATCCAGCTTGAAGCGGATGATGATGACCAGGTAATAGGAGCGCTCTTATAACACAACAGTTGACTATGTTATGAGGGTTTAAAGGCAACTGTATGGACTAACATGCATGCGTGATGTCAGAATCTATTTGGTTTGAGCACTGTTAGAATGAAGAAGAATTAGAGTACATAATGTGAACAAAAATCTTTTATGTTTTCGTCATAAAATGGCACACTTTTCATACTACATGTATATTAAGTATTGAAACACAGTGCATGATAAATAAAATACCATATTCATTCCCTGTGTTTATAAACGACTCATGCAATAACAGTGGCAACAGATACGATGTGCATTCTCCATATTATATATTATATTCAATTGAAGAGGAGACTATAGTTCTCAAACTGTTTTGAACTTTGAATTTTTGTATAGAGGTTTATGTTTTGTGTTTTGTGTAATGTTGCAGAAGAGTTGTAGAAATTAATAAAATAATGAGACTGTACGCTGCATACCAAGTCGACTCAATTCTACAGTGTCTGTATGTGAACCCATTGCAGGACCGTGTGTCGTACGAGGCGGTGGGCAGTGCGGCAGCCATGCAGGTGTTCTACGTGAACCCCAGCACCGGCCTCGTCTCACTCAAGAAGTCCCTGTCAGAGACCGTCGACGAGGCTTACACTGTGAGTCTCATTTCTGTTTGTAATGGTTTCATTTTTGTCTTTATTGTAGCTTATCTATTAATTGTAAACTGTGGTTCAAATACTGAAATGCAAAGATAGCCATATTATCATGATGAAGAATGGATTTTAGATTAAAAGAAAAGTGTTGAAATATTATGGGGGCCATTGTGAAATTCAAAACACCCGCTGAAATAGGATAGCTACTAGGTATTATGTAGTATATGCCAGAGTCGCATTCAGTCCCCTAAAATCATACAAAATAGACACTTTCCTCAAAAATGCCTCTGGAGTCTTAAATGAAGATTGTTTACTAAATCACATGATTATCAATTCCACGACCTTCTGTTCGCAAATCCTTGACTAACCATCCACTCTTTTCTGGAAGCACATACATAACTCAAATGTAACACATGATCCTTCATATCCACCGCCCACAAAGTTACAAATATCTGTGCTCAACGCCCACTGATTGATTTTTTCAAATTACCATGGAGGAATATGGCTACACATTATAGATGACTTCTGATACTCACAAAGTTCCTGATGACCAATTGATCTATCATTTTCCAGTTGAACGTAGAGGAATAAGACAACACATTATAGAGGAAGAACTTCCGGTTATGAATGTGTTTGCTCAACACCCATCGATTGTTGTTTTCCAGCTCAATGTGGAGGCTTGTGACGATAACACTCCACGTAAGTGTGACACGGCATCCGTTCAGATCACAGTGATCCGGCAGAACTTCCCACCACAGTTCATCGACATCCCGTACAGGGTCACCATCTCAGAGTTCAGGCCTGTTGGAGACAACATATTCAAGGTGGGTTGAAGCAATCTGTATCAGCTGATCTGTATGTAGTCTTTATGGTACTTAACCTACTGCTACAGAGACCAGAGTTGTGGGTGACTGGATACTACTATTTATGGTGCTGCCAGGAATGTGCGCTTGTGATCATGAATACAAAGTGATATATGATTCAATTATTTATTTTTATGAAGAACCATACAATGTGAACATATCAGACTTCAGGCCCGTCGGGGATGTCGTTTTCAAGATAGGTTACTGATGGTTTCGACTTGATGGTGGATACATGATGATTCAACGTTTCATATCTTGGCGCATATCATGGGTACGAGTGCACTACTTTGATGATGAGTCAGGTTATGTGATCATCTGAGGATTGGGGGCGGGGGGGCAGTCGGAGATGTCGTATTCAAGGTGGCTAAGCGCAATCTGCATCTAATCTTCTCTAATACTCTTCGACGGTACTTGAGAGTTCAGAGCTGTGTGTAATAGGATATTTCTATCAGTTTCAAGTGTGAGTTTGCCTCCACGCACGAGCATCCAATAACCTTTGCAAGCCATACCTTTTACTTATGATTTCAAAGTATCTGATTGTGCTGTGTTTCAGGTGCTTGCGGCAGACCAGGACCAGGTAGGGAGCCTGGTATACAGCACATCCGGCGTGGCCCCGGCTCCCACATACTTCTCCGTGGACCCCAAGACGGGGCAGATCAGTGTGGCCAAGAGTTTACTCGAGGACCGCACAGTCATATACACTGTGAGTTATGCATGCTCACTCACACATGCTTTCACTCAGTCAGTCACTTGATCAATTAACCAATCACTCGATCAATATACCAAGCAATCTACCAGTCAGTCAGTCAGTCAATCAATCAATCAATCAACTAATCTCATTTCAGTCGTAGGCTTGTGGGCTTTTATGCACCAAAATACAGGAGGCCTATACTTATAGTCTGTATGGCTATGTTTATCCTCCAATTCATTAAATTGTGTTTTACAAACCCCACCAAAAAAAACAAGTTACAAAAATCGATATGAACTATATATATAAACATATACTTTATGGACTACAAGCTATATAAATCTCTCCATCACTTGACAGCTGCGTGTGACGGCGTACGATGACGCAGAGTCGACCCAGATCGCGACAGAGGACGTGACCATCTTGGTGCAGCGCAACGCCAACGCGCCCAAGTTCTCCGAGTCGCAGTATCGCGTCACACTGCCTGAGAGAGACGCCAGGCTCGGAGACCCCGTGGTTACTGTCACAGCCACCGACGACGACGGGGTGAGGCCCATTTTGTGTTTTTGTAACGTAAGGCAGAGTAATGATAGTAAGGATATAGTAAGGAAGTACCTAAAATGGGGGTCTGAATGTGTAGAAACAAAATATTATTCAAAAACTGTCGTACAAAGTGCTTATGTAAAAAATCTTTTGGCAATACAATAAGAGGATAAAAATGCTCGTGATAATCAACATGATATGGTTGCGGGGAAATGAAAATAATGTTGAGATAACAGAAAATGGGATGTAAGAAATACTATTGTATTGGTGCTCGCTGCCCGCAGGACACGGTGCGCTACAGTCTGGTGGGAGACGCGCTCGCTCGTGAGTACTTCTACATCAACCCGGCAAACGGCGGCATCTCGCTGAAGAAACAGCTGATGCTCACCAACGCACCCACGTTCACGGTCAGTATCCGCCATTATAATATTGTTTGGCTGTTTGCCTGCTTGTGTGTGTGTGTCTGATTGTCTGTCTGTGTGGTCTGAAGAGGCAGCTTACACCAATGCATGCACATATTGCTCACGGTCAGTACCCATTGACAGATCCAGGTTTTTGGAAAACGTGGGTGGGGGTGGGGGGTGGGGGGGCGCACCCACAAAATTTCATGGGTTTGAAGCCTTGTGGAGATGCCCAAAATTCAATAAAAATCAAATTTTTGTGGTGGAAAAAGCGGGGCGCCACTGAATCTGCCTAGAAAATTTAATTTTATGTAATGTAATATGAAATAGGTAATTGTTAATTATTAATTAAACTATTTATTAAACTATTTATATTTAATACTTGCCGCTTTTTTGACATACTATTATTATTTGGTTTGGCATTTGAATTCTGTAAAGTAGAATTTTTAAAACGATAATCCATCATTAGTTTTACTCAAATAACCTTGGTTAAATAGTAATATTGAAAAAACTAAATTTGAATTAATTTGTTTATGTTCGGATGCTTTGTCAGTTTTTAATTTTATAGACAATAATTGGGTTGTATAGCTGTAATAAACAATTCCCGATCTTAAGATTATATGTTCTTTATTTATCTATTTAATTTTAAGACAAATAATTAGAGTTGTGTAAATGATATTTCTCAAAAAAAAAAATTGAAAATCACAATGTTTTTCAAAATTTCAAAAGTTACATCATTACAGGGTGGCACAAAATATAACTGCAAATCAGTATCCATGTCTTTTTCAAACATGTATCAATTGTATTCCTTTCCAATCCTGCTATAAAATCAACTTAATTATAATGAAAATCTGTTTATCAGTTGCATATACTATTTCAAAATAGATGAAGAAATTTTACTGTAGAATAGTTTAATATGGATTATATATTTTCTTAATCCCTGTGGCTTGAGTGGCTTTGTCACCAGGCTAGCCAAAATTAAGGCAGAGGGAGGGGGGGGGGCGATATGGTGAATCATAAGTGTTTTTGTCTGTCATTTGCACTATACTTGCATATGAAATATTATGTAAACATTTAATAATAATATAAAAATTGTAATAATAAACATTATTTGAATAGTTGAAGAGCAATGCAAACTACTGGAGCGTGACGCTGAAGAAATTATAATCCCTTATTACTTGTATCAGTACTACAAAAGTATAAAATAGTCTGATTTGATTTTATATAAACCTCCCATTTTATGGCTAATGCAATCTATTTACAAAATGTATCTTTTATTGATACCACCAATTGATGCTTTTTAAAGTTACTTTTTACTTCATAAAATGTGACTTTTTTCTATTTCAATGTCACCTAAACAATAAGATACACCCAAACAGTTCAAATGAACACACAATTGATTCAAGCCTGTTGAGTGCATTGATTGTAGAAAGGCTTTAAACCATAGGGCTAATATGCACTGTCTAATTAATGAGTGATGACTTTGCCCATAAATATAAATAGTTCTTTGCACTAACTAGTTCAAAAGTAAGTAGGTGACTTATAAACCCTTATTAGGTTGGGTATTTTGTATTTTTTTTTTTTTTTTTTTTGCTTTTTTTTTTTTGATTAGTATCTTAAATATGTACAATACTATGTCATTGTGATAATACATTACAGCGAAATTCCAATGGTTTAGATTTTAACCCTTTACCCCTCAAAACGGCCTAAACCGGCCTTGGGCCCTCTCCCTCAAATCGGCCTAAACTGGCCAGCTGATTTCACGTGTTTGGGTGTCAAAAGCTTCGTTATACAAGTCATTCATTTGGGGCATAGCAGCGGTGCCACCGTGATTAAAACTAGATAACTATATGTAAAATCGTATGAGGAATCGTCGTGTATAATTTATTTTAATGTTTAGCTTTTATTTTAAGAGAATATACAAAAGTTCCATTTGACAGCATTAATTCGCTCTTACACGGGCGCCATGTTTGCGCATATCGCACGAAATGGAAAAACCTCAATGTTTGATCGCGTTGTAGACATACTCATAATGGTTCAATCGTAATGAGAAATACATATTCGTGTTTCTAAAAGCTTAAGCTTTATTATGATATAGAAATGAGTTCCAAAAACACCCGATAAATATTTTTAATTATTTTCTAAATTACTGTGATTTATTTATTCGAAACGCTGCAAATACGGGTAATCGGGTATTTACTGCAGTCCTAACCGATCCGAACATGGCCATTGGAAATGTGTTGTTTTGTTTCAAAACATTTGTGAAATTGGGACTGGGGTAAGCCCAAATGGCTGCTTTGTATTATGCTGAAAAAATGGTTGAAATACGAGCATTTTTAAGTAAATTGTGGTAGTTTAAAGTTGGCAACGCAGCTCCGACAAATGGAAAGATTTTATACGCGCTACGCTGCAAATATTTGCGAGGATACAAGGGCTGTCATGTAATAAAACGTGAGGGGTAATGGGTTAATATGGTCCAAATTTTGGGATGGACTTTTACGTAGGTTTATATTCTTGAATAGTTTTATAGAGTAGTTTGATTCATAATTAGGTTTACCTTTATTAGGTTAGCGCTTAGCGCTGATTTGTACAGTATACACCCGTTTAAGGCCCATATTTGGACTCTGTTAAAAAGTCTGTAACAATGAAATTGCAACACATATCCATGTAAAGACTCAGTGCCTAAATTGACAATTTTTTCAACCAAAAATACTTCATGTCATGAAGAAAAAACAACTCCCATTGTCTCATTCTTTTATTCCAATGAAAACAAGCTTTTTAATTTGATATAATTTTATTGTCCTGCAACTTTATTCAAGAAAGCATTTTTGAAAAAACAAATTGAACAACTGATAGATATTATATAAAAAGATAGGATAATAAAGTATATGCAATAATCTATATATATGTACCAGTATATAAATAAGATAATAAAGTGTATACAAGAATCTATACATAGGTGTATATCAAATAAATGATAAAGTACAAATTATATACAGTCATACAATATAAGCGAACAATGCCCTGTATTTCAATCAATGCCTGGGAGATCATATCAGACAGAAATCAGACTGTAAAAGTTTTTTTTAAATAATTGCCCAATCCTTGACTAGTTTGATATGTTTACACATGAATTATTGTACGCAGTCTTGAGAATAAGAAGAGGACCATTCTGACTGTTCTGATGATCGACTAAACGACTGTACTGATAGCATGTTTTTCATGGTTAGCATTGAATAAATGTTTGTTTTGTTAAAAGGCTGGTAAATTGGGGACATCTGTAGGATCATGGGTGGCATTAAAAACTTACATAATCATCTAAAAGCCGCTGAACGTAATATTTACACCCACCTGTTCCATCTTTTAAGAATCTCTCAAAATTGAGCATTTTAAGCCCCCCTTTGTTATATGGCAAACACATAACTTGCCTGTTAATTTTATCAGACTTGTTTTGCCATATAAATTTGAAAATGGTACTTTCAACTTCTGTGATAAAGGTATTGGGATTTGGGAACAGGTAGAGGAGAGGTGACATAATTGCACAAAACTTTTAACAACAGTAATTTTGTCTTTCAGAGAAAGATCTCGCTGTTGCCACAATGTTAGGAAAGCTTTCATCTTCTCTAGTTTATGCTATTAAAAAGTTTGACATTTCCATTTCTTTCCAATTAAAAGAGAATGATATGCTGAGAGCTATAACAGTACTTTCCTGTCCACTTTATTTCAAAAGCTTTTTTACAATTGCCTTTTATGCTAACCACATAATTGAATGAATGTTGCTCAGAGACTGAAATAATCCACACACCCGATCCTCCACTCTCTTGAACACTACTTGGACATTTCAATTGCTTGCCCAAGGTCGCTAATCAGCAATTTACAGTGTATGTTTATGTAGCAATTACATATCAAGCAATTTGTACACATATATTGCAATTTGTGTGTGCATAACTCACATATTAACAACAGAAATAATGCTAAATCTTGGAGATGCTCATATCATTCTTGTGTATACCTCATCCATTTGCTTGAGTATAGTGGTCTTTGATTGTTCTAGAAACAAAAAGCATAGAAAATGTAGCTATTTGCAACTATTCAGCTTGATTTGACGACTGAGACACGCGCAGCAGTTCTCTGTTCGTGAACAGTTTCTTCAGTTTCCTCTGAAGCGTCTTTTGCATCTCTTGCCATCCCCCACACAATATCACATTGACCAGCATAAACAATCAAATCTGCCGGCAAAGTGCCTGGTTATAGGGATCTTTTTATACTGAATCGGCACTACTTTGTTTGCAAAGGGCTTATACTTTGAAGTGACAACATACAGAGCTTCCAAGCACCAGTGGCCAGCTGCGAAATTTGGTGAGAGAATGGGGAGGATTTTTAGAGCTTTTGGCCATGGCATCCATTATTTGGTCGAAAATCAAGCTTCCTATAATAGAACCGATCATATATGTAAAAAATTTGAGGTCTAGTTCTCGTTCCAGGCCAATGAATATTTTTTTTTTCATGATACATACCTCATGGCAGTGCACATCCGAGTATAGAATATACGCATCATACTCAAAATTTACTCCATCATCATCATTGTTCAAAATTCCCCTGTAGATCCAAATTCTTAAGCGCCAGTTTCCTTATATCCGATGAATAGGATGATACTCAGATGGTTAGAATGGAAACCGTAATCACTGAAATGAGCATATAAGTTGTGCATGTAACAATGACTTAACTTAAAATCAAGACAGACCAAAGATTTTGGTTGATGAAGACAGTCTGTCCACTGGTATGTCTGTTTTGCAGCCACGATAAATTCATAGTGATCACAATCACAAACAAGAGGATTGTTAGATAGATCAATTGTCAAGTTTGTCCAGATCCAATTCAGCTGTCATGCTGACATTAATCGTTGTCAGGTTATTATGATTGATTTTGAGAAGCTTTGGGCCTGAAGTGTTAAATTTGAATTCAAAAGTATCTGAAATCAGCAGATTGTTGCTCAAACCAATGTCCTCAGTGACAGACCTCGAAAAATGTCTTTATCTAGAGTTGATATTTTGCAGTGCTTACATATCAAGATCTTTTGAGATTTTTGTTAGATTTGAAAAATGTTTGCTCATTGAGCAATCATGCAAATCATTCCTAACTTATGTTGAATATTTCAAACTTGGCATATCTGTAAAGAAATAATGGATGGATACACTGGAGGTGATTGTCATTTAGATATAGGTGTGTTTTAAGTTAACTAGACCTTTCACTTTAAGGTATTGAAAATCTGATGTTATGTCTCTCTTCGGTATTATATTTGCAAAATTAATCTTTTGTAGGTTATTTTGTGGGTAGATGCATAGTTTTTTTCTTTTACTCATCAAATTTGGCAAATAACGATTAATTCATATGTATTTGATTTCATCCACTTCCAAGTCATACAAGTTTGGGGCTACTGGTATAGGTGGAGATTGGTTGTTACACTCTTCCATGTTACATAACTTTGATAGAAGTGGAACTATGTAATTTTCTAGCCCACCTGCTTCCTTACAGTCAGAATAATTCCCAAAGTATTGCGGTTTCTTTAGTAGTTTGCATGAATCTTGTTTAAAATCATCATCTTTCATATCCAGATATATTTGAATAATATCGGAGAAGTTTTTGAATTTGAAGCAATCAATTAATATGTATGAAACATATTGATGATACCGGAGCAACAGTTGAAGTGGTAAATTTAAGTTTGCATCAGAATGTTCCGCCAATACAGACAATGTAATAAGATTTGTAATAAATGCCACTTCTTGTGTACCTGTCTTCTCTGGAAGGGCATTACTTATATACAAAATTAGTGATGTTATGTTCATTTTATGCACTGCTAACGGCGGTAGATTATAGATGTGTGGCTTCCTTAACGCAGACCAAAGCCCGTCATTTTCAACATCAATGTCACTTTGATGTCCTCCCTTTAATACTTGCAAAGTGCTTAAAAATATGAAAAAAGACAACTTATATTTATCATTTTCGCCATGTCTAAACTTAACGATGGTGTTGTATGATAAATCTAAGTAACGAAGATCTGTCATACATGCCGAATGATCCAGCTCTAATGTCAGAAATGAAAATTGATTGAAACTAAGATCAACTATTTGCAAGGTCCTATTTAAAGAGCAAAGTAGCTCAGTGAGGTTTAGCGTTTCGTTGTAGCCAGAATTAGTGAGACGTTTTTGCACATTACGCAGTAGTAACTGTTTAATTGGATTTCCAGCTAAAGTTGGCAGCAGTTCAGTCAACCTGATGAGATTTATATTTACGCAATGGCTCAAGTCCAATATCTCAAGATTTTCTAAGTCTTCAAAGATATTTTTGCCTTCAGACAGTTCACCACCTGGAAGGTTTATCCTTAAAACTCTTAGGTTGCGCATTCCCTTAAACGTTGGAAGCCTATAATTGTAATTTGTCTGGTTTCTTTGCAAATCTTGATCATAGTCAATCACAAGTTCTGTGAGATTGTGTAATGTCGTTAAGTCACAGCGAAAGAACGAAATGTATTGTTTATCCAATGCACTTACAACTGTTAAATTCAGCTTTTGAACACTACTTGGTATTTTCTGGATAGTTTTACAGAGATTTGTAACACTACACAGCATTGTAGTTTCACTTATATTGAAACAGTCGCTTGAAATATCAGGTTTTCCAACCGTGGATGACTGAACTGTGGGGAAAATGTGATTTGTGCACATAAAACAAAGAAAAACCACCAACATGCAATGAATGGCATCCATATTGGAAGTCTATATTTATGTGAATGAAGTAGTAGTATCCGTAGTATCCTCTCAGCCTTTGAAGAAAGGTCTTGTACCAAAGAAACACCAGTTCATATTGCATATTTTATCTTCATTTGTATACTCTCTCTCGTGCATTTCCTATATCCAGCAAATTCCATGTTGACAGCATATTGATATTGCTGAAAATGGGCTTTACAACCCAACACTGTAGTGTTTCTACCTTCAATGGGTTTGGAAAACAAACATGAAACTTTTTATTACCATTTAAACGTTGTTTATTCCAGTGATTTTATCTTAACCTACATTTAGTCTAGCTTTTCGCACTCTACGTTTCCCACTCAGCGCAAGTTCAAATTTACACGAGACCAAGTTTTATTCTTTCAGACTATTCACTAGACTATGAATTCACAAATATTTGTATCAAATATCAAAAAAACTTCTTTGATAACTTATGGATGAGGGTAAAAAAATAGGAAAGTTAAAATTCATATGACTCATCGAACAGCTAACTAAGTTCTTTCTAGTCCCATGTATATCATATGATATGGCAAGTAGCCAATGAAAATTGCCTGTGCCCCACAAATCTACGTTAAATCCATTCATGATGTATTTCAAAGTGTGTCCACCCTGATGTGAAGCATATGACTAAGTATATTTGTTGCCATCATTTCATGTTGTTTCTCCATTTCTAAACATCTAAAATTCTAAACATTTTTTTTTCCCTGAGAAAATGTAGACTGTTGTGAAAAAAAATGACTTGAGAACACTATTCACTCAAGTATTGACTAGACTTTGTCAATCCGCTATTAAATGGGCATCAATAAAAAGCCAGTCTTCCACAGTCAAGCTTTGTTCATTTCATACACAGATACCTGTCGTGATTTTTTAGTTCAAGGCCAATACATAATTGAAAATAGAAAGACATATTAGACACAAGATGTAAGATTTTTTCAAAGATTTGGCTAACTAAGGGCACATAGGTAATGCCCTAATAAAAAAGCAGCTCTTTGATTCAGTTGGCAGCCCAAAAAATTATGTAAAATACAGCCAAGCAAAGATCTGATAATGTCTAGACAAAGTGATTAGCATCAGTCTTTTGAAGGATTAAAATTGCAACAATGATGGAACATTGATACTATTGTAAAATGCCACCATTCATATGAATATAAAGCTCCACTGCTTTACAGCTCAGCTTTACAAAAAAAAATAACACTGTTGCTTTAACTTCTATCAGGAAGTAATAATTGCCTTCACTAGTTCAAAAGCTGTAAGTGAAGAATCTTTTAAAAAGTCTATTCTAAAGCAGCCACTTTTCTGTAATAGATATTTTGTTAAAATATTGGGCATAAGGAAGAACCACTTTTCTTCATAAATTGGATAAATGGAAACCTTGTTTGTTTGAAAAATATAAGAATCAGAAATGGTATTATTGACAAAGATTTTGTTTTACAGCAAATTAACTCAAAAGTTAACCTTCCAATGGAACTTGCAATAGTTCAAAGATCATTAAATAAATATAAGACTGTAATTCCGGATAATGAGCCAGATGAACATTATAAGCCAGATATTTACATTCAAGAAGATAAAAATATTGATATTTCTAATAAAACTTCAAAGTTTTACTACGAAAATTTTATTGAAATGAAGTGTGAGAATTCTCACATGGAACGTTTTTGGTCTATGACTTTACAAGAAATTATAGATTTTAATAATGTTTACAAGAATAAAATTATCAAAATTAAAGACAAAAAAAATTGCAGAAACCAATTTCAAAATTCTACATGGCATTTTACCATGTGGTTAAAATTTAAAGAGATGGAAAATTAAAGCAAATTCTTACTGCTATATATGCAATGAAAATGAAACTATATTGCATTTAATTTTCAATTGCAGATATTCTAATCATATCTGGCAAAAAATTCAATATATACTTAACAGAGATTTAACTTCATACTATATTGCAGATAAAAGTAAATAAATTTTTGTTTATTCCAAATGTACATTTTCGACCTAGCTGTCTTATCAAGGAATGCAAATATTGAAACAATATATATACATTACAAGTATTGAAAGAAGTAATGTTAATTTACATATGAAAATAAGGGTACACTATCTAAAATTGTTGCAAAATACAAATGATTAGAACATTAATATACAATATCAATACAGAGATTAACTATTTATAAATCATTACATTTCATAAGTCATTATTTAGACTCCTCTATATAATAAAAAGAAAACATAATGTATGCGTGTTTTTCTCAATCAAATATATTTTTTATTATTATTAAATCAAAGTGATACTTTATTCAATTTTGGATTGAACTGTTGTATAAACAAATCTTCCTTAACCAGTCCCTCTGTCTTTGATTCATTTAATTTAAAAAATGGAACGACATTAAACTTTAGTGAGTCACTAGCACATTCCGCAATGTGCCTGCTAACCCCCAGCTTGCGGTATTTGGGAGTATTGATGTGTTGTCTGTGTACTCGCATTCGTGCTGCCAAAGTGTCATTTGTCATTCCGACATATTGTTCACAACATCCAAGACACGTAATTAGGTATAGGACATTTTTGCTTTTGCAACAGAGGAGACTTCTTATCTTAAATTCACGACCCGTTGATGTGATCTTAACTTTATCACATTCTATGATATGTGCACAAGTACCACACCTTTTATCTCCACATTTGTAGCTTCCACATCATTAGTCCGTTTGGAGTGAAATGCAGCTTTAGTAAGAAGGTTCTTAATGTTTGGTGGCTGGCGGTAGCTGGTAACATATTTACAGTCGGAGAACACTTTTCATTCTGTTATTTGTATTCAATAACTGAATTGAAGATTTCACAACTGGAACAAGATTTGGGTTATGAGGATTGTAGGTATGAACATATGGTAATATATTCTCTCTAGGTCTGTCTTTTACAGTTCGAAGGACACTTTTGGGTATTGCTTTAGCCTTTTTTATCCCATCTTCAATTAACCTTTTAGGATATTTTCTATCAAGAAAGAATTGTTTCATTTCTTGTAAGTGAAATTCTAACTTTTCACAGTCATCAATTATAGTGCATAATCGTCGTGCTTGTGCATACGGTATGCTGTTCTTTGTATGGCGAGGGTGGCAACTGTTATAATGGAGATATTGGTGGGAGTCTGTGGTTTTGTAGAATATGGTAGTTTTAATGTTTCCTTCCACCATGTATACCAAAATGTCTAAGAAGGGGATTTCATGATCACTGCAATCTTTGGTGAAGTTAATGTCTGTATGTAATTCATTCAGAAAAGTGGTGAATTCTTCTAGATCCCATTCTTTTGGCCAAATGATGAAGCAATCATCAAGATATCTTAATAAGTTATTCTTGATGTACGTAGCGTAGGTTTGGTCCTTAAGTTCAACTAATTTAACATAAAGAATTTCTTCCAAGTAAGCTAGGGTTAAATTGGCATATGTTGGTGCCATTTTGGTACCCATGGCTGTACCTTTGGTTTGAAGGAAAATAATTTGATCAAATGAAAATATGTTGTTGCTAAGAATAAGCTCTATAGAGTCTAATATGAAATCATTTGTGAAACGAGGGTTTATTTTGTCACGAAGTTTTCAAGGGAGCGTTGAATTCTAGATAGAAAATGAATGTCATCTCGAACAAAACTCTCTGTAGTTGGAGGGAGATCTTTAAGAATCAAATCTATTAAATGACTAAGTCTAGAGGTAAGCGGCTGGTCCTGCAATAATTGGTCTAAATTTCAAATCTTTTGGTGATATTATAGTTACCACATCTGAATTTTGTTCCAGTATTGCTTGTTGTACAAGTTTGCTTTTGTGTATTTTAGGAAGTCCATATATATTGCTAGTTTTGATATCAAAATTTAGCAAGTAATCCCTTTTCATCATCCAGTAGACAGTCTGCATACTTTTGTATGAGCTTCTTAATTTTCAGGGTGATTTGAGCATAGATTTGATTATTTGATAATGAACATGGACTGCAAAGGCAATGTGAATAAAGCCATGAAACTGACGATACTTTTTGTTACAGACTTTTTCCAGTTTTCCCACCCCTATCAAAAGCCCATCCCCAAATTTGCATTATATCAAAATCTGGACCATTTAGAGGGCTACCATTTATCCTGCCTCACTGGGGTGTGAAAAAAAGGGGGTGGGGGCGGTAATACTCAACTTAATCTTGGAGGAGAGGGTGGCTTGAAAATCTGGGGTGCACTTAAAGAGGCGGCCCAGAACAAATTTACAACAAATTTAAGTGGGGATGGGGGGCTGGAAATCATACCATAATGGTTTAATTTTTTCATAACCCCCCCACCACCACCACCTCTTAATTAAACTCCAATGAGAATACTTATTCATTAAGTTCAAACCTAAAAGCCTATGGCAATTTGGGAATTCGGTGATAGGTTAGCTTTGCTACATCAACCTACTTACCGGGGTACTTTGACCATCCTGGATTACACAATGTAGCTTCCCAAATATTAACTGTTTTCAAAGACTCAAATATGGAGTGTTTTCACACTGGCTGTTGACAAATTGACAAATTGGGAAGATGCCCTTCAAAAAATGGCATATTTTTTCTGGTTGCATTTTAGTCTAGTGTTTAATGTGTGCCATTTCTAACCAGAAGCTTCCTTTTACTGCAAGTTAAATATCGTTACACGACACAGGATCACAGGCTAGTGAATGGACACACCACTGGTCAATATTTACTTTGCAAATAATGAGCAAACTGTAGACAATTTACATGATTTTTCAAAGCATAGTTATTTTGGGTTTTTTTACAAGTCAAAGCATATGCACGGAAAAGTGTACTAAATAATGCATTTCAAGGGACAGAACATTTTTGTACAGTGTGAATTGCAACCTTCTTTATTGCAATATCTGCCAGAATGTTCTACTTAAAAAAATTATGTCTCATTTCCTAACAAAATGCCAACTAGCAAGACCAATATCCTAAATCTGTTACAGGTTTACCAGATGAAATGCCGAGTCATTAAGTATACCAATTCTCTATTATTCTTATTTATCTTTTCATAAACAAGAAGGCCAAATTTTAATACTAGCAGGCCTATATGTTAAAATTCCAATATAATTATTATTATGTTTGACAGTGATATCCTTTCAACATTTGCAGCTGACTGTCCAAGCATCTGACTTAGCCCTGCCCACAGACACACCGGCCACAATTTTTTATACTAAAACGTTCACATTAATTTTAACATTTACATTCACATTCACATTAGAATTCCAATACAGACGCTTAAGTGTACCTTGTTTTCAGCCAACTCTCCAAGCATCAAACCAAGCTTGGCCGAACAACAAGACAAAACAGAATTCCGAATTCCTAAGCTGTGTCAGATGTTCAAATATCAGGCTGGTACCGATTACTGAACAGTTGATATCAGAAAATGTTCATCATCCTCTTTCGATTTGCAGCTGACTGTGCAGGCGTCTGACCAGGCCCTGCCCACGGACAAGACCGCGAGCGTGCAGGTGATCGTCACCGTGCCGCGAGACAACTCACCCACGCAGTTTGACCTCGCCGAGTACCGCGAAAACTTGGGCGAGAATGCCGAGGTCAACACGCGGGTCACTACTGTCAGGGCCACTGACGCCAACCTACAGGTGAGAGAGCGGACCGGGCGAGTGGTTGGTATTTCAGGCTAGATGTCTAGCAATTAGCGCAGTATTATCTGCACAATTATGTAATTAATGAAAGTGACACTGGTGTATAGACAAGTCTAGATGTCAAGTCCGTAGAATTTAATAGTCTGAACTTATAAACCTTTGGTATGGGGCTGTGTACTGACTGACTGAATTTCTTCTCCGTGAATGAACTTGCTCAACCAGTTGGTGTAAATGTTGAGTCATCAAAGCATGCTATATAGCAGTGCAAAAGTTTAAAAGAATTGACACTTAAACATCCACATTTGCATCATTTTAGGGCAAGATTGTGTACCGTCTGATGGGCATCTACCCGGCACCGAGTTTCTTCTCCGTGAACGAGCGCGGCGAGATCCACGTGATCCAGCGTCTCAGCCTTGACAGCCTGCAGCTCACAGAGTACACGCTGGTGATTGAAGCTTACGACACCGTCTACCCCAACCAGAAGGTAATGCTAGGTCAAAACCTGGTGCTTTTGGACTAACCATTTTGATGCTTGTTTTTTTAATGTGTGATTTCAGTTTTAAAGTGAGACTTAATATTAGAATGGTTTTAATGTGAAACACACAACAATGAAGAAGGTTTACAGTATGCACTATACAACAGGGCCTGCCTGATGTAAGCAAGTGCTGGCTGGTTCACAGCTGGATGGGCAGGGAACTTTTTTACAGCTGCAAGAACTAACGTATCGAAGGATTGATTGTTCTTTGTAGTTGCCAGTCCTGTGGTCTGTTGGTAAATTTCGTTCTAGAGTTTCACACCTGCACTTCAGTTCTTCTATTGGATTGATAAGTCATCGCAGACATACCAGAGATAACAGGAGTTCTGAATGACACGCAATGAACCAGCAATCACACCAGATATCTGGTCAGGGATAGAGGTTGTGCGCCAGACTGTAAAGATTGTTACATTTTTTTTTTGGTTTTTCCTTATCATTATCCCATTTGTACAATCTATCACTTAATTTCCATATTAAAACTTTAACGGTCTAATACATTTATAATATGATAAATAAAACTGACATACATATTAGATAAAACATACTTACATATCATATACATATATATAGTAGTACTCTGTGCCATTTAATGGCATGATTACCGTTGAAAGTAAAAAAAAAATATATCACTTACTAAGCCATTATTACATTGGTACAATCCCTCTCTGAATTTACCTATACTTTTATGATATAAAACGTTAAGAGTCAAGTTTGTTAGATATTGCTATAACATAAGTATCTTTTCATATATTATTACTTCTTTTCTAATTGAATATTGATATTTTAATTTTTTGACACATATGAACACATTTATCTATCACATCATCCTATGACATCAATTTCCGGGCATCAGTTGTGTTCTTTTACCAAATTTGGCTTTTTAAAAGGACAACAAAAAGAAAAGGAAAATCATATTTTTTATTTATACCATTTTTCAGATCAGACTTTTTTTTACCAAGTAATCTTATCCAGTGGATTACATTTGTTTAAAAATTTTATGAATACTTTAATTGCATGGTAAGACTGATTGAAGCAACATGATACCATATAAACTCTATTTTAAGTACTTATCCAGTGAAATCTTGAGCTTAAATAAACAGGAATATTTTTACATTATTGCCAGATGGCAGCGGATTATTCAATATCTTATAGTATAGTTAAGAAATTTTTCTTATCATTAATAGATTTCATCTTTAAAAGCTAAACAACATGTTATATGCAAAACAACTATGAGATTTCATCTGATTGTTATAAAATGTTTCAAAATTGACATTGATAACTGGACCACCTTTATGCAAAGAAAATGCGACCACATGCTGCATACCATATTTCACAAATCTTGTATACTTCCTGATAGAATTTAGGTAGTTAGCATTTCAAACATGTTTGAAAAGCATATATTTATAAAATCATTTGGTGAAAAGTTTTTTGTACGGCTTTGGAATGTATGTCCATATTTCTTTAAATGAATTGGTGAGGAGAAAAGGCATCCATTAGACAGCGATAAATCAATCCATGTGCCCCAACTTCTTTGAGAAGGGGCACGTACATACTATGTTCACTGTACAAACACTGTTTCTATATTGATAAAACTTGTGCTAGTATACATTACCATCCGTTGTCGCGTTGTCATAGTCGTCGTGTTCATCATCACTCCACACTTATACTTACTCTTAATGAAGCACTGACACGCCGCCTGCCCTCATGTTTCAGGCAAGCACGCGTGTGGTGGTGATTGTGAGGCGTAATGAGAATGCACCGCGCTTCACCCCCACCCCCAGCTACCAGAGGTCAATCAGCGATGCCTTCCCCGTGGGTGGCGAGGTCATCGCGGTCCTCGCGACGGATGCAGACGCATCAGTGAGTAACGCGTCTATGCAAATAAACATCATCTTTTGAACGAACATGTCCTGGCCCTGGATCTGGATACACAAGCTTGGGCACGCACCTGCGTACTAACATTGTTTTTGAGTATAAATTTTTATTTGAATTTTTTTGTTGACTTTTAATGTGTTGATGCAAGTTTTGATTGATGAATGTTGGCATAGTGTTCTATTTAGAGATATTGATAGTTGGAGCTTAGTGATAGAGAGAAGTCCAGGGTGTAAGAGGCCTTAGCAATTTGCCTGTCACGTGTTAGAGCATCAGATGGTTTAGCTTGCAGAAGACACTGTCTCAACCCTTCTATTCTACTGCCTGAATCTGACATTATATGTACACCAATAGCACTTGCGTGTTGCTTTCAGGACTTTGTGCGTTACCGTCTGTACAGTGACACACCTGGCGGACTCGACTACTTCCTCATGGAGGAAAAGTCCGGAAAACTACTGCTCAAGAAACCGCTAGCTCAGGCACTGGCCCAGTATAATGTAAGTACAGCCTCAAGTGGGCTCAATAGAGATTTGTTCGCTTTAAAATGATGACAATGCAGATTATATTCCTACAAGCACTTTTATGTTGTCACTGTAACTTAAGAATAGGTAAGTTTCCATTCAATGCAGACTTAAGTAGAAAGAAAATAGACTAACAGTGTTCAATCTAGCTTTGCACTGGAGGGGGCTCTATGGGCCCATTGACCTTCAAAGAGAGTGCCATTTTAAAAATGAGGGGGCCCAAGTAAAAAAACAACCCAAAAAGTAGATAGGATGCTTACTGCATTATGTCATGGGTGTGTGGGGGTAATACCGAAATCTGACAAGAATTGATAAAGTTATTACTATATTTCTTGGTATTTTTTCATAATAGGAGTAGACAAGCATTTTTTATTTAACTCATGGTAGATCCTGTCACAGTTTTCATCCTCCGAGGTTTCATCATCATATAAGTCCATCAAATGGCATTTAAAAGCAGTGTCTTCGGGATTAAAAGTAGATAACTTTATGTAAAACCTCAATAGGAATGATCGTACATAATTCATTTTAATGTTACTTTAATATCTTAAGCATATAACAAGAAATTTCAACACATTGACATCTGTTTCCTTATCATGTTATGGTAGCCATTTACATACTAGTGCCCGACGCAACCACAACATGCATTTATCACGATGCAAATACAGCAGAGCGCAGACACGTTTTTCCACCCTACCGGCGTGAACTAGTTGAAATTATTTCAGTGGATTGCCGGTTGGTGGCGCTCTTAATGTAAACAAATATGGCCGCGCCCATGAAACTGATGCAGACGTGATGGGAAACTCGTTTTCTTTGGCGAATATTTTAATTAAAATGTTACAAAAATTTGGCAAAATATTCATAGTGCGCCCGACGGGCCCATGGTACGATTGGGATTGCACCATTTGGTATGTTAAGCGGCCAAAGGCGGAATGGCGCAGCCTAGATTGAACACTGGACTAATAAGATGCTTTTAAGAGGAAAAATTCAAAGTTCTAATTACAGCTAAACCTCAATATAACACGCCTCGATTTTGCACAAATTTCCGTGTAACGCGGATTGACAGTGGACCTCATTATTTTTTTATATTCTTATATATTATATATCCTTATATATGAAAATATTGTCAAAAATACCCTTTGTGCAAGTTGTTTACCTTTGAGGCAGCCATAATGGTGCACAAGGAAACTTGCTTCACTCATGTGCAATCATTTCTGCGTTAAAGTCTAATGTTAACACTACGCGCTCTCGACCAATGGCAGCGCAGCGCATTAGCGATGGCCAATTGCGCACTTTCGGGGTTCTCAAAGTATGGACCCCAATGTCTGCGTAAAATCGAGGTTTAGCTGTATTGATCTTCATTATTTATATGGTTATTGCAATTAATCAATTGAGTTCACTTGAACCATGGAGAGGGTTCCTGCTGTAATTTGCTAAAAACAAACGTCGTTTTTCTTTCATTTTTGAAATAAAATTTATTTGCATAATTAAAGAAACAACTTTTCACATATACATTTCCATACCTCACTATCATTGTATTTCCATATGTTGTTTTTCTCTGTAGTTGATGGTGCAGGCGTCAGACGGTCGCGGCGGATCGGCAAACGCAACCATCGCTATCGACATCGCACGCGACGAACAACCGCCGGTGTTCCAGGTACAGACTTCACATATTTACTGGAAGACTGCATAAACTCAAGGGTCTCCGCCATGGTATCACTGAGTACAAATTGATTTCTCCTTGATACTGTTTGTACGATAGATATGCAGTATGTAATAGTCAGTGGTTACATTTTACAATGTAACCTTGATACTGTCTGCTTAATAATGCATGCAGTATGTAAATATACCCGTGTTCTACCACGGTATTCCTGCCATGTTCCAGAGGGTGTCTTACAAGCTTAGGATGGTAAGTGACAATGTTTTTGCCCTTTCTCTCATGTGCCACTGGTCTCCCTATTTTCCCACAAATATGTTAGAAATGACATATTTTCTAGCATTTCTAACCATATCCCTCTAAAGTTTTCAGCCTTGTGTTGCTGTGTTTTCAGGGTGCCCCGTACAAGCCGGGCGTGGTGAGTGAGAATGCTCCCGTGAGGTCCGGAGTCTACACAGTAACTGCCACAGACCCCGACAGGAAGGTACGTACTGCTGGTATAACATACGAGGTTATGTACAGAAGTAATAGTTGGCTAAAACCTTATCAGTCTCACATTCATTAATATTGAACATGTCAAATGAGTCCAGAAGATTGTTGGTTAATTTTGAAAAGGAACCTGTGAGGTTCGAAATCTATAAAAATTAAATTTAAAATTTGTAGTTTAGAACTATTTTTTGGAAGAAAAGCAGGTAATACATGTATGTTTAGTATTTGAATCATGCGAATCATGGCCAATATCTGTACAACTGACCGTCGATGGACGTATTACAGGGCAACATGACGTATGAGGTTGTGGGTCAGTACCCGGCCCCAGACTACTTTGAGGTGAACCGGCGTAACGGGGTGGTGACCATCAAGAAGCAGCTGAAGGACGACCCGCTGAGGCTGGACAGCTACACGCTTGTGGTCAGCGCTTACGACGACTCAAACATCAACCAAAAGGTACCAGACTGCATAGTGCACACACTCATTAGAATTTTGGGGGCTTCGGAAATTCTTAAATCATGATATACAGGAAAAATGTGCCAGAAGACAACGTGCTATCAGAAAAATACAAAATATTTTTTAAAAAATGGGGAATTAGGCTAGCAATTTTGAGATATGGGATTTTGAAACTCCTCGTAACTCCTGTCAATCCTTGCTATGATTTTCAAACACTGTTGTATTTACCAGCTTCACACTTGTGCTCAGCTGAGTATCATTGTTCCCTGTATTTCGACCATGTCTTGTCTGGTGGGATTTTTTTCATTCAATCTCCCCCGTTCCGGAGGGAGATTTCTAGCTTTGCGTCTGTCTGTGTTGGCATGTCTAGCTGGCCAACCATTGGACTTGTTTATGGCTCTACAAATTGTACACATTTTTGTGTAGTAGGACGTCTTGGTATTATGTGTAGCTTTGATTTATTCACTTTGATTTTAAAGAGCCAACATATGATCATGTAAATTCGCATTGCGGACATGTTTACTTCATCTCCACATCATGTTCCTACTTATAATCAAACTTTAAATGCATCCGCAGTGAAGGCATTCTGCATAAATCATAATTCTGTTATACTGTCACTGTTTTTTCACAGATTGAAAATAGATTGCATGATACGGTCTTTAATATCCCAAATCAAATACCAATACTGTTCATAAAATACATTATGGATAAGAATGACCTTTTAATTCAGCTACGACAAAGACAATTCTGCGCACGCTAGGAATAAAACCTTCATAAATGAAAGTTATGTGAAGAATTTAACATCTATAAGTGACTATGAATCATAATGCACTCCAAAATACCAATGCGTTGATATGTTGTCTCTTTGTTGTTTTATAAAGTTGAAAGTTTGTCTTCTTAATCGCTCAAATGACGAATAAAGAGAAAGCTTACGATTAGGAGAAGATGAGGAATAATAGAAAAAATAGTAGATCCAGAAGGATGTAGAATGGTGACTGATGATTGCATGAGAGAATATGAGTGGTACGAAGTGGTGGGTGAAAATGAGAATGAAGGAGAGGGGGAAATATTAAGGTAGGAAAATATGATTTGTGAATGGTGAATGGGGGAGATGGAAGGAGATAATATTGGGAATTTCGTTGCTGTATGTAATTTCTATAATTGGGAGAATTATGCAGATTTTGCGTAACACGGTTATGCTGTTTACTATGTTATTTACGGGTATTTTGCTTCACGGGTTAACAGTAATTTCTGAAATTACCGCGTATATCGCAAAAAATGGTTATGTGCAATGGAAATTTCTGTAATTACTGTGGTCCTTATACGGTGACAGTACACATGTACTGTACATGTTGTTAATGTCAAATACACAAAGACAATGATTCAACCATCTGATGTTGTCAAACTGTTTCCCATAGGAATATGTTATGCCCTGTAAGTGCACTGGCTACAGCTTTTTTATTGTGCTCCAGGCTTCCGTCTTCACCACGTGCATTCATTGTATAAATGGTACTGGTGTACCATTTAGTGGTACAAAATTCAATTCTGTTTAAGTCTAATCTTGTAAAGTGTGGAGCTGATTTGAGACTGTACTCTAGCCACAGTTGTCGATGTGAATCATGTATGCCCAGGTGTATAACCTTCACAAGTATAAGTTTTTCTCAAATATTGTAGTCTAAGTAGTCATATAGGCATGTTAAAAGTGTTTTCCTAAGTGGGATTTGAACCCACGACTTCCGGGTTGAGATGATAACTGACCAAGTATGTAGGCTGGGGGCTTCAGAGACAACGGTTCGTCCGTGTAGCCTTTTAACAGCCAGCTTCTTGGGATGATGGTATCATTCTGGTCTCACAACCTTGGGGTCGTGAGTTCGAGTCCCGTCTGAGCTACTTGATATTGTCAAATGGAAGATGAGATTTTATGGGTCGAGATATCCGCGCTAATCATTTTGGAATGTTCAAAAGTATTTGCGCGGATAGATTTTCATATCGTACGTGGACTGTACTTTATATTACCGTGATACAAACTTACATTGTCCGTAAAACGTCCTCGCAATACGCTATTTATCCGATGTTCATCTGTGCTGGTTTTTTCAGTACTTTGCAACCAAAATATCATGTTTGCGTGAGTGTATGCGGAGTGTAAGTGGATAATCCGTGTATCATCTGTGTTTTGTAAGGGTATTGTCCGTGTATCATTCGTGTTAAATCTGCTTAAGGTTTTTGTCATTTTTTTCCCGGAGCCCTGCGTATCAAGAAAACACCAAAACATTTGTACTTCCTACATACGTGTTTCATCCGTTTTTTCAATGTGACAGTGACTTTAGATTTTGGTGTACTCTGACCCACTTTTGATGAAGTTACGATGTGTTTTTATTTTCATTCTGATTAGATGTGTGACCTTTCTACAATATTCTTTATACATGTATGTATTTGAATTGCTTATTTTAAAACTGATTGACCTAAAAGGGCCTGATCTAGGAGGGGGAGATTTTTGGCATTCCAGACGACTACTTGTTTACCTTGGTAAATGACTCATCAGGCTGATTTCCCTCCCCCAGGTGACCACCTCCATGGTGTTCCCGGTGAAGCGCAACGAGTTCGCGCCCCAGTTCACCCAGAGTCTGTATCAGAAGGACATTTCAGAGAGTTTCCCCCTCGGAGTGATGATCCTACAGGTGTCAGCAGTGGACAGGGACGAGGTGAGCTTATTAAGACATAGGAGCGAAAGTGTTTAGTGTTCCAGATAACTGGGTTACCCAGACAATAGGACTGGTCAAATGAAAAGGTTCCTAGTCAAATACTAGGTTATTGTTATAAATAGTAAATATCATTTTCTATACAATGTCGAGTGATGCTGATGTAAAAAAAATGGTCATCAGAATACACACTGGTCATGTCTGTTTGATACTAGTCTCTGTTTAGTTTTAGTACTTAGGAAACAATCATAAATAATGATACCGGGGGGGGGTGTTGTCCATTTTTGGGGGCTTGAAGAAAAAGTTAACTGACCCCGCCATCAACATTTTAAAACGTTGAGTGACACCCCCCCACCCCCCACTAAAATCCTCTACATAGTCATTGCATTTTTAGACAATCTCCATAGGAAAATATTTAAAAAATATACCATAGCGTGAAAAAAAAAGTTCAGCGACCCCCTTAAAAAAAATAAGAAAAGTTGGACGACCCCCACAGTATCATTATTTATGATCATTCCCTTAGTAGACAAGTACTTTTCTAGGGCTGTGGAAGTGATGGAATGTTGACTGACTTCCTGTAAAAACTGATGACAATGTAGTGAGTTTGTGCTTTCAGAAGGATGTTGTGCAGTACAGTATTGTGTCTGATGAGGCGGGACAGGCGGCACGCCAGTATTTCTGGCTGAACCCGCAGACCGGTGAACTGTTCAGCCGCGTGCCACTTAACAACGCACCACAATCCCGATATGCAGTAAGTAAATCATAATGCACTTCAGGCTTGATACGCAATAAATAAACCACAATGCACCCCAGGCTCAATACGCAATAATTAAACCACAATGCACCCCAGGCTAAATACATAATAAGTAAACCACAATGCATCTCAGCATCTGATGCATCGAGAGTTGGCTTTTCAGCTCCAGTTTTCATACTTCAGCCTACTGTACCATTTATCATTGCCTCAGTAAAACTTACTGGCATCTACAGCCAATCAATATAACTTATTTGCATATTCCTACAAAGGAACAAGTGCATGAAGTCAATACTCCCCCCCATCAAACCACCACATATCTAGGCAGTAATGCGACTTTGTTCTCACCAGTTTGTGGTGGAGGCGCGAGACGGTTCGACACCCGAGGGCAAGTCGAGCTCGTCAGTTCAGATTGCGATTTCGCGGGACGAGTACCCGCCGACTGTGGACTATGCCGAGTACACCAAGAAAGTCACCGAGAATGAACCCGTCAATGGGACGTCGCTGCTGAGGATTGGAGCACAGGATCAGGACAAGAAGGTATGTTTTATACCTGCTCATAATGAAACAAACTCGCCTCTTGTCCCATAACTTTGTTCAATCAAAACACTTTTCCATAAAAGTCATTTGATCCAGAATGACACATGGTAGCCAGAATGATGGCATGATAGTCCAGCATATTGTAAATAATGATTATAAGAGGTATTATTATTTATTAAGGGAGGTACTTTGAGAAATGTAGTAATGTAAGTCTTCATTATTACGTTATGCATGTGGGACACACATTATTGTATTAATTTGAAATGTAGTGAGGTCAAGGTTCATATTGTCATATAAAATGTATCTCAGGGGTTATTGATAATTATACCAAATATTTGTAAAAACTGCTAATTATGAGACAAACTATTATGCAGTACAAATAAAGAAGTACATTTTTATAAAGTACATACGACAAAGTAAAATATACTGAGTTCAAAAGGAAAGACAGGACCAGTGAAGGGGCTGTACGTGCGTTGTCACCGACTATAGACTTCTATGTTTTCTCGCAGGGAGAGCTGGTGTTTGAGGTGGTAGGAGACCTGGCTGCTCCCAGCTACTTCTGGGTGGACAGAAACGGAAACCTCTACGTGGCGCGATCGCTCAAGTCAGACATTGCCACGCAGTATGTGGTGAGTACGCACGTATTCATCATGTAGCATACTGCACAAGCATAAGTTGCTTTTAGTGTGGCGATAGAGGGAGCATATGTTGACCAAATATGCTTACACTCAAGTCCATCAATTGATCGTTACGCTGTGTATTCCAGCTGCGTGTACAAGTGTACGACAGTGCCAACCCGTCGCAGCGCGCCAACACCAGGATTGTGATCACCGTGGACAGGAACGTCAATGCGCCCATCTTCACCAGCGCAGCTAACGAGGCTACCATCGTGGAAAACGCACAGGTAGCGAGGGTGCAGTTTACGATCATAAATGCTAACGAAATCATGGTTTTTAAACCAAGCTCTAAACAATGTCGACCAGGCAAATGAATTATGGTTTAATGCCTTATATTTGTAGTAAAAGATATTTTCTGGCAAGATTGGTTGTGTATCTGAAACGGATGAATTTTGTCATGTCTGCTTGGAAAACTCCGTCCTGCTCACAGAGTCAGACTTCAGTTCAAAGAAATCGTTTTTTGTACAGAAGAAACTTCATGACATCAAAATTCTTATGTACTGAAATCTCGCTTCAGATTGGCAGTGACGTTGTGAGCGTATCTGCGACGGACCGCGATGGCGATGACGTACGTTACAGTGTGCTCGGGGAGGCCGGCCAGAGGTTCTTCTACATCAATCCCGTGCTGGGAAAACTCACCGTGGCACGCCCACTCACAGAGTCAGACCTCGGAGAGTTCAACGTAAGTTTCTTTTTGTTTCGTACTGAAGAAACTCATCCTCTCAAATGTCTAGGGATACCAGTGAAATGCTTGCCAATATTCAAGATAACGAACTATTGTATGTTCGAAATGTAGTTGAATGGAAATGAAACTAACCTAGAGATAGAACAACATTTGAGATAAACCATGTCGAGATAACAAGGTTCTACTGTAATTATATGTGGTGCTTTCTCAATTTTAACAAGATGGGGAAAAATCTATTGTCGCACACGGACCATGTTTTGATAATGTTTAGACAGCACTTTATTATAATAATTGTAATTTTGAGTCAGATATTTTGCATTTTTACTGGTCTCAATCTTAAGATTTAAATCAAAATATGCTTTTATAATTCTGACATAGACTTAGAAAGGGTTTTATGTCTCTTCACAGTTCACAGTCCATGCGAGTGACTCTTGGTATCCATATTCTGCTATCAAACGTAGCATCGTCACTTATAGTGTTTCGGTCTATTTTCAGCTACTTTAAAAAAACATCAATATGAGTTGAACATCTCACATTAACAATCAATTATATTGCGATTACAGTTCATAGTTCACGCGAGTGACTCTCGGCGCCCAGTGGAGCGGTCAGCCAACGCGTCAGTGACCGTGTACGTGACCCGCGACCTGGCGCTGCCCGTGTTCTCACGTCCCGAGTACCCAGACGCCTCGGTGTCGGAGAACGCGGACGTCAGCGCCGTCTTCTACAACAGGATCAGTGCCACCGACGCAGACCTGCAGGTAGGGGTTGGATATAATGCCATAGAACTTCTCTGATGTTACCACTTGGAAGCTTGCTGCAACTGCTCTCAATAGAGAGTGGTTTCTTCATATGGAGGTGCACGATGGTCTCTGTATGAATGCTTTGGACCATTCAGTTGATACTGAAGACAATGATTGAAAAAAGTTATCGTCTGTCTACGGGAATCTTTTACACAGCATATATATGCATTGTTTAATACCTATTCGTAAGTCACCATGACTTTGATGAAGTCCTAGTCATATTCATTACATAAGCTTTTTAACCTTCCGGTAAGTTCCAGAGTAGATAAACTACCAGTATAAAGACTATCAGGATTTTAACTGATATCTCCGTTTCCCCGCGGCAGGGCACGATGAAGTACTCTGTGATCGGTGACATTCCGGCTCCCACATTCTTCTCCATCAACGAGGACACAGGCGCGCTGTCCGTCAGGTCAGACCTCAAGATGGACGACCAGCTGCAGTACACCGTGAGTACTATAGAGGACTGAATACTTTTGGCTTCAGTACAACTTGAGTACTTTACAAATATTGTAAATTGTTGAAAAGAGGTTTTGCTCTAGTTTTGTTAGTGTGAGAACTGTGTACATGATAAGAATCTTCAACAGAAGAGTGTAAATGTTGTCATGCATGGTGGACCTCATCACCACCATATGTCAAGGTCTTCATAACCTTGTCTAGGACCAGACAGCTGTTGCTGTGTTAGCCAACTACCACACTTATGCTATGAACCTGTTTATTGTTGACACATAGTTTTTCTGAAAGTGTCTGAATGTGTATATAAGACGAGTTCCATCTTTCAAATGACAAGTATTGACTAGATCACTAGAGTACACTGTGTGCAGATGAGTATCCAATGTAGACAAGAATTGAATTTTTATATCTATCGCCTTCCTCCACTTCCAGCTGCGTGTGGTCGCCTACGACTCGGCCAACCCCGACAAGCAGACGACAGCCGTTGCCACGGTGACGGTGACGCGTAACGAGAACGCGCCCATCTTCTCGCAGACGGTATACACGGTGGACGCTGGTGCGGGCGCCGCGGGGGCCGCAGCCTGGGTCGACTGGCGCCTCGGGCAGCACATCACCACGGTGTCAGCCTCCGACGAGGATGGGGTGAGTTGCGCTATGCTATTGATGATTTTACAAAGTATAAAACCTCTTTCTCCCCAGTTTGCCGTTCATTCTTGATTCTGATTGGTTAAGAGCCATAGGAGATCAGGTTATCTCCCTACTTTGTGAACGATAAACACGATTAAGTTGAATAATTATATTAAACTGGGGAGATAAAGGCAATGGTCTGTTTTAGTGTGGAGATAACACTAGCTATGCGCTAAGCCTGCTCTCGTTCGCTTAGACACCTCTCATACAAGCTAGTATTATATCCACACTAAAACAGACCATTACTATTATAGTCCAAATATTATAAGCAAGATGTATGTAGGGTACAACTGAATTGGCAATATGGCTGTACTTTTGCATACAATATCCAAATAGCCTGTATTTGCATCAATCAGTATATGCCCTTTGTACATATATGTACACTATGAAAGATATGTGAATAAATAGAATTGAACGGCACTGACGACTTTTTTCTCCCTATACATGTACTATTGCATCTGAAGTGTAGAGCACACTCGTTCTAAGTGTTTGACTCTAATGTACTATAAAGCTTGTTTCATCGCGCTAACATTGTCTACCAATGGACGTATAAAATCATGTTGCATGATTATCAATGAGCAAGACTTAACTACGTGCTTCAAATTATTGTAACCAAAATTGTGAATGATGATTTATGTTATTGCGTCTGTTTCAGGACAAGCTGCGTTACTCGATCACGGGCGACGATATCGCACTCCAGTTTTTCTACATGGACGCCGACTCAGGAACGATCACGCTGAAGAGACTGCTCACGGAGGACACGCAGGGACAGTACAATGTGAGTAGGAACGCGTCACAGTGTATTTTAAAATTCAATCAAAATATATTGCATCAAATAAATCTGCACTACATGGACTTCTATGTATATACTACTTCCAATTAATCTGCACCTTCAAACCTTGATTATGCATAAAGTCTTGTCTGTTGAAATTAAACTAAGGCTTCAACCTAAAACCCCTACATGGGCTTTCGAGTGAAGGTTTATAGTAATACGCAGGGGCATGGTCTGCTGCATAATGATGTACCAACCTGAAGATGCTGTAACATTCTGAGGCTTGAATATGCCTTGTTATGAAATTTTGTTACTGAAATTAATTGTAAGCTGGAGTGTTCTGGTCTATGCCTAGCTGTCACCTGTTAGCTACACATTGTTAGTGTTGAAGCCTTATATAACAATACGATGTAAGTGAGAGGCTAGAAGTGGTGCAAAGTTGATCAATACAGTGTATAGATACAGCCTCTGCTAGGATACGCAGCAAAAAGTTGAAAATGGACCGTTCAATCTGTGGTTTCAGATCGCTGTTGAGGTTTCGGACCAGAGTGTGCCCGAGAAAACAGCGTCTGCCACGGTGCAGGTGTCAGTGAAGCGTGACCTTTACGAACCTGAGTTTGTGGGTGCAACCGACACGGACATCACAGTCAACCACCCAGTCAACGAGACCAGCGTCGTGACAGTCACAGCCACAGACACAGACAAAATGGTAAGTGAAGCTCTTCCAATATACTTGAGACGGTTACGCATATGAATGTTCTATGAAAATGAATGATAGTTTTGTAAATGTAGCTATTCAATGTCTAGAATGGTATTTTTCAATGACGTTTATTTGTAAAAGTCTTAAAATCTCATTCACATAAACACCATCACAGTCAATGATGAAAGAGTTGGAACAGCCAGTGAAACTTATCTTATTTCACTACAACAATACCCAAGATAGGTGTTCGCAATGTTTATTTCTAATGAGTAATGTGAATGGGAGAAAATTCTGCTGTCTTCGTAAGGAATAAAACAGGTGTCCACATTGACCGGTTCCACTGTGCTAACCCCCGAGTTCCCATGTTACAGGGCAATGTGGTGTACGAGTTGAAGGGTGTCTACCCGGCGCAGTACTTCTTCTGGATCCAGCGCGAGTCTGGACGTGTGTACGTGCTGCAGGACCTGAACACAGACAGCATGCGCAGCACACAGTACAAGGTGAGAGATTTACAACCTAGTGGTGGTGTAGTAGTGCAATAGGATCTACGATAAAGACCACGTCTTCAGGGCACAACAATTCTGCATGCCCTGATGCCCTGGACAACCGTAAAAAAAATATTTGTGCAGCCAAAATCTAAAATCTGGTTGTCCAGTGACCAACCAACTTAAATATTATGTGAACGTCCAGCATGTTGTGACAGCAGCTATTCATTGTTGGATTTTGGACCAGCTAAATACATGTATGAGGTGGGCAACCAGAGGCTCTATGGTAAGCAAAGATCAATATAATCTAAGAGTTTCTGGAAGGCCTACTTATCAAACTTCCATTCATATAAGTCTGGTGTCCCAATTGGTCTGTGACTTGTATTAGTCAATAACAGTGAATTGGAACCCTCAATAAGCACACTTAGATTTACCCGTTGTTGCGTTTTGTAGCTCCAAGTGGAGGCGTATGACACAAGTTTCCCGGCCACTCGCAGCACGACATATATCAACGTCAACGTCAACAGGAACGCAAACGCGCCCAAGTTCACCATGGGACTCTTCGAGAAGGACATCTCTGAGAGCTACCCACTCGTCACACAAGTCATACAGGTAACTGGGAAATGCATTGTCTAACTCTTATCATAGCACTACAAAAAAGTGCCAGAGTGATTTATCACCATGTATTCGAGCTGCCCACTTATCACACAAGTCCTACACCCATCAAGGTGCTCTTATCATAAGTATACATTGTAATTTACTGTGTAGGTGACGGCCACAGACGTAGACGGGGACAACCTGACGTATGAGCTGGTTGACAACCCGGGTGGCAAGGCACTGCAGTACTTCTTCATTGAGGCCAACACAGGCAGAGTGATGCTGAAAAAGGCCCTCAGTGACGGCGCCGAGGAGAGGTTCTCTGTAAGTCAAGCTAAAAGCTCAATATTATGATGACTAATTCTATGGTAAAGCCATAATATGATAAAATTTCTCTGATGATAGAGTTTGTTAGACTTACGAAAAGGTGAAGATGAACGTATTGCCCGCCATATGACTTGGCCCAGAAACAGATCGAATACCTTCTTTAGATCCAAAAAGGAGATCCAAGAAGGAGATTTCCAGGGATTTATTTGCCACTAGAAATGGTTTTTGCAGACAACAAAGATGACGTCAGTTGTTTCTCTTCCAGGTATAAAACTTGTACTAACAATGTGTGCTATATTATTGTTTTATGTTTGCCCCAGATGATCGTGCGAGCCTATGACAAGGGAAAACCTGTGCGTCGTGCCGAGGCCCAGCTAATGGTGAACGTGGAGCGAAACCAGTTCCCACCGGTGTTTGACAAAGCACTGTACGAGACGTCCATCTCCGAGCATGTGACCATCGGCACCGGCATCTACACCGTGCGTGCCACCGACAAGGACTTGCAGGGTAAGTGTCATAATAACAACGTTGATATTCTCTTGATGGTCAGAAGACGAGCGAAACTGTAAATATTCTAAGTGATTTTGAGTTGCATGTGAATATTCATCATCTATCGATCTTAAACTTAAACTTTTGACTGTTTGGATGACAAATGCTCATCAGTCATTTCTGTTTTTCAGGTACCATGGTGTATAGGGTGACAGGAATCCCCCCAGCTCCAAAATACTTCACTGTGGGAGAGAACACAGGATTCGTGGTTGTCAAGGGCAACGTCTCGCAGGACTTCACTCTGTCCTATACTGTGAGTTACGCGGGGATTTTTTACCAGACATACATTCACAATTTCACATCACACCAAATTCTGTTCATTTGATAGTTACAGATGTGAATGGGTTTTGAGAATTAGAATGACATATTTTGTAATATCACAAGAGTATCCCTTCTACATCGCAATGTAAATAGCAGAGGGAAGAGTTGTTGGTATTCTCCAATTGTCAAATGTGGCTTTTTGACTGAAGCATGTGTGGTGATGAACTATTCAAAATGCCACATCTTAGCTGCTGTTTGTACTGAGCTCACCATATTTACATTGAAGAAATATCTACTTGTTTTGAGGGCACTATCGCAAGATTCACAGTCCGAATTTTGTGAATAATGCATGAGATTGCGAAGTCAATACTCACCAAATGAAGGCTGTGTAGGCCTATCTCATGATAGTGCCCAAAAAACAAGTAGATATATATATATACATTATATCATGAATCATCTATACAATTTATTCACATGCAAAAAAAACAATTTAAGATGAGAGGGCTTCATTGCCGGAATTATGCCGTTATTAATCACGACTGCTAAATTCAGCTCTAAACCAATCAGAATACAGCCTTTAGAGGCATGTTACAAATAGAGTGTCATTTCTTTTGATGGTTTATGTTTGGATATCTAGCAGTAAATTAGAAACAAAATAAATGAAACCATATGCTATGTACCTAATCAACAGAACATTGAACGAATAGAGTGATTTTCATGCATGCTGTTTCAGCTGCTGATCGAGGCCTATGACACGAGCAGCCCGCAGCAGGTGGCACGTACAGAGATGCACATCCGCGTGAATCGCAACGAGAACGGCCCCACATTCACCCAGAGTCTGTACTCACAGAGCATCCAGGAGAGCACTGCTCTGGGGCCGCCGTTCTGGAGGGTGGAGGCTGCAGACAAGGACCAGGTGACTGTTGATTCAAATATATAGATACCTATTGGAACCTGTCATTTTCGTTGAGAGGATCATTTCATTCAGCCTGATGAAGCTCTTGAGTCAAGAGCGAAAGTCTTGCCAAAGACAAAATGACAGGTTCCAATAGGTATCTATATATTTGAATCAGTAATTATATAATGGAACCCAATAGAAGTTTACATTCTGTGGCCAGGTGACTGTCTGCCGCAACACTCCTCCTCCTCCCACCAGGACACAGAAATCAAATTGGGCTTCTATTTGGGAATGTAGTTCTTTTTGTTTGCTTTAAGGAGTGTACTCAGGGTTGAGGTTTTGGGCAACGAATAGGCGACGGACATTAAAAATTCCACTATTTACTTTTCATATTTTTGTGCTAAACTATACTTTGTGTTTTTGGCGAAAGCTCACCTGAAGCTTTCGAACATTCTCAAGTCCTTTTTCCCACAATGCCTTAGTCAAGACTATTGTTGAATGCAAAAATATGAATGAAAACTTGGAAGGATGAACATCCAACATAAAATTATTTCCATTTGAATGTAAATATGCCTAGTCTCATAAACGTCTTCCCTCTAAACTGATCAAGATTCAACAAAAAAGCTTGTGAGGCTTTTACGCAAATGTTAAGACTAGTTTTTCGTAACTTTTATTTCATTATTCATTTTTAACTGCTTCACGCATATCTCCTGTATCCACAGAAGGACATTCTGCGCTACAATCTGACGAGCGATGCCAAATGTCTGCAGTACTTCTACCTCAATCCTGACACAGGCGCACTCTTCCTCAAAAAACTGCTCGAGGACAACACCATCACACAGTTCGAGGTACTGCTCTTGTGGACTTGAATGTTGTGTAAATAGATATCTGGAACTTTTATAGTAACAGAACATTTTTATGATACAAAAGTGGCACTAAGAATCTAATATAAAGCTTGGGGTGTATTAGACTTTCTGAAATTCATTACTATTTGCCGATTACTTTGCTCCTAATTGCGCACTGGTGTGCTTGGATGAATGCTGCCTTCAGCTGCAGGCAGCACATTTATTTCACACAAATGTAATGTTTGAGAAACTTTGTGTCTATGTAGTGATGTAACCTAATACATTTTTTTAAGTGCCAGCTAGATAACACCGTTAAATGATCGCACAACACATTTATTTCCTCCCCAGTGTGCGGCGGTGTCATGCTCTGATCAAGGCTACATCACACCCCATGTTTCACAACTGTTTTTTTCACACCGACATAATGATTCAGTGTTTATGTAGAACGCATCATAATCTAAATGTAAATAAATGTAAATGTGGTTGTTTATAGTCGCAATTCACTGTTATCGTGCTCTAGCGACTTTACATATTTACACCAGGTCATTGGCATCCTTTTCACACTATATCCTTCTCAACTCCCCGGGGAGCATCATCGCTACCGTAGCGCAGACGTGCTAATCACTCACATTATTCACCGCCAAATAAACAAGTGTGCAACCAGAAGGGTTTGCTCAACAACAAAATCTTCTGGTCACGAGTCCAAGTCCCTAATGAAAAGCTCATTTTGTTATATATTTTCCTTCTCACTGCTTTATTTATCAAATAAACAAATCAAAGTAACAAAATTAACAATGAAAAGGAGACTGCAGATCTCGAAACTAGTTAAAAATGTTTTGTTACTTTGATTTGTTTATTTGATAAATAAAGCAGTGAGAAAGAAAATATATTACAAAAAAAATGAGACCTTATGCTGCATACCAGATACACTCAATTCTACAATCATAATCTAGCACATATTTACACTAACCTCTCCCCTCCCCAGTGTACGGTGTCATGCACAGACCAAGGCTACCCGACTGCACAGTCCGCGAGTGCCACGGTGCAGCTGTCAGTGGAGCGTGACAGCGAGGCACCGCGCTTCCAACGACCCCTGTACGAGGTCACCGTGTCAGAGTCTACGCCAGTCGCGGCCAGTCTCACCACAATCACTGCCAGCCTCCCCACAACCGTGGTGAGCACATTGTCACAGCTTTATTCTAACGTTCTTATTAAATGTCTTTGTTGTCGTTATTGTTACAAACGTTTTCTAAACACAATTCTACAATTATTTCAATAATTTATTTTATTAATTTGGAAAATATTTTTCGATTCTCAAGAATCCTTTTCAATCAAAAATTAAAAACCAAAAAAGACAGTCTTTTACAATCGTATTGAGTACGTCTGTATCCAGATGATATACATGAAAAGGTGTGTTTTGCTGCAGGGTGGGATGGTGTATGAGGTGACGGGAGCGTACCCTGCTCCCGACTTCTTCCAAGTGCACCCGTCCTCGGGCGTGCTGTCAGTGAGACGCGACCTGAGGAAAGACAGCATGCAACTCAGCGCCTACACGGTAGGCTCTTACACTTCTACTTGTGCGTTAACTTTTACAACCCATATTCTGTTTTTGGTTGCGCTGACCAATGATGAAGTTGCCACTACTTTTGCACTGAACTTGAGTCATATGCAGATATAATGGCATGGTTTTCAACATATTTCAAATGATATTAGTGTTTTGAAAGTAGTTTATAGATGGTTATTCATCATATGTACTTCATCATCGATATTAGACACTGACGTTATGGAAACATCTCTGTAACTTGTGGTTGGGCTGATTTTGACATGGTTGTCCACTGCAACAAACCAACGGTTAGCATACTTGCCTATTAAGACCAGCGTGGAACTGAGTCTATTGACACTTTTCATACACACACTTTTTTACCTATCTACCTATCACGTTAATATGATACCGAAGCCCTTAACCTGACAATGAATTGAACATCAAGTGAGTGTTTCGGACAAACAAAGGAAAAGTGGCGATTGGCATATGGAAATTCACATACGTACATTTTCCTTGTCATTCATAATAGATTCACAATGTCATCTCCGTGGTGTCGTCACTTTACGGGATTTCATGCATCTCTATTTATGAAGGTTCGTGTCCACCAAATGATCTTATTATAGAGGTGGCCTTACTTGGAGGTTCTACTGCATATATATTGTATTCTGGTGTACTTGGGAATAAGCAATTGGCATTTAAGAGTATTCTAATCTTCCTCTAAGTCCAGAGGGCTGATCTCAGCCACGACTGGTACTCAAACCCATTGAATTTGGTCTGTGAACTTGAATCCTGTTGCTCAATATCTACACTGAATAGGTATGAATACATTCTTTAGAATTTTATCTGAATATGGACAATCAATTGGTAGATCTAAAGAAAGTATGAATGTGTGCGAGGTTACACGTGCTTGGCTTAAAATCTACAGTATCATAAAATATATTGATAATATTCATATTGCAACTAACTACATGTATGAACTTGTAGGATTTGCTTTGATTTATAGATATTAATTAAGATAGACTATATTTTTTGTCAAACTTAAATTTGTATCATAAAAAAACATCATTCAGCTAGTTATAGAACATTATAACTTTATAGCAAAGATAAAACTTAATCAGAGAAAAAGTGAATGAAACTTTGTATTTGACTCGTGTCAATCTTTCCAGCAAGGTGTATATTAGCATTACTTATAAACGTTAGAGCAATGCACTATGTTTAACTCAAGTTTTCTTCCAAGTCAGTAACTCATATTTAAAATGCATTACACCAGGACACTCACAAAAATCACAATGTAAACGACAAACTTAAAAATTTTCAAGATGAGTGCATTTGGGTCAAGTGAATCATTGAGACCGTTGTGACGTTTTTTATTATTAGTGAATTATTTATATTATTTATTATTAGGTAGTTTTTATCATTAAACTGCTTCTTAATTTAATGGAAATAATATAAAATGTTTATCAAAATACAATTCATTCCTAAATTCTATATTTACAATTTACAGTTTAACAAATAAAAGACGCAATATAAAATATTTTAGAATATATAGTTGCATGTCAATATTATTGTTGCATTGTCATAGTATAGGAAGATTTGACAGAGTGGATTAATATTTTCCAAATTTAACCTTATGTGACATGGATTATGGATCTTTAATAAAGTATTTTAGTATCTAAATACAATGGCATTTCCAGTTTGCGGACCAAAATTATCTTTGTGTTGCCTTTTAGTGAGTGTTTGGGGCATTGTTATGCTCTCTGTGATGGGAATTTGTCTTCACTTTAGAGCACCTTCATTTATTGAAGATTTACCAATTGATGAAGCGGAGTGGGAAGTAGCAAAGCACAGTGCCGAATACGTCAATAACCTCTACAGCCAAGTATCCACCAATTGTTTTATTGCTGCTGGATTGTATGGTGCCACCTTCTTCATTTCGCTTGGCATGTACAAAGTGAATCAGCGTAGAAACTACTCCACTAGTATGTGAATGACCTCATGAGAGTTGCCAAGTCTTTGTTTAGATGTTGTGACTGGTTATAGGAAATAGGACAGCTTGTTTTTGTGACAATTTATTTGGAGTAGAGACGCTTACTTTTATTTTACGCGCATACAAAGTGTTGCCAACACTGTTTAAAATCACATCGTCGTTTATAGAATTTGAATTATTACCACAATATTCAACATGGATGCTTGTCTAGCTGTGGAGAAAGAGCTTGATAAAGTCTTGAGCAAATTCAAGGACATCAACAAACAGACGTCTTCACAGTTACAAGAATGTCTCATGGAGATTCAGAAAATCAAGCAAGAGTTGGCCGATTTGCCTCCCGAAGCTGAATTAAGCGCCGCACATTCCCTACTCTTAAGCAGTTCGATCAAGAAGATCAAGGATTCCATCCAAAACTTGAGTTCAGACCACAAGGATCTTCATAGTAGTGTATCCAAAGTTGGAAAAGCCGTCGACAGGAACTTTGTCTCTGACTATGGGGCGATCGTGCCCGATGGTTTGAACACTCCTGAAACCATGACATCGATGAACCATGTTGTGTGTGAGCACTTTCTACGGCACGGGATGCTCAGCATTGCAGAGCAGCTTGTTCTAGAATCAGGCCTCCAGGTGGACCACGCTCAGAAGGAACCGTTCCTAGAGCTTCACGGAATCTTGGAAGCTTTGAAACAGCACGATCTCAAGCCGGCTTTGCATTGGGTTGAAGCAAACAAGGAAAAGCTGAGAGAACGAAACAGCATTTTGGAGTTTAAAATACATCGTCTTCAGTTTATTGACTTGATTCAACAAGGACCAGAAAAGCAGGTGGAGGTGTTAATGTATGCGAAGCATTTCCAGCACTTCGCCCACTCCCATGCTAAAGAAATTCAGGTCAGTGTAACTTTCACTTGTACAATGTTAACTGTCAATTTCATGGTCTTAATAGATCTTTGAGATAATTTTTTTTTTTCATATTTTTTTTTCTTCTAATTCAATTGGTTTGCATTCAAAATTTTCTATAATAATAAATTTTTTTCTTTCTTTTCTCTTCCAATGTTATTACAAATCCATGAAATCAAACTCTAGATCACAAATTTCAATTTATTCTACAAACTTGTGTTCACCGTTGTTTCCAGGTGCTGATGGGGAGCCTGCTGTACATCCGGCAGGGCCTGGCAAGCTCGCCATATGCCCACCTGCTCGAGCCCATCCACTGGCTGGAGATGTGTGACATCTTCACCCGCGAGGCGTGCTGTCTCCTCGGCCTCTCCGTCGAGTCTCCACTCTCAGTCGTCATTAAGGCGGGGTGCGCCGCGCTCCCACCTCTGCTCAACATCAAGCAGGTGAGAGGTTCTATTCACTTGCTCCTTGAATGAGTTCATCGTGTTGGTAATTATGTAACTTTTATTATTTTCATCTTTCACAATGCAAAGAATTTCTAACCGTTTGACAGTTTCGTCTGCTTCTACAGACATTTTCAAAAACACTACTGCGCATATCATGACCGTAAGTTTTCACACACATACTCCTCACCAACTGCCTCTTTCCCCCAGGTGATGTCCCAGCGCCAGTGCCCGGGCGTGTGGTCGGCCAAGGACGAGCTTCCCATCGAGATTGACCTGGGCGGCGAGTGTCGCTTCCACTCCATCTTTGCTTGCCCGATCCTTCGGCAGCAGTCGACCGATGCCAACCCCCCGGTGCGCCTCGTCTGTGGTCATGTGATCTCCCGCGACGCCCTCAACAAACTCAGCAACGGCACGCGCGTCAAGTGCCCGTACTGCCCCGTGGAGCAGGCGCCCACCGACGCACGCCTCATTCTCTTCTAGAGCGGTCTAGATGATGCCGGCCGGCAATGATTCAGCTAGATATTCTTGCACTGCTCATGGCTTAGTCTGTTTTTGCTTAGCTGGCAATGGTCTAGCTAGATGTTCTAGCTCGTACCACTCACAGCTTAGTTTATTCTAGCTTAGCTGGCAATAGTCTGGCAAGATGTTCTAGCTCCTTGTATAGGATGGTGACTGTTTACATTATGCCGGGTGTCAATGGTTTAGCTAGATGCTCATTGTACTACTCATTGGTTGACTTTGTGGCTATTGTGGGTTTATTCACGGGGAAGTGGAAACCTTGTTGATAGATTAAATATAAATTGCGTACTCTTGTTTAGGTCCTATATGCTAACTACTGGGATTCGAAATGACAAAATTAACATTAAATCAACATGTTCGTGTCAGATTGACAAGGTTTCCTTGTTTCTCGCGTTATCCCACAGTGATGCATTGCTTGGTACTCCATAAAATTTGGACTGCTTATTTATATGAATATATACATATATAACATATATCTTTGGTTTTCACAAGCTTTGTTTCTATATTTTGTTTATTTCACATAGACAGTTCAGCCGCATTAGGAAATAGAATAGAAACACAAGCGAAAAATGACATTGTAGTGTGAAAAAGAAGGTATAAGATTCATCAAAGTCAAAAGTTATCAATATTTTGAAATTATTATTTTGGTTGTTTTGTGTTTGCTGTATTTGTAGCAGTCTACTCAATGATTATTAGTTTTTGAACATTTAACGTTTTTGAAAAAATATGATCATGAATACTTTTTGTATGGCTGAAACGATGTATATAATTTTTGTAAATGCTGTACTTTATTCTAGTTTAACAAAAATCAAATTATTAGCATTAAGTTGGACTGATCAAGAATTAAGGAAAATTTGATTACTTAAGTAAAATAGAAAATATGTAGTTGTAAGCTGTAAAGTTACTATTGGTTGTGGCTAAAAACATTATGTATTGTGCGTCTTTTTGCAACAGTTGTATAAATAAATAAAAAGTTGCTAGTACAGTTTGCACCAGTAAGATTTAATTTTCTCACTCATAGATACTAATATCTCTACTTCTTCAGCACACAGAAAACGAGAAAAAAATATGTTCTGAAAAAAAGCTTCTGATGCGTTCTGGTATCTCTTTGATATGTGCAATAATTATTATGTGGATGTTGCTTTTGAAGCACATTATGTGAATTATCTGTGGTAAATTGTATGGTTTTGTGATTGTGTTGGAAAATACTGAAACTATTTAGGTAGAGATTGATATAGTATATCAGTTTTGCCCAGCTTATTTGCAGAAAGTCATTGAATTAAAATTAACATTCATGTATATGCATGAAGGATAACAATTGCTATTTAAGTACTTAACAGTGTATGAGACATAGGATGTGCTAGATGTCACTGCATACCTGTGTATGATGGCACTTACCATGTTTTATGTTCTATACTTTATGGTAACAAAATTGTTTATTTGATTGTAGGTGATATATTTGGTCTAGGCACTTGTTGCTGCCTATGAATCATGTATGCCCAGGTGTATAACCTTCACAAGTATAAGTTTTTCTCAAATATTGTAGTAGTCTAAGTAGTCATATAGGCATGTTAAAAGTGTTGCTGGATTTATCAATAGTTTTCCATATTTTGTTCACAATAAAGTTTTCAATAAATATAGTTTCAATTTAGCGTTTTGTTCTGTCTCGCACACACTGAAATGATGCATATGGTAAGGTTAGGTCATATGGTTTGAGTGAATATTTTCACTCAGGCTTTGAAATTATACATTTAGGCCATCCAAACTTTCATCTTATGGATGACCACTTTTTGGGGCTAAAAAATATGCATAGGAGGGGTACAGATATTTTTTCAAATCACAAATATGCCATGGCAGGGAAATAAAAAAAGGTAAAAAAAAACAGTTAATTTGTAGTAACATTGTTATGAGCCAACTTACCTCTAATATTTTTGTTTGTCAGTATGTCCCGGCATGTGCAACAGTACTAATGTTCGAAAAGAGGATTGATCACTGATTATGAAACACTGACACCTATAAATATTCGTAATTGATGAAAAATAAAGAAAACTTAGGCCATAACCCTGTCAATATAATTACTAAACCGCTGTTTCTGCAGTTCTGTTACCAAAGTTCGCATTTCTTTATTTGGCATATTCGGGTTTTTTGTACTCGTTTGCTGACTGCATTATAACGGGCAAGGGGTGATTTTTTACAGGTAAGATCGGAACTAATGGTTTGACAAGATCGGGGTATTTAAAAAGAAGGAAGTATGTGATTTTATTTTATATCGGGTGTTTTTTTTCGTCAGGCTTTGAAATTATCATTTTATGATCGCCTTTACTAACAATTGATATGACGTCCAATCCAAAAGGATAAATCTATTTTTGTCATTGTTGTAAACAATATAGTTTCAAACTCGCAACAAAAATATGTAATATATTTAAATATTAAGAAAATGAGAATAATTTAGACCAAATGTTGCTAGAATGCATTGCTTGGAAAAATCCATTCAAACAAAGAAGAAACATTTTTAAAGGAATGGGGAATTTGTGAAGAACCAAGTCCAATGGGTTTTTTTATGTTTGGGAATTTAAACAAGCCAATGTCATGAAAGACCATGAAATATTCAAAGAGATAAAAAAACATTATGCCATGAACCTTTCATTCTTAAATGCATAAAAGATGTGTTTAGAGGCAACCTATACCTGATCATTGTGTGGTATGTCAGAGCAACTCCCCACATCAAAGGATAAGAATGCTGTGTCCCAGCTTGCAAAAAGTTATAAACCACTGCCTCTCACTCACATAAACATGCCTAATCAAAGTAGTATTTCGCAGGTATTGTGAATGGAATTTCCAGGTGACTACAACACAGTGACCCCAAGACCAAAAAGGCATTTTTGGCATAGCCGCGATCGATCGTACATACAAGATTCCCTTTTCCAAAAACTTGGATCTGCTAGTGAACCACCATATTACATTCACTTTGCAGCTGACCATAGCGGCATATGACAGTGCCACTCCCCAGACCAAGGGCACGACAACGGTGAATATCATCGTGCGACGGAATGAGAACAAACCTGTGTTCACCCAGCCCACGTACACAGCCTCCATCAACACAACACTCTCCCAGGGAGTGCCCATTGTCCAAGTGCAGGCTGAGGATAACGATGGGGTCAGTATTAAGTTAACATGGCTTGACATTTACATGGGTAATTTTGATAGTTGATTTCATGTTTAATTATGGCTTTTGTAATTGTAAAAATGTATGATATTGGCAAAGCAAAGATTTCTGGTAGATGCATTTAAAATAAATTTGGTGAAAAACCCCAGTCTGGGCTTACTGTAGCCTAAATCATTTGTTAACAGTGACCTCAAATTTTCTAACTTAGAATTTAGAAAGCTGTAGAAAACCACCTTCCTGTTATTTATCATATTACATTTACAAAAAATTCTTTTTTACTATTTTCACAATGCTATGAGCGAAACCAACATAATTAGAGGATAAGTATCTACAAACTGCTTTTTACAACGTAATCAGTTCTATTTTTTATTCTATTTTTGCGTTTTCTTGTCATGCTGTCAGCAAAATCATCCCAAATCGTAACATTTTTAAGAAAATATGTAAACATGTCTGTTTTGCAGGACAAGTTGTTCTATGACCTTTTGGGCACGGAGCATGCAGAGCGCTACTTCTACGTGGATCCGGACTCCGGGTGGATCTCACTCAAACAATCGATCCAGATGGACGACCAGGAACAGTACATGGTGAGAATACAACGGACAGTTTTAGATCTTCAAAATCTCTGCGCATGTTAAGTCACTCGGGACCCCCTTATGGACCATTCAGTATTTATGACATTGTGGGGTAGGAGGATTTTCCAAAAATGCTGTGAAAAAAATAATAGCCCCCCTCAAATCTCTGTGAAAAAATTGGTAACCCCCCTCGATTTCATGTGATGAAAATTGATGACACCCCCCTTACATTGAATTTATGCATTCATTGTAAGTTAACTCAAATACTATTTGATTGATATCAATAATATAAACAAACAGTAAATTTTAGTACAGAATCTGAAAAATAGGGGTAAATTTTCAGTGAAAAAAAATGATAGCACCCCTCAAAAGTATGTGAAAAATTTGATAGCCCCCCCTCCAAACATTGTGACGAAAGTTCATGGCCAGCCTTAAAATCCTCGTACCCCACCCTGTCGTAAATACTGAATGGTCCCTTATATAAATGTATTATGATTATGTGATTAAAAGAACTGGAGTGAGGTTTTTCAATAACAATAGGCCTACTATAGTTTTCATGATACGTATCTAACCAGGAACCAGAAATTTCGAAATACAGCGATATGCTGATGATTTGCTTCAGCCTGATACAGAGTTTATACTGTAAACGCACTCGCCCAGTGTGACAGTTTGACAGTTTATCTTGATTTGAGTTATCAGACATTTCAAGTTACTAGAGTCCTTACTGTATTAAGGCTTTTACCTTCTCATTTCACCAATGCACGACTGATCGTGTTTCAGCTGGAGGTATCTGCCTCGGATCGGTCAGCGGCGGCCAACAGCAGCCAGCAGAGCGTCGTCACGGTGACGGTGTCGGTGCCACGCGACAAGGCGCCGCCTCAGTTCCTGGGGCCGTACAGCCAGAATCTGCTGGAGACAGCGCCAGTCAACTCCTCGGTGATCACCATCCAGGCAGTGGACAGCGACCTCAGGGTCAGTCTTATACGCCTTTTTCCTCATACACATGATTCATTTTTTGACTTACTGGTTGACATTTTCACCCACTGTTGTGGCCATTTTCAAAATCTCCCGCTGGTCACGGTTTACAATTCCCATGTTGAAAATGGGGCCGTATTATAAGTGAGTGAGATGGGAGGCCCCCTCGTCTCTGTTCATCACCTTATTCTGCGCCCATATTTGTATTGCTTCTTTGATTGTTTCGTTCGATACTCACTTCCTGTGTCCACAACACTCACTCTCACAATTGTTGAACATGTTTAAGTCTCTACCAAGACCTTACACGGTATTGGTTTTATGCCGATCCTCACGCGTCTGTTTTCTGCCCTCCACCAGGGGTCTCTGCAGTACGAGCTGGTGGGCGAGTACCCGGCACAGACGTTCTTCTCCCTCAACTCAGTTTCTGGGGTGGTGGCGCTGCGCACCAGCCTCAAACAGGATGCAAACCAGCGCGCAACCTACACAGTGAGTACTCGACTAAATCAAGGGCAGATCCAGGGGTTCTGAGAAATCCTGGATCTGCCATTTATGTAGATGGTAAATGGCCAGTAGGAGTCTTCCAATCATATTTTCCAGCTTATATTTGCATGTTTTGTCCGTTCCATCAAAGAACTGTTTTGATGACATGATATCCCAGTTCATCCTTTCCCATTGAATAACCAAAGGCGCTTCTGTTTTCCAGCTGCGTGTGAAAGCGTACGACACATTTTACCCATCGCGCCACGCGTACACCAATGTGGCGATCTCGGTGCAACGAAACCCGAGTCCTCCGCGCTTCAACGTGCCAAGCTACAACAAGGGCATCTCCGAGACGTTCCCCATCGGGGGCAGTGTGCTACAGGTCAAGGCCACTGACCAGGACCAGGTGAGGGGTTCTCTATTACAATATAACCTCCAGTTCAGACATCATGCATAAAGAAGCCATCTCTCGATATGAGCATTTCTCATGGTCCTAAACCTTAATAAACTATACAGCCCGGTATTCATTGAAAGAACTTGAAACCAGTCCCTCGGGTGGTCTCAATAGAGAGGTTCTAATCTACCTATGATCATATAAAGGTTCACTATAAAGACGTGGATGGGGTGGGGGGGATTGTGGTACAGGTCACAGCTTTCTGACCAACACCATGTGAGAATTTCATGGTTGAACTCACTATAAGCATTCATGCAAAAGCCCATAGTCGTATAAGGGCCCACTTAATTTCATACAAATATCAGTTGAGATTTCTACTCAGAAATGCATTTAGAGCCATGATGTTGTCACTATATAATGATTGTTTCTGGACCATTGAGTTTGAAATGTCAAGGTAGATAACAGTTAATGTAAAATTTAACCAGCTAAAACCATTAATCAGTCTGAATTTTGATATTTGGTAAAAGTACTGTAAAGCTAGAAAAGTTTGTGCACGATTTGATTTGCGAATTTTGTGGGTAGGTGCAAAAACGCAAACTAGTCAGTAAATAGTCAGCAAACATTAATAGCCTATGTAAAGTAGGTCCAGGATAGACCAAAATCGCAAAATTAAATAGTCACAAAATAATTTATAGATGTAAATCGCAAAATTTAATAGGCACAAAATATTCTAGTTTTACAGTATACTGGTCCATAAGTGTTTGCACTTTATTGCCCATTGGTTATCGTAAACATGTATCATATGATCAACAAAATTCATCAAGACTTTTTTCAGTTTGAAAATCAGCATTTTCTCACTTGCGGTATAATTTTTAAAACTCTAGAATCTGTTTTCCTGGACTTTAGACGAAAAAACAACAACAAAAGCTATTGTTTCCACCAATGTACATGTGCTTCCTATTTGTTCATTCACTCAATCATGTTGTTCAGGATGTCGTGTCATATGGCCTGGTGTCTGACAACCCTGAAGTGAGCGCCGTATTTCTACTTGAACCCGACGATGGAATCCTCACCCTGCGCAAAGCTCTCAGCACCACAACCACCACACAGTTCAGTGTACGTATCCATCGTAAATATAGGTTATTGGCTTCATTTATTAGACGTTTACATTTTTTTTATATATATTTGTATAAATAAAGTATATGCATACATGTAGACCCTGGGATTGTCCTTGTTTGAGGATATTGTGAGCTTATGATGAATTCACGTTTGATCCAGTTTTTCTAAAGACTTTATGTCTAATATTTCAGTATAGGTTCATTATACTATTAGTTGGACATCTATTATCTTTATTTTTGTTAAAAATACACCAATAGCTTTACTGCTAAAATATCCTCAAAAAGTGTCAATTCCCATCATCAGAGACTTCCGTTTCACGTGCTGCTTTTTGGTGACAAAGTGGTACTTTAAACGTATTTCAATTTCCAAAGCTTAACTGTAGCTTTCTGTCAAGTCACATTATCTTTATCAACAGTTCCTATTCATCACAATATCATTTTTAATGGCATTTCTCCCAAGATGTCATACAAAATCAAAGCTTCACACAAGCAATGATTAAAGCGTTGAATAGATAAATATTCGACACAGCGATAACCCTGATGTTGTGTATCTTATGTAGTTCCGGGATTGTCCTTGTTTGAGGATATCTGGCTTATGATGGTCACGTTTGACCAGTCAAGCAGGGTGATTTCGTATAGGTCACTGTGGACATCTATTAGCGTGACCAATAGCTTTACTGCTAAAATATCCTCAAAAGTGTCAATTTCATCGGAGCCCGTTCTCAGCAAAGTGGTCGGAGAACATGAAGGTGGGACGAACATATCATTTTTAATGGTTCTCCCAAGATGTTACAAAATCAAATTTGCAACAATGATTACTACTGAATACATTGTCAACAAATTTGTATCTCATGTAGTTCAGCGTGCCTGACTCCCTTCACAGGGCCTTCACTGAAGGCCCCGTGACCAGGAAGGAGCCGCAACATCAAGTTTGTTGAAAATCCTTCACAGGGCCTTCGTGAAGGGAGTCGTAACATCAAGTTTGTTGAAAATGTGAGTGGTAGTGTTGCAAATATAAATCTGAATGGATATTCCTACTACTACTACTAACAATAGTCTACATAAAGACAGGTACAGTGTGATTATATTTGGCATAGACGAAGTGGCCCAGGGCACGGAGACCTCACTCTCCAGTGGCACCTGCACGATACGGCTTTGGAAACTTCGAGGTTGTACAGACACGTTTCAGTGGTGCTGCCAAGTGGACATGGCCAGAGCCTAATCCTGAAGGGGATTAGTATGCTGACAAAGTTGTCTGAATGTGTTGGGTGATTGGTGTGATGGTTAGCATCCCTAACTACACGTTTGTGCCCGGTCTGTAAGGTAGATCAGGTTGTGATTGCAAATCCATGGTCGACTTAGAACCTTTACTGGCTTCCACAAAAATTTCACTTTGTCTGTTACTGAATTCTATGAGCCCCGTCCCATTTCAGGTGGTGCGAATCACTGCCACAGATCCAGACTCTCCCGGCCCCATCTTCTACGAGATTCGAGGCGTGGCGCCGGGATCCGACTTCTTCAAGATCGACAACAGCACGGGCTGGATCCGGGTGAAGGCTCCACTCAACCAGCAGACCACGGAGATGTACACGGTAGGTGAAACGTTTTATCAACTAGAACATTTTAAACTATTTTTTTACAGAGAAGTTGGGCATCATCGCTCCACAAAGGTAGACTAAGATGTCTAAAGCCTGGGGCACAACTGTCAGTAGCACTTATGTACTGCTTCATTACTGTCAAAAACTGAAGGAGACCGTGGGGAGCGGTGTGTGTCCAGTGCAGCAAAAGTACGATATTTTAGACAGGATGGAGAGATTGGAGACAGTATTGAAAGTTTGACATGTCAAACTTACAGTACGGTTAATTCAGCAGTGAACTGGACATAGGTAGGCAGTAGGGAGCCAGTGCGCAAGGCCATATGTCATCACCAGCAATAAATGTTGCACACGTGAAAAAAAACATACTGCCAAAATGTCTGCGCTGCTTAGCTAGATCAGTAGGCCGCCCAAATGAAATTGGATCAGAATAATTAGATAGATGTGTAGCTGTTATATATCTCAGTATTCTTGTTCTATTTTGCGGACCAAATACACATTGTTTAAGTAGCCACAGAAATGTATACTGTATGCATTTGACATTTTCCTCAACAAATGTATTTTTTGTTTTGGAATTTAGAAGACGCGATGTGGTTTTTACTGAGCTTGATTTGTGTGCGTAAGACTATTTTTTTGTAAGTATGTTGGCATAAATGCAAGTTACATTTTTTAAAACTTTTTTATTCATAAAAATACAAACATTAAAATGAGAATACCAAACATGAATATACATTCAAAAGTACATCTGATTACATAATGAACACTACGTTGCATAAAATGCTAATTCAATATTACAAATTATTTAAGGTAACCTAGTATTTTCAGTTAGGAACAATATGAAAATATTACAATTACACTGAGGTTATGAATGTCTACTATGGTTGACATTAGAATTAATAATCATAATTTCATCTCATTTTTAAAAAAGCAATTACAATTCATTTTTATATCCACTAACTGTTATCGGAGAAATTCAAAGAACATGTTGATGCTAGAAATATTAACGATACTAGAATTTTATATCTAAAAAGAAAATTCAACATTTTATATTTGATATTCCATTTGCATATATCAGAGAAAAAGCAACTAAGCAAACTAAGCTCACAAATATCTACTATATTTAATCTTACAAGTATAATACCACTTTTATCTTAAAAATATCTATTTCATTTTAAAACATAAATCAGCAACATTTTTTTTTTTTTTTTTTTTTTTAAATCAACATGTTATCTTACAATAATCAACCATTTTAAATTTTCTTTTTCGAAATGGCAATAGAACATGACATTTCAAATGGCAATAGAATTTCATTTTAAACTATCAATCACATCTTTACATCAAGTACAATTTATCTAATTTTGAATAATATATATACATATCTTTAGTTCCCTTCATCATTTACGTTTTAAGAGATATGAATAATTTTATATAATAATCAATAATGAAAGATGTTCATAGAGTATGTAAGGCAATGTTAATATTTATTTGATTAGATTCATAATAAATCATTTGCAATGCATGTTAAAAATATTTCATGTATATAATGATGTATTTTAGATTTTTATTAATACCTTAGTAAATGATAAGGTAAAACACCAATATTTCGTATGTGTTCTAACACATTTATGCTTGAGGCCCTTATGTATAGAATGATCCCTTCTGAAATCTTTTTTTCTTTATCAACTTGTCGTTTTCAAACTTTGATACAAGTATATATATAATTATTAAGATACATAGATATGCAAGATAATATAAATGGCAGTTATAAATGGAAAATAATATGCAATATCAACAAATAACATATGAACAAATAACATATGAACAAGTAACATGGCTGTTCGTTTCCAATCTAGATTCACTTGGTCCAACAAGTTTACATGTAACTATTCTAAACCAATGGGAAGTTGGACGTATCTTTATCCGGTGGAGTTCCACCATTTCTGAAGGGACCAAGATTGGTTATTTGAGGAAGTTGCGACTTTTTCCCTTTAGGTTTTCCCCCTTTTGCAGTTGCTTCAGCACCTTTGACCTCTGGTAGAACCAAGCTCCCTCGGCTGCCTACCAGACTGGTGGTATCTGGTTGACTTCGCTTGACTTTTGCATTGATCATCTTATCATACTGTAATGTCTTTTCGTGAAGAAATGTTTTTTCCAACTGGAAGCCTGGTTGTGGGGTGAAAATTTGGCTACGGTGATTCGCTGGAGGAGTCTTTTTTATGTAGGTAGTAGCTGGGAGCTTTTTTACCTTGTCATTTACCCGAGTTGTTATCCCCGGGGTTGTTATAGGTGGCATGGATTCATTTGGTGAGCTACTTATGTTGTTGTGAAACGACTGTGGTTGTTGCTGTTGTGGCACATCAGTATTGGACCTCTGAGGCTGTTTGCTTTGACTTTTTGTGCTTGTGCGTGGGAGTGTAGCATCTGTTGTGCTGGTAACTGATATCTGAGATTTCCTGCTAAACTTGTCAGGGTCTGGTAGTTTCCTCTTTGACCTTTCTTCTCCACTGTCTTTGGATGGACGTTTAGGAAAGCTATCTTTTGTGAACAATTCATGACGAAGAATCTGTGTACAAGTCGGTCGATCGTTGGCATCCAAACATAAGCATTGCTTCATGAGATCTAATAATAGTGGTGATATACGTGGGAACTTCCTATCTAATGGTACAACCTCTCCAACTTCTGGCAAGCGCATACCAGCAAATAAAGGATTTTTGTTGAAGATCTGCCTGTGCTTTGATGATAGATTACCAAGTGTATTGACTATTTGGAAGAGTTGGTCCATGTCCGAGTCTCCAGGAAAGAGCGGTACCCCAGTGAACATTTCCGCGGCGAGGCAGCCTACAGCCCAGACATCAATAGCTGTTCCATACTTGGTATCACCGATGAGCAGTTCTGGGGCTCGGTACCAGCGCGTGGCCACATAGTCAGTGCAGTTCTCACCCGGCTGCGCCAGTGTTCGAGCAAAGCCAAAGTCACACAGCTTTACAACCCCAGACTTGCTTACCAGGATGTTCTCAGGTTTTATATCCCTGTGTATAATATGATGTAAGTGGCAAAACTCGATTCCTTTAAACAACTGCCAAAGGATTTTCTTGATAGAATCTTCATCCAGCCCATTGGGACACCTACTCAGCTCATCTAATACTGTGTGGTCGACAAATTCAAACACAAGGTATAATCGCTTTTTCCGCCGGAAGACTTCTATCAAATTGATTAGGTTTTCATGACGCAATTGTTTGAGCATTCTAACTTCTCGCATTGCTATTTTTTTAACCATCTTGTTGTCTTCACTGTCCAGAAACTTCTTGATGGCAACAATTTGCCCAGTTTCTTTGTGTCTGCACTTGATCACCATGCCATAACTTCCTTCACCAACAACACCTAAATTTTCATATTTTTCCATGCTATCACCTGAACCAGATTTGACTTCTGACTTCTTAAATCCTTTCAAAAGTTAGGGTTAATCATGAGTAAACTGTCTAAAATATATTCAATACATGTGGCCATCTCCTGTAATGTAGTATCCATTTCATTTGAATCAGCTTGATCTGATTCTATTATCATGAGTAAAGTGTCTAAAATATATTCCATACATGTGATCGCCTCGAATAATGCAATATTCATTCTAGGATTATCTGATAATCCTTGATTCATTTTCGTTGAATTATCTGTTTACTTCATACATCCAGCAAATAAGAATTTATGTTTATATTCCCTCAGCTCCATACACTTCTTGCCAAAGCTAGTAACTGTCTTGCCTCTTGGTTGGATTTAGTCCCTTAACACTGAAAATAAAGTCACTTTAAAAAAACTTTATTGCAAGTCGGTTGTATTGGTCGTTCACATATTTTTTCCATGCTATCACCTGAACCAGATTTGACTTCTGACTTCTTAAATCCTTTCAAAAGTTAGGGTTAATCATGAGTAAACTGTCTAAAATATATTCAATACATGTGGCCATCTCCTGTAATGTAGTATCCATTTCATTTGAATCAGCTTGATCTGATTCTATTATCATGAGTAAAGTGTCTAAAATATATTCCATACATGTGATCGCCTCGAATAATGCAATATTCATTCTAGGATTATCTGATAATCCTTGATTCATTTTCGTTGAATTATCTGTTTACTTCATACATCCAGCAAATAAGAATTTATGTTTATATTCCCTCAGCTCCATACACTTCTTGCCAAAGCTAGTAACTGTCTTGCCTCTTGGTTGGATTTAGTCCTTCTTAACACTGAAAAATAAAGTCACTTTAAAACTTTATTGCAAGTCGGTTGTATTGGTCGTTCACATATTTTTTCCATGCTATCACCTGAACCAGATTTGACTTCTGACTTCTTAAATCCTTTCAAAAGTTAGGGTTAATCATGAGTAAACTGTCTAAAATATATTCAATACATGTGGCCATCTCCTGTAATGCAGTATCTATTTCATTTGAATCAGCTTGATCTGATTCTATTATCATGAGTAAAGTGTCTAAAATATATTCCATACATGTGATCGCCTCGAATAATGCAATATTCATTCTAGGATTATCTGATAATCCTTGATTCATTTTCGTTGAATTATCTGTTTACTTCATACATCCAGCAAATAAGAATTTATGTTTATATTCCCTCAGCTCCATACACTTCTTGCCAAAGCTAGTAACTGTCTTGCCTCTTGGTTGGATTTAGTCCTTCTTAACACTGAAAAATAAAGTCACTTTAAAACTTTATTGCAAGTCGGTTGTATTGGTCGTTCACATATTTTTCGGTATACAAGAAAATTTGAGTTTACTCATTTCTGAATCCTACCACAGTAATAATGTATAGTTATCCATAATCTATGTTTTCCAACCTATATGTGGACATACAATACGAATCTTCAACGATTATGATACCTTTGCTTTTTACATGTTTATTTTTATTTCGGGAATTTTCCTTGTCAAACTTACTGCAGAAAAATGAGTATTCGATTTCTTAACGTTTCTGACATTATTTACATTATTTACGTTATGAACGCAGTATTTTTACGAGAAGCATAAGTTGTTTTGGTCTTGAGTCAAGAAACTCATCCACTGTTAAACTATGTTATTTTGTTCTCATTGCTTATTTAGGCTTCAATAATTCTATTTTGTGTTTATAAATGTATATAGCATGGAATGATTGGTTATAATCGGCGGTAATTAAATTTAAAATTTCATATGAATTATATCAGAAATGCAGCGCTCCCTAGCTAGACTAGAATCACGTGTGCTTTGTAAAACGTAAACAAAACACGCCATAATGTTTGGTGAAATATTGTCGATTCAGGAATATTTTCTCCTTGCCTACAGTTGTAAGGAAGCTTTTTTTACTTAGTTTGTAGGGACATATTAGGTTGTGACATATAGTTTTAGCAGCAATAGCAACCGATGCTGCATGGTTGATGGACATGAAGAGCAAAAACAATATTTTTTGTATACCGAAATATATGTGAACGGCCAGTACCTGTATGTTTACCTGTATCCAATACATTCAGTAGACTAACATTAGCACTATTCTATATAAAAACATTGTCAATAAGAGTCTTACTTGTCAACATTAGCAAGATTAAATAAAATATACATCTGAGTGTCATGTTAGTAAACACTTTCTTCTCATTTCTTAGAATTATCAACAACCTGCTGTCTACAGTTGTATATTTTCCTTTATCTAATACATTCAGTAGACTAACATTATCACTATTCTATATAAAAATATTGTCAATAAGAGTCTTACTTGTCAACAGCAGCAAGATGAAACAAAATAAACGTCTGAGTATCATGTTAGTAAACACTTTCTTCTCATTTCTTAGAATTAACAACCACCTGCTGTCTATCTAGTTTATTAAGTTATTAATGAATTAAAATCTAAAAGATACCTTTTGTAAAATACCACATACATTTGAAATTATTTATTATATATCTAATTAGATAAAATTAGAATTCTATTGTTTAAATGTTATCTACATAGATTATTATTCTTTTAGATATTGAGTCACTATGCGCTCACCATCTGGACAGTCATTGATTTAATGTCTATTATTATGGAACATTCAGTATTTATGATGAGTGGGGTGTAGGAGGATTTGGGGCGGGGGGGGGGGGGGGGGGGCATGAACTTTATCACAATGTTTTGGGGGGTTATCAATTTTTTTTACACTTTTGACCGCAGGTAGGGGGGGGGCTATCAATTTTTTCACAGAAAATTTTCCTCTATTTTTAGAGATTCTGTATTAAAATTTACTGTTTTTTTATATTATAGATATCCATCAAATAGGATTTGTGTTAACTGACAATTATTGCATTAACTGTTAGGGGTGGGGGGTCATCAATTTTTATCATGGGAAATTGAGGGGGGGGGTTCACAGAGATTTGAGAGGGGCTATTATTTTTTTCACGGTGTTTTTGGAAAATCCTCCTACCCCACCCTGTTATGAATACTGAATGGTCCCTTATATGTATACAACTAGTGTGAGTGCTAATAATATAAATATCTTGTATATTCTATGAATATCCAGGGCCGTAGCTACATGTGAGGTAGGGGAGGCAACTGCCTCATCTGTTATACGGGGATTTTTTTTGGTCCAACTCTGAATGAAACTGAGAGTTAACATTTGTTTTTATGCTCCAAAAATTATATAATTATGTCTCATAAATCCATATCCATTCGTATCCATACTTGACAAAGATACTTTTTACTTTTTAACGTGAAATTTTTGCTTTCTTAATCAATAACTGTGTTTTATTACTGAGCCTCAGAAGCTTAAAAAGGGCCAACATAGAAAATAAATTTTTGGGTGTGTGTGTGTGGGGGGGGGGGGGAGCAATCCACTGTAAAACAGCTGCGCGGCTACGGCAATTGCCTGCACCCTGGTCCAACATATTTGCCTCCTCGGTTTTGCAATCCTGGCTATGGCTATATATCTACTGCACTTTTTTAATGGAATAAAAGATACGCATGCTATTACAATCGGTAAAGCTGAAAAATTGCTATAAATAGAACATGTGGGGTGGGTTCTGTTCATAATTTTAAGTCTGCAAAGAGCCCGTGATGTAGGTAAAATTTTTAGGGGATTGAAACCCGCACCTACAGTAAAAGTTACAACTCAGCCCACAAGTTTGCTGCACCGCCGCATGCAGGGCGCTGGTTGGTATGCTCCCCAATAGACGAAAGTTGAATAGTGGTCTGCTTAAGCACAAATATACTTAATTTAGAATGTAGGAATGTGTACCACTTAAAAGTGTTTACTAACATGACACTCAGATGTATATTTTATTTAATCTTGCTAATGTTGACAAGTAAAACTATATACTTAATAGTCAAGTAACTTTGCTTTTAAAATCAATGTATGGCCGTCAAGTAGAATAAGAACATATTTTTTTTCCAGACTATGGTAATATGATATATTTGCTTTAAGAATCTGATGGGTGCCATCTTGGCACCCTTGAGGAATTTTTGTTATTGACGTCGTAAGCAGCACCCCGTTTGAGACGTACCCTTTGAGTATGGCATATCATGTAGATGATATAAACATATCATGTTTGGTATCAAATTGAAGCATATTGTCTACGGAAGCTAGTAACATATGTAAAGAATAATAAACTGCAAGTTTCGATTGCTTGCAAGCATATATTTAAAGTCAATGCTCCTCAGAAGTTGCTAATGCAATATGATGTTTTTATGTTCCTTTTACCGTACAGTGATTTACTCATTTCTTCTATCAGTGTAGTCCAAATATAAAGTGTAGTTAAGAACTCCATAGATAACGTTTTGTATGGTACTTGATCAGTATAAAAAACACTCATGAATGTCAGAGCAGGGCTAATGGATGCAAAACTCAGGAGAACATGTTGACACTATACTTCCACCTAAAGATTTGATCATGAAAAGTGATACAAAATATACAGTTTATTACATTAAACCAATGGATATTTATTTTCACAAAACCTGTAAGCTTTCACCCATACATAGATCTAGAGGTTTATCATATTGACAATATCAACCATAGTAGTCTGTAGGACGAGTATGCCCCCGATGTAGTCTGCGTGATGTTCACCTGATGTTGGTGAAACAGAACGCTCTCTGAGATGGCGACCAAGTTGCACATTGTCATAAGTTTCCAGACTTATTCACACTGATTCCTCTGGTCATAGTATATACCCAGATGGAGCGAAGTTCTCACAGTAGACAACAGATGGTTTCAGAGAGGTGTGAATGAAGCCATTTTATTAGAACATTGAACCTCTCTCAATAGAGATGGTGGACGATATAACCTCCCTAGTGCCTCGAACAACTTGCTCTCTTCAAATGTAAGCAGCAGAAGGGGGAGGGACATACAACAGCTTGTTAATACTGTAGTATTATTCAAACTAGTATGTTCCATATTGACAATCTGATAAAGCCCTATCATGAATGGATGAATGCTTGTACTTGTAAGTTTTCTGTAAATAAGTATCTGTTGGTTTAAAGTAATAAACTGTATATTTGTGTATTATATATCATCCTCCACTATAATACGAATAATGACATAAACAAATCTAAACCGATTCAGTTCACATGTGATAGTAGTGGAACTAGTCCACATGGGTGTGGCTTGCGGCGTCAATAAAAAAAATTGCTCAAGGGTGACAAGGTGGCACCCATCAGATTCTTGAAATATACATAGTTTACAACAATATTCTGCAATAAAATTGCATTCTTATCCTACTTGATGGTCATGCCAATTATTTCCTTGACTATAATTAGTGTGCACATGTGGGTTTCTTTCCGGAATAGATTCATGATATTAAGAATAAGAAGAATAAGAATAAGAATAATTTAAAGCCCACAGAGCCTGCAATGCATATTTTTTTTAGGATTAAAACCCTCATTCACTAAGAGTGACAACTCATTAAGACCACCTGTTTTGAACATCATCACCCAACCAAATATCCCTCCTTCCCCATCCGCCAGCTCTGTGGAATTTATCTAAAATATCATTTCCCTATTCTCTAGAGTGCTGGCCATCCTATTGATATACCTACAATAAACTATAGACTAATGTAAATCTACCTTTTTTAAAAGAATGTTGACTGATATATCTATACTGTCCACATGTTCACCACATGTTCACCTGTAACTGTTTCTTGGAAAGGGAAGTTTTGTATAAAAAATTCGCAATATTTTTAGTGAGTGTTCATAAATTACTGTGATGGGGGGTCAGTGAAGAGGGAGAGGGGAATGGAGTGATTAAATTATTGATCATTATTGCAAGCATGGCATCATTTGCCATGTGCAGGACAGGATTGCTGGCGTGCTTGATGGGTATCACTGAAATTAATGCAATTTTGCAATGCTTTATTACATGTACTAGATTTATGGGATTGTGTCTGTTGGCATTGACAGCATGTACATCATTTGAATCAAGGGAATTGAAAAAACATCTGACTGTTTAATGTCTTTCAAATGCTTGTTTGAAACTTCAAATACTTGGCTAATCTCAACACTGTTATTAACTAGCTATGAGCTCTTTCTTTTAGAGCGTTTGTTTGCAGCGATGAATTAGACCGCCCCCTCTTTTTCCCCATGCATGCGAGACCTGCCACTCTTTCCCATCCCATGAACCTTACCCTTCCCCAATCTTTTCTCAAGTTGTCAAGTCAAGCCCCACCCCCCTAATACCTATCTACCTTTTTATAATCCCCCCACCCATGTTCACCACACATGATCAAGCCCGTGCGATTGTTCTCAAGCCGATTAACGTGGCCCGTTTCTCCGACGTTGTTTTCAGTATGTCGTTAGGAGGGGGGGCTTTGGGGGTGTACTAGGTTAAGTTTTGCAGCAATAAATAGATAAGATGTTTTATTGTGAACTGAAAACTTAAACATTTACAAGGCCCCCCGAACTCCAAGAAATGAATTTTTTATTATTTTCCCGCGGCGTGGTGTATCACATGTTCTAACTGTTTCAAAGTTTTGTACCCGCATATTTTAGTGAGTGTTCATAAATTACTGTGATGGGGGATCAGAAGAAGGGAGAGAGGGGGATGGAGTGATTAAATTATTGATCATTATTGCAAGCATGGCATCTTTTGCCATATGCAGGACAGGATTGCTGCCGTGCTTGATGGGTATCACTGAAATTAATGCAAATTTGCAATTAATGCTTTATTACATGTACTAGACTTATGGGATTGTTTGTGTCTGTTGGCATTGACGGCATGGACATCATTTGAATCAAGGGAATTGAAAAAAATATCCGACTGTTTAATGTCTTTCAAATGCTTGTTTGAAACTTCAAATACTTGGCTAATCTCAACACTGTTATTAACTAGCTATGAGCTCTTTTTTTTTAGAGCTTGTTTGCAGCGATGAATCCAGGGGCTTAATCGCCTCCACAAGCAGTCTCCCTTTTCTTTTCCCCCCATGAAAGTGAACCTTACCCCTTTCAATCTTTTGTAAGTTGTTTCAAGTCAAGCACCCCCCTTACCTATCTTATTCCCCCCCCACCCATGTACCAAGCCCGTGCCTTCTCTGCCAAGGCCCCACAACCCTATATGCTGTAATCACACAAGGAGGCAAGCCCCACTGGTTTCCCCACCCCTCTCAAGCTAACTGCTGCCTCATCCCTCCCCATCAGTATATATTCCCAATAATGCCCCCCGGATTCTCTTTCACCTTGCCTCATTCTTGATTTTAACCTGGCAGGGCCGTAGCTACATATGAGGCAGAGGAGGCAACTGGCTCCTCTGTTATACGGGGATTTTTTTTGGTCCAACTCTGAATGAAACTTAGTTTTATGCTCCAAAAATTATATAATTATGTCTCATAAATCCATATCCATTCGTATCCATACTTGACAAAGATACTCTTTACTTTTTAACGTGAAATTTTTGCTTTCTTAATCAATAAATGTGTTTTATTACTGAGCCTCAGAAGCTTAAAAAGAGCCAGCATAGAAAATAAATTTTTGGGTGTGTGTGTGTGGGGGGTGGGGGGGGCAATCCACTGTAAAACAGCTGCGCGGCTACGGCAATTGCCTGCACCCTGGTCCAACATATTTGCCTCCTTGGTTTTGCAATCCTGGCTACAGCCCTGATATCTTTCATTATTATTCATTACATAAAATTATACATAACTCTTCTACTGTAAATGTTGAAAGCAAATAAAGATATGACCATATATATATTATTTGAAATTACTCTTCATAAAAGACATATCAAAAAGTAAAATATTACACTCTTGAGATTACTCTATATTAGTAGTATGTAAATTCAAATCAATTAATGATCACGTAATTAATTAAAAATGTGCATAAGCCTTGATTAAGCGAAATTAATAAGAGCAATTAGAAATACTTTAAAAAAATACATATTTCATCCTAGAACATAAAATCTCTATTCGGACTTTACATACCTCGCGACGCTCAGTGAAAAACCGTTAATTTTGGTCTATGTAATGTGTGATGAAATTGTTTATCATGTTATATATGTACTTTATATGGCAACTAATTTAGACTGGGTTTTCTTCATAATTAAATTGATGTATTTATATTGCCCACCCTGTTAAAGCATGAAATAATAATAACAATCAGTTTGGGGGAAAACGGTCAATATTTATTATTGACAATCAATTTTTGCAGAAAATTCCTCCTTTCTTTTAATATAGCAACAATCATTAAATACATTAATACAAGTAGAAAAAGATTTTACATTCCATAAGTATTTGAGCAATAATACATATATCTATCAATAGGTACATTTTTTTTAATATATATTCATAATCTCAGACTATAGAGTGTTGTCAAACAATCAATCGCTAAACATAGCAACTACAATAAATTAAAAAAAATTGGATGAGGGTGGGTCGGTAAATATTTTGCTTTGCATGCGTTTGCTTTGGCGGCGTGTTATGAGTGAGCCAACAGCCACTAAACCAGAAGTTTTCCTGTTTCGAAAAAACTTAACGTTCCGAATAAATTTTGAGGTTGCATGCCACAATTTAACACACAATAAAAAAACGAGTTGTTATTGTATACAGAAAGATCATATGTGGCAAAATTTTGTGTTATTTTGTATCAAAATACTTGCAAAATTACCATTTTTTCAGTATCAAAGTGACACACTGGACAAGTCTCTTATATGACCGGTGACCCTTCAATTTTATTTTTGCTTAATGTGGCAGATATATTGCTTCATATTGTATGGAGGTTTGACAAAATTCCAATCTTGAAAAATTAGAAAAAAATAAATTATATAGAAAAATCTACCGAGAAAAACATCTTTGATCTCTTTTATGTGAGTTACTAATATTGTGAAGTTCTTGGGTGAGTAAATGACACCTATTGCAGGCTAAATCATGATATATAAGTTTTGTTAAGAAAAACAATCAGTTTGAACGATTTACGAACTTCACTCAAAATACAAAAAATTACATGTTTCATAATTTTGATTACTTCATTAATAAGGTCGGCTTCCAAAGAAGTTAAAATTAAAAATTAAACAGACTACAGTATATAAACACATATTTTCACAGTTTTTGACGGGTCTACAGACATGGTGTGAAAAATAAAACAAGGAAGAGTTGCTCAGTGATACACTGCAAGAAGCAGAACGTACGGTTACAAACACCTGTCTAACAAATATAAAGCGGAAATCGAAGACCTAACCTGTTAATAATATATGCTAAAATGTGTCCACCCAAAGTAATAATGAAACCCACTCATATGCCTCATCACTTCATGTATTGATATATTTGGTTCTTTTCCATGATGAATTCCCAAGTCCACCAAAAATCAACATCATTTCCACGTCTGCACTGTTTAACAGCTTGTGGTGTACGCGTGGGACTCTGGCAACCCTGGTGTGACGATCAACACACAGGTGCTCATCACCATGACGAGGAACGAGTTTGCACCGGTTTTCTTCCCGGCGCGCTACTCGGCCAGTGTGTCTGAGCACGCAGCCGTGGGCACCAACGTCACCCGCGTCACCGCGACTGACCTCGACGCTCAGGTGGGGCAGCAGAAAACGTACACATTCCAGCACTGACACTGCGTCATGCTTGTCATTAGAGAATATCAAATATATGAGAGAGAAGATTATGTAGAAATGTATGAACAACTGCATGTATATTTTTCCCAAGTTTCCCTATCGGGCCACTTGATATAGTCAAATGGAAGCTGTGTCTTCAGCTATATCAATACATTGGTAGGAGCTTGCTTGCAAGAACAGTAAGAGTAAAATTTATGTAGAAATGATGATAAAACTTATTTAGATTTATTACATGCACATACTGATGTAAGCATACGCAGGAACTTAAGAACCACATCTGTTACAAACAGCTTCATTTTTATCACGGCTCCAAGAACCACATCACATACAGTGTGGTCGGCGACGGTTCTGCGCTTCAGTTCTTCATTGTGCACTCGAGTATTTATACATCTTGTTTACGTGTTATAAAAGACAAACATACTCTATAAAACTGCATTATTACATATTGCTTTATTTTCGTCAGGGCCCCAAGAGCCACATCACGTATGGTGTTGTCGGCGATGGTTCTGCACCACAGTTTTTCTTCGTGCACCCAAGCACCGGGGACGTTATGATCAGCACCACCCTCACTCGCGACATGGACAAAACAAAGACCTACACTGTGAGCATTTTAGTTTTGTGCAATTATAAGAATGTAAAGTTGATGGAGAATTTATATCAAAGTTTGCAATGTCACAAAAACATTCTTGTAGACGTTTCTTTCTTGAGTGCGTGTTTTGGAGCATGATAGTTCTAAAGTGATGGATTCTACCCTATAAATATTGTTTAGGGTTTATTACTCAATGACATAACTACTCTCTTTATAGTGTTGACTCATCATTGTGGTATGGTAGTAATGCGACACATCACGGTTTGACAAAACAGTTTCAAAATGCTGGCATCAAGTTCATCATGTAAAATAAGTAGTTGTATCAGGAACTTCAAACCTTATAAATACATGTATTCAAACTACTAAGTAGCAGTCTTTATTAAGTTAAAACATCCTCTTTTCCTCCTCCCTCCAGCTGCGTGTGTTGGCACGCGACCAGGGCTCCCCGCAGCAGACCGGCACGGCAACTGTCCTGGTGACGGTCGCACGTAACACATACGCACCCGTCTTCTCACAGCGCGGCTACACAGCCACTATCGCCAAGACGTTCACACCCAGCGTCGCTCTTGCCCGCGTCGATGCCTCGGACGCTGATGCTGCCGTGAGTGATACAGGCTACTTAAACTCATTGTTTTTTGCGGTCGCTATAATCTGTTGAACAGATTCATTGGATTTCTTATTGTACAATACTATACATTCATTTTGTGATATATCCTTTATACTTGCTTTATTATAAGCCAAATATTTTCTCCTTCTTGATCAAGAAGGAGAAAATATTTGGCTCATAATAAAGCAAGTATAAAGGATTCATCACAAAATGAATGTATAGTATTGTCTTTATAATCTGTTTTGATGTTTTGTGTACGATTTTCTTGGTTTAAAACAAGTAGCTACCTACAATCTTGTGAAATCCTGAGAATGATGGTCAAATTTAGAGGATAGCCATTACATATGACATTTCAATATTGGAGCTTTTACATCAGAACGGCCATGGTGACAATGTTTAGTATGAGAATGATGGCATTTTCTGTATTTTTGTTTTACATTCAATCAACATAGAGCATGTTATAATGGTCGCCTTGTGGTTTCAGGGCCCCAACAATGCTGTCATGTTTGCTCTGACTGGGGATGAACTAGCTCTGGAGTTCTTCACCATCAACCCTCAGACGGGAGAAATCACCCTGAAGAAATCACTGGCAGACACATCTTACGAACGCTTTACGGTAAAATACATCTTATACATTGTTTTGAATAATATCTATTTTCTTCTATCTTATGTAATGAATACAAGTTATGAAATATAGAATAAGTTAGAAGAACATCAGTTTAAGCATTGACCCATATATACATTATACCCTCTACATAATCAACTTATGCATAATAATGCCAGAATTTTTCATAATGTGACAATCAATTTCTTCTAGAGTAAAGTGCTAAAAGCAGATACATATATTATATAAAGAGCTAATAGGCTTAGTAATTTGCTGCATAAAAAGTACTTAACATGTTTAACAAGCTTTTTGCACAAAACACAGGATCTATTTCTGGACAAGAATATTTGGGTTTTAGACAAGTAAACTTTGATATCTACAAACAAGTGGATTCAAATGTCAAGCAGAGCCGTGCACAATATTCAACTCATTGTTTTCTCAATCCCAGCTGAGTGTGGTGGCGTCTGACGGGGGTGTTCCGCCCCTCACCACCCCCACCACAGTCACCGTGCTGGTCAGCCAGGACTCGAACCTGCCAACCTTTGAGCGGGGCGAGTACATCGTTGACATGCGTGAGGCTGACGCCGTCAACACAACCGTGGTCATTGTCAAGGCTACCGACAAAGATGTGAGTTTTCGTTTGGCTTTATTTTGTGAATACAATAGAACCATCAATTAAGATCGCCGCCTTTATACAGAGTCTACCACTATGATACGACAATTTCCTGATCCTGATACTTTATATAAAGACCAATATATGAACCTCCACAAATGATGTACATGTATAGTAAAAGGTAGACATAAAAGGTTGGACATGAGCCGGCAGATTCCACCTATGGATGTAATCTCTAGGCAACATCATTTATAAAGTGGCCAATCAAGATGCTATTCCACCTTATCAAGCACATTTACATTTTTTGCTTATTTCAGTGTCCGGTGAAGTACAGCATAGTTGGTGACGGTCTGGCCACCTCTCTGTTTGCCATCAACGAGGACTCCGGGCAGATCTGGCTAGCTCGATCCTTCAGCTACGATGGATTCGGGACCAGTTACACAGTAAGTCAGCTTTCGTCTTATCCGGCAGATCCAGGAAGGATAGGGTGGATACACCTTGTACCTTGGTTTTGAACAACGAATTAACAATATTGTTTTGTTTTAATTTGGCATCGCTTTTCATGTCTGTGCATAGAGGTACTATTAAGTTCACATCCGTTTCGGAATACTGGGATCTTCCAATGATGATTTGCCGCGTTGATGCTGACTCGAGCAGACAAATACACCACAAACGTATAGCTATTGATATCTTCGCACAAAAATATATACAGTTGACCTTACAACCCACGATTTATTATACATGATTCTCTTTAGAAGTGTGAAATTTAACGTCAAAACAAGCCCATTTTCCCTGTAGATCCATGTGATGATACCAATGACCTGGTATATATGTAAAGTCATGATCACTATTATTATCTGTTCTCTGCTGTAATGATGAATTCCAAAAACGAAAGTTGTAAATATTGTTTTATGAACGTTTTTGGTGCTCAAGCACCCTCTTCAGATATACAGTCAAACAGATTTTTAAACATGAACATTGATTAATAAATGATAAAATGGTTTAGAATAGATGTTGATAAATTATATGTACAATAGCTTAGAAAAATTACAATAAGGCTTTGCAAGATGGTAGAGAAGATTGAGAAGAACTGCTGCTGCTCGACTTGTAAATTTAATAAAAGATGTAAAGTCATTAGTGTACAATATACATGTACATGTAGAAGATTGCCATACCTTTGTACAACAAGTCAGTACGATTTCCCTGTAGATCCGCGTGGTTGCCTCTGACAGCTGTAACCCGGTGCAGAAAGCCGTCACCTACGTCACAGTGTCAGTGCCACGCAATGAGAACTCTCCCGTGTTTGTGCGGGAGGTGTACGATGTGACCATCGAAGAGACGGTGCTCCTCGGGTCGAAAATCATCACCGTGTCTGCCACAGATAAAGACCAGGTGGGTTTTGTTGGTGATGTATGTATATTTTTTAAGTTCTTGCACCATAAAATTGCATCAGTGCTTTGAAAATGTGCACCTAAGTGAAACATTACAATTTAATTAGGCATTTATGATTGATATATCAAGCTACAGTATTGTAAGGTTGTGCGTGTGAATATGAGCACTCAAGTTATAATGAATTTATCTTCAACAGGTCACGTTATTCCATCTCATAGATGTTCAGATTTGTCATAATGAGCTATTTTTCAGGACTTGAAAAAGTTCTTTGTTTTGTTTATCGTTTTTGTTTCATGCAGAAGCCACTCGCTGTAAAAAAATATTTATGAGGAAAAAAATAATCACTCACTTTCACACATGTTAATGATATAATTGATATTTCCTTTGGGTGGCAGGGTAAAGCGGGTGAGATCCGTTACCTGCTGGACGTGTCCAACTCTGTGCCAGCCACCACCATTGGGGACTACTTCTTCGTGAGTGCGACACGCGGAGACGTCTCCGTCATCGGCAAACTACGTGAAGACCCTGACAGGCGCACCAACTACAAGGTTAGTGTATTTGCAGATTCATCTCATGATGGTCACAGTGTCTGGAAGGTTTTGAAATTATTTTTAATGTGGATTTATAACAGAGCTCAAACAAGCGCACTAACTACAAGGTTGGCGCATTATGCCTATATGTTCATCTAAAACCTTTTCAGGCTGAACCCCTTGTTTTTTCATCGAAGTCTAATCCTACATTATCATACTGATGGTCTCGCAATCCAAGAGTCAAAGTAAATCTTCCACATCCATTAGCATTGCGTTTGAGAACAGTTGTCAGCTTACGACCACACCACACCAAATGGCTCTTTTATAATTCTTGCTCACTAATCATTGATATCATGCACCTAAATGTCCATTCCATTCAATTTCCCATATCTCTCCCACAGATTTCCATCATCGCTGAGGACAGTGGAATCCCGGCTGCCCAGGACCGCACCACGGTCAATGTAAACGTAGCGCGTAACCTCAACGCGCCGACCTTCGAGCGCACAGACGACACGTACAACATGTCTGTGTCGGAGAACATGCCAGTGGGGTCAAAGGTCGGACTGGTGACGGCCACCGATGGAGACCAGGTACAGAATACGGCTGGTCACAGCCGTTATGGTTTAATGCTTAACATAGATTCACGGACATTTGCTAAAAATTCTGTTGTATATAGACGTTATTCTACTCCTGCTTCTCCTTTCTTGTCAATAATTAAAGTATTATGTCTCTATGAGTTGGAAGAAAGTTTCATTCAAACATGTGGGAATGTAAAAAAAAGTGATATATGCTGAGCAAGGCATTTTCTGTCTTTGATGCACCCTCAGCAGCTGTAAAACGCAATGAATACATCTATTATGGGTGTATCAGTAATTAGTAGCAAATCTCTTTTGTAATTGTTATAATCATTGTCATTTTCGAATAATCACTGTGTTGTTTTCAGAACGCCGTTTCGTACCGTCTGATGGGCACCAGCCTGGCCATGTACTACTTCAGCATAGAGGAGGGGACGGGCTACGTAACGGTCGCCCGGCCACTCACAGAGAGCGCAGACCTCTACTTCATGGTGCGTTTGCTTGTTAAGCAAAACTACTTCTACTTGTACAAAGATATAGCAATGGTTGGTTTAAGCAATGTGTGAGTGGACTGGTTCTAGCCACTGCTTTCTTTGTGTCAGTGCGTATGTTTCAATGTGAATATGGACATTTTTCATCATCTTGGGCAACAATGATGACAATGTTAACAAATCTAGGCCTCAAGTACTAGCGTTCAGCCCTGCTACACAAGTCTCTTGATTCACCATTCCATCGTCACTTGTCTTGCAGCTGACGGTGGAAGCGTATGACGATGGCAAGCCGAGTCTCACGGACACGGCCACTATTCGTGTGAACGTAGTGCGCAACGAGAACGGGCCAGTGTTCGGTCGGGATTACTACAATGTGACGATCGGGGAATACCTGCCGGTGCAGAGCGTCGTACAGACAGTGACAGCCACAGACCGGGACTCGCCCGCAGTGAGTTTCTTCTGAACGTTCTTCATGCAGCTCTTAGCGTAAGATTTAACCATCATTATAACTTCGTGTTTAAAGCAATTCCCATGACAGTTGTTTGTGTTTCATAGATGAAGAGTGGCCTGCACGTTGGGTGTCCTGTATTGTTCAGTATCCTAATAAATATGGCATAACTTTATTGTAGAGCAATTAATTCTACAGTTTTCTATATCTGGTGCCTTGGAGGCTTTGTCACAACAGATCATTCCATAAGCTATTATCACACTACTCTCTACCATCGATGCTGTTTTCTCTCAGCTGAAGTCCCACCAGCTGTGTTACTCTCTCTCCGCAGTGGAGGGGTCACATGTTACTATGACAATAGTTCATGGTACATACTGCTAATAAACAAGAATTTTAAGATGCCATTAGGAACCAGTAGAACTCACTTTTGGCGAGGCTTTCGTTCTTGTTGCAAGAACTTCTTCAGGCCGAATTGCAATTCGACCTGAAGAAGTTCTTGCGACAAGAACGAAAGCCTCGCCAAAAGTGAGTTCTACTGGTTCCTAATGGCATCTTAAAATTCTTTTTTATATCATGAATGAAGGATCCCAGGATGAGAGAAGTGTACATTCTGTGCTAATAAACTGTTATATTGCTGCATTTCTCTCAGCTGAAGTCTGGCCAGCTGCTGTACTCTCTGTCTGCCGTGGAGGCCGCAGATGCGGGGCTGCTCCGCGAGTACTTCGTCATCAGCCCCACGCATGGTGCCGTCTCGGTGGCCAAGTCTCCATCAAAGGACGCAGCCAGCAGGACAGTCTACATGGTCAGTACCATCAGCTCAATGTAGTTGTCATTTATCACTGTTGTTGATCCTTTTTAAGCGCAAAGCTTGATTGTGTATCATGTTGTTATGATGCCGAGACCCTTTACCTAATGAAATGAGCGCGTGAAGTATTTTGGTTAATAAAGGCGAGGCAACATTGGCGTATAGAAATTCATATGTAACAACTGGTGTGTACATTGTGTACATTTTTGTGATCACGTGGTAATTAAACTATTTCTAGATTCAAGATGTCGACCAGTAACCATAGTCCACAATACAGCCTAAAATAAAAGCTTACAAGAAGCACCATTTAGTAAACGGATTGGATAGAGTTGTGTTATCCCTTTGCTTTGATTATACGCTGAACTTTTAAGGCAGATTAGCTAACGGGTCTTGCCATTCTTCTGTATGCAGGATTGTGTTCATGGTAAGTTATATAAGGCAGGGTTGGCTTGTGCCTTTGCCTCTTCCCATAGTCTAAACTTAAAGATAAACTTTCTCTTTTCTTTACGCAAAGATATGAATGTGAATACATGTATGAGCGATAAATATCAGATGACTATTGTTGTTTTTCAGCTGAAGGTGACCGCTACTGACCAAGGCTTGCCTCCTAAGTCAGCCTCCGTCAACATACAGGTATGCCAATAATGCTATAAACAATCAGGGAAAGTTCCTGAAAATTGAGCTGACAAGGATAAAAAATTGATAAGTCAAGGAAAGTCTCAAATTTGAAAATTTTGTTGTTATGCTTCAATCCTTGCCTTTCAGGTGAACGTTCGCAGGAATGACTTTGCACCCATGTTCAGCCAGAACTTGTACAACGTCACAATCGGAGAATCGATTCCATACGGAGAAGTGATTGTAAGAGCTGCCGCCACAGACGGGGACCAGACGCACCAGGCAGGGGTCAGTACCACGGTCAAGGGTCAGTGGGGGGTCAGGGGTCAAGGGGGTCAATACGTGGGTTGTAAGCAGTCCATTGCATATAGAAATGTAATTTTTACAGCTTCTGCCAAAGACATAGACCAGACCCACCTGCCCCAGGTCAATTATACAGTTAGATCAGCTAGAAAGGAGTAAATGCGAAATCAGAAGTATCTAAAATTTTGAGCAATCAGATGAATTGTAATATAAAGTAGCTTGACGGGAAATGATTATTTGCTTAATTTATTCATATGTTCGACTTATGAGAGTTTGAAATATACTTGTCCAACTATACCTGATGAGCTGGTGTAGAAGATTGAGGATTATGTTATATTATTTAAAAGTCAGAATCCTCATTGAAAAGCACTTGGCTGAACACAGTTTAGTTAAGTTTGCTGTGTGTTTGTTGTCAGACGCCGAACGCGGAGCTTGTGTACGAGATTTCTGAGGCGCCAGAACGGCGCTTCTTCTCTGTGGTGCGCTCAACGGGAGACATTTCCATCGCACAGCACCTCACCAATGACCGCGAACTGACCACTCTGTACAAGGTAAATATCACCACTGACTGCAAACTGATCACTGTATTAAGTGGGTATTCAATCCATAAAACCATGGTGGAGTTGGGTTAAACTGCTGCAACATCCTCTGAAAACTAGCCCATAAAATCCAAAATCTTGGTGAAGCATACACCCATATGATGGATAATCATCTAAATCTACCTAGATATTAACATGTAAGAGGGCTACAACTTATTATGCTTAGAAGGATATGAAAAAAATAAAACATTGTGGTATGATTTTCATACCCATTCTAAGATTACTACCAATTTTCTGGGCCTACCTTATAAGTGCACCCAAACTCAAGTTGACTTTTTGAGCCCCCCCCCCTCCAAACCTACTTTTTTTATACACTCAACCCCCCAAACCTGGACCATGATAAATCGCAGCTCTCCAAAGTCCGTTCAAAAGGTTTGACTCCCCCCCGTATTATCCTGCCCGTGTGTTCCAGTTCACGGTGGTAGCGCGTGACCAGGGACGCCCGCAGCAGACAGCATCTGCCACAGTCGAGATCCACGTCACCCGCGACCCCCAAGGTTTCCCCAGGGTGCTCGGATTCGCACAGGGATTCCACTAGTACGTTTTATGTGTTTCTAGTATTATGTACATAATAATTGCCATTGTTAGCTCCTACATATAATTACATGTACGTTATAAATATGCGTACATGCTTTGCTTTGCTGGAGGTCTAAGTTGTAGAGGGAGTGAAGAAAGTTATGCTCCAGCCTCCCAAGTGTTCAACCCCAACATTCCAGCCATAACTGTGATGTCACAGTAGATCCTGCAACTAAGATCACCTATATATAACCTCAATAATATTACCATGGTCTATACTGTAAATGATTCGGTTCATTCTGTGTCTAACCGTCACTGTTGCCGTCACTAGTGTTGAGATGCTGGAGGAGCAGCCTGTGGGTGAGCGTGTGAAGAACGTTACGCTCCAAGTGTTCAACCCCAACGAGAACAACACTGTCGTCTGCTCCATCAGCGACGAAACCAACCCACAAGGTGAGTGACGCCAGACTACATTCAGCTACTTGTTTTAGTTGGCTGTTTTTTTCTTCTTCACTTGAACGTACAGTTTACTGGTAGATCCAGGTTTTTAGAAAAGGGGGGTTCATTTAAGGGATCTCATGGGTTTTATACGCGCGATTGATAGCGGACATGCCAAAGCCTCATAAAAATAAAATACTTTTGTGGGTAAAATGGGGATGTGTGCCTGGATCTGCCTATTTATTTACAATGGATATAGGCCTAGATATATTAGCAGTGTGATGCGAGATCTACATCTGAGGCCATCTAAGTGCCGCACAATTCAGGGTTGTTTCACAGTGCTACACATTCCTGTTAACTTTTGAACTTCCAGTATTGTGTATGGGGTTTATGCTTTTGTGACTGACTAGATAAGGAGTGGCACATAAGGATTTGGTTAAGATTTTTAAAAATCCCACCCCTATCTAGCTAATTATTCATGTCTACTCATCATTATACTCCCAGCGCCTCTGCAGTGAGTTGACCATGTTTCATTAGATGCCTCCACTACACATTGGTGACTAACGGATATATTCTCCTGTATATTCACTGCTCTCTCCTTACGCTGTCATATCTGCACCATATTCAGTACCTAATTTGATCCCAGCATCGCATCTATGTATGAAGTCGTGGTTTAAGTACCCCTCTGCATTTGACAGCTCACACGTAAATGGATAATTTAACCACTCCCTGTGTCTGTCTGCAGCAATGTTCCGTGTTGAGTTTGACCGTGCGGCGAGCGAGTGCGCATTGATAATCAACGGGCGAGTGGACCGGGAGCAGCACCAGCGATTCGACCTGCTTGTCAAAGTCGAGTATGAAAAGTCCGACAGCGCAGGCGGCAGAACCAAACGGCAAAGTGAGTGCTAACTGTTTTTGGTCTTGACATTAGAGGATTCTTTCTCCAAGTATAATAGAGCTATATTACATAGCCATTGCTGCTGGGATTCGAACTGTGGACCATTACCACTGTGGCACCTGTTCACTAATCAAGCAGATGCGGTGATTTATCTAGAAATTGATAGTCAGGTGGTGTAGATCTATAAGTCCTAGGATTTGCATATTTTAACAATAGTAGTAGAGCCAATACAAGAGAAAGGAATGTTTTACTTATTTAAATCAACTTAAATAGGTCCACACCACCTACCGGTAGCTACTACTTGTTTTCAAACCTTTTGACAGTGCAGGCATGAAGTGAAAACTATTTTCTACATAAATCAAAGCGTGTAATTTTTTTATTACAAACTAAATATATTTTTATTGGTCCTGTGGGATCCACATTTTTTCTTCTTCTTTGCATCCTTCTTAAAAACAACGAGTCCTAAAATTGGAATGCTCATCTAGATTAGTCACTGCAGACACACTAACCACCCTGCCATCTTGACAAACCTAAAAGCTCTGGTGTTCCAACTAATGATCTTAGAATGTTGATGATCCTGTCTTGTGTTTATTTCTCCATCTCCGTCCTCCTCACCCGTAGTCTTTCTTCCAGCGTCGTCAACGGCAACCAAGGTGCTGGTGATGGTGATGGACATCAATGACAATGCACCGGTGCTGGTGTTCCCTGAGTACCCAGTGCTGAAAGGCACCCCCAAGGACAGTGTGTACTTTGGCGCCGTGGCTCGCTCGGCACCACCGTTCACAGAGGTCATGGTCGTCAATGTGAGTGCTTGTTTTTGCATGTTTCAAGTCGACTGAAGGTCAGGGGTTTGATTGCCAGTTGCGTTTGGTAGGTGGGTGTTGAGCAGACTCATCTCTAGCAGATTGCATACTGCTGCATGGTACCTATACTTTACATAGGTAGGGAAAGCTAATATGAGTGACAATCACGTCTGCGCTATGGTTGTGATGTGCTGTATGCTCCCCAAGGAGTTGAGAAAGATATTGTGTGACAAGAATGCCAATGACCTGCTGTGAATGATAAGTCGCAAGAGCACAATAACAGTGAATTGCAACTGTAAATAAGCACATTCGCATTGACACTTTTACCCTTTACTTTGAGATGAGTTGGATTGGTTAGTGCAGGCCCAATTTAGGTCACGGTCATTAATCTGAGTAATATACGTATTGTTTTTATAGTCTTTTGAGAAGGAAACAAACTCTCTTCTTCCTCAACATTAGTGATGAAGGCCTTGCTAGGTTTAAGACTTAACTTTTGGTTATATGTCATAGTTATAGACCTAGAAACATGCAGAATTTGAGTTTACTGAAAAAATTCACATTCATATGGGTCACCATTCGCTGTATTATCAGTGCAAGTTCGTAATTTGTGTGTTTAGACTCCATTTTTACACTTTGAAGTTCTTTTTAAAGTTCAGACAGTCTTCTTTTTTAGAACTACAATATTGAATTTCATTGGGCTTTGGTTATTTTTATTTATTTTTTTTTTTTTTGTCTGAGCTGGCTACATCTCAAAATTGTGAGCCATCAAATTTTCAAGAGTTTTATGCATTCAGTAGTCTTGAATTCTTGTGTCTTTGCAGGCTACTGACAGTGACAGAGGAACAAACGCCCTCGTCAATTACCAGAAGACCGAGGAGAACGCCAAGAGCAGCCACTTCTACCTGAACCCGAGGCTGGGGCTGATACAGACCATGCAGCCATTCACCGCCAACGACTCAGCATCGTATGACTTCACCATCAATGCGTTCAACCCAAGTGATCCATCCAAAGACGATATGGCCACGGTGATAGTAAGTGACTGTTTTCAAGTTTTGAAAGGATTGGGTGATGATAGCCTGAAACCACATGTTCTTTATAGCACCAATGATTTGTTAATGTCTTGTTGAGATTAGATATATATTTTTACATAACCCTCATCTAAGCCACTTTGAAATGTATTACTTACATATACACTATTGCTTTTCATTGCTGATCATATGATTGTGACTAGCATACTGCTGCAATCCTACTATAGGTATTAACATTTAAAAAAACAAAAGGAAGGCAAGTTCAACATCAGTGCATCATGTCCCAGGTACCACGGTTGGTGGGCTATTGCCCTTATTGTTCTTGTCTGATGAAATCAGCCCTCCACATAGAACAGGAAAATAGACTGTTTATATAGGGGTGAAATTAATGTGCTAAAATCTGATCATTTCCTAAAGCTTCATAAGTCTTCATGTACTTATCAAAATTAGTTAACAATTTTACAAAAACAAAATCATTTGTATATTGTCTTAATTAATTAGTTACGATCATAAAAATCATGATACTATGAGGCAATATCATTGATTTTGCTTCAAAAAAATTTGTAACACGATGCAACCAGATAGTTATCAGGTGCATGTGTGTATTTGACTTGCCCCTGGGTTTTATGCACAATACCAGGTAACTTCACCAAAAAGTTTCTTTCATAATCATTGCTTCAGTTAGAACTTTGTTCACAGTTTATTATTATGAAAAAGTGGCAATGGTTTGGACTGTATTTCATAATTCAAGTGTTGACAAGTGTCAGAGATTAATAAACATCAACCCATACGGAATATACTAGCAATAAGAAGTTTGTATGCGCCTATTTCAAGAGCATTCGATGTGTAAATGTGTAAGATTACAAATGTTCTCAATATACTGTTATGGAGAAATTTCAAAGATATTTCACAAAAAATTGTTGAACTTCTTCTTGCTCTTTCCAACCTACGAATAAGTATGTAAGGGTTCATCTGTAAAAGTACGGCAGTACTCGATTGAACTACGCATCAGGTAAACAAGGCTTTCACATGCTCGCAAAAATGTACTCGATTTAATTGACGTAGCAGCTTTAGTCCCGATCAGTAAGGCCCAGTTTGTGCGTGCTGTCACTTATTCGGCAGACAGCCTTGCTGAACGAGACTAATAGTTTCTTCTGGTTGTCGTAATGTGCACAATGTACCTGCAACTGCAACAAGACCTGTCAACGGTATGTGAAAGTGAAACTGATAAGAATTATAGAAAATTAATGAATTTGTGCATTCTCCAGTAACGTAATGGTGCAAAAATACAGGGACAAGTATTCAAGAAAATACAATGATATCACTGCATCGAAAAAAAATGTGCATCACACCCGATATCGGGTGATTCTAGTATCAAACAAAGTGGTGGATACAACATTGTCATTATTTGTGGAGCATCAGAAATCTAAAGAATGCATGGATATGGTGAAAATATTTAAGGTATCTATATTTAATCACGATGACACTGCTTCAAAATGCCATTTGATGGACTTATACGATGAAGCCTATAACAGTGGGGTGAATGGTAAATGCTTGTTTAAGTTAAATATTAATTATTTTATCAATTCTTATTGGATTCTTGGCCGGAGTAGTTAACAATACTAGTAAATATACTAGTATTGTCCTTATTATTGTTTATTATAAGTAGAAAAACATTAAGATTGTATAAGATTTTTCATACTTTTTATTAAGATTTTTCCTTGAAAATTAAGATTTTTCATGGCTGTGATTAAGATTTCCAATGCTGATGGGTTCACATCTCTGCTGATGTTTCTTTGATATTTGTACGGGAGTAACAGAACCTCAACAGAGTCAACACCCCCAAGGCCGCTACCCTCTTTCATACATTTTTATGGTGCTAATGTTTATATGATTGTTGTGTTGTAGGTGCACCTGATCGACGACCAGCACCGCATGGTGATGACTGTCCTGAGGCAGACGCCAGACCAGCTGATGGACCAAAAACACCAGATCACAGGGTCAGTACAAAACACCAGATCACAGGACCAGTACCACACTTAACATTTGGTATTTTTGTGAAATGGAAACTACATGCATTTGTCATTATTTGTAAATAAGTAGGTATATAATATATCTCCGGATAACTTACAGTGTTTACTAATGGAACAATTTTATGAAAAAAAAATCAAAATTGGTATCCAAATTTTATTTTACTATATTGACAATATGTAAATACATTAGTCATACACACATTTTTGTGAAAATAATTACTCCTATATTCTTTTTGACCATTTAGAAATAAAGACACGTTTAAGAACTTTTAAGTTGCATTGAAATAAGATTCTGTGTGTTTTAGACTACTGCAAAATCTGACGAAGCATGTGATAATCATAGAAAAGATGGTGTCAACTGATGGAGTGCCAAGTGGCAAGGAGTAAGTGGTTACTTGCAATTACTGATATAATGAACAGAAGCCAACGGAATGCATTATAAATAGTTTTAAAGATGTAGTCATTCTAAACAATTTATGTAATGTGATGTATAGTTTGAGAGTCTACCCAAGCATTCATGTTAAGTCCATGACCATTTAGGTTGAACTTAGGTTGAACTAGTGATTTTTAAACTTCATATTGCATTAAGATTTTAATAATATTGATACTTAATGTTGTCTAATTTTGCCAGTTGACCTTGAAGTGAGCATAAGCCCTTCCATGATAGGGTACTATCCACTAGTAGATCCAGGTTCATGGAAAAGGGGGGTGCATGTTAAGGGATCTCCGCCGCCAGGATCTGCTTATGCTATCTCTGTAGTACTCAGTTGATTTATGTTTAGCTTATTGTTGTTCTGTTTGCAGCACAACAGTGTACTTTGTGGCTGTGAACACCACCACGTATAAGCTGCTGGAGCGACCGCAGCTCGAAGAGTGAGTGCTTTATTTATCAAATAAACAAATCAAAGTAACAAAATATTTAACTATTTTCAAGATCTGCAGTCTCCTTTTCAAATGAAATTTGAAAAGGAGACTGATAAATAAAGCAGTGAGAAAGAAAATATATTACAAAATGAGTTCATTAACAATGCCCATGGTAAAAACTTGTCCATTATCCCTGTTCCACATTCGAGGAGTGTGAAGAGCATGCAATGTGTTCTTTATTTTGATGACGCACAAACTTGTTTAAAGTGTCAACTATTGACTTTATTTGCCAATATGGACGAATCACTTCACTCCTACTTTGGAAATGTAATTTTATATCACAAATGATTAATACATTGTATATCAAACATGTAGCATTGACAAAGATTTGCTGTGTAATTATTTTTTAGATAGATTTCATGCAATAAAAATGTTGTTTAAGTGGAGTAGAATTTTTCTAAATTGGAATTCACTATTGGTTGCCAAAATTTCAAACCATTGATGGTTTTGAACATGTGTGACTAGGGCTTAATGTCGACTTATCCACCTGTTCTCTTCTGGCAGGGACTTTGTGAAGCATGAGGAGATGATCGAGGGCTCATTCAGCAAGGCCAAGTTTGTGGTGGACGAGATCAGATACGTGCCGGTCAGTTTGTGCTACGCGTAGTCAATGAAATATTCACTGCATGTACATGTATTAGTAAACAGTTAATCATTGTGTGCTTTATATGCTATTACATTCCTGGAGAATTTATCTGTAGTCGATATACGAAATAAACTTAGGTAAAAATAGATTAATAGATTAATACGCACAATGTCAAACAATTTGCACACTGGTTGAATATATGCTCCTATCTTTTAGAAATTAGTTAGATAGGTTCTGGATTCATAATGTATACATAAAATTGTTTATGACTCAGAAACTTACTTTTTATCGCAGTTCCTGCTACGTTTCGCGGAACGTTTCCCCTTTGACTGGTTAGTGCGCAGGTGGTTATTACACGTTCCTAATCTTGAGACGTGCCAACTTGTCCTGTCTTGCACAGCAGCTTTCACTGAGTGTGTGCTTTATAGGTAGTTGAAAAAAGCATCAGACCAAATAATTCTGGGATGAAGAATGCAGAAAGTCATCTAAAAAGTTGACGTTGACCATAAACTGCACGTGAAAGTTTACATTATGTTTCCTATTTACAAATTGAGAAGTCCAAAGACGGCTGTGTGTTGGTTCCCACCAGTGCACAGAGGCCCCAAAAATTCAGTTTTCAACTACTTCAACGACCATCATCAGAATAACATAATATCTAAAATGACAATTCTCACGTCCCTAGATCGGCGAGCCTAAGACAGCTGCGCTGCGGTCAGGCACCCACCATTACACGGAGGCGCACTGGATCGGTCTGATCGCCGTGGCCTGCCTCATCATCCTCTGCTCCTTCATCGCAATGATCGTCATCTGTGTCACGTACAAAAAGTAAGTGTGTTTTTGTTGTTGTCGGGGATATGTTTTTAGATATGTTCTACTTGTATTATATATGTGTTGTATTTTATTTCTTAAGTCATGATTCCATTTTACTTTTGATATGCCACGTCAAGTCTGGGGTCAAGTCATCATTCACTGGCAGATCCATGTTTTCATAGAAAACAGTGCACAAGCTGGGATGCAAGTAAAAATTCCATGAGAACAGTATACAAGATTACCTGAGCCGAACATAACGCATCACATATAATGGCCCCTCGCATGAGGGGGGTCAAATAGCAAAATGTGATTGGTAATTTGCCCTAAATCTTGAGCGTGAAAATTTGTGAATTGCCTGTGTTTAAGTGTGTGAAATGTGATGAAAATGTGATGCAACCTGTTCAATTACAATTCCTGGGGATTGGTGAAAGACAATCAATTTGTATTGGTGACTGGCGATTTAGAAAAAAAATGTTGGTGAATGGATTTTCATCAAGGCTATATACCCCGCTCTAGCATGATAGACGAGTGCCATGAGTCCATAACTCTTGTTTCCTGCCTCAGATACCGGCGTGAGCTGTCCCAGCAGCGCCCCATCACCGTGTATCCCGACCATCCCGACTCCGTGGTCGCTGCCTCCACCAAGTCCGTGTACTCGGAGCCCGTGTTCGTGGAGCCGCCCAGCTACCTACAGGAGTACGAGACCCAGGTACGCAGTCACACAATGCAGTCTCTTGATATGGAGATGGGTCAAGTTGTTATTGCCTAGCCGCATACTTTTTAATTTTATGAATGAAATGTGTTTAAACCCTCCCATTGTACATCAAGAAGTTGATATGTTAAGTAACATGACAAGATAATTTTGAAAAATTAAATATTTGTTATACTGCACCCCCGTGTTAGAGTGCCTTGCCATGTATGTGCCTCCCAACATAAGATAAATTAATTTCAATAAATGGAATATTACAGGTTACAATGTTCCCACATGTTGCAGAAGCTGGATATGCTGTACCATCTCACCACAAAATAACTCTTAAAAAATGAAATATTAGTCATAATGCACCCTTTGTGTTGTAAAGTTTGGCAATGTATGTTCCTCCCAACATAACTTAGATATTAGTCATCATACACCCTGTATGTTGCAGAGCCTAATAATCAATTCAAAAGATAAAACAACATGTCACAATGTGCACCTGAACTACCGACCCTGACCATGTTCATTCCTCACTACATAACATATACATCGATTTGGAAAACAATGAATATGAGTCACAATGCGCCCTTGTATTCCAGAGCCTGGCCATGTACGTTCCTCCTGACGAGCCGATCCAGGAGCAAGGCGAGGTGAACATGAACTTCCATGACGACGGCCGCGGCAATGTGCACCACCGAGACACTCAGGTCCGTGGCAACGGCATGTCCGTGCACTCGGCAGACACTGCCGACGGCTTCACATCCATCAACCCCATCTACCAAAGGTGAGCAGAGATGATGCCTTTTTATTTTAGTCATGTGTCTTTAAGCCGATATATACATGAGATGTGATGAGTATTTAGCATCAAAATGTCCATCGACTAGAATCTTCGAATGGTGACGACAGAAGTGACTCTCTTTTTTGGTTAGTCACGTGTAGGTAATGGGATAATATGCAGTGGTTCTTATATCCATTCAAAGACATAAAATCCATGCAGCAATCGCATGTCTGAAAGTCATTGCAATTCTTGATAAAAGGCACTTTATATCATATAGAGATAGTCCGCACTACTTCTTTTTTGCGGACTCCAACTCTGAAAATGGATCTTCCGGATCGGTAAGATAAATAGTGGATTGCATGAAGTCTCACTAGGGGCATGTTATGAACTAGGATTTCCTTTCATCTTGGGATGTTCGATTTTCTCTAGGCATGTGAGAAACCCTTGGATAGCTTTTCTTTCATGTCGTCTAGTATAGGATATTTAGTCTGGTGTTTTTCATTAGTTCATATATTTTATATGACTTGTAATTTTTTAATTAATGTAGGATTGGTGCTGCATAAGATTTTGGTGATAAAACGGTCATATTTGTGCTTCGCATATTTATATTCAACTAAAGTTTTCACTTTCACCATAGGGCAAGTGATATTTTTTTAGATAAGAAAATATAGGTGATAGTGTTTATCTTTGGTAGTGGCACTTGTTTTTCATTTTAAGCTAAATATGAATCTTTTGGTGTCGGTTTCCAGCAGATAAGCTTAAAAAAACACACAAGTTAATATAATAATAATAGTAGGGAAATTTGTTTATATTTTTTAAAAGATTAGTACATCATACTTAAAAAACTTACATGTATGATAAGGGTGTATAGGTTGTGCCAGTATGTTGCTTTCTGGTGTACAAAAAACGACAAGCAAGCCTTCCTGTGACAAGATTATGAATCATTACCATGTGAATTCTTTAAAAACTCAAATACCAGGGTCGCTGAATGAAACTAATTAAAAGGATGGGCAGGAATAATAAGTTACTTATATTAGCAAACTGTCCAACTATGGGGAATAAAGCCTGTCTTTATTAAGCTACATCAATTTTGGAATGGTAATACTCATCATCTTGTCTCCGGGGTTAAGAAAATTCTTGCGAGTGTTGTTTCTTGTTGCACCAGGTAGCAACTTACTGGCAAGATGTGGTCACCGTCATTCCACAAACGTTTTTAGACCGACACATCAGAAAAATAGATGTGTGTCATTTGTATTGATTCAAATATATAGATACCTATTGGAACCTGTCACTTTGTGACAGAGAATGATCATTTGGTCCGACGAAGCTCTTGAGACAAGAGCGAAAGTCTTGCCAAAGACAAAATGACAGGTTCCAATAGGTATCTATATATTTGAATCAATATTTATATAATAATGTGTCAGTCTGAAAATGTGTGCCCGAATGACAGTGCCCGCCTCTAGGACTTTAGAAGAGACAAAGGAACGTAGCTCATTACACGTGACGTGTTTCAGCACTGACCGGCGCCCCACAGAGGAAACGGGCAACGGCGCCCGCACCGAACGCTCGTACTTTGAGAACATGACCAACCTATAGAGCTTACACCCACTACCTTATCACTTTACAGTACTTGAAATATATTTTTTAAAGATTTGTTTGACTCTTTATGTAGTATGATAATGAATTGTGAGGTCGTACTATGAGAATATGACCACTCTGTAGAGCTGACTTCTTGAAATCATTCCACAGTGCTTGAAATATATATATATATTTTTTTAAAGATTTGTTTAACTGATTGTATGTAGTAGTAATGAATTGTAAGTTGTTGTTTTTAGATTGAGATAGGCATATAGTTATGGTAGTGAAAGTTAAAAAGATGTTGAATTTTATTTTTAATGGCTCATTCCATGGTTCTGTTTATTGTAATTGTTTTGATTGATACAAAACTGTGTTATCGTTAAACGTTCATCTGAAGATGAAGTATGTTATGTTGCACAGAAAATGTTTTTATACAGATGAATCTCATCATTGTTCCGTTGCTGATTAATACTCAATTGATGAAGTATATTATATAAATGGTATGTTTGCATAGAAAATGTATATTTTTTTAAGTCATTCTGAATGCATATTAATTGATTGATGTTTGGATGCATGTTAAAACCAGCCAGGATCTGGTTCTAGTTGGGCAAAGAATTTTATGTGATTTTTTAATGCTTTTACTCAATTGTAACATGATAAGTAAATCATAAGTAAAGCTTAATAGAAAAATAACACTTATATGTATGTTTGCCTTTTCGTAGCTTTTTGTATTGAATAATCCGTAATACTTTAAACGCGTTAAAAACATGTATTGTAATTGTAAAGAATTAAGTTTCTAGTTTCAATTCAATTTAAATATATCTTAAACACATAGTAACTTTTAGTACCTGTAATACACTTATGGGGGCATCAAAACGGCAATTAGAACAAAGAATTGTATACGATACAGTAGTTCAGAGTTAATTTGTTCAGCTGAATTTTAGACTTGTGTTCCGTAGGTAGTCAATTTCACATAAAATTGTCATTTTTATACATTTTTATCCCATTTGAAATCTTTTTTGATTTTATGTTACATGTTGCATTTGACAACCAACTTCTTGTGAATTTTATATCATGCTTGTAAAACTTAGATATATTGATCAAATTGTATTTTTTTATCCAGATTATGAGGATGTATGAAAATAAATTCCTACAAACCTGTATATTATTTTTGCTTGATTTTATTTTTAAAATGTTTTTAACACTTTTGTGATATAATACAAGATATTGCGACATGTAGATACACTATAATTATGAATTCTACATTTACTGCTATGTACAAGCATTTGCAATAAGATTGTGCAATAAATATTATGGTACATGTTACAATGATTAACAGTAAACTAGTTTTTCAAATAGATTATCAAAAATTATTCCTTTCACAGAACCATGTTTTTACCTCGTTTTGCAGATGTTTCGCTGTTGTCTCAACAGTGCAACTATACTAGCGGCAAATCCTCAGTTGATATGATCATGTATGTGACGTGATACAAGAAAAGAATAATCTTTGATAATATCAAAACTGGAACCCACAAGTAACCTCCATTTAAGGTTCTTAAAAAAAAGTCGTAATCCACATGACTGCTACATCCACTTACACAAGATCTTTCGTTTCTTCCTCAAAACTTTCGGGAACATTCCGCACTTGCCACCATGTAGTTTTATTTCTCATCAATCACATTAGTGTGCAATCAATTGACCTGATCATATTTAACATGCAAGTCACATATTGTATCAGTGTGCGACTGCCATGGGATGTGTTTGCTCAACACACAACACATACAAAGACGAGGCATCAAAGACATGGCCTAGTCACTATAAATCTAAGCCAATACAAACAACACGTCCACAGAATTATGACAATTACACTCAGGTTTGGAATCTTGTGATGCATACCCAAGACTTCTCTTCTCTTGAATACAGGATCTACCAAGAATTATCCATAATTCCTACACCTTTCCTTTCATTTCCAGTCAAATATCTCTTGGACAGCGCATGGCTATCTCGCATATTGTTTATCCCCTGGACATTGAGCTCGACATTGAGATCGTAATTTCTCAGTGAATGACTTTGGGCAAGCTGTTCTTGCGGCCTGTTTTCGACTTGGTCTGAAGCCCGTGGCCGTTGACAACCACCTGCTTCCTCAGTTTGGGGAATTCCTCGCCGACCTTTTTGCCTTCACTGCTGGCAGTGCTCATGTTGTCATGACTCACTTTGCTGATGTTACCTACGAATAATGCAAGTTTTTTTTAAATTTATGTTGTGTATATATAAAAACCCATTGGGCTCATTTTGGTAAAACAAGAAAAATCTCTTCGCGATGTTATGCGATAGTTTTGCAATAGTACGCGATAGTATAGTGAGATAATAAATGCAAAAGTAACCATGAAGTGAAATACAAGCTGAATAAGGCCGGATGTCTAGTGACGTGAAATCAAGGGCTCTAGCATAATGAGAGGGGGAAGGGGGGTATGTATATTAGTATGACATTTACAAGAACTGCACCATGCACAATACCATATATAATGTTATACCTATGGTAATGTGTATGGTATAATGGTTATCAATCATAGTAGTAAACATACTCCTCCCCTTCTCATGATGCTTGGGGCCCATGCGTGAAATGACCCAAAATAGGTCATGAGGCAAACCCCCATAATTGCCATATTATAATGAATTTAGGTGCCAGGTGTTCTGGTGATTTTTTTATTTTATCGAGAAGGATTCACTATGGTCCATAATAGTTTATATCATTGCATATATCTGTAAACCTTTTACCCTCTGTGCCCCTGGGGTAACAGGAGTATAGGAATTACACCCATGTGACTTCTCAATGTGGTGTTGTGTTTCAAATAGTTGTAATAATTATTTTGTAATAATAGCACTAACAGATCCAGGTTTTCTGAAAATGGTGTGTGGGTAGCCCATCTGGTCGATTCTATGGGTTTTGGATGTACGAAAGCTTGTGAGCATGGCACAAACCCCATAAACATAACATCAGACTTTTTCAGGCAAAAAGGGGGTTAGGAGGATTTGAGAATCAACAATTGCTCCTACTCGAGTAAATAATCTAAATACATGTTATAAAATTCACCCAAGTACAAGTACATGTAGTACTTGATTTAACTCTCAACTTTTATCGGGCTTGAGCATTCTTTTTTCTTTGAGGTGAGGAGCTTGAACATGATATATTTGTGGTGAAACAGAAAATGCATACAAACAAGTTACCTTTCAAATTCATTCCTGGTGTTGCTTTCATTTTATGAGACTTTTTGTGATTCGAGCTCGAGTTTGAACCTTGTTTCAGCAAATTCTTCTTGTTGGGTACAGCCGGCAGTTTTGGCCGGGGCGGTGGGTGCTGCTGAGAGCTTCTGGGGCTCTTGGACGACGGCCTCGTGGTTTGAATGTACTTCCATGTCTCAGAATTAGATTTGGACTTCAGCAACGTCTGAGCTTTACGAATCTCACTTTCTGGAAGACTCACCTGAAAAAAAGTACTTAGAAAATTTGTTTTGTACATGTATCAAATTAAATTTTGTGAAATTTGTTGATGTGGACGCAAGGTGAGGAAATGGCACTCCGTTTTCCCGCTACTAATCAAGTAGATTGAAAAATGTTTCAAACCTACGATTCTGTGATACCAAAATAGTGCCAGATGTATATACATGTATCACACATCCTATTCCTCATACAACATATCAAGTGAACTGTGTGTTAGTAGTGGTCACTTACATGGGCCGCAGCATTTATGAGGGAGTGGAGGGGATATATAACTATACTTCAATGATTTACAAACACTGCCATTCACATTAGACCAGGTCATGGTGGCCACATGATGTCATCCACAACAAGGTGAAGGCCAAAATGAGGTCAAGTGCACATTGGAGTGTTTAGCTTTCTCCCTTGTCATGCCATGGGTTTTAATATCATTCATACACCAATGCTGCAACTTATTAAGAGCACAGCAAGCATATATAGCAGTGTTTTATGTGTTGTAAGAAAACTGTTCCTTGTTGCTTGTCCATTAAATGAACGTACAATGCAAATGCTACAATTTTCCTCTATATGGTTATCATTCATCCATCTTAAGCATCTTAACCTTAAATTCATAGGTAGGATATTTATGTCTTGCATGAATCTTGATATCATAACTTAGGTTGAATGAGATAACTTTCAATATGCAACATAATGTACTCATAAGTAAAACACTATGCACTCACTGATATGATCATGGAATAAGCTGAGTGCATATTTGATTGCATTGTGACTTGGCTGTGACCTACTAGTAAAGGATGGGTTCAGTGTGAAAGTAGAGGTCACTATGTGCCGAAAGACGCGTAAAATTAGGTCAAAACACTGTAAAATCGCGACAAAAGTGCGTAAAAAATTGAGGGAATTGCCATGTTCCATATTCCACTATAACTTCCCATATTCCATGTTCCACTATTTTTTTGACCCAATGTTCCATGTTCCACTAATTTTTGACCCAATGTTCCATGTTCCACTATCCTGTGTCACCCCCCTCACATTACCGTATGTAATAGATATCTATTATATGTATATGGTAATCTATATGATATAGTATTTGTAAATCATAATTGAATGCATACCTCATGATGGTGGGGCCCATGGGCACTTACATGTATGCATAACTTGACTACTGTTTTTAATAATGGTGTCCACATCAGACAAGTTCTACTGTATTTGAAATTAACATTATTTTTAATTGAAAATCCACAGTTACACGTCCTCAACATTCACATAAAATCCCATGGGCTTTGAGGTCAATTGGGCCTTTAGTTGAGCATGGGGCACTGGGGAAGACGAGATATCTAGGTGTTATTTGTCCTATGGAAATTTGTATGGAAATTTGTCTCACCTTGCCTGGACTGCGGTGAGCCTGTTTCTTCATCAAGTCCTTGATGTGGTCGTGGTCGGAGGAATTAGAACTGTGAGTGCTGTGTCTCTCTGTGTGAAGCTCCTACAATGTAAAAAAAAAAAAAAAAAAAAAAAAAAAAAAAAAAAACACTGAAAGAACTCTGCATCCATTGCTACCATAGATGTTTCTATTATTGTTAATGACCATCTAAATGCCCATGGCCTTTGAGGTTGAGGAATATTCAATTTAGGATTGGGTCTTTACATGGGGGTGGGCTCATGGGAAGATGTATACAGTACATCTCAGTCAAACATTTTGTACTCTAAAATTAACTACATTTGAAAGATAACATACACAGTGGTAGTCCCAGTGGGTTGAAGCCTTGTAACAATCATCACCAATATAACATTCCTCAGCTTGAGAGAGAAAATTCTTTAACATTTTCCCACAAAATCCTAATTTTTCAGAGCAAACCCCTATGTTATAAGATCCATACTCGATAAGTAGACTAATAAAATACTTACATTTTTTCTACTTAAAGCCAGAAAAGAAATAAAAAAGTACTTTCAAAAGCAAAATTATAATGCATATTCCTTTATAGACATGGTTGATATTCATTTTATTTTACGTTACCTTTATTGTAGAAAGCGCTGGCATCGAGAATCGTTTTGATAGATTTGAAGATGTAGAGTACCTAGATAGAACAACATACGATTTTCCGTATACAATAGAACCTCTCAATTAAGACCCCAGGGACTGGCCTCAAGTGGTCTCAATAAGGATGTGGTATTTTTGCGGAGGTTCATGGTCGTCTCTTTTTTTGAGGTTTGGAACCATGAGAAGAGAGGTGGTCTTAATTGGAGGTTTTTCTGTACATAATGTTATAAAATGAATATAATATATTCCTCAAATATTAAAGCAGTGCTTTTTAAGAATTCCAGATGCAAATACTAGCATCAAGGCTACGAACCAATAATGGTATTTAAAGGCGCACTAAATGAGTTAAAAAACATAATTTACTGGACATTTCGGTTGACTTGTGTAGTTTAAAAAGAATTACGTATCCAAATTTCAAATTATCATAATGCCAGTTACCCGTAAATATGTTGAACCAAAGTTTTCGATAAATGGGTCACACTGTCCTACATATTTACCTGTGAAGAGCTCTAGTGTGAGGTCCGGCAGACTTTGGTACATTAAGTGGCGTCGTTACGGCAGGAGTGACCATATTATTATTCACTGGATTCGTCTTCTCATTATATCTACTGGAATAATGACACTTCAACGTCTTGAAAAATCCCTTTCGAAACTTCTTGTTAAATGCGACGTAGATCAAAGGATTGTATATCACACAGGCTTTGGCCATGAGTGAAGTGACGACTGCCAGGTTAGCGTAGAGAGTGTTTGTGAAGCCCATGACGATAAGCAGGACAGAGTACGGACCCCAAGACAGCACAGACACTCCAACAATCAATACCATGATGTGGGCCAGTTTCCGCTCTTGCTTCATGTCGTTTCCTTCTTTCATTCGAGCGATGCTTTGGTTCAGATTGCTCATAGCCGATGCACTGGACAAGGTGGAAATGGTGGAAAGACGCTTTCCATTCATTGGTTGGTTATGTTGTGACTTGTTCGATTGACTTGACTGAGAAGCATTTGACTTGGAGACTCTCACCGCTAAGTGTAGCAAAGAGATCTTCTTGTATCGAATCTTGCGTGACACGTCTTGCACTTTTATGAAGACTTTACAGTAGCAAATGCATTTGACAACAAACGGGCAGATAAGTCCGAGTGTGCAAAAGAAAACAGGGTAGATCATGTCTTTTATATCCCTGCTTGTCCAGTCTGGTCCACAAATGAGGTGTTCTTCGTCAAGCTGATATCCTGTCCAGCCAAAGAGAATCGGCATCGTTGTCACCAGCGCCAGTAGCCAAGATACCAGCAAATTGTGGCGCACTTGTCTTTGCACTGTTTCACTATTTTGTGGATTCTTGTTGACAGTACTGTACCTTATAATGCAAAAGAATTACGTTATATATTGTCTTATGAAAACTAGGATTACAATTGTAAGATTAAGTAAACAGAAAAATAAATGCTATGAGTATGAGGATGCTTTATAGGAATTTTGTGAAACCTCTTTTCAGCTACGTCTAGCTACGGTAGAAATATGCTTGCTAGAGTGATGTGAGAAATAGAAGATTGGAAATGAATTTTGCAAGCAATGGGCAATAGATAATATGAGTATGACCAAATATAGTCAACATTACCATCTATTAGATTATTCAGCATTGAAAAATGCAAACATAGACCAGATTGCAGTAGAAAATATAACTTAGATATGAGAAAAGAAATTACAGTAGAACCTCCAATCAAGACTACCTCTTTGTTACAACCACCTCTATCAAAAGACCATTTATCATGGTCCCAAACCAAGAGACCAACCCAAGAGACCCACAAGAACCTCCATACAAGAGACGACCTCCTTTTTTGCGACCACCTGCGGCCAGTCACTGAGTGTTGTCTTAATTTAGAGGTTCCACTGTAATGTGACTCACCTATCGACTGCGATTGCTGTCATCGTGTTGTTGCTGGCACAGCCGAGGAAGAGGAAGAGGAAGAGGTACCACTTGCAGCCGCGCTCGCCCATCGGCCACACCTCGGTGATCAGAGCCACCAGCTGCAGCGGGTAGCAGCTCACACACACCTGGACACACGACGTCACCATGGATGGTCTTCTTCCCAATTCACACTTATATTTAAGCTAATTTCCCAATTCACACTAAACTTGTGGCTATTTCCCCACTGAACGCTTATTGCATTTTCCCAAATTTCCCACAGGATCGTAGAGGGTATAACCCAACTGAAACTAATCAGTGCCGATTATTTTCCCCTTCATTGTTTACTTATAGTACTATAATAGTAGGTAAACAATGAAAGGTAAAAGAAAGAAAATGGCCACTGATTAGTCTCAGTTGGCTTCTACCCTCTACGATGCATATGCCCGTAAAATTTCCCACATCACACTTACCTTGTTCTCTTTTGTCAAGTGAATGCATAACTTAACAACATCAATGTTGCTTTACATTTACATGTATAAGCTATTCACTCAAGTGTACTGTGACATTTATCAACGCGTTAACAGAACTAAGTGATACGACCCTAGTTTTGCTGGTTGAAACTATTCGGGTAGCTCAAAATTAGAAGAAAATCTCTACATTTTTTGTTTACTCCATTAATGTTTAAGTTCTCTCACAGATCGAAGGGGATACACCCTTTTTGTCCATTACATGTCGCCTGCTTGTAAACACATTTATGTTCAATGATAAGCGATCTCAAAACTCTCTGTCTCTGCATGGCTAGTGGAATAGCAGGCTATGCGGGAATGCAGGCCGCAGACCTGCACTCCCCTATTTGAAAAAAGGGGGGTTCAGTTTTTCAACTCGCGGCCAATCGTCCAACGAACATCTTCTTACAAGAAATATAGCACAGTAGAACCTTTCTATCAAGACCACTCGAGGAACTGATCACAAGTGCTCTCAATAGAGAGGTAGTCACTTTATGGAGGTCCATTTAGGTCGTTTCATGAAGATTTGGGAGCATGAGAAATGGTCTCACTATAGAGTTGATCTTAAATAAAAAAGATGATCTTAATTGGAGAGGTTCTACTGTGCTCAATGGGGTTGAGCTGACTCACCAGCAGGTCGCAGCAGCTGAGGTTGAGCACGAGGCGGTTGGATCCGGACTGGGAGAGGCGGTGCTGGTAGAACATGACGATGGTCACCGTGTTGAGCACGATGCCGAACACGATGATGAGCAGGAGGCTGAGCGACACGGGCAGCCACAGCGGGGACAGCTCGCCCTGTCGCCCAGGACACAAACGTCACAATTGGTACTGGGCTTTTTTGGTAAATAAATTCATGGGATTTCTCTTTCATATGAATAGAAATATTGATTTTGTGATAAATCCATATATAACTCACTGTCTTAATATTTTCGGACATTTTCCATGTCCATCTTCTGAGACTTCTCACGTGCTGAGCACATGCTGCCATCTGGTGACAGAAAGAGAAGTCTCAGAAGACGGACACGGAAAATGTCCGAAAATATTAAGACAGTGAGTTATATATGGATTTATCACAAAATCAATATTTCTGTTTATTGCACTGTGTTACTTTTAACACATGCAGAGTTCTATTTGAGACAACCGACTGAAATGTTCATAAATTGGTGGAAGGGAGATGAAATTAACAGAAAATTTGAGGTAAACAATATGATGATGATGATTTAGCTTCAACTGTATTCACAGTTTACAATAGTATTGAATGATAAGGAATTTAAAAATAGGGTGTAAGTCCTGGGCATAGGTGCATTGTCGTGCTAAAGATGATGATTATGGGGAGGAAGCTGAGGCACACAGCCAGAGAGGAGACAGATCATCCTGGGGTAGATTTATCGCCATGGGCACAAGACAGGGAGTTAGACTTGTGACCAGAAGATGTGAGATCAAATCCCCCTTAGCAGTGGTGATAGGCGGAGCAATTTATTCCCTAACCAGTTCTACACAACGCTCTATGGCATCAAAATATTAAATTGATATAGGTCATAACACCGAACACCAGCTTCAACAGGGATTTGAACTCATGATCTTTCCGTAACAAGTCCAACATTTGATCATGGAATCTGTTATTTCTGAGCCCAATTTGACTCTCATTGTCCTTTTAAATAAAAAATAAATAAATGTTAAAATATCTTACCACAGTTGTGGGCTATCAGTAACTATCTTTTCATAGCGGCCAGGGTTGTTACTTTTCTACACATAAAGCATGCAACCATTTATTTAGAAATCAAAGTTGGATAACTCCACTAAATAACCACTTCCCTTCCTGTTGCTTTACATCATAACTTATTCTAATATTAACTTTAAATTTTTGCTAGGTAGTTTACCTTTTTGCCATCGCTGTCTGAAAATCCCAGATTATCTGTCGTGATTGTGGTGTTGTTTGAAGCTGCTAATCCAAAGTGAGACTCTGAAGAACAGTTAGAACACAAATACGGCAAACAAGATTTCTCACAATCCACATCCTCTAAACTATCCAGTAATACTTGAGAAATCAACTCCTTTATTGTTTCTATAGAAAGCTTCGTTTTCACAGGTTGTCTGTTCTGTTTCAGCGTCAATGTTATTGGTTTATTTGTAGTCATTGGCGATTCTCTGCTTATTCCATTTGAATTCCAACTGTCATTACTTGCTCCAATAAAACTGACATTAAAAAAATCTGTAATATTTGAAACAATCTGTTTATTCA
>CM032669.1:41702663-41741761 GCA_019095985.1 Streblospio benedicti
AGATCAAATGACAACCAAATAGGGACCATTGTGGGGGATATGAAACGCAATGATTAGTCGCCATTGTTAACTCAAGCTATCATGGTGTGATAAGTAGATTGGTCACACGTCAATGACCACATGTATATACATGTGGCCATAATGACCACACAGTTTGTGTGTTTTGATCCATATGAAATGTGTGCAGAATTGTCACTATTTTTAACTTAAAGATCCGATTGGAGCATCCTAGCTCTAACAGTGTGACTTGTATATTGGTAACAAGTTGTAAGTCATATTGCACCCATATACAATACAAGCTCGTTTAACCATATATCCCTAATCCGAATAATTCCATTATTGCTTCCAGCAATCAATTTGTTTTCCCACATCCCACATCCAGCACACGTAAATGATAATTAAGACGATATCAATGCATAGCATTTGGGTCAATGACAAATATAGGGTGAAATCATATAAAAGGACCAATGATTTTTTCATTAAGTAAAAGGGGGGTTCAGGGACAATCAGGGTGCTCGCGCCAGGGATGGATCCAGGGGGGGGCTTGGGGCTCTAGCCCCCGCCTGCCATATTAGCCTTAAAGCCCCCCCGCCCCTACAATTTAGCCCCCCGCCCCCTTTTTCCCACCAACTTCATTTTCATAGGGTTTTCATGAAACCCGTAAGTGAGCCCCCCCATTTCCTTATGTTTCCTTACGTCCCCTTTTCCAAAAACCTGATCTGCCCCCACGCGGACAAAATCCACCCGCCCCCCTGCTCTCAAAATTTGAAAATTAGCCCCCGCTCTCAAAATTTGAAAATTAGCCCCGGTCTCAAATTTCTGAATCCGTCCCTGGTCGCCCCCAGATAAATAAGTTCAAAATGCACATATTCTTAGCTGTTCGTCTTTGTCAAGAACGGATGTTTATATAAAGTGGAAGGACATAAATTAGCTCTTCACATATAATATACAAGATGAACACTGAATATGAACCCATTTCTGTGTTTACATTTATAACAAAAATTAGATTTCTGAGCAGATGAATGGGGCGATTTTTTTCTGGCTGTAGGAAAGGAACATGCCAGACATGAAAAGAAAGACAATAAAAAACAAGTGTGTACGCTGGTCAAAGCAGCAGGTCGGCATACAACATAGGGCTCCCAACATCAGTATGCAGTATATACATAGGAGCCATTGTTGTCCATATGAAATAAGCGCAGAAAGGTCATCATTTTCAACTGACCAACCAAATTTGAGCACCCTAACTCAAGTGATGCAACATATAGAGGGGTAACAGTAAAAAATGGACCAAGTAATAATAGTGGGGGGCAGGGGTTATAAGGGGTCTAGAAATCCCATATCCATCTTTGGGGGGGGGGGGGGCGTATTTTCCCTTATCCCACTAATTTTCCTCATCTCCCATTTTCGATAGCTATTTTGTACATTTGCGAACACAAAAGCTGTTCAATTACAATTCAATATTGATACATTGAAATCTAAGGCCATTACGTAGCATAAAAAAGAAGAGAAGTGATACAAGAAGATTTATTGAAATAAGATCTATTCAAATTTATGATTCATGTGTTGAAGGTATATTTTTCTATAAAAATGTGTTTCTTTTATCACAACAAATATGCTCCTCAGAAAAAAAATATACACAAGATGATAGACAATGATGGATGTTATTGTAACAATCCTTTACCTCTTGTTTTCTGAAGGGAACATTTGATGTCAAGTCATATAAAAGCCCATTTTGTACAATGAGCATACATTAATCAGCAAAAATTCATCACATCTATGATCTATGTAATACTAATCAAACTACCGGATGACTGTATACTATCAGATAAAAAGGCTTAGAAATAATAATCTTCTAGATAGGAGGGTTTTTCAAGGTCCTTTTAGCGCCATTTACTTCACCAACAATTCTACTTGCAACATAATTGATTTCAATTTTCACATTCATTGTCCTCATCGACATTGTCATCATTAACTTCTTGAAACAATGATTTATATTGTGATGGAGTGAACAAAATATTACCATCTGGCTGTACACACACATCCACTATCTTAACTGAAACTGACGATGATACATCTTGATGAAATTTGTATGGGATCAAAATATATGTGTTTTTTTCTGTAAATTTGTATTGTGTTATGTGACAAAATCTATCAATCTCATGAAAATCCTTTTCCAGTTTACAAGTGCCTACTTTGTCTTTTGTAGTTTAGGATTGGATATTGAGCTGACACACTCCTTGCACATATTCTTTTTTGATGATTTGTTAAAATTTCTTGCTCTGCTGCAGTGACTGATTTACTAGGGCAACTATGTATGTGAGGTTGTTCCTTATAGGAAACATTTATTTGGTTGCTCATAGTGTGATTCTTGAGTATTATAAGTAAATGGTATATTGGTCATGCTCATTGTGATTTGTTCTACAATGATGGGATATATCTGGCAAAATTCTAACGTATCTGGAACAAGGCTACGCATTCTAACTTGTGCAAAAAAATTCTCATTTACTTTGGTAGATATCGACTTGGCAACTACAGCATCTAAAATACATGAGTACTGAACTTTTGAGAGTGTGTCTAAAGCAAAGATGCTTGATGGCAAGCACCTTGTGGTCCTTGAAGAGTTGCTACTTTGCAATCGGGATGACGGCTTATTTTGTCCATTGTGGGTTTCATGCCTTTCCCATTCACACAGCCTTCAAAGTCCGATGTTCATGGTTATTTTCAATAAGTAATAAGCCCAAATAGATAAGGATGTATTTTGTCAATAACATTGTTTATGTATTTAGAAATTTTTTCTACCTTTTCCAGTGACGTAGGTGTAACTTCTCTTTGTCAGATATAAGATGTATTCTAAATGCATCATAAAGAACACCTAGCATTTCGAGAAAGTCAACAAGGCCACTTGGTCCTGTGAGCAGATTTATTGTTGCAAGTATCAACAACATAAATTGAGTTCCCTTCTGTACACAGTACTGTCAGTTGACCAAACTGACTTGGGGGTGGGGTGGGGGGGGACTGTGGTCCTGGACATCACACGCTGAAGTCATTTTATCTTTATCAAGAACCGTCCACCCCAAACATATCTTACATTTTTTCTAGAAATGTGATAGATGCAGTTGCCAGAGTCTCGAAGTACGCGAGAGCCGTAAAATAGCACAAAAAATCAATTTACTTTTGCTCCTCCCTTATCCCACTTTCAAATTGGAGATCCCTTATCCCTCTTTTTTGCCCTTTTCACCTTATCCATCCTTTTTTCAGCCTTTTTTCCCTTATCGCACTTCCTTATAACCCCCCAATAGTCCAGAATGGACCCAAATATGGAGCATTCGATCCTCGAGATTCGATCTATGCAAAATAGGCTCCAAGAAGTCACAATTTTCAAGCTACAAACCAAATTGAGGATGCTAGCTAAAATGATGTGACTTGTAGATAGGTAGGTAACAGTAAATATGGCTGACTGTTTTTTACTTTAGATGGATCTACAGTATCAAACTAGATCAAAAGTGTTCAAAGAACACGGCGTTGCTAGAACAAAGTTGACTTATGGGTAATTAAAGATAATGCTCAGCCAAAAGAATATTTGTTCTGTTAAGCCCAGTATCAAGGAATAATGCCTTTTCCATTGCAAGTGTAAGGAAAATAATATTTATATTTTCCATATTCAATATTTATTACAGCTTTAGAAATACCACGTCCTCCTGCTTTCTAAAGCACAAGGAATACAGGAATCAGGCTGATTCGTGACCTGATAGAGGCCATCATCCGGGAGGGTCACATACCATCTGAATGGGAGGAAAGTTACATAGTTAGCCTGTACAAAGGCAAAGGTGACGCACTCGAGAGGGGAAACTACAGGGGTCTCAAGCTAATAGACCAAGTGTTGAAAGTACTGGAGAGAGTTGTGGAGCAATTGATTAGGAAGAAGGCGCAGATCAATGACATGCAGTTCGGCTTCATGCCAGGAAAGGGACTCCTGGATGCCATCTTCATAGATGCGACAGATGCAGGAAAATACCTGGCAGCAAACAAGCCACTGGTGTCTGAACACCTAAGGAGGGTGTTTCCAGATCCCAAGGCAGGTCCAGGCATTTTTCAAAACCAGTGAACACTCTGGTAGACAGTTGTTGTCAAGACCAAAGGATCCCATAGACAGTGCAGAGTTTGATTGGTCCGGTATACCAGATCCAAGTGCTCTTGATTGTGTACTGCGTCCTATGTTCAGGGGAGACAGAATGCCCCTGGGAACCCTGAATGCCAGATTCATGGAACACAGACAAAACAAGTTCCACGGGGTATGGAGGAGAAGGGACTCCGTGTGAACATCTGAAAAACCTGTATGACCAGGAGGGTCATGACATTTCAATTGAGGATACAAATCCCTTTGTGTTGAATCGCGGGTACAGGTAGTAACTCCATCTACTGTGGAAAATGTGCCTGTTGGGTCCACAAGAATTCAGTGGCATCAAAGGGAGACTGAGAAATGACCCAACTACAATGTAGAGATGGAGGCTGCCAGACCTGTTCCTTCCATATGGAGGTCAAACGTGTTGACCCTTCAAGGGGGGGTCCGAGCAGCTGGGAACTTCCCCACATGCCAACAGTGTGGTGACTGTGAGCTGACGCTACTTCGGTTGTGATCATGGGGCAAGAGAGTTTCCCGAAAAGCTCAAACATGTATTTTTGACTTTATCTGTTATCCTGTTTAAGAAATAAAACCAATATATCTGCCTCCTCAAGATAGGAAGTTTAACAAGAAATATGGCCATGACTTTTTTGTAGGCCCCTTTAGATGGCTCTACAGTAGAAAACTTGGGCAAAAGGATCAAGCTGTGTTCAAAGAACAGGGATGAGATGTTGCCATGTCGAACAACCAACTGGACTTATGGGTAGCATAAAATCATGAGAATGCTCCAGGCAGACCAAAAGACCTGGGATTTGCTCTGTTAAGACCCAGTATCAATGAATGGAAGGAATTGACCCTTTCCATTCAAGCATGGAGGGAAAATAATATTTAGGCAGCCAGGCCCATATTCAATATTTATTCAGGCCTTTAGAAATAAACAAGGATAATCCTGCTATCTAATGCACAAGGTCGCATGATGTTGCATAATCGAAGGATTTTCGCCAGACGTACCGTGGATTTCTAACTGCAGACGTGACATTTAACATAGCAGATATAGGCAACTTCTTACATGCACTGTGCAAGTTACGTCTGAAGAAAATCATTCAGTTTACATTTCTCACCTCCAAGTGTTTAGTTGAGCGTATACCGGCCTCCTATTGCGAAGCATTTAAATTGCTCTACATACTTTAATAGGCTGTTTAAACGAAAAAAAAACACATTTCTGAATACACTGACCACATCACATTGCTTCTATATAAGCATATTTGTTCAGCCTCTGAGCATAACGTTTAAGATATATACTGAAACGATATAAACTTAACAATTAAGAACTTTATGAATTTGAGGAGAAAATCTAAGAATGAATTTACAGCAGTGATTAAAAGCAGTCTCTAAGGTGTCGAAACAGAGAGGTTCTTCTGTACATTCTTCTTCTATTCTTTTTCTATCAAATTTGCAATATTTCATTCAGCTATCGCACAGTGGTGGTGATATGGTGCGCGGCACTTCTGCTGTGGCTGCTGGTTCGATGGAGAAGACAGAGAAAGTGGCGATTCCACATGGGAGGCAGCGTGGAACCTGGCTTTGAAAAAGTCGAGCAGGTTTTCAGGTAATGCCCTAGTCTGTGCATTCATGAATGCTACCTCTAAAGAGTGACTGTATCAATAGATGTAGGTTTAGAGGTTAGTAATAAGTTACTCTACTACTCACAATTCAACAACACACTGACATTGCGGCTTCCATCACGAAGCCTTTGACCGAAGTGACAAATCTGGTGTAGTGACGTCATATTGGCTCTGCTTTTTCCACCTGGTGGATATCAAATTCATGCCAATGTGACGTCACTACACCAGATTTGTCACTTCGGTCAAAGGCTCTGTGATGGAGGCTGCAACGTCGGTGTGTTGTTGAATTGTGAGTAGTAGAGTAACTTATTACTAACCTCTATGGATATTCCTACTTCTAATAATAGTCTGGATAAAGATAGACGTAGGTTTATTCTGTGTTCCATTATTCATAACTATGAGGATATTATTTGATACTTTTAGGAACCTGTCATTGCTCATTGGCTGCTGTATGGTAGGAGATAGGAAATACATGTGCCAATTAACACCAGTTGCTATACTACATCTGTGTGGGGTTCCACAGTTGAGAGCATCAGACTCGAGCATAACCAAATGTGTATTTCAGCTAACCTTATGATTTTGCAAAAGAACAGTTTACCAGTAAATATTTGTAAAGGTTTGGATAGGGACTTTGCCTTGTGAACAAGGTCATGGGTAAAATTCCTTGTTCGGTTAATGAGATTGGTGTTGAGCAAACTCTTCCCTAACCAGTTGCACACTAGTGTACCGTAACCAAGTACGGTGGAGCAAGGATGTCAATGACTTGGTGAAGATATGAAGTCAATTGACCAAAGTCTAAACATCCGCATTTACATAATTCTTTATTTCTACCAATACAGTAGAACCTGTCAATGTGAATAACTCTCTTTAAGGAAACTTATCTTATGTAGAAACTTTCTACTTTCTCTCTGAAGGTGTCCACATAATGTCCACTGTAGGTAAAACCTGTTAAAATGTACCGGGTAACTAATATATATAACTTCTCACTTATAACTTATCCGATCTAGATGTTTGTTAGAGACCCGTCAAGAGCTGGGTGCTGGCTTCTGTGTGTACTATGAGGGCAGACCAGTGGTTGACCTGTGGGGAGGCTATGCTGACCACTCCAGCCTAAGGCTCCGAACGGATGATAACACTCAGATGTTCTACTCAGCCAGCAAGGCCGTCACTGCTGTGGTCATGGCTGTCCTGGTTGAGAGGTAAATTGTCATAATATTCACCTAGTAGAAACTAACCTCCCAATTTGTGTACGTTGTTTCACCTCCACATGTACTGTGTAATTATAATGTGATACGTTGATAATTAAGCATATACAATCTAATGATTTGACCAAACATGTCAGATTAAAACTGCTATCTGGTTATTTGTAGAAAAATGTTTCTTGGTTGATGCTGACAGAACTGTAATTGCATCAAAGTACTAAGTAAAGATAAAAACTTGAAATGTATAAAAGTTATTCTGTGTGGTATGTACGTGGCAGTAGGTCTCATTTCATTTCATGTATAGTCTTTTCCTACCACATTAGTTTTCTAACATATCTATATAAAGGAAGAGGCGATTTTTTGCGTCACAAAAGGCTTTTTAACCACAAGACGTACACACTCCAAATTGTGTATGTACAATCAGGACAACTTGCTGGTCGTTATAATGTCACATTTAAAACCAAATATATTGGTTTTAATGATAAAAACAAGAATAAAGAATTTTGTAGAAAGGTTGCTTACAGGGCCATGTTTGTTAAAGGTACGTTGTTAAACGTTTTTGTATATGTCAAAAAATGCACCGTAGTCATACAAGGAGGGAGCTGGGAAGGGTGGTGATTGTGATGGAGGTGCATTTTATCTGCTCCGACCTGTTTTGAAGAGGGGTGTTGGCAGAAAGGGTGTGTGTCCATATGGTGGGGAGGGGGGCGACATGGCTGGTGGTGAGGCAGGGAGGAGCATTTAATATGTTCCAGATCTCATCAATTTCAACCCAAGCAACAGCCGAAAGGGGGGTGATTGATATGCACATTTAATGGTCTGCATGTTTACCAGGGGTAGGAATAGCTGGAGGGAGGCGTATTAGAGGGATCAAGCATTGCCACATATATGTAGTGTGTGTATGGCTGTCACATATGAGTGTGGGAGGATGGTGATAGAGGTGTATTTAATCTTTCCCAGACCTGTATAGTGATGGGAGCTGGTTTGAGGGATGTGGGACAGGGGAAAGAATGGGAAGGGGGGGGGCATCCAGATCTCATCCGTTTCAAACCAGAGCAGCAGCAGGAAGGGGGTGCATTAGTTATGGACCTGTTTAGATGGGGGTGAGGTAGAGGGTTGGGGAGAGAATAGGGTGGTGGTGGGGGGTGGAAGGGAGGGTAGGGATGAGTAGGACATTTAATCTGCTCCGCACGTGGTTACCAGGGGTAGCAGTAGCTGGGGGAGGGATATCAGACTGATCAATCATTGCCATATTTAGTAGATTTAGTGTGTAAATGGCTGTGACATATATGACGATGGGGGGACGGTGATGGAGGTGTATTTAATCTGTCACAGACCTATATACTGACGAGAACTGGTCCGAGGGATGTGGGACAGGAGGAAGGATGGGGAGGGAGGAGCATTTAATGTGTTCCGGATCTCATCTGTTTCAACCCGAGCAACGCCGGGTAAACTTTTATATTTAAAATTTACAAAAACGCTTTTCATCTCTTTAGAGACCTTTTCAATTAATTTACTATATATGTACACTATTCTTTCAAAAATAAAAATCCAAATGATATTGATTCATAATAAAAACAAAACAATACTTCTAATAGTAAATTTGTAAGAAATTGAAAAGGTCTCTAGGAGATGAAAAGCTTTTGTGAAATAAATAAATTTTAAATTTTATATATTATATGTTAGAAAACTAATGTGGTAGGAAAAGACTATACATGAAATGAAATAAAAAATTTGAAAGATATTTAAAATTGTAATATACCCATTTTTCGTGACATCATCGCTTCATCAGCTAATTATGAGTTATCGAAATTTTTATTTACCATAGCGGGTTTTAATATTTGTTCTCGTGTCTAAGTTTGACAAGTACTTATGCCATATATAACTATACAATTGCCCATGGGCTTTTAGTTTGAAAATTTGTCAATTTAGGGGTGCTCTTATACATGAACAGTGATAAATGAATTTCAATGATTCAGAGTTTAGTACAATCCAAATTGGGTTATGGATCTTTACATGGGAGTTTGATGGTTATACATGTATATGGTATTAGATACGCCGCATGGTCCATAAATGCATAAAGACAAAGAAGATGAACTGTCAATTAATAATCTTATTAAAGTTTCATTTCTATCAATTACATTGATTACATTTGAATATCAAATTACTAGTAGATTTATATACAAGTACATGAAAAATTATTCCAATAATTAGAATAAAACTACCAATGTCTTCCCAAATCTTTCACAAAGTCAACTGTAACACTGGTGGTCTCACACCATTTCCATTATACACATTATCACTATCGTCTAAACTCGCTGCAGATATCATAATGGGAACACCTGTGTCTCTAACTGCCTCAGAACGCGTAGGGTTGTTAAAATCCAAATCAATTGATTCAACATGGCTATCATTTAAGTTATCCACAAAAAATGAAGCATCTGACTCGACAGTGTAGATAGGTTGCATGTCATCTTTTCCGCCTTGACAACAGGAAAATGACCAGTATATTTTGTTAGTGTAGCACACAACTGTCGCAATGGTGCAACATAGAAATCCACAGAAGATAAGAATCGGTGACAATGCGAATGCTGCAACAACCATTGAATCTTGCTTTTTATCATCGTCACTACTATGATCGTTGTTGTGAATAGCGTAGACTAGGAGGCAAAAGCCCGGGAAAAGGAACATAACTCCAAGGATGTATAACGTGAATGATTGTGCGACAGCATTCGAGCATCTTTCGCTGGTTGCTTCCTCAGTAGATTCTAGAGGTTCAGCCATGGTGACTTATGATTCCACTCAGTAATTTCTTAGCTAATGAATACACAGCTTGGTGTATAAGGTTTTTGAAAATAATATTCCATTCAGTATTAAAACGCAATAATGCTGTTCTTCATAACTGTACTCATGTATCTCTAGTTTGTGTTCTTGAAGGTCCAATATGGACACAACACATTTCATTTATATTGTAATATTATCTTTTTAGAGTTATACATATATATATAATTAACTCATTAGACTTATGACACCTCTTTTTAGAGCTCCCTGTTCATGAGGTGGATTACATTTTTCATTATACATGTAATCTCTTTTCTATGTGTCCATACATGTATTTAGTTAATTACTTTATCTGAGATATATATCCAGATGCTTATGTGATAACTAAAATAAGTGAAATCAAATCAATATAAGAAGATGATAAATTATGTTATACATGTAGCTATCCACATTGCCAGTAAATATATATCCTTTTAATGGACTTTTCCCAAAAAACGATTAACAATACACTTTTGAAATCACGTTTCCCAATCATGCTTGCATATTCATTCGCATCATCTCTCTCATTTGATTTCAAATAACTCCTTAAATTACAACTAATACAATATTTTTTATATGGTAGAATAAACTATGATATTTCCAAATAACATCATATCCTCTCACAAATTGTAAGCATTTTATCCTGCATAATATAAGGCACAGAGGGGAAGAGTTGTGTTTGGCAAACACTTCACACCATATCTCTCTTCACTCCAATTTTCAAACAATATGGAAGTTAAAAACTAGAATTGTGAAGTCTCTGTGATAACTCTATCATATCATCTCTCCAATCATATCTATTTTATCCAAGTAAAGGTAGACGGGAAGAGTCATATTTGGCAAGCGCTTCACATAATCAGTGGTCTCGATTTCAACTTATCTTGTGCTGCTATAATAACGAAAGAAATAATCGAGAGCAGCGTCCATTATCATTGTTATCGGCAGTTACCAATATCTTAGGTCCCTACATGGGGTGATACGTTGACACAGACGTACTTGTATTTTAGCTTCCTTCAGAGTGTACTTTAAAAACGACACTTGAAATGATTAGCTATGGACACAAGACACGCACATTTTTCGTTCATACAAGGAGATTCAGTGGAATAAAAAGTGTCACCAGCAATTTTTAGAATTTGCCCTAATTGATTTGGCATGTATCAATAACATTGAACCCATGTAGGGGCATTATCTTGTGTGTGTGTGATAGGAAATATCTGCTCTATAACATTTTAGATACATCATCCACAAATTCGATTCCACATCGTATAAGTGTGATTTCAAAGTTTAAACTGCACACTTCTTTCAGTATTCCATGTTTGAGAAAGGCACTTATCAATTTCTATGAGTGTTAATAGTATTATGAGTGTAATAAACACTTACCCCATGCAATCGAAATTCATGAACTTAGTCCTGATAATGCCCAATAATGTAAACTTTCCCTGTGACATCCCCACACCCTTCCAAAAAACTCTGCATCCACCCCTGATTGGTTCCATCTTTATTGACGGAATACATGTTAACAAAAGCTCTTTATAAACATGACACTGCATATTGGTACAGAAAGCTTAACTTTTTTTTATTACAAAAGCCTTTCCATTAGTCATCCTTCAACGACCAAGACAACAATATTGATAATTCTATCATTCCGTGCAAAAATCTCCGCCAATAACCCACGCTGATTGGTCGAGCAGGCGTGTCAATTATACGATATGCACATTGCTAAGGGAAGATATGCACGCTGCTAAGGGCTGTAATGCGCATGCGCAAATCAGCACGAGTAAACATATTGACACATCTCCCGACTTCCAACTAATATTTTACAAAATTATAGTTGTTGGATTAATGATTTCTTGGTGTCAAATCAATCGCATATTCGTCCTTTATCATTCACAAATGTTTTTATAGTGGATAATTTCGAAACTATGCTAAATATTCAAAGGTTTTAACTGAATAACAGTCGCTGAGTTGCATGGTCAAAATGGTAATGAGATCGTTATGATATGATTTATTTTAAAATAAAAACGAATATGACACTCATTTAGTGTGGATTTTAGTCATGATAGAATGGTATTTGAGCACTCGATTGTCGGGTCAATCGGTAAATTGAGCATGCTGACGTCTGATTGACACGAACGCAGTGAGTGTCAATCAGACGTCAGCATGCTCAATTTACCGATTGACCCGACAATCGAGTGCTCAAATCCTACAGTCTTCAATGATGTTAGACTTAGAAGAACCTCTATAGACCACCTTTGGGACTGATCTCAAGTGGTTTCAGTAGAGACTGGTGATCTCTTTACAAAGGTTTGTGACTGCGAGAAATTGTCTTACGGTACAAACTGGTTATCTCAAATTTGTAGGGATAACAGTAAAATGTTTGAGATAGCCAATATTCTATATAAACACCTGAAATATGTTCATAATGTGGCTGAAGGCAAATGAAACTAACCCCGAGATAACAGAAAATTTAAGATAAGCACAATCAAGATAACTGGGCTCTACTGTTTTAGAGAGATGGTCTCAATAGAGAGAGAGGTTATTTAAATTGACAGTTCTACTGTATTGTTGCTTGCAGTTTCAAAAGTATATGTACATGCGTATTGCAGCTGAAATAGTTTGTAATAATTTTTGGTAAAATTGAGTGCATGTAATTCTGACACTGGACTCTCCTCAGAGGCATTAATATGTTTTCATTGTTAGTAGTCGTCTAGTCACTGCTGTTTATAAAGTATAGATCAAAAATGAAAAATTATAAGTTTTATAAACGTTTTCGGTGCTTAAGCAACAATGAGAAGAACTGCTGCTACTCAACTTATTAACTTAACAAATATTGATATGTTTGTTTCAGGGGATTACTGGACTACAATGCCCCCATCAGCCACTATTGGCCCGAGTTTGGACAAAACGGCAAAGAGGACATTCAAGTGAAAACACTTCTCAGCCATCAGGTGAGATTTGTGCTTCTAACAATACAAAATGTTAATTATTAGGATCGACTAAACACAGTACAATACCTCCACATGGATAAAGTTGCCCCTCTAAAGTAGAAGTTATAAGCAAAGTCAATTGCTGGTTTTCCTGTTTAGGCAAATCAGGATGTCCGTTTGACATGACTAAACCTAAATCATCATGACATTCGGATTGGCCAAGGCCTTGAAAAACTTCCACGAAAAAGGGTCTATTTGAATAAGTGCTAATTTTCAATAACCTTTGAATTGAGTAAGTCCGAAATAGATTAGAATGTCGACTACTATTGATAGTCCAGTCAAATTAGAAATATAGTAGGGAAAGAAAATCGGGTATTCTATTTCTTGTTCAGTATATTTTATCATGAAAATGTTCTGTTATAAGAAAGTCGTGTAATTATAGGCTGGTGTGATTACTATCAAGGAGAAGCACAAACTCTCTCTGGTACGTGACGATCCCACGGAATTGTCACGGCTACTGGCAAAACAAGTACCAATGTGGGAGCCAGGTATGTGAAGCTCCTGCTATTATTTCAGTTGGACCCTGTTTGATTTGAACTCTGATAAGGGTGTTAATTAGTTTTGTGTTGCACGTAAAGTTCAATGCTGCTACCACACACTGATATACGGTCTGTACACCGATCAGATTGTGAGGAGAGTTGATCATCACAGCATAAGACTCTCGAGATTAAATTGCCTCTTCCAGCTGGAACAAGTTTGCTGGGTTAGACTTACCTTGCAACGAAAATCAATGTACATTTTTCTCATTTGGCCATGTATACAGGAATGTAAGTGGCTAGACCTAAATTTGGCTTAGGTGTTCAGAAATGTTCTACATAAAGCATGCTGTTTGGATGAGGGGTTATTTTCAATAAGTCATGAATTGAATAATAAACCGGGAATAGATGATGCATTTTCTGTTGCAGGTAAAGGACAAGGTTACCACACGCTGACGTACGGTCTGTACGCTGATCAGATCGTGAGGAGAGTCGATCCACATGGCAGAAGTCTTTCCAAGTTTTTCGACCAGGAAATCGCAAAACCATTCGGTGTGAATATGTCTTTGTGTTAAGAAATCAGTCTTCATTTTACAGTTGGAACCATTTACCAAGAACTCCAATGAGTCAAACTTAGACACAAGAACAAATATTAAAATCCGCTATGGTAAATAAAATTTTCGATAACTCATATTTTCTATTCGCTCCCTTCAAGTTCAAATCAGTCTCAAGAGTTATAGGTTTGATTGTACTTTAATATGCACTTGATATGCAGATAATTGTATGATATAATTGTATGAAATAGTTTTGAATTGGAACATATTCATTGCAAATACCTCATCTATTGTCATTTGGTGTTTCCTGATCATTGCGACAAATTATGAATGATTAATAGATTTTTTCCATCTTTTGAAGGTCTCGAATTCTGGATTGGAGAACCAATAAGTCAATTCCATCGAGGCTGCAAAGAAACAAGGATTTACTTTGGCATCAAATATTTCTTCCACACTGTCATCCCTACATCAGCTCTGTTTGTGTCGAGAGCCGCATATCATTTGCTGAGATATGGCAAGATCTATCTGCTATATTTTGTTGGCAATCCAACTGACTGGAAGGCAAATGCATTTCTATAGTTTATTGTTATTAATATCTATTATTGTCTATAATAATTGTTAAAACTGTGTCCATCTATATAGTGGCAGTGGTTTAGTAACAGCTCCAAAGTTACCAGATTAGAACACTGTAGAAGAAAGAATTTCTCTTGCAACAAATATTCATGTAATAATCAAAAGTATGGAGACAACTCAAGTCACATTTTGCCACGCCATACCCACGCCATTTTGGAATAAAATGTGTTTGAAGCAATAAAAGGTGTAATTAAAATTATGTGGTCAGCAATGTAGAAAACAGTCAAACATCATTTCAATTTCATTTGTTTGTTACTTTTACTTTTGATATGGGATAGTCTATATTTGCTGCTAAAATACCTTTTAATATGGCACCAGCAAAATAAAACAAAAACACTTCATTAGAAGGGTTAGAATGTAAACCATGTTGTTATTGTAGCCTCGGCGGATGAACGACCCAGCGTTCCGGTCGATTCCGTCTCCAGCCTCACACGGGTTTGGTACAGTTCATAGCGCCGCCAAGTTGATGGGTCAGTCTCCATAAATCAAATTATATTGCTATGAAACCATATAGATTTTCATATTGATGAACTTAAATTGGACATTTGTAGTATTTTTTCACTCAAAAAGGTAATAGTGCAAATGTCTTAATAAACAGCAACAAGCACAACACTTTTGATACATTTTTGAAGAACTGATGGCCATATAAATGTCCACCATCTCCCTAATAGTACAGTAAACTGCTTGCAATTTGTGTACAATCTTACATGCAACAGTCTTGAACATGAGTTTGTTAAAAGTAATTTGGAACCAACTTGAAACATTGATATGATTCTTTTCTTGCTTTCCAGGCATTCTGGGTAACGGAGGATCACACAAGGGCAAGACTCTCATCTCCCCCAAGATCTGCCACCAGCTCAACTCGGAGCTGAGCCACCGGCTAGATCGTGTTGTGATGAGGCACATCAAGTACGGTCCCGGGATGATGCTCTACGATGTAGAGCAAGATACAGTATGCTTTTTTCATGAGAAAATGTGCAATTTGATTGACAGTCAATTTCTTCTCATCTCATTGGTGTTTTATTGAATTTATTTAATGTACCGTATTTGTTCTTATTAGCCCACCTGCCCCATTAAGTGCACCCCCCTGTTTATGCAGATTAAATATTATACAAATCTTCCTCTTTTTTTGCAAAATTTTTTAAGATTTCACCTAGCAGCGCCATATTGTAAGACTATAATACGCCTGTATTATGCCGTATTCGGATCTCCACATAACCATCCGGGCGCGTTGTCTTATCATGTTCTGTGGGGGTCAAAGTGTGCTATAAAAGAAAAATGCATGAAACGCGAAAAATTTGTTGGGGTGCGCTTATTATTATTTTTTTTTGCTGTAATTTGTTTTTGTAAGCGCATTGTGCGCTTATTAGAATGAATATGGTAATTTTCCTGTAGTCATAACGTAATTTGATTAATGTTGCTGCAATTAGGTTTTATTCATAAAAATGCTTGTACATGCAATGCACACAGTCTGATGCACAACGTAAATTTGGCGCCCACCCAAGAAATCTGAATTCACACATAATCAACCCCCACTCATTTGTTCAGGTAAATCAAACATCAGCATGCTAAATTTTACAATTGACACGCCAAACTCGTGGTCAAATTTTACAATTGATCAATCCGAGCATTGCCAAAGATTTGCAGACTCTCAGTTCACACTTGTCCATGCTTATATAACACAAGTAGAGTATGTGACGTTAAATAGTGACGGACAGCGTATAGGTTCATAGGGCTAGGTATAAAAATGCACGACTGCGTGAAATTAAGACTTATGTTACATACATTAAAAAATTATGATAATGCACTCTAGTGAAACATTTCAGAGGTTAATTTGACATTCTATCATTCCGTGCAAAAATCATCGCCAATAACCCACGCTGATTGGTCAATCAGCGTGCTCAATTTTGCGATGGAAAACACGCTCCAAAAAAACCACGGCGCTAGTCTAAACTCTTCACAATATCAATACAGCCGCTGACGACGCATGGCGTATTCCGTGTAGCGGAGAGCAACAGTTTAGACTAACGCCTTCGCGCGCTCAAAACAAACGAAATTGACGTCTCCGCGCGCTCAAAACAAACGAAATTGACTGGCAATGAGAATGTTATAATATGATTTATTTTAAAATAAAATGGATTTTAGTCATGATAGAATGGTGATTGACCACTCGATTGTCGAAGTGAGGGTAAATCAGACGTCAGCATGCTCAATTTTGCGATTGACACGACAATCTCGTGGTCAATTCCTACATCTGATACTCAGAGAGATCAATCTATTTGTCTATACATATTCTTGAAGCTGCCATTGATTGATTTTTTATCTCATTGTTGAAAATAAAAAAATAGTTTTCCTGTGAAAATGTAGACAATAGTGCAACAAGTGCTTGTTTACATACGTGTTTGAGTACTATAGATCATTCTAGTACATGCAAGGTACATGTTAGTTAATACAGCTTGTTTTTCATCTCGTCGATGAGTAATTAGTTTTTTTCTTGCAAATCAATGCAAAAGGATCGAATTTATGATGTAAATGTTTGTTTAGTGATAATTTAAGTTGTCATAGAAAGTAAGCAACATAGGATGTATGTTATTGTTGCGTATTTTTATAGCTGCAGGTGCCCAACAAGAGCAACATAGAGCAATCAGTGACACGAGTGGGTTGAATTTGAAATGTAATCAAAGTACTTAGCGTACTGAGAAGCCGGCAAAGTATGAAATGAGATATTCAAATCTACTGTGGCAGATTTAATTACCGAACAAACTCAACGCAACCACCAAAACGGCACGAAAACAGATACCATTGTGGTTTTGTGCCGAGTTCGCTAGTACCCTTGCTACGTCGTGATTTCATCATAGGGATTCAAAAAAAAATGAAAGTCGAAACAGAAAGGTTTTAACTCCAAGGGTTGATTCCTAGGCCGTTGTAAGATGGATTTGAACGGGATGAATTGCACATTATCCGTCTTGATGAGCCCTTTCCAACAACGTATAGTTTGTGTCTCTAGCACTGGAACTGGCAATACTACGAGCCGAAACGCACCCCATATTAATGCGCGGATTTGGCCGCGGCGGGGCAATTGCGCACTGATTGCCGGCAGTTAATAGGTTAATCGGTCTGCATAGCTATAGGCCTTGCAACTCTGTTGCCGGCTTAAAAATGAAAGCTTTATAAAGTTAAAGCAAACTTTTACCCCACAGACCATGATAACACCAGAGATAAGTGGAGCTCCAAACAAGAATCACTTAGATGGTTTATTTGCACTGTGATGAGTGTTCTCCATGGGTAGTTTTCACCTGATGCCTTAGTCACTGAACCAAACTGCACAATTGGGGGGGGGGGGGGGGACTATTGAAAAGATATCTACACACCTCTCAGTGTGACTGTCAATTTATTTTAAAATCTAAATTTGATTTAGCATTAATATGTTCTTTTGAAAAGACAAAAGAATTAGCACAGAAAAAAATCCACAAGTCGTCAATTTGCACAATTTACGCGCACAAACTTGTACATAATGAGTGCTCATAATAATCCTTTAGTAATCTTATGATTCCTATTTTTTGTAGAATCCTCACACAATCTTTGGCCACTGGGGTGCAGGTGGCCAGATGATGTTCTCTGATCTCCATCATCGATTAGGCTGGGCTTACGCAACCAACTTTGGAAACATGCTGCACGGTTTCATTATGGATCACAGATACAAGGCTCTTCAGGACGCTCTGTATGAGTGCATCGCCAAAGTGGATAGTTAGATTTCAATATTTCTATATTTATTATAAAAAGACAATTTGATATTGATTCAGTTGTTAGTTTGATTTTTTTTTTTTTTTTTTTTTAGAAAAACTTTATTAATTACAAACATACGTACAGAATATTTGAAAACAAAAACAAATTCATTGGATTTCTATTTTAATAAAGACCATCACTAATTTTGTTCTACTTCCTCACATACATGTTGCCATCAAGTGAAGGGACAACAAGTCCACTCTGACTAGAACTCAGTTCTTGAGTTTTGAGGATTTATATTAGCAGTTTGCACAATATTATTAATATCATGGGTATATACACAAATACTGGCAAATGTGAATTCATATGACACAGTACAATAAGATTATAACACAATTACCATATTCGTTCGAATAAGTGCACCTTCCCTATCAAGTGCTCCTCCCCCTCCTGTTTACACAGATTAAATTAAACAAATCTTGCTTTGCAGGCAAAGATTTCATTTACCTGGCACCATATTGTTAGAATAACATTCCAGTATTATTCGGAGAACTGTGCGCTTATTAGAACAAATACAGTATCAAGGTTTGTAATACAATTATGATTTTATCAATTCAATGTTTAAAAATGCATGTGTCAGAAAGTAATCCATCAATTTTGGTCCAATAGTCTTTTCCATTCTTCCATTTTTCTTTTCTTTGGATGATCATCATCATCTTCGTCTTCTTGAAGTTTTCTCTTACAAACACAGCTGTCGGGTTCAATTTGGATCGTGACAAGCTTTTTCACTTTTACTGCGGCTGATATAAAGATGCAATTATTGTTTTTGACATACTTTCAGTGGATTATTCAGCTCTTCCCATGAAATGTATTCAGGCCATCCCCAACGATGCATATGAGTTTCAGGGGTAAATCGACACCAATGAGAATATCCACCATTATCATAATTAGTTCCATCTTGACAATTTATCTCGACCTTGAATTTAGCTTTGCAGTAAATAATATCAGAAGGATCAATTCTGAGATAAACAGATACATATTTTAAACGTTCACCTTCTCTTTTCGGATACACAAGAAGTTGCCATGGATATAAAATTTCTGACTTCGAATCACTTGACGTTGATCATTACTGGATGATTCCAAGTCAGTGATGATGACAAATATCTGAAAAGTAGAACCCTTGTAATGACAAAAATTGCCTAAACTGAGTGGGATGACTGAATCGAGGACACAACCATTCACTTCTGACATGACACTGTAGTCGCGAATGCATTCTACAACATTGTTGAGCAATAATAGAATATCATGTATTACAGATGATAACGATAATCAATTATGGTCGTCTGAAGAAATACTGAATGAAGGGGCTACCTTCTATAATAAATTATATAAATCTAAAAATCTGAAAAAAGATGATATAATAAACTATCTGAAAACGCTTAATAATATCGAAGCAGACTTATGCGAAGGTTTGATAACTGAGGAAGAATGCTTTAATGTCAAAAAAGAAATGAAAAAGAATAAAAGTTCTGACTTTGATGGCTTCCCCTCAGAATTTTACAAAGTATTCTGGCCAGAGGTCAAAAACCTAATATTGGATTCTTTTAACGAATCTTTCCATGCAGGAGAGTTGTCTGAAACACATAAACAAAAAATGATATCTATTTTGTTTAAGAAAGGCGATAGACAGTTATTAAAAGATTATAGACCTTAAGTCTTTCTAACACTGACTATAAAATGTTAGCTTTTGTTTTGGCTAAACGTTTACATAAGGTAATTAACAAATTATTCCCTCCAGAGCAAGTTGCATACATAAAAAAACGCTACATTTGACATAATATTCGAATAGTCCTAGACATCATAGAAAAAGCGAAAGCTGAAAACAAGGAAGCGGTTCTTCTTTTCCTTGATTACGAAAAAGCCTTTGATTATATTGAGTGGAGTTTTATCCATCTCTGTTTGTAGAAAATGGGGTTTAAAGAAACTTTTTGTAAATGGATAAAAATCATATATACTAGCCTGAAAGCCTTCTTAAAGATTTCTCTCGAAAACTTTTAATATAGAAAGGTAGAAAGGGGTATACGACAAGGATGTCCTCTATTTATTATCTGTTTGGAATATTTGAATTTACAAATCAAACAGAACGAACAACTTAATGGTTTTGAGATTCCTAAAGAAAAGGGAATCAAGATATTACAATGTGCTGATGATACAAGTCTATTTATGAAAGATATTGATCAAATACCAAAATTTCTCGAAGCTGATAATTCTTTTTCTAATGTAACTGGCCTGAAATTATATCTTGAAAAGACAGAGGATTTACATATTAGAAATAAACATTATGTTCAAAATAATAGATTATTTAATATAAATTGGCCACAAAATTCAATAAGATACCTTGGAATATACATTGGAAATAATGATATAGAATGCATTACAAAAAACTGGACAAACAAAATAGAATTGTTTCAAAAGCTTCTAGACTCCTGGCGTAAACGAAACTTAACACTTTTTGGCAGAGTTATCATGTTAAAAACAGTAGCATTCCCAAAAGTTATTTTTACTGCAAGTATGCTGGCTGTAAATGTAAATGTAAATGTGTTTATTTATAGTCGCAATTCACTGTCATATGCATCCTTGTCATACTATATCCTTCTCAACTCCCCGGGGAGCATACAGCACATCCAGCACATCGCAACGTAGCGCAGAAGTGCTAATCACTCACATTTGCGTTCACTCGCCTGACCTGTACCTATTTAACGTACCACGGAGCAGTGTGCAACCTGTTAGAGGTAGGTTTGCTCAACACCCACCATCAGACCCGACCGGGAATCGAACTCACGACCTTCGGGTCACGAGTCCAACTCCCTATCCACTCGGCCACAGAAGCTGTGCCAGATGGGTTTATCAAAAAAATTAATACTTTATTCATATGGGCTAATACTGAAAAAAAATAAGCAGAAGAGTATGTATAAATGATTTGGATAAAGGAGGGTTAGCAATGATTGATTTGCAGTCACTTTGAAGCACTTAAAGCTTCATGGATGGATAGAATTTGCAATAGTAATGATGCTTTATGGACAGTCTTACCAAATTATGATATTGGAAAAGTCACTAATATAAAGGTCTTTTGCCATATATATCAATTTAGACTCGACTAAAGAATTTCCGTATCTGGATTCCATACCTTTATTTTATCAAGAGGTAATAACTAGCTAATGTAAGAGCAAGAAACCATATATCATCCAAACGAAGACTGATATGTTTAACAAATGCTTATGGGGTAACAGTAATTTGAAATTTAAGAATAAGTGTCTATTTGACAAAAATTTCATAAACGCTAATATAATTAAAGTAAAATATATACTCTTAGAGAATGGTAGGTTAAATCAATCAGTTTATGAACATTTAGAAAACAAAAATAATTATTATCAAATTATGGCAAGTATTGATAGCTGTTTGAAAACTTACAAACAAGTGAGATACTCAATTGATTTAGTTTCTTTGGATGGTATTGTTGGAAACAAACAGAACATCAGTAGAAAACGTAAAGATTATTATAAATATTTGGTAATAAATATAAAATTAGAGTAAAAATCTAATTTGAAATGGAGTACTATATGCTATTGACATATTTAGATAACGTGCCTGATACATTGATACAAGTGCTTCGGAATTTGAAGGATTTATTGTAGATATATTTTTGTAAATATATTTGTAATATTGTAATCTGTTATTCATGTAATCCAAAGCAACCTGATCAGGAGGGTCTAAAATTTTCATTAAAAATTGTTAATCTTTTTTCCTATTATATAAGAAATAGGACTATTTTTCTCTTAGGGGTTACTCTATTTTTAGGGGTTATTCTTATTGCATGTGTGTATATCTGTTTTGTTTGTGTAATTATATATTGATACACCATTTCTTTCTATCTATCTATTTTTAAATTTTGGCATATATTTTTTTCTCTATTAAGATATTGATGAAATATGATGATAAAAGCTTTTCTGTGATTATACACTTTATTTGTTAACATGATGAGACATATGTACATTATATATATGAAGTATTGCAAGTATTTGTTGAAAAGATAGCATATAATTAATTTAATCTAATTCAATTATTGTATAAGTCTTCAAAATTATCCCAAATTTGTTCTTATTGTATTTTTTATATCTATTGGTAAGGTGATAAAAATATAGAAGTTCCGGATCAAGAAGAAAAAGATAAAAAAAAAAAAAAAAAAAGATTTTCCTTGTAAACAATTACAAAAGTTCATACATGCTATAATGAATTCAATAGTGATAGTAGATAATCTTTCTTTTTTTTAATATCAGCTAATAGGCTTTAGTAATTAATACATGTCATGAATTATTATTATTATTTTATTTTTTTCAAAATATGATTCTATTTATTAGTTGTTTGCAGTGATCAGAACGATCATAGTACTTGGAATTTATGAAAATTGTTGATAACAGCCAGTTATTTTAAACTAAATCAGATACAGGACAACCCCTACTATATCCTGCATCCTCCTACACAAATACAGCACTAAAATTATTAAAAAATCTCGTACAAAACTATTCAATAAGACTAAGAACCGAGCATAGTTTTAAACCAACCACTTTTAAAATGAATATGTAAGTTTTGTGATTCAACCGAATCATCTCACATAGCTTCGATCTATTAGAATTTATATTTCCTTCTAAAATACAAATCACACATGAACATATATCTTGAAGTTTCCATATTGCTTCTGATATGGTCATGGTAAAAAATACATACTTTCATTATACGTATTGCAACAGTCATAATGAATATCAATATATCCTATCCAAATTGTGCATACATCTTGACAAGAACGTTTCTTCTATCATCCGATGCATACAGCTAACTAATTTGTCATTTCTCATCCTATACATATACATATCATTATCTAATCATTATATCATAGTTTAAATTACCACCAATGTCATCGTATTAACATGTTTCAGTCATAAGTCCTCTTGCATTTGACTGAGTTGGTCTTCACGACTTAATTCTTGTGTGCCATCCTTATCTTCTGAAACATTTCCTTGTTTGTATTGCGCACTTATCAGTAATTGTTGTCCATTTTTAGATTCTGTTTGCTTGTATCCTAGTCGATGGTATCCAATTTCATAATCATCAGGATTGTGTACCACTAAGTTGTGTTCATTTTCAGATTCTGCTTGCTCGTGTTCGAGGGGGTTATGTCCATATCCTTCTTGTAAGTTTTCTGGTTCCCTTGGGATATTCATAATAAGCGGGATGACTTGCTTTTCTGACACATTGCGATCTTTTGTAAATAGATTTCCCAATAAGTCAAGCGGACTTGCTACATGAGACTTATGCTCACTTCTACTTCCACTGACTGGTTCCTGACACCCTTTTACATTCAATCTGTTTTGGTGCAAGGGTTCAGGTTTGTTGTATGGCTTCAATGTAAATTTTTTTGTAATTTAAGGAATCTGCGAGTTTTGCTTTTGTCTGGAGGATACGTTTCTTGTCATCATAGCTTTTACAGGTAACAAGAATTACACCAGGTCGTTGTGTAAATTTAGACACCAGTCGTTCTGCTGTCATCACTTTGATGTTTAATTTTAAACCATCCTTTATAAGTGAATTCACCATATTTATTGTATTTTCATTTCTTCCACCTGCCATGTTTCGTATGATCAGTTTGTTGTTTACTTTTTCTGCTTCGATTCCTTGTACAGTTTTTACACAATCAGAGAGTCTGCTTGATAATTTCTCAATTTTTTCATTTGTATCATTTTTCACTTTATCCGTGCGTCTGTCTATATATTTTGTTACCTTGTTGACAATATTTTCCTCCATCTTTTCAAGCCTCTTTGATTCATTCTTTTTTTGATTTACAAGAGTTATCAAAATAAAATCTAATTTATCCTCTAGCGACATACTTTTCAGTTCAGAAGAGGGGCTGAGTATTTTCTCAGGTAAAACTTGCTGGTCCTCCGCAAAAGCGGTCAATCCATTACTTATGTTGTTACTAATTTCACTCATGCATTTTGAGACGAGTTTTAGAGAATTCGGTCTTTCACTGACTGTATCACTATCACTATCATCATTTTTGTTACTTAATTCACTTAATTCACAATCTTTTTCACAAACTATTTCATTACGAGTGTCAGAAAAAGTGTCAGAAAAAGTATTGGTGTTTTCCGTGTGAATGTCAGCTTGTACACAGACTCTTTTTGCACTAATGTTGTCGTTGCTGCCATGACTGTGATCCAGCGCTTCCAGCTTTTCATCGTTTTCATCATTTTCAACATTTTCTTCATTTGACCCAGATAATCTCTTTCTTTTATTTAGGATTCTCTTGGTATTAAACAGGTCGGTAATAAGTTTCTGATCACATGGTTGTTGAAAGCGGTGGGTCCGTGTCTTTAAAACAGGAGGAGCACTAAAACTAATACCTTCCAGAGAGACAGTTCTACCCTCACTTCTGCATCTATGTGAAAGTGATGCGCCAACCTTTACCCCCACCTTCTCAATAGGTTGACTACTCGTCAGAGTGTCATCTGTAGCTACCTCTTTTTGCATGTTTGATAGTACAAAAGTGTGATAAAGAAGGAAACAGTGCAACACACGGAGTATAAACTGACTGCTTGCACTAATTTGAGAAGTGCAGAAACGCTGAGTATAATATTATTTATTAAAAATGAACACTATTTCTCAGTAAAAGTCACACCATCTTAATCCTGGTTACTTAAACTTTAAAAGCACTCTATTCAGATTTGTTACTAGCCCCTTTTTTTGAGGGTGATTATCATCAAAGTTTTTGCCTTCTCTTTGTGTTTACTACTATTACTACTACTACCATTACTTGCTGCTTCGATGTCTTCCTTGACTTCTCTGTTTTTGGGATTTTCGCGACACACAGCCTCATGCTTGTCACGTGCTGATGTATCGCGAAAATGTTCCCTACAATTTTCAAACTTACACCAATTTGTGCGAACTTGAATATGAACTCCCCACACATGTCTTCTCAGAGCAGAGGACTCAGAGTAAGCTTTGTAACAACCATTCCATAAACACACAGGCTTACGTGTATATTTGGCCTGTCTTTTTTTGCCGACCTTGTGATTATCATCAAAGTGCCGTTCAACAGCTTCTAGGGAGTCGTAGGTAGTTCTAGACGCGCATTGTGTGCACATATATTCCATTTCCCATGTGTCTGAGTGCATCTATTATGTGATTCGCAAGATCATCTTGCGTGATAAATGTACGTTCACAATATTTTAATTCACATTTTGTTTTAGAATTGCCTTTGTTCTCTTTTTCAGCCATTGTGTATCCTGGTGCCTTGCTCTCATCAAAAAAAGAATTTCCTTGTGAACATTTACAAAAGTTCATATATGCTATAATGAATTCTGTAGTGATAGTAGATAATCTTTCTTTTTTTTAATATCAGGTAATAGGCTTTAGTAATTAATATATGTCATAAATTATGTTACAACGCAAAAGCTTTGAGTTTTTCATCACCATTTTAATTTAAAAAAACAAAACAAAAAAACATCGTTGAGCAAAGTAGACACATTTTCAGTCAAAGAGTAAGCAGCAAGATCAATATTTTCACACAAGCTTCTTATTTCCTTCAAATTCTTATTGAGGTTTTCAAGCTTTTCCCCAACTTCGCCTTTAGCAGACTTAATTGATATGTTAGCCTCTGTAAACAATTGATGATTTTTTTTTCCAAGAGACTATCTTTAGCACTATGGAGACAACTCATCATTTTGGAAGCATTTTCATTATTTTACAGATTTCGTCCTCTTTCCATTTGTGTAATTTTGTAAAAGTAACATCAAATACAATTGATTGAGAGTCGGTTAATTCTTTCACTTTTTCCATAATAATTGAAGCATTTTTATGTAAACGTTTCCTCTCATCATCAATTTCAACAAATGTATGGTTTGAATGTGGTCCACTCTCCTCTCTTGTACAATCATCGCACAGAAAAACTTTACATTCCTGGTACAGAAAATTGCATCCATTTTTATGAGAATGGTTTAATATCACATGTTACTTGCTTTGAACTTCTAGCTTGATGTAAATGTTCTTCATACTTCTTTACCAACTGTTGAATAGTTTTATTTGTTAACATTACTTCTACAACTTTGTCCGGCAATATAAATTCAAGCTGACAAATTGGACATCTATTCAGTGTCTTTATTGAACTTTGATTGTGTGACCTAAAAAAACATTTTGTGTGCATTGTGGTCAGTTTTTTTATATTTAAAAAGTTTTTGTTTTCATCAAATTAGAAGCTCTAGAAAAAAACTTCTGGTGACAAGTCTGGGTGACATTTTTGTTATTGAATTATGGGAATTAGACTTAGTTTAATGCTCTAGGCGTTGAACTGTGGTATACATGGTTATAAATTTGTTGAATTTTTTTATCAATGCATGGTTTTATGGTAACAAATTGAATTTTTTAATCAGAGTGGATGATAAACTTTGGCTTGGATAGGTATTGTTTGAAAAAAATACACCATTTATTCTTGTAATTCTTTTAGTAATATATATTCTCAGCAGAGAAAAAAATTTCCAGTATCTAAAGAACTATATATAACTCTGGATACCAGGTTTTATTGCACTGCAAGGATGAACCAAGACAAAGATAATGAGATAGATCTAACTCCTTTAAGTTTTAGTTTTACGGAGGTGAGGCCACGCATTGATGTTAAAGAAAAGCCGGAAAAGGTGTTTACTTCAGAAAGCCCTAAGGACAATAGAGTCAAAAGACAGCGAAAATTATTATACTGCAAGTATTGCACCTACACTACACGGTATCAAGGAAATCTAATGAAACACCAGCGGATTCACACGGGAGACAAGCCGTTTGCATGTCAATTTTGTGGGAAGAGATTTGCTTCAAGATCAAACCATAAATCACACGAAACAATTCATACTGGACAGAAAAGGCTCAAATGCCCGCATTACAATTGTCCATATAGAGCAAATAACAAGGAAAGCATTGCTGCACATTTAATGAGATGCCATGGTGACTCTTCTGGAACAGTTACCACTAAAACTAGTAAAAGAGGAAAATCTACTAAAACTGCTAAAAACCCTTCCCAATCACCAGCATCCTCATCGGATTTGTCTTTGGAACAAAGACGTCAATTTGCAGCTGCTATTCACGAACAGTCACAGGATTGTTCTAACCACCTCAGTGGAATAGCAGCAACTCCTTGGCCAACTCATGCTTATATGCAAACATTGTTGCCCCCTACTGTTGAAGTAAAACCCACATTAGAAGAGCTAGATGAGTACAGACGTACATTGCACAAGGCAGAGAATCTTGATCAAACTAACCGTTCTGATTTTACTGATGCAGTAACAAGTTTGGCGGCAAATGCTCTAGTGATTGGCAGTGCGCCGATGAGAACACCGATACCAAGCATTTCAACCTTCATCCGTAATAGAAATCTCACTGACGATTTGCAACAAAATATGAGCCCAGCTGCTGAAGCTAATAACTCCCCACGATCACAGGTTGGGCTAAACGTCGATACCAATCAGAGTCTCAATTCTGAGAACAACGAGCAGAGCATGGATCAGCAGCAAGTCTCAACTTCGCAGGATGGTGCCAATCCTTCAACCAGTGGAGCCCTCCAAGGGGATGGCAGTCAGCAACAAGCGCCCCCACCCGGTACGCCTATAAGTATAAGTATATTTATTTTCGAAACAAGTCCATAGAATTAATTAAAAATAGATACAATATATACAGATGAATAACATTATCACAAATGTTCCTTAAAACAGGAGTTCATACCATTTACAGCCAATATTACTGCTGTAAATAAAAAATTGAGAAGATAAACATGCTTTGACTAGACTATTTTCACTTTGAAATAAGCGACTTCTAAATCTGTATATTGCTTTTCTCATAAGTATGTTAAAACAATCAATATTCTTATTTATAGACCTTCACGCAGCCCAGGCAGCTGCTGCTACGCAGGGTCACCAGGACCCTACGGTTCTGGCTGCAGATGAAAACAGATCCTTTGTGCTCAGCACTACCACAAAGTTTCTACAGGTCTTCTCCAACTTTGGGATAGATACGCAGATGATTGTAGATACCTTGGCATTACAGGGCGCACTCTATAGATGTGTAAGCTGCAGCATAATCTTTCCAGAATACATCACTTATGTGCTTCATGAAGGGTGTCATGGGAAACATCATCCGTATCAATGTAATTTTTGTCAGGTAATTTTCCCTGATAAGTTTGGCTTCCTCACTCATTTCATGCAGTGTCCCAAAAAAGACAATAGTTAAATAAAATAATAAAAAGACAATATTTTGTGCACTGTGAACAATGATTTTGTAAAATGAATTGAAATAATACTAAATAATACAAGTACAAAATAATACAAGTGCTGACAAGATCGAAGAAGTGTAAATAAGAAATGTTTTTTGTTATTTTGTTTTTTTATTTTCTTAATATAATAACTGATGACATTCAATAATAAAATTACTACTTACAAGAATTCTCAGATAATTATAAGTAATATTTGTATATATTCTTATTATCTTATTCAAGTACTAAATAATACAAGTGCTGACAAGATTGAAGAAGTGTAAAGAAAAAATGTTTTTTGTTATTTTGTTTTTTTTTATTTTCTTAATATAATAATGGATGACATTCAATAATAAAATTACTACTTATAAGAATTCTCAGATAATTATAAGTAATATTTGTATGTATTCTTATTATCTTTTTCAAGTACTAAATAATACAAGTGCTGACGAGATTGAAGAAGTGTAAATAAAAAATGTTTTTTGTTATTTTGTTTTTTTATTTTCTTAATATAATAAAGAATGACATTCAATAATAAAATTACTACTTATAAGAATTCTCAGATAATTATAAGTAATATTTGTATGTATTCTTATTATCTTATTCAAGTACTAAATAATACAAGTGCTGACAAGATTGAAGAAGTGTAAATAAAATGTTTTTTGTTATTTTGTTTTTTTTATTTTCTTAATATAATAACGGATGACATTCAATAATAAAATTACTACTTATAAGAATTCTCAGATAATTATAAGTAATATTTGTATGTATTCTTATTATCTTATTCAAGTACTAAATAATACAAGTGCTGACAAGATTGTAGAATTGTAAATAAAAAAAGTTTTTTGTTAATTTTGTTTTTTATTTTCTTAATATAATAACAGATGACATTTAATAATAAAATTACTACTTATAAGAATTCTCAGATAATTAGAAGAAATATTTGTATGTATTCTTATTATATTACATTTCACACTATTGACAATATAACAAATTTGCATCCTTACAATAAGTTATATAATAAATCAGCTTGTTCGATTGCACCCATATATTTATAAACTTGAGCTCTAAGTTTAATGTCACATTTAATTTGCTTTAAAAAACTATATGCTAACCTTTTTACATCGCTAATTTTTTCTTTTACCCATTGTTTAAAAATGATATAGGTCTATGCTACTAAAAAAATGCAAACTGTATATTGTTTTCACACTTTGAGTTACCTAAAATTATATCTTTTCTTGTAATCGTAACATCAGTTGTTTAGATGCAGTTAGTAGAAAACACATACTAAATAATACAAGTGCTGACAATCCATCGAGTATAAACCTAATGGACAGTATGTTTGAGTGCATTACGAATGTGGATAATTAGATGTAATATCACTGTACTTGGAAATACGCCATGAATTATAATACTGACGGTCTTGATTTATAAGTAGCCCTGCACAATATTTTGTATGAGTGCATCATGACTGTGGATTATTAAGAAGGTTAGTTCTATTTTTCTCCTGAACAAAGAGCAATTTAAGTTTCGTCTAAGTCGTTAAATAAGTGCAGTACATTTAACAACTAACATATGCCACACCTCAAAACGAAGAATAATTAGGGCCTCCCGTAATAAAATTAGGATTTGATTGATGTGAGCATCCAAGACTGGATGCATTACTAGTGTGGATATTTTAGCTGTAGGTTTCTTTGTAACTAACACCAGTTAAAAATATGTTTGTACATTGTACTGAGTAGTAAACATTAAGTTAATATAACACCATAAATAAAATGAAAGCACCTATTGGTCAAATTTAAAGAATTTATTGGATACCAATAGAAACCAATGTTAATACCATTTTAGCGAGACTTTCGTTGTTTTCGCAACAACTTCTTCGGGCCGAATACAAAATCTCAGAGGGTCACATGACCACCATGGTGGCGGCAGTCATGTCACAGCAGTGTCGAGTACACGGGGGGCAAGTCGTAGCCGGTGTCACGGTTCAGCTCGGGTCGGCGCATGCGAATTTCAATGGCCTCCCTCACTTTCCTGCGGAACTCCTCTTCCTCCCTTGCCACAACCTTGAAGTCCTTATCACTAATTGTGTGTCCTGTGTCTCTCATGTGTTCCCCGATGGCGGTCGGGGTCCGTTTGGGGTTCAAGTGTTCCTTGATGCGTGTTGCCAAGGTCCTACCAGTTTCTCCTACATATGAGTACTGGCACTGGGGGCACTGAACCTGGTAGATTACCCCACACTTGGAGCCATGCGGTGAATTATCCTTCGGAGACGGTAACTGAGCTTTGATGGTATTGAATGGCTTGTGGTAAGTGCTCACTCCGTGCTGTCTAAAAATGTGGGTCAGTTTTTCAGACAGACCTCTTAGGTATGGCAAACAAACCGGAAAACTGGCCTTCGCCCCACTGGTGGTGTCCTCTGGCTTCTTCTTGGACTTGGGCTTGGTAATTTAAATATCCACGGTTTGTAATCATTGTCTTTGAGCACTGCTTTCACATGTTCAGTTTCTTTGGCTCGGTCTTCAGGAGTGGTGACTAAGTTGTTGGCGCGATTGAACAAGGTACGAACCACTGAACGTTTGTGTTCCAGATGATGGTTGAATTGAAAGTTCAAATATTGGTCCGTGTGGGTCGCCGTACGGTACACTTCCACAGTTGTTGACGCATCCTCACTAATCTTTATGCATGTGTCCAAGAATGGTAATTTGAAATCAACCTCGGGTTCAGTGGTGAATTTGATGTTCTGGTCTATGCTGTTGATATGTGTGGTAAATTCCGAGAAGAAATATTCATGGATGAGAACAAAAGTGTCATCAACATACCTATACCATAGGTGTGGTGGATTGGGTGCTGTTCTCAGGGCCTGAGACTCAAAATCTTCCATATAAAGATTCGCCACTATTGGTGACACTGGGGAACCCATTGCCGCCCCATGAGTTTGTTTGAAAAACTGTCCATCATACACAAAGTAAGTAGTATTCAGACAAAACTCCAAAAGTTGGAGATTTTGTATTCGGCCCGAAGAAGTTGTGAAAACAACGAAAGTCTCGCCAAAATGGTATTAACATTGGTTTCTATTGGTACCCAATAATTCTTTAAATCATGAATAAAGAAACCCAGGATGAATCAAACATACATTCAGTTATTGGTCAAATGTTATTGAATACATTTTGTGCAAATGCATCACCAATGTTAGTTTAAAAATGTGTGTGATTGATGAGGATTGTTGTTGGTTGAAACTGAAAAATGTTTTGATATGCATTCTGTTATTTTGAGACCTTAGGAAAAGAACTTGGGTTTAATTAACACCCATTTTACTTACAAAAGAACTTGGTTAAATTTACACCAGCTTCTAATGGTCAAGGTGTTAAAGAATTAGAAAGTGTATTTTTGTAAAAAAGTACGTGGAAAAAAAATTACAGGAAATTCATTCCAGTACTTTTATTATTTTCAATGGCTTAATACTCGGCGGGTTATGTTCTTAGAAACAAGATAATTATAGATTTCATCAACTTTATTTGGAAGAAATATCTACATAGATATTTTAAACATGGACTAAATATCTATTTCGATCATTTGATGATGTAAATTATTATGCAAGGATTTAAATTAAATCTAGACTAGGCTAACCACTAAGAATGAATGCAAACTGATATGCAAGATTCTTCATTTGAATTGGTCAAAAATCATAAAATATTGTACAAAAAAGCAAAAATACAAGACACAATATTAACTCACTCTCAAATAGCAAATTACACAAACCAAATCTTAATAAACACCACAAGAAAACTGAGATTACGCGAACATTTGTTACGTCAGCATTGTTAAATTGCAGGTATAAAGTTATTTGAACACATGCATAATACAAGTTTTGATTTTTTTTTTCTACAAAAATATTCTTTTCTCCTGGCAAAATAGCCTACAAAGCTCGTATAGAACACAACTGATTTTTGCAAGGATATCAAAAATATATTGTGAAGATATTGTACAAAGAGCAAATGCATGGCTTCTAGACATGGGAAGTACCAAAGCTACATCTCTATTCTATGCTGCCTGTAGCTAATCTACATGTTGAATCATGAGTATTTTTTGCAAAAATTTACACCTTGACTATTTCAGAAGCATGCATTTAAAAAAAATACATCCTATAACTTGGTCAACCACCTACAAAACACAAAACATTTCATACACATATATCAAAGCATAGACTTCCATTTGCCAAACGTAACTGTTTTAACACTGTTTGAACTGACTTCAAGTTTAACAAGATATCACACATTCTATCTAAATATATTAGATCTCATTATCTTCGACATATACCTAATTTTTAAAACTACTTAATGATATTACAATTCAAGTAAAAAATAAATTAATAACATATTCTTTAAGTAGTCTTAACCACAGCACGTTAATGAAAACACAATCCATAAATTTTCCATAACATTGAAAGTGAAATAAACTACTTTTTTTAAATATTTTTAAGAGATAATAATGGCAGGCTGCACACATGTTTCAACAAAATTTGATGTTAAGGTTAATCATAAAATAAAATTAAAAATAAAATAGACATTTAAAGTTGTGTTGTGTCCTTTCATTCAGCTTTCGACTGCCTAGCTCGGGATCTCCAACGCTAAAACGTAATAATGTCATCATTAATTTATATTCATATAAAAAATAGTATTTTTTTTTAAGAAACTGGAGGTTATTCCGATTCTTTTATTCGCTTCGATCTCAGATTTTTAGACTAAACTTGCTAACTGTGAGTAGATGTATGAAAAAAACTTCCAACAATTGCTAGGTCAAGAAACTTATTTGCAAGTTTTTAAAACATTTTTTACCAACCCTACTGTAAGTGCAAAATTTTTAAAAAAAAGAAAATTATCCATAATGCACCCACCTCACACGCTGACCATCTCGACTGCGTCGATCTTCTGCGCGCCGTCTGTGTACGCGACCTTGACCTCGTCTGTCATCATCACGCCGGCAGACGGAGCGTCCCCGTTACCAGTGTGTGGAGACTGCAACACATGGGAGGGATGCTTTAAAGTTGTGTATAAAAGTTATTCTATGTACTATGTACGTGGCGGTAGGTCTCATTTTATGCATAATTGTCTTTTCTTAGCACATTTGACTTCCAATATATATAATTTATTTTCATAGATGAAAAGCTTTTTTGTGCTATAAAATAAATTATATATATTGGAAGTCAAATGTCCTAAGGAAAGACCATAATACATAAAAAGCTTTACAGTTGTTGACAGGGTTCCCACTCTTTGGGGACAGTAAAATTCCTGTTTTTTTCCAGGCTGTTTTCCCAATTTTCAAGGCTGATTTTATGAGGATTATTCTCGATATTTTCCAATGTTTAATACAGTCAATGTTTCTTGTGCAATGATAAAGATATATTGTAAATTTATGAGAAACAAAAAAATAATGAACTTGAAGATTTCTTTCAGTTTTATCTTTTATTTGAAAAACTTGTAAATCACACCAAATGTTATACATGGTGAAAGACTGATTAGACTTTGATTATGACATTGTCATTCCCTGCACATGATATACATTGTGAAAGTTTCAGACTAAACATTAAAACAAAATGCATCAAATCACTCTGTCACAACTCTGTGGCATAATACTGATGATCATGATAAAAAAAACAAAATGAATCAAACGTCTCTCTCACAACTGAAATCAGTAGACGATTTTTCACTGAGCACATTACCATTACTGGTACAGTCGGACCCGTTTTACTCGAGCTCGCATAAGTCGACCACCCGCCTAAGTAGAACACATTTTAATTTCCCTTCAAACTTGCTATTGATTGCTACTAAAAATAACCCGTTTATTTCGACCCTTTTAACTCGAGAAACCCGTGTTATTCGAGCCAAATCTCACTTCCCTTCGAGGCATTAACCCACTTATCTCGACCAAATGAGAATTTAGCGTCGAAATATTCGTAGTTTACACGTTAACCGGCGCACATGACCAAACAATAGATCAAAGGACGGGTGGTCAACTTCTCTGATTAGATCTAATTCTTTGATACTTACTAGTGGTCAACAGCTTTGAATTAGTACTTGCGTAATAATGACCAGTGAAGACAAAGGCGTAGTAAACTTCTAACCGTAGTGCTAACACCGAAGTGATATTTAAACCATGTTTGTTGACAGAGCCTTTGTCAGAGGCGGGAGGGAGAAACAGCTAGCGGTTAATAGCTTTGAATTAGTACTTGTGGAACAATGACCAGTCAAGACAAAGGGCTTTGTACAAGTGTACTATTCTTATATTAACCAATGAAACCGTAGTAGAAAGCATGTTTCTTTGTGTATGCGGCCATGTTTGTTTACGGACAAGGTCAGAAGGTCGGAATACTGTTATAAAAACCACATCACACGTAGTACGAGTACCATAGCGACCACAACACACATTTCTTGCATTATTGCTCATTGGGTTGTTGAAGACGTGTTTCTGATAACTCGAGGTTCTGATAACTCGAGGTCATTACTAGACTCCCTTCAAATTCGACTTAACCGGGTCCGACTGTATATAGAAATTCAGCATGTACAAAATATTTTGTAAGGCCATCCTTTTTATATAAGTTGGATGACAAACCCGACGATGTGCCCTAATGAACCCCGATAAGTTAAAAAAATGACACTAACCACCTTTTATTTAATAATTGCCGACGATAATAAAAACAAAACAACTTTATTTTCTTCCCATCGCCGATCTGTCAAAAGATTTAGTACGAATCATATCGCGGGTCACATGACTTTTTCTCGCGATTCATAATGCAAACAACAATGGCGCCATTTTACAGTCGATTTCCAACGAGCCTCAATGCCATTTGATTCTTTATGAATCTTACATAATCCTCTTGGCGCTTGATAGAGGCTGCGCCGTGTTTTTGACCAATCAACGATCACCGACCTAGTTTTCTGCACACAGTAAGCATGGCTGTTTGGTTGTCATATTTTTGTTAAAAAATCTCAATATTATTGTCTCTCTTGCCTCATCTAATTAGATCTTTTAATCTGTATGACAAGAGAGGCGATTGGCAAACTATTGATCAAGTGTGGACGTCGGAGAAGTAATATGTATTATGAAACGATTGACATTTGCAATCGGACTTCCAAACTTTGGGCCAAAGATGAAACATGGGTGACTGATATATAGTATTGTCATGTTTGCAAGCGTTTCTTTTTTTTTTTTTTTCACGAGGCCCCCCTATCAATGATAAATTCCGTCTTTTTTTTTTATTATTCCCTCCCTGTCGCTTTTCGGAAGGAGGGTTTTTTAAAATTTGCCCTACCCCCCTGTCAAATTTTTTGCGTACAAAAAATTCGTCATCCAACTTATAAAAAACCGATGGCCTAATTGGTAGACAGCAGCTGTTCTCGTATACTATTATTTCTATGGTAGTCTTTCCTTGCTGTGTTGAAAAGTCCAAAATCTACTAAACATTTTTATTAGGTTAGGTTTCGACCATACAGTCCTTATCAATACAATATGCTACATAGTTAACTTAAAAAGTTGTTCCGGTATAGATTGAATAAAGAATATCTTATTGGTGTACTAGTGTAAACTGATTCCCTATCGTTGCCAGACTGTTACGATACAGTAACGTTAGAATGCAATCGGTGATGAAATTCAAGCGTGTACCAGCTTAAGTTTGCAATTTCTGTAAAGACGCCGTTTTTAAACAGAAATGGCTTCGTAAGTATAGGATTTTTGAAAGATATGATGGTTTTTCGTAATTTTTAATAACTTTCATGCCTTTTCCCGTACGATTGCCATATGCCCGCTGAATTCAAGCCCTTCCCGGACATTTTTCAAATTCATGCCTATTCCTGGAATTCCAGGGAGAGTGGGAACCCTGTGTTGAGACAGACCTTCATTTGACTAGCCTAATAGCATAGGACTTATTTCATAGGAAGCCGTGATTTTTTAAAGAGAAATGAATGTAACATTTCATTCAATTTATACATAACATACAGTCTACAAGTAAATTGATTCCATATCGAATAAAACAGACAACTACCCAAGTGCACAGGAAACCCCTGAATTATAATAACTTAATTCAAATGATCTTCACCATCGTATTGAATTTATAACGACCTATTTGAGGATAATTTGTGTGAACAGGAAAGACCTTGTAAACAATGGCAGTCCTTTAATGGTCATAGACGAGACTATTGCGTTAGCCGTGTGCTCACCTTACCTATGGCTGCCGTGTCGTGCTTCAGTGCCCCCCGACCACACCCTCAAATTGAGGATTAATTCACCCATGATATCTAATACAAATCTGGACATAGAGAATGGTGCTGACCTTTGCACTGGCCTGCTTCAGGACCTCGGTCTCGTCCTCGTGCAGCTGGACGTCGTACATCTGGGTGTGGCGCTGGATGGCGCGCCACCACACCAGCCCAAACACCACCTGCAAACACAGCAACTTCTGTCAGTACTTGTTTCATAGTTTCAGGATTCACAATATACTTACAAACATTGTTTGTGACTAAGAAACTTACTTTTTAGCGCAATACTAACCGCGCATTTGCCAGTCAAAATGGAAACATTCCCGTAAACGTAGTTGTCGTATCAGTATTAAAAGTAAGTTCTTGAGTCACAAACGTTACATGGGAATCTCTTACAACATACATGTACATCCAGTGTTACAATATCTCCCTGTGAGTGCAGTTGTGCGTTTTTAGCTGGAGGAATTTGCTGGGTAAGATTTAGGTTAAAGTAAAATTAATAATCAGCTTTGTCTTTTTTGGCTCTGTAAGATGGTACATTTGACATAACAAAATCAAAAATTCTCTGACGTTCTGATTGCAGTCAGTGAATAATGTTCCTCGAAAATTTGGCTCTTGGTACCTGAGGGTTTATTCTCAATGACTTGTAATGATATATATATATATATATATATATATATATATATATATATATATATATATATATATATATATATATATATATATATATATATATATATATATTTATTTGTTCCCAGTGCTTGCGGATACATTTTCAAACATCTCTCTCGCGTCTTTTTAGCAAGCATATTTCTACCAAAGATAGATATAGATATAGACAGGTGTACACAGTAGAACCTCCAATGAAGAGCACCTTTAATAAGAGCATTTGTCATGGTCTCAGGCCGTCATACAGCGACCTCCAAAAAGAGATCACCTCCCCTATCGAGAACACTTGAAGTCAGAGATTCAGACGTTCTCCCATTCCAGTGGCCGTACCCACCTGTATGATTGAGCAGACGATGAAGAGGAGTCCAACAATGAGTCCTGTGATGTCCGAGAAGCTGGTGCTGGCCATCCAGATGACCACCACGATGCCGGACAGAGCCAGCAGCGCCGTGAGGGAACCCAGGGACGCCAGCGAGGCCGACTGCTTGGACAGCTTGGTCTGCAGGTCTTCACTTAGGCAAGACATTGTGGCTGAAACAGAAAAAAAGTGTATTTTGAGTTGTATTTTCGATAGTAAATACAAGATTTTCTGACCGCATAGTGAGGGAATCCATGGAAGCCAGCAAAGCCGAAATGTTTGAAGAGCTTCAAGGTGCTTCAACTTTCTCGTTGGATCAATCTCTATACTGGTTGTTGTTAAACGTTGTTGGGAGTGATAAGTGAGCACTTTGGTAGGAATTTTACAAATAAACGATAGTTTTCAGTTATGCACTGAGCAAACCTATGTCACGTGAACTGTGAGATGGATTATATCTGTACATTCGGGAAAAATGGGAACATGGCAAAGCGTCCGGTTGATGGAATTATTCGGATTAAAGAAATATGGATGAAAGAGGTTGCACTGGATGATGTGTTAATTTCTAATGGTCTAGTGAACAGCATCACCCTGAATATCAAGGGCTCAATCTATATGCTCAAAACTTGCTTTTCCTGCCAGACCAGGAACAGATATTACATAGAGTGAACAGCATTGATGATTGAACAAAAATCGTGGACCAATTATTGAATGTTTATTGATTTTGTCATACAAACATAATGATAATTCTATTTAGTAGTGTTGGGACGATGATCGACTATAATCGGTGATCGGTCGTTTGTACCAAACGATTCAGGGCTCGATTAGTGTGAGGCATAATCGATTGTGCAAATAATTGCTTTTTTTCAAACACAATTCAAACTAGTGTATGATTTATTAGTAACGTTATTCAATCAATCTATTACAAATGCTTGCCAGAAAATAGAAATAACTTACTTATATTTTGCAATGTGAAAAATATACACACCCATGTTTCCGGGCGTGAGCGCGCATGCTCAGTAGTTCAAATGTCGAGCCCGCGCAACAAGAAAACAAAAGTAAGTTTGCGGCCATAGTTAATGCAACTTATTGCGTAACTTGGTCGCGCCGATTAGAGCTCCTACGACATGCGGACCATATTCAAATGGGTGATTACATATAAATATCGTATGAAACGATTAACTCTGATGATCGGTCACTTGGGCCAACTGATTTTAAGTGATGATCAGTTGTCAAATTCCAACTGATTCCCAACACTACCATTTAGGTATTGAAATTTAGTAATTGCACCATTGTAAAAAGCACCCATCATATTTGTACCACAAGGG
>CM032669.1:41741861-41775416 GCA_019095985.1 Streblospio benedicti
TCAATGCTGTTCACTAGACCATAAGAAAAATTAACATTACATCATCAGTACAACCTCTTTTCATCCATATTTCTTTAATCTGAATAATTCCATCAACCAGGCGCTCTGCCATATTCCCATTTTTTCCGAATGTAGTACACTTAGACACTATGACTCATACTCATCAGGCTTTATTGAATACAAGGGCTGGCCGATCACAACACAAACGGCAATCGTTATGGTTACTGGGATTAAGACCTGTAACGTATACCATGTGTCGCTGTTTATATCAAGTAATTACAAAGAAGAGCATGTGATTTAATAATAATTATCGCAAAATATAGTTTTGCGGCTTGTGCAGAGCATACTATATACTGTTCAATTGAATTACCAATCATTATAGGAATATTGATTTACTACTTAAAACCAAATTGATGGATGTGTTATTCTAAAAAGTATTTTGTGAATATGTTCTATTATCATCCATAATTAATACTCGTGGTCTTGTACATGTGGTTCTTTCGTTCACCTACCTCACTCCCTCCCTCATCCATCCGGATATCTCCCAAATATACATCCAGCATACCGTGTCCGGTTTAAAGGTTTTGTTTGTCTGTTTTTGTGAATACCCTACAGCCATCAATTTTTGATGATTATACCAGAGGGAGGCCATGTGGTGACCGTGTTTGTACATGGGACCTCCAGAGGTAAGTTAGTCAACCAACTGAGCCTCAGAGTTGGTGATCGAACTAGCTACAGTTTTCAAACTAGGAAATTCTTTTAGCGTGCAGAGGTATGACTGTCGTCTACACAGGGCACACCTTTTAACGAGGTTTCTGAATCTCGTACTAAGGGTCGCCACCATCTTGCATATTATACTCAACAGTGGAGACACACTGCAGTAAATTCGTCTTAATGGATCTGGATATGTAATTCACAAGTAAGCAAGTCTCAGATGAGACTGGCCTCCTCTTTATGAGGCAACGCGTGAATGGGAGGCCATGTGGTGTTTGTACATGTACCTCTCCAGAGGCAGGCTAGGAAGCCAACTGAGCCTCAGGGGGGGAGGGGGGGGGATCACACTAGCTATAGTTTTCAAACTATGTGAGTTCTTTTACGTGCAGGGGTGTGGCTCTCCTCTACACGGGACACGCCTTTTAACGAGGATTCCGAACCTCCGCTTGGCGTTGGCGTCACCACCGTCTAGTAGTAACACTGTACGGTGGCGACGTGCTGTGTGGAAATCAGCAACTCAGTGGCAGACGTATGACGTATCGGTTTTGGCGACACTGTGTCTGCCACGACCAGGCCGCGAACTTGTGACGCAGGCAATTCCTGTTTTCAAGTCGTACGCGCTAACGACTGAGCTACTGAGGACTGATGGTTAAAAATGTACAACGTAATTGTTTGGCGACAGTCAGTCTGCGTTGGAACATGACCCAAACTCACCACCTAGGCAAATCCCATGTTGAAGTTGTACGCGCTAAACCATGACGCCACCAAGACTACTGTACTAATATAATAGTAACTGGTGAAATTGCTCCAACATGAGTAGGGGGGTCTTTCTCAGAAACTTTCTACACGGTCAGTGGAACGCCAACATATATGTAAGATGAGGAGACTTTGTTAGTTGAATTTTTTTTTTGACAGCCTGGGCCTTGACAGTTGGAGTATTAAGTATACGCGTCTGTCATATGCGTGGAATAGATCTAGAGCACCAATCGCTAAAACCTGCCAAACACACAATTGCGTGAATTTTAAGTTTGACGTGAAATTTAGTGACCTCTACAACGGAGACTTCATGTCATGTAAAATTAGCGGATTGTGTGTGTATGGCCGAACAGCGCGGTTGGTGCTCTATACATTGTCTACACTACAGGTCTATGGCTCTCGAGCTGTCAAAATGTAAAGTTCTTACAAACGCAATCTTATGTAACACATAACAAATTAAATTTCACTGTAAATTGAACGTGACTTGAAGATATGTGTCATGATCATTGATGGATTTCAAACGACGAACATACCTATAATAATATGATATATGTGGAAAATATGAAATCGCAACAAAACAGTTTAACTTGACAGCATGGGACTTGTCACATCAGCCTCAACCCTAGGTCTTTATGATGGCAAACATACAAAAAATGCATATTGATATTGGCTAAACAAGAGAAAAACTATGAACTATTTTTAAAGGTAGGTAAGAAAATCTCTTACAATTGCTCCGAGTACGTTGTGATTACAATATATTTTAAGTAATATACACCTTATAATCAAAGTCATAAGTGATAAAAATTGATGAAAATGAATGTCTTAATATATCCTCTTTCCATCGATTACCAACAGAAATTTTATACACGTGTAAGATATATTTTGCAGTGAGCCGTTTGATGCATTTCATTTACACATCTCCCCAAAAGAATATGATCAGAAAATTCTACGTCATTATGACGTAAAGAATCTACAAAAAGTGGTATTTCCCATTTTGTGTACCGGTGACAAAAAATATAAGATTTTCTGTATTTGACTCAGAGATAGTGGATATCACGCGACTTCATTTGAATTATTCCAATAAGTAAGTAATTATCAATGTTCTATTGGTGTAAAATTTTATATACTAAGTGTACAACTGAATATAGAGCCATTTGAATCACTTGCGCCTTTGCTCATTCATGTGGGTGAAGACGGCACTGACTGTCGTTCATGTCACGTGTGTATATATGATGACATGGCCAAGTGCTGTGTATCACCTCATGTACACGCGTCTTTGTCAATGATGGTGGTACTAAAATCTAATTAAGAATGAAATTCTGTCAAATTATCATCTCTAGTTTAAAAATCTGTTCTCTATTTCTGTGATCAGATCTAAAAACTAAAAAGTACTGTCATTCCTTAGACCAAATCGCATCTTTGTGAAATTTGATGTGAATGGACTCCTGGTAAGGCGGGATGATCTAGTGTATTATGTGTTTTTTGTGTGCTTAAGTAATTTGTCGGATGCTATATGGGTAGATCTAAATATAACCATTCCTAATGCCTTACTCCTAGGTGTTGTTTACACCAGGGTTACAATAGAATATCTGGAATTATTGTAAAGGTGCATTGGTATGGTTAATCTAAATATACATATTTATCTCAATATGACATCTCGTGTTGATCTTATTTTTTGTTTCAATTTAGTATCATTCTGTGTATTATAAATAACAACATAGTCTATGTTTAGACTGCTGAAAGTAGATCCGTATAAACATTTACCAATCAATTCAAACGTCATAGAAATGCCTGGTAGATATCTATTGATTTAGTCTGATACCCGATCACCAGTCTAACGACAATGCTTTTCACATTTTCATAAATAATAGACGATGTCTTATTTTCCAAAGGTTTGTGAGCTGGCCTAGATATTCAGGGTTGTCTCTTTGACATCAATATCTACCAACGTCTCAAGGATCTCTGTTGTTTATTTGATAATTCCACCTTGATGGACTGTTTGTCTAATAAAGTAGAGCGTATGACTCCTTTTAATTACATACGTCTTCTTATCTAGTAATGAGATTCTGGTTAGTATGGGTCATGTACCTGCTTGTCCTATCACAGCTTGCTAAATTATAGATGTGATTGAATGATGTTTCAAATGGCATGATAATTACATGGTCCTTCTCAGTTTACCATGGTACTAAAAGGACAACTTTGTATTGTATCCGGGTTTAAAAACTTATAAATCGATTCTGCAATCGTGATCGATCACTATATAAGCTCTTTCTTCAGAAGAAGATAGGTATAACATATATACATATATATTGTTTTATATTGTGGATAACAAAATTTGCAGGAATATATTTTTATTTTCAATTTATTAAGAAATCTTTTGTTCTCTTCAAGTGTTCCTGATGACATTATTGTATCCTATATTTTAATGTCTCTTAACTGAAAGTTGTTAAAAGAATTGTTGGTTTTTATGCTATTACATAATTTGTTTTGGGTTTACTATGCATGGTAAAGTATTGATCATACTCTCTAGACTGTAATGAGGATCAATGGAAATTGCCTATTTAAATTATTCAATCTCAGAATCATTTGATTGGATTGAATGTCTGACAAAGAAAAAATGAAACATAAGTTTCATTTAGAGTTGAAAGTAGCTCGAGAAGACGATCTTGAACACTGCAATTAGATAGTTTATGACTTTATGTGCGCTGTAATCTGGTGCCAAGAGAAGGCTTTAATAAGAAGTCTATTGTTGAATTTGATGAAAAAAATATTGAACAATGCAATGTTGGTGACTCAATAACATTATCATGTCACTGGATGTAAAAACATTGATAACATTGAACTTGACCTGAAAAAGTGTGATGAAAAACAAACATTTCATAAACCCGGGTTCAAAAACTATGTATTTGTGGATAAGACACTCATGGTATCTTTACTATCAGTGTGTAAATAAGGAAATGATCATCATATCATATGGTGTATTTATAGTCTCTTGTCCAGTGTATGATACCAGGGTTCAGTTATGTGGAAATCCCTATGATGCACTGATTGCATGTATGACATACTCATGCTTTAAGGCAACGTCAGCTTTGTTCGCAAAGTGCAAACTCCAACTGTAAAATGTATTTAAGGTTTCACATGCCCGGCAGACGTTCATTCATTTTTGTTCCAAGTACTTTTGCATTAACAGTGATGTTAGTATGTGATTGATAATGCTTCAATTGAATATAACTTGCTTATTGCATCATACTCATTCATATGTATTAAGAATTTTACATTTTATTTTCAGTTAGTGAATAACAGACAAGAATTCAACCAGCATGCCTCCTCGGAATATCGATCCCGTGAATTTCATCTCGGAGGATGACTCCATCACAAACCAAGTTGAACCAGAGGTTCAACAACAGTTAGAACAACCACCTGCCAAGAGGCCACCGACAGTCATAGTGTGGAGAAATGTCGTCTGGATTATTTATTTGCACCTAGCAGCTCTTTATGGATTGTACTTGATACCCTCGGCTTCTGCACCTACGTTGTTATGGAGTAAGTATAGCAGATTTTAATTTTCAAACAAACTATTTGAACTGTAAATTGGCTGTAGGTTTATTTTCTGCATCAATATCAAGCATGTTTTCTTTCAAAAGCAGCATATATATAAGTTTTTGTATATCCTATATTCAGATATCTTATAAACTGTTTTCAAGACCGTCTTAAATCTGATGAATTGGTGAATATTTGATCGAGATGATATAATTCTTTGATATGTGCCACATTTGATATAGCTTTGGAGGTACATGTATTAATCATTCCTAACACCATTAGGTATTGAAACATACTAATATGCGTCTTTCGTCCATGTTGCAGCGGTGCTGATGTACTACATGACGGCACTGGGCATCACCGCCGGCGCACACCGTCTCTGGTCCCACCGCTCCTACAAGGCCAAGCTCCCCCTCCGCATCTTCCTCGCCTGGTGCCAGTCTATGGCCTTCCAGGTACATGCGCGTATTCTATCTACATTTGGACCTGTTTGTCTTAAACTTGATTGGAGTTTACATTTTAAAATTTCTAGTTATTCGAGTGATTATGAATGGAAAGTAACATAAAGGAAAAAAGTTTTTTCACGCGAGTTCAGCATAAATTGGAGTTATTAGGGTTTTTAGATAAACAGGTCTACTGTACTTACGGGGTTTTAGATGGATAGATGTTAGATTAGGACTGGTTTGAGTAAGAACTAGGGTTGAACATTATGCTGCTTTGTGTTAGTCTGTAAAGCAATTGTTCTGTTCATAGAAAGTTTTTGTGTAAATGAAAAAATGTTTTGGTTCAGTCAACATTTTTGTTTTTCAAGTTCACTCTTTCTTACGTATGGCATATTTTGTAAAACGAGACCTGTTGATGATGCAGTGGCTACTAAAACACCAAACATCTTACAAAAATAGGGAGACCGCGACTGACATACAGAAATTTATGTAAATCATGAGGTTTGTTTGCATTTTGGTGATAGGCATCATTTTGGTATCAACATTGGCAGCGTGTGAAATATACATCAACATCAACGATCAGTTTAACTGTCACATCCATGGATGGTCGTGTGTTGTGGGGTCAACAAAATTTCAATAAAAACCAAGACTGATCAGTGACAGCGATGCATCCTTATTCTAGTTTAGAATTTGTACTTCTTGTACTTTGTACTCACCCCATCATAGGTGATAAGATTGCTACATAGTCAATCATATTGTGTGTTGGAAATTGGACTTTTGGGTATGTTGCACTTGGGTACTGAGGGTGGTCAGATCTCACTTGTTGCACTTGTACTCTTAGTAGCCTAAATAGGAACCTGACCAGGTGTGAAACATGTGAATTTATTCTAGGACAGTTGGTGCCGTTAGATTTAACATGTCATACAATCGTATCAGGCGAAGTCCCGTGTCGGTTGTATTTTATGAAACCTGAACAAGCAAAAAGTGTGACAGGTGATATCTATAGCGTTTACTGCCAGATGTGCGGGTGCAACATGGGACGAAATAGGAAATCCATAAGGCAAATCAGGACCGTGCTCAGCTTTTTGTAAAGAGGGATTCACTTTTTCTGCTTGCGGGCAATTGCATGATGAACGCTTTTGCGAGGTTTCCCTGAAAATTTCATATGTAACTCTATCAGAAGAAAATATTGCACTCAAGGGGAGTTCGGTTGAACCCTCGAAGCTCCCCTGAGCATGGCCCTGCAAATGAGTATGGCGATGCTGAAAATGTATTTAGGGTAGGTTTTTGTTGTTTTTAAGGGAAAATGTTTGTACACATGCCCCTTGGTCAAATTCTGACAGTCTTTGCCTAAGATTTTCACTGGGTTCATTTCTTGTCGAATCGTCTTGATTTCTATATTTATAAAAATCAGTGTTGGTAGCACTTGTAACAGTCATTAAGCTATTACAGTTCTGTAGTTTTTATACTGTTAATGTTGCAATGTATTAAAATGCACTGCTTTAGCCGATAACATGTTGATGTCTATATGCAGATGTGTGTTATCATGTAACAACCTGATGAATCCTATTTGCTGTCATCAATATAGAGGCCAAATTGTCACTTGACACAGATATTACGGAACACGTCTGCTTTAGTTTTATCAGGCGTGTTGTGATTAGCATCAGACATAGGAGCCCTGTTAGAATGAAGTCATGTAACATTCATATGTATGTTTTTATTTAGTTATGTAATACAATATGCAAATATGATGATAAAAAATACATCTAAGCGTTATTACAAGGCCTTATAATTTCATCATTGATGATTAACAAAATTTAACATTCATATTCTAATTTAGTTACAAAAATATTCACTTGGAATACTGCATGTCCATAGATTGGAGCATTATTTCTTCTTCAACTAATAAGTATCATAAAAAGAAGAGACGGCATTGCCTCATTGCAATAGAGATGGCCTGATGTTCACAATAATAACGTGGCCAAGACTCTGTATGGCCTGATGGTTCATCACGTGAGGTCAGGACATGTGCACTGGTGACATTGGCAGCCAATTGCTAATTTGTATGGCCTTAAGCTGTTGACATAAGTTCATGCAAATTGGGATATTATTTTTATCAGCTAATAACTACTGATAAGTACAATCGATTATATTATATGATATTGAGATTCATCTGTATCAAAATGCTAATAAATTGTTTGTTTACTTTTGGCTAATTACGTAGGGTTTTTAAGGTATTTGTTTCTGGTTTGCTGTGTATAGTTCATTCCTTACATTCCATTTGGGCAAACAAATTACTCAATAACAAAACAATCAATATATTTAGCAAATGTTCATCATATTTTACCTTGGAAAAGTGTTGAATACTCATCTGCTCAAGGTTGACATACTATTTTGTTTTTGTTTTTACTTGTTCTGGCTTTGTTAATTTTGAATATCTCAAAAGAACAAATTTAAAATCATAAAATAAGATGAAAATATGAAAATTAGAAGAAGAAAACATCAGCAAATATCTGTTTAAACACATATTCCCCATAGACATCACTTACCCTAAATGTTATGGACACCCATGATATTTGTGGGGTCACTCTAACTATCCCAATATGGGCATGAAAATAGACGCAGCAGACGACAGTTTTACCTCGTCTGTAGAAACTCACTGCGCACAAAATATTTCTGGCCAGTGGCCAAGGATTGAGAAGCAACAACAATAACAACATTTGCATAAACATCATATGAGAGAGAGATGCTCAGACAAAATAGACTTCAAATGTACAATGTGTTCAGTACAAATTTTGTAGGAGAAAAGTTGTTTTTCAAAAAGGTCAGTGACATCATCATGTGTCCATTGTCTTATGGGAATAGAACTGTTTTTACAATTTCCAATTTTGCTGAAGAACATCTTAGAAATTGTCAATGCAATGTATCAGGCTTTTTTTATCTGCATTTTTTAAAACTTCTTTGATTGATTTTACGTCTAAACATGATTAGAAGAAATGAACTCTTTGAACTTTGTAAATACATGTACTCTAAATATTTTAGGAAAGATTTACCAATATTCATACTCTTATCATTCTTAGTGTAAAAATTGGTAAGAACTATGGCAAATGCAAATTCAAAATATTGAATTATTTGGGGAAAAGATGTTTTCCTAATTTGTTATTATTTTTCTGCAGAAAGAATTGGGTTAAACATGGTAATAGGTATTGTATTAGAGTTGGGATAGACTTTCTCTGACTAAGATACCGTTTGCATTATGTACCATGATCTGTATTCTTGTCAGTTTTGAAGATAATGCTTTGCATCTCATTCCTGTCAACATCATTTTCCCATTTTCTTACTACATGTATTGTAAGTATTTTTTTTTCGTCTTAATTTTCTTGGATACAAAAAGTTACGATGTAAATGCAATCACAACTTTGTTGATATGTATGTGTGAATTATTGATTAGATTGGAAGGTACAAATGACTAAGTAATTATAGTAACAGCTGGTCATCTGGATTTCATGCAGTAGAATTACAAAATCCTTCATTTATAGTATTTTATACTTTCTAACATCGAATTCGAGCCAGTAACAGTAGCTTAAATTTATCATGAGGCAAACAATCCAACCTGTATTGTATAATAGAACTTCCAATTAAGACAAACCATCTTTGAGGCCCACCTCTACATTTAATCCATTTTTCAGTGTTCTACACCTTCATAAAGAGGTCACCATGAACCTCCATACAAAGACTACCTCTTCATTGTGACCAGTCCAGGGTTGGTCTTAATAGAGAGATTCTACTGTACAATGTTTAAGGTCAAATGTTGTTTAAGGGTTATGGACAGTCAGGGTAAAGATGTGCATGGCACTAGGTGTCACTGTAATGCAAGTACCCCACATTTATATCCTGCATTTTTCAATCTGTTCTTTCTTTAAACCGTTCAACCCAGATCTGGGAGTATACTTTTTGAAAGGTGAAAATCTAATCTGATCAAATTTTTGAAACATGTGAGACACAAGTTCGAGGGTAATTGCTATTAAAACATTATCATTTAACACATTGATGGTGCTTGGCTATGCCTCTAATAGGAATATCACAACTTCAATCAGTCAATCAATCAATCAATCGAATCCTGAAATTATTTGGGGAGTTCCTAATTTCCTAATTTAATTCTGATGCGATGTGGCTGTCTGTCTACATTTGAAAATGTTTCTATGTTTACAATTGCATACCAGAGACCTGTGCGGGGCCTTGCAGCTCGCAGGGCCTGTGTCTGCACCTCAAATTAGTGGGTTGAATTGTAGGATTTGACCACGAGATTAGAGTGTCAATCGTAAAATTTAGCATGCTGAGGTGCGATTGACACAAACAAAGTGAGTGTCAATCAAGCATCAGTATGCTAAATTTTATGGTTGTCACGACAATCGAGTGGTCAAATACCATTCTATCATGAAGTAAATAAGATTACATAATCAAGTACATGACTAAATTTAAAATACCGGTACACGAAAACTTCTTTAATTATGTTATAAAGCAAGCAATGTCGCTGTTAACAGGTGCGCTGCAACAAAGTAGTCTAATTTAGACTGTGCGGTTTCCGCGCGTGCAGTAAATCACAGTAGCCCCTCCAAACCAAGGCGCGCGTGCAATCGCACAATTGACCACGCCTCTCAACCTATCAGAATAAGTTATTGGCAGTGATTTATGCACGGAACGATAGAATGTCAATTATACTGCAGGTGCAGGTTTAATCTTCAAAATAGTATGGATCCTCTTTGCGGGAAGTTCATATCATGGCATCAAGCAAAGGTTTATATGAAGATATGTAATGATCTGTCCATGTCTGTCCATTTGTGCGGCAGGCGAGTGTGTTAAGTGTTATCAGAAGACATCAATAGTTTCTTCCACTGGAGAAGGCGGTTTTGAGCTGCGTGCTACATGCGCTTGTGCTTGCCATCCTTCCTAGATGCCGTCTACGGGGCCTGCGGGTTTGCGTTGACACACGACATGGGTACGCAGTATTAGGGAGTAATTAAACAGAACGAGAAGTCCAGGTGTGTAATACCTGTTAGCGCTGGTTGTCTGAAAAGGCATCAGGGGTAAAAAATTTACAGCTTTGGTGCCATGATCAGGACACCAGGCTTGGGCCCAAGAAGATTCCTTTGATATTGAAATTTATGAGCTTCTGCAAGGCTACGGGGGCCACGAGGGGAACCTGGAGTCTGGAAACTAACTGCTGTAGATCGCGGGAAGGGTGCACCATAGGAGTTCACTCATAGTTGGTGTCTGCTGGAATTAACTACTGGAAGCTGGACGGTTGCTCATCATTACCAGTCAAGAACTCTGACCGGGAATTGAAAAATGACACTGACAAGACACTCCGGTCTCTTAGTGAGTCGGAAATAAATTGACTGAGCACTCGTCAATGTCAACTGCCAGCCACAGGAAACCTTGATCCTTCAAGGAACAAGCTAGTACTTGGGTGGGGATTTTGCCATCCTGAAACCAATTGCTCAGTGGCTAGCCACAGGAACACTCGATATTGAGCAAATCAGCCCAGTACTGGGGTGGGAAGATTGGCACCCTGTGACCTTACCATCTACCATTTGAGTAACTACCTTGCAAGTCATTTTGTCTGGATGTGAAAAACTCAGGCTTTTCAGCTTGTTTCAGGTCTCAAGTGAGATACTATATAACGGACAGGACACTGAATGCTCTTCATCATTGTTAGCTAGTGACAGTATTCTAAGTTTTAGTGAACATAGCTTGAATTCAGTTCAGTAAACTATGCATTTATAGGAAACAGTACAAGTGCAACTCACTTTGCTAGCGCTTGGATAAGACTGGTAGAATTCACTCAGTCTGTGGCCCGGCGAGGTTGTGTGATAACTCCCATGAGGTCCAAATCCCAAACGGGTGAACTCGAAGACAGTTGTGAAACTTATTAGTCCCTATGTTAGTGTTGATTTTGTGCGAGATGTTTTTCTAATCCTACTTTCTCTCAGACCAAGACCTAGGGATCACTACTCTTTCTTTTCAGCTGAACCCCACTCCAGATGTATATTCCGCCGGGTGTGACTTATAGGAGCCGCTACCGACGGAGATGATCAACATCACAAGAACATTGCATGGATAACACATGGATATTTTGTGGGGTGAGTTTTCATTGCACAAGTTAGTCCCGTACAAGCGGACAACCTTGTAAAGTGAAAACTGGGGGAGGGTGACAAAAATCCCTGTTAATAGTGATAAGTCATGGTGCACAGCCCTCTTAAAGGGAATGTGAAAGTAGGTTGCCTTATACTGTGCCAGTTAGGATTAGAACCTCCCACCTTGTCACACCAGTAGGGCCTAGAGCCCTGCGCGGGGCCCGATCTGCACCTGCAAATTTGCGGGCTGAATTGTCACTTATGCTGCGGGTGCCGGTTTTAATTCTCAAAATATTTAGCATCGCGGGCTCTTTACGGGCTTAAAATTATGAAGAGAAGCCGCAAAGAAAACTGCGTGTTCTACTGGTTACAATTTTCTAGCATTTTTTCCAGCTTTACAGATTGTAATTGCTTGTGTATCTATTCTGTTAAAAAGTGCAATAAGTGCAGTATATGTATTTCATTATATTGATATTGCAAACAAGAACATGATTGGCTTTATAGTCTTTAGTAATAGTTCATCTGGATGTTTTCAAACTGAATTACTTTGTAATTCACACAAGATCATAGGCACACATGTTTCCTTTACAGAAACTCTTGAGAAGCATTCCTTGTTGCTCGAATTGATTATTGGTGGAGTTAATTTGTGTAAATGCCAATAATTCTCTAAATGTGGTTAAAATGTGTGGTAAATGTATTTACCATATGTTTAAACATAACTGTAAATATTTATGAAATATGCTGGCTTTGGCGTTTTGTCCATTAATATCTGCGGGTGTGGGTGTGGGTTTCACATCAAACTTATCACCTGCGCAGGGCTTTGATTCATACCAAGTCTGTTTTGTTCTTCATGACTAGCATTGTTCTCAGTACAGTAACTGTAACAAATGAATCTGCATCATATTATTCTCACCATACAAATATATCTTAGCACATTTTCCAACCATTTGCACACATTTTTCCTCTTCAGAATGACATCATCGAATGGTCCAGGGATCATCGTGTCCACCACAAGTACTCAGAGACAGAGGCAGACCCTCACAATGCCAAGAGAGGATTCTTCTTCGCCCACTGTGGCTGGCTTCTCTGCAGGTATACATGTGTGCCCCATTGTTTAACAGGACTAAAATTAACCTTGGAAAGAAGCATTGTCAGGATATAGTAAAGATTTCAACAAACAACCAGTTTGGTTCTTTTTTCGTTGCCTTATGCAAATTTCAGTGAAAATTTCAACTGGCAATGTTTTCCCATTTACAATAAAATAAAAAAATATGAAGCGAACTAGTAAATTACCAATTTCAAGCTTGTGTTTGCAGAATGTGATCAGGGTGAGAATTAAGCACTCGAGCGTTAGAGAAGGAAATAAGTATATTATCAAGAGCTACCTTGTCCTGCTGACTAGCTAGTGGATGCACTTCCCCACTTAATCCTGACCTTGACGATGCTTGTTCTTAAGTAGTCAATTAGCAGATCTTTGCTCTTTTCTCTGCAGGAAGCATCCCGACGTGAAGGCCAAAGGCAAGAACCTCGACATTTCCGACCTGCTCGCTGACCCTGTGTGTGCCATCCAAAGGAAGTAAGTGAACAACAGTTTGTACACTGGGGCTTATTTACATTTTTTATACACATGGAATCTCAAATTAAGACCACCTCTATTGAGACCTTGATTGGAAACCAAATTGAACACCCATACCTCTTAATTGACACGTATTCTGGCCAGTCACTTGGGTGGTCTTAAAAGAGGTTCTACTGGAGCTTTTTGATAAATTTTGTTATTAGCGAGTGGGATTGCTCGAATGATGTGAGTAGGGAATGCCTTTGTTTAAATTTATTTCGCGCATAAGGGAGAGAAGTTGAGTGAATAGAGCACATTTAAGAGGGCATGAGTGTTTTATTTGAGCACTGCTTGGTTCTCAGCAGATTTCTTAAATCTATGCAAGCTTTAATGAAAAATTTGAAAATGTCAACTGCTCAAAATTTCCTACAATTCTGTTGCCAAAAACTATAAAACCAATTGATAAATTGCCAGTTTCCCAATCCAATTTATACGTCCTGCTTTTGAACATTAACTTATCGTTTTACAATTTCTTCCAGAGTATTTTTTCAGCATGGTTACTTTGTTACTACTTTGTATTTGGTGGAGTGGGCTGTAATTTCTAAGTACTTGATTCACAATCCTACTTTCTGTCTACTCAATAATGCTTGTGCTGTCTTGCAACAACAAAAAACCCTCGTCATTCAACATATTTGTCTGTGTAAGTTAACTGCCTCCAGAATCCTGTTCTCGTATGGCTTTGTATGCTCTTTATGGTCTATTCCAGACTGTTAGTCATGTCTGCCGCTGGGGGAAGAAACTTTGTGTAATTTCACCTGTGTATATTGATGATACTCTCTTCCAGAGTGTACCTGCCCTTGCTGGCTGTATGCTGATTCGCATTCCCCGCCATGGTGCCGTGGTACTTCTACGGCAAGTCTGTCATTGTCTATTACGACAACAGTGTCTTGCAATGTAGAACAAACTCCATTCCAACTGGATGGTACCAAATCATGATTTTGAACGTTGACTTTTTCAATCCAGAGTGTACCTGCCCTCACTGGTGGTGTGCTGTTTCGCATTCCCGGCCGTGGTGCCGTGGTACTTCTGGGGCGAGTCGGGAGTCACTGCGCTGATGGTGTGTGGCTTTCTGCGTTACGTGGGCGTACTGCACTTCACGTGGTGTGTCAACAGCGTAGCACATCTGTGGGGAAATAAGCCGTACGACAAGAACATCAATCCCGTCGAAAATATCATTGTCACCGGTAGGTTTTGTTTTCCTTTGGTTTAAATATACTCTATTCAAAATAAAATGCATGTGTACAAATGGATTCGGCAGTAGCGAAAATGAGATGTTCAAGAAAGAGAAAATAAAGACGTTCACTCATACATTTCACATATACAATTTGTATAGTCGAAAATCTGGCATTTTTAGAGCAAGGTATTTATTTTATTTACTAACCATTTCCTTGTCTTCAGTTGGTGCTGCAGGCGAGGGTTTCCACAACTACCACCACACGTTCCCCTATGACTACAGGGCATCCGAGTTTGGATTCAAACTCAACCCGACAACTATGTTCATCGATTTCATGACGCTCATCGGACAAGCTTACGATAGGAAGAAGATCAGCAAGGAAAACGTGGAGCGCAGGAAGGCAAGAACTGGTGACGGCAGTGAGGGATTCGGCTTCGTGCAAAGTAAAAAGTCACAGTGATCTGATGCTGTATGTTGTTTGACATGTTACGATCGCAAGAACTTTGATGGCAGGGTCCTTTAGTGAATTTCTTTCAGGTGTGACAAAAAAACGCAACAGATAAGAATTTTCTTATGAGTTGGTACCTTCCCAAAATTGTCATATTTTGTCTGACGGTTTACTATGTAAATTATTATTTATGCCCATCCGTTTAGATTTTTTCTGTTTTACTAAAGTCTGATATTTGAGTATTCACATGCCAATGATGTCTTACCACTGAAAGTATGTCTGTTGCTGGGGTTTTTTGTGACACCTTGAAAAAATTCACTATCTTGCCCTATTTTCTATTTTTAAGCTTGAACAGAGTGGTGGGAAAGATGCAAGTGAATTGAGGATTCACTGTCTTCATGTAATTTGAAATACTGTGTAGATGTATGTGTATTTAAAATGTGTGGATAGTTGTAAGTGGAAATCAAGTCTATTTTCTTAACATAGTTGAGTTGGATTATGAAGTGTTATCAATTGATAATGTCGTTTTGTGAACAATAAAGGATTCATTGGACATTTTTGTGGAATATTGTCCAAATTTTCAATAGTTTTCATTGAATTGCATAGCATTTATATAAAAAGAAAATATAGAAAATATTTTTGTGGAACATAGTTAGTCTTCTACCAAAAATAAAATGAATTTTGTACACCTAAGTATTACTTTTACGAACTACGTTTGGTGAACTTAATATTTAAGAAGTTGTGCATATCTTACTTTTTATTTGTAAGAGCAGCTTATAACCAGAAAAATAACAACAAAATGGGTGAAAGATGATACTTTGTATAATTGGATTGTATTTAAATTTTCGTCATGAATGATATTGTTGTGATTTCATATTCTACCCGGTACACGTTAAATTATGTAGATAGTTATTGAAGGTTTTTTAACTTCGTTCTTGTGTAACCGACCAAGAAGTTACATAGTGCAAAAAATGTATTTAATCATGAAAATACTTGTTTCTTTATTGTATTGTTTTAAATGCTTTTTAAAATGCAGAATTGTTTTGCAATGGGTTTGAGATTTTGTTCTACCGGTGATAAATGTTTGTTGTGGATGATCTGATCATTTAGAAATTTTTTGTAATGTTCTGGATTTTGCAATAAATAATATTTTAAACTCAAATCTTGTATTCAAGAAAAGTGAACTTAATTTTGAAATTCTTCATCATTTATCATTTTCAAATAGTATAGGTTATATCAATAGTATTCTTTATTATGTACTGATGGACACTATTATGTATTATGCACTATGTACCGGTAGTTATTTAAGTTCTTTGTATGTACGAAGATACTCACTAGAACAATACAATAAGTATTTAATATTTTAATATATGAATATTGTCTCCAATAATTGTAAAAACGAAACTGGCAAAATATTTTGTTTTAATGGTTCAGCATGAAATACATATATCCATGATTTTGCTTTTGAAAATATTCACAGAGATATTCAAATTGCGAGCATGAACAGTTTGCATGGCATAGCCATTACAGCATCGTCAGGCCACCAAATCTTACGCTGAACTTATATTGAGTGTTGCATCTCACTGTGGATTAAGTTGTGCCATTTAACTAGAAGAAATTCATTGTGTGAGACTTCCATTGCAAGAATATATGTTTGAATAGTACCTAAAATTTCCTGAACTTCTGATTGGCGAATGCCTTGAAAAACATTCCCAGAAAATGGGCCTCTGAATAAGGATTTATTTTTAATAACTGGTATAGATGAGGATTTCATTACAATATCACCAATTATAGGAAAATGGTTGTATTGAATAAAGAAAATACAATGTAACAAACATACTTTTATTTGTACAGTAACCTAAATGAGCTTAATATACAATCTTTCAAAAGTGAAAATATTCACACAAATCACGTATAAATTATAAGTACATGCAAACATGAAATAATGACCTAATCAACTAAAAATCACAATCCATATTCGTAATAGCAATTCAGATGTAAAATTAATCAAATCTGTTTGGCCAGGACATAAAAAAGAATGCCCACCAAACTGTAACTCCAGTACATGTACATACCTGTAATGTGACAACCATCCAAACGTCTACCTTCAAATTTGGACCATATCAAAATTAGACATCTGAACTGAAATTCCAATGTAAATTAATATTCATGTAAAAAGCCCACCCCTAAATTCAAAATTTTGTTGGTTGTTTATGGTGTGTACTATTAAAACTGATAAATTAGCTGATATTGAATAAAGAACTAAAGTGAAAATTAAGTCATTACATTGGAATTTAGAAAATAATTTCTTCTGACTTTACAAAGGTCTAGCTTAACATCAACGGTGGGTGTATCATGACATAAAATAAGAGGAAGCTTCTGACTTTATCACCTTGATACTTGCATTGATACGCATGCATGAACACACTGATTTATCCTGATCCATACGGTTTCGTCTTGTCTCACTTCAATTGGCACATTCCCACTCCTTGTATAAAGAAAGCACTTTAATAATTGATACCATATTATTGATGCGTAAATTAATGCAGGGAAAATTCAAATGATCTGTACAATAGTCCAACTAAATGTGCGATGATTACAAGTTACAACAGGTTGTTAAAAACATGTTGTATTCAGAGAAACTCCTTGCGGAGCATTTAGTGATACACATGCATAAGCCTAGACTCATTACCACGAGGACAAACATTGCATTGAATAATAATTGACATGATATTCAAATGCTGAATCAATGTTGGTAAAACACATGACATTCATTAATTATTTAAAACACTTATTTCCAAGATCAAACTTTCATTGTGTCATTGTAATTGCTTTCTTTTAACTAAGCAATAATTGATCACTACTACTTGCACTATTATTTTACATTGATCTTTAATGCTTTTGATGAATACAATAACATTATGCTCTGTGCATTGATACTTTACCTTTCATCAATAAATCACTTTGCAAAAATAAATGTTCCTCACTTACAATATACCTCATACGGCCATCCAAATGCCCATGGGCTTCAGGTTGAAAATTTGTGAATTTAGAAGGTGGTCTCTTTTACATGAATGGGCAATTACACTAGAAGTTCAATACATGTAGTTTTCACTGAAGTTTTGACTTTGATGTGGACCAAATGTTAGGTTGTGCCTTTACATGAGAGTTGGCCCTTACATTGTTGTATACGTTAAACAAAGGATAAGAGCAATTATTACTTCTAGTTTTAAATAAGGAAACTATATGTCCATGCATTTTGGAGATCTGCCAAACACTTATATCTCTAAAATAGCCCTGGAGTGTTTCAGAAGAATCATTTCACTGAATCCAGAATTAACTTAAAACCATCTGCTTTTGATGAAAATTGCGATCTCATAGAGTATTCAAAAGTACTTTGTGGGGAGCGAGGAGAGTACATCATGTCTCAAGTGCAGGAGACCAAAAACCTTTTATATGTCAAAAAGGAGAGGATGAATAAGTTTCCGATAATTACCCCGCTTTCCCCAATACTATATACAATTATAAGTGATATGAAGAAAAATCAAATTTTCTTCTATTTGTAGAAAAATACAAATCCTTCACTGCTGTTTCAATAAATTATTTAATATTTCCTTCTGATTAAGATTGTAGTCTCTTAAATGATGTGCAGAAAAATCAATTTTCTTTTTAGTAGAAAAATTAATTTTCTTTTCGACTTCAAAAAAGAAAATACAAACTATTCACCATTCACAGCTGCCTCTCTCTCTTTTTGATTAAAACTGCCATATGTTCTTTTAAACAATACAAAAGAATAATTAAGACCATCAAAACATAAAAACAATTTTCTTTTGACTTCTTGAAAAAAAACCTGCCATCTCTCAATTCTTTTCTCTCGATTCAAAATACAGTCTCTTCTCTCAAAAGATATGAAAGAAATAAATCAATTGTCTTTGGACTTCTGGAAAAATCCGAAGCCTTCAGTGCCATCTCCGGTTCTGGCCTTGCGTCTATCAATCAACTCCTGACTGACCGATTTACAGTCGTAAGCCTGTCCAATACCATTCATCGCATCAATAAATAGAGTGGTGAGGTTATATTTGATGCCGAATTCGGATGCTCGGTAGTCATAAGGGAACGTGTGATGGTAGTTGTGGAATCCTTCTCCAGATGTGCCACCTAATTTAATGGAGTAAAATAGAGTAGATGTTTTGTTAGAAATATACCTACATCTTTTCACATAAATCTGATAAATGTATTGTCAAATATTTTTCACTTTTCAAACTATATAAGACGCTATAGTTTTATTTTTGTTTTTGTTCCTTTTTTCAGGTATGCAAATTTACTCCGGTGAAAAAAGTTGTGAAAAAAAGGTCAGGTTTTTGTAAGAGGTACAATAGACTTGTTATCTTGGTATTGCCTATCTCAAATTTTCTGTAATCTTGCAGTTAGTTTCATTTTCCCTCAACCATATTACAACTACGATAGTTGGTTATCTCAAACGAATCAAATATCTCAAGCATTTTATTTTTATTCCCGCAGATTTGAGATAATGAGTTTCTACTGTACATGAACGTCACTGGTAGTTACAGATTTTACATTTTGAATGAACGGGAAAATGCTTTTTTGCTTGAGTTACATACATACAAACTAAACAAAAACAGGGGGGAAATTGTTTGAAAAAAGAAAACAAAGAAATGAAAAAAAGAAAATTATCAAACAAAAAAACGTGAAAAAACAACATAACATACCAGTGACAATGAAGTTTTCCACAGGATTGATGTGTCTGTCGTACGGTTTGTTTCCCCACAGATGTGCCACGCTGTTGACACACCATGTGAAGTTCAGCAGGAGAACATAGCGGAAAAGGCCAGGAACAAAGAAGGCAACAACGAAACACTCGCTCCAATAGTACCACGGAACCACGGAGGGCAACGCGAAACAGCACAATATCAAAGATGGAACGAGTAGAATCTAAAACATAAAGTATACATGTGTTCGCAAATGCTTATGAATTCATATCTGACATCGATATAGTTGTAAAAATATGTTTAATAGTAAAAAGAGATGTGAGAGAGTTGATTGGAAATAGAAACATGAAGGATAATGATCATCAATATTGATATTTTTTATTAGATAAACATCAAACGACAGCAGACGACTAAAGATGAAATCTAGATTTTGAACAATGAGCATTAGTGATCGATATTTCATAACTTGTAAATCAAATATGATGATAAAACCTACAAAAATAATTATTTGGATATACATAGCAAGGACGTGGTTTGCTGGCTTTACAGGTCTTCTGTATTGAATGAACCTGTGGGCGAATCAGGCATCGGCAGATCCAGGGGAGGGCTCAGGGCCCCCCCTTTTCCCACCAAAATACTTCATTTTCACAGGGTTTTTGGCATGTCCGCCATCTATCGTGCGTACGAAACCCATAAAATCTCGTAAGTGCGCCCTCCCTTTCCCAATGTGTTTAATTAATATAGCATTTGTTAACAGAACATCATGTATCTTGAATGTTTATAAAGCGAGCATAGATACACTAAGGTCAATTTGTAAACAAAACCAAGTGAAAAACCTGTAAACAGTCTAGACTGTGATACAGCCTTCTGTATTGGGTTCTTGGATCATGTTCCTGGCGATTACCCATTGGGTGAAACATTTTAGTCGAACACCCTCCAAATATGGAACCTGAAATGTGGGGTTAAAATGTTTGAAGATGATTCCTGCCATTTTCAATATTCCAAAAAGTAAACAATATAACTGGTTTAATTATTTCAACAATCTGAGGACATAATTGATCGGTGAAAGTTATGTAAAACAGTTCTAATTGTTTACTCCTTGGAATATTAAAAACACCACACTTGGAGTTACAAAAATGAGAACTGCTGCAGGTCAGATAATCAACTTAGCAAAATTGCTCAAAGGAGATAAGATTATATAGCAATTCCCATACAAGACCAGACAAAGTTTGACCCCATATCATCTTGCTAACCCATGGGTTTTGACAACATGTTTATTCACGATTCAGTATGACAGAATGAGAAACTCATGAATATTTGCTCTCACGGTTTGATGGTCAGTAACTATGAAAAGTAGCCCGCAGCGACAAAAAGCTGCAAATCTTGACCAATCTTTGATTATGTTAACATAGCAGCCTTAAAAACTTGCTTGCCCTTAGTGTCATAAACTTTATAAATGAGCCATTCCTGCTTAAAATCAGCCATAACAGAGCCATCAAGTAGTCCCATTTTGTAAACTGAGTACAGTCGAACTGCTCTATTCTGATCGGTCTGAATAGAGACAAGATGGTCTCTTTATGAAGTTTCATGATGAAGGCTTGGGACGTGCAAAATGGTCTTATTATAGAAAGGTGTTTTCACATTGGATAAGTGGTCTTAACTGTAGGTTCCTACTGTATAACTACACGTACTTTCGTTGTAATCTGCAAACAGGGTCATTGTAGAGGTCAGATAGGTCACAGTTTTTCCCTTTTGTCTTGACGTCGGGATGTTTTCTCTTCAGCAACCAGCCACAGTGGGCAAAGAAGAATCCCCTCTTGGCGTTGTGAGGGTCTGCATCGGTTTCTGAGTACTTGTGGTGAACGCGGTGGTCCCTGGACCATTCGATGATGTCATTCTGAAAGTAAGAAAAGAAATCAATATGTTTGAATGTGCCTGTAAATCATGTCGGCAATTATCAGTAGTGTGAAATAATCGGGAAGGCTATGTAAAGGTGTTTTTGGAAGATCGTGGAATCGAACTCACGGCCTCCCGTCTATGATTCAGACCAGTAATATGTCATGGGACGGACGTGCTAACCACTACACTAATCCCCCGAGACACAGGTTACATACTTCAGTTTTCACCTGTATCAATCTTATGCAATGCACGTTCCCGCCTTGGATACTATTATTAGCCTATTCAGCCTCACAGCCTTAATCAATCATAGGCTGCTTATACCGACTATCACGAAGCAGTCATCCAGACACGTGAGCCGTGCACACCTATATAGCTGCGTATCTTACCGGCTACTTAACTTGGGCCTAATCTGGGCCACTTCTTTCACAGACTCCCCCAACTCCCAACTCTCCTCAACGACCAGGGGACGCATTGATCGTCACAAGTCTCATAGGGCCCTAGTACCGACTGCTACATCTTGCACTATCCTGGCCATCTCTGGCTTACTACATTCAGCATCGGAGAGAGAGAGGGAGGGAGTTCTATCCTTTGTGGCTCGATTAGGCCGCCGCCGAATCTAATCAGGAATTCTCCCGGGGCACGTATCTTCCCATAGTCAGCTTTCAGTGACCGAGGGACTCGTGAGAATTCACTGACTGACCAGCGAACACATACTAATCTGCTTCACATTCTAAGTTCGAATTCCCGGGCGGTAGCTCCCTTCCCTTACCCTAACGTGGCTTTTACTGGTGAATTTCTAACCAGGGAAACTACCCGGTGGCTTCAACGAAGCACCCGGGTCCTTGTCTTCCACCAAGTGTGAAATAATCGAGAAGGCTATGTAAAGGTGTTTTTGGAAGATCGTGGAATCGAACTCACAGTCCCGTCCATGATTTAGACCAGTAATATGTCATGGGACGGACGTGCTAACCACTACACTAATCCCTCGAGACACAGGTTATATAATTCGGTTTTCACCTGTATCAATCTTATGCAATGCACGTTCCCGCCTTGGATACTATTATCATCAGCCTATTCAGCCTCGCAGCCTTAATCAATCATAGCCTGCTTATACCGACTATTACGAAGCAGTCATCCAGACACGTGAGCCGTGCACACCTATATATAGCTGCGTATCTTATCGGCTACTTAACTTGGGCGTAATCTGGGCCACTTCTTTCACAGTACTTTACATTTACATGTACATTACGTCTGAGCAACTTTTGTTCTTTCCTAACTCACTTTGGACAGCATAATCTCCTAATTTTTCAATCATATCACTGCCTGACCTCATTGTATTTATTTGAAATTCAGATACCCATTTGAATTATGCATTTTTTTTGCTTTTGTTTTTCTTTGAAAATCAAATTCCATTTTGAACTGGTATTATATTTACATATACAAAACTACCATTTTAATTGAATGTACCATGTATGCAATCATATGTTTCATATTTTTTTGTTTCATTTTTTATGTCATGGATAATGTAGAAAAGCTAGTAGTATCCAGAGCAGAAATCTCTCTTTATAATAGACTTGGTTTAATATAAAATACCATCTATGGCATACCTGGAATGCCATGGACTGGAGAACAGCAAGCAGTATGCGGAGCGGAAGCCTTGCTTTATATGCGCGGTGCGACCACAGTCTGTGAGCCCCCGCGGTTATACCGAGGCTACTGATGTAGTAGATGAAAGCAGCTAGAAAAAAAGCAACAGACCTTATATATGACTATCCAAATGGCCATAGGCTTTTAGGTCGAAACATTGTCAATTTAGGTGATGGGCTTTACATGGGTATTTGCATTGTAGGTTCAATGGTCCAGTTTTGGATGCAATCAAAATTTGGGTGTGGGCTTTTCATATGAGTGAACCATGAGATGGTTGGATAAAGTTCAGTAAAGTTTTGATTATCTTAACATTTTAATACAGTAGAACATTGTTATATTGATATTGATTATCTTGAATTTTGCTCAAGGTTAATTTCATTTCTCTTCTATAACACTGTGAACATATCCGTTTGTTATCTCAAAGATTGGCTATCTCTTCTCCCTAGAACTTCAAGATGACGGGTTCCACTCAGTAAGTAGTACTGTAATGACAAAAAGGTACTTCAGCCTAAAACTAAGATGTTTCAAACGAAAATCATTTTGGGAAAGTTTTAGTTTCTAGACCAAAACATCAAAGGTTGAAAAATAAAGTTACTATTCAATCAATGTTGTTTAACAAAAATTATTCAAGCGCATAGCTATAGCTTGATGTAGTAGTTCATGCATTTAAAGCATTATAAATCATTGTATGCTCATATATTACAATAATAATATTGTTAATTTTATAATATAAATTACTATTTTTTGAGTTTCAATATTTTACTATTTGAACTTGATACAAATTTGTAATTTGAGCCATGACGCGGTGACCCGAGTTGGCGTCAAACCCCAGCGCACTGGAGCATTCAAAGCAGCTTCTTAAAAATGTACGGAACATTATTAATTTCTATTGTAAAGTATACATTGTTACGTTCGCGGCTGTGACATGAGAGTGTATAAGTATCAAAGAATGTGATTAGAGACATTGTACTACAAGTTACAGGTAGTGTTCCGCCATATACAGTAATAATCCTTCGAATAACTAATGTTTTAATAAAGTAGACATCATATTATCAAGTGTTTTTGCCTGAATTTTGGTCGAATTAAGTATGAGACATGTTAACTTACAGCAATTTGATGCGGGGCCCCAGGTTCCAAGAAAAAAATTATTAATTACAAAAAGTGGCAAATTTGACGATGTAACCCTGGTCACCACGTCACAGCTCATTTGATGAAATTTTCAAAATACATAGAGCATTGCACAGCGAGCGTGCACACAGTCATTTTGTTTATCACACACGTAAATAATGAAACTAAATAATGTTTTTTGTAAACAATCTTTTGCTGAAACGTATTGTTGTACATCAGGTATGACAGGTGTCATCATTTGTTAGATGTCTATGATTTTAAGTTGTTTTAATCCGCATAAAGCAGTATACAAGTTCTAGGAGCGAATAAAGCAATGTAGTACATGAGCCACATGAGATGACTGTGTACAGGAATTCACTGTCCAAACTCACTGTGCACTGATCTAGATCTAGGAATTTGTCCTTGAAAATGAAAAATGGAATAACTGTTCTAGTATTCAATATTTCTTGCAGTAATAAATTATTTGAATATCATATACTACCATGTACTACCATTTTAATTAGCTTTAGGCACTCATGAAAATTGGCTTTTATGCATGGACTCCTTTATCATCACAAGAGTTTAGTTTTGACTATGTTGAGCTACAAACAAATATTAGGAACATCGATAGTTTGTGGGCGATTTGAAGAGTAGACATTTAAACCCGAACAGGAGACCCACAAAATGTAGATCTATGTCAATCTTTATTAAAAACAACCATGGAACCATATAGAAAAGGTTTCTATTTCTATTTAATAATAGAGACTGAAATGTGGTTCTAGATGTTTTTCAGTGGAACTTATGGAACTTATAATTAGGGTCCCCCAAACTAAGCATGGTCCCAAATATCACATGCCGGTTTTGGCCCGGTACATGCATTTACTCATCTGCTCAAGTTAAACTAATACTAATTCTCCTGTTTAAAACCTATTTTTAAAAAGAAAATATGTGTTTATGCTTGTTTGTTTTTTGTTTTTAATTTTTTGAAACTACCCAGAGAGCATAAACTCTTCGACTTTTTGCATTTTTAGGTTTCTTCAATCTATCACCAATCAGCCTATATACTAGATAAAACTTTGTGTGTAACTCAAAAGTAGGCTTAAAAGAGAATAAATACACTGAATACAACCATGCAAGGGCACCACTCCATGTAATGGCCCATCTTGAAATTTGGACCAAATCAAAATGCATATCAACTAATTTCAATGTAATCACACATTCATGTAAAATCCCACCCAGGCACCCCTAGACCTAACGTGACAATTTCTCAACCTAAAAGCCTTTGACATTTGGATGGTTGTATATGGTGCATGCATTGAAATACAAAGCTGATACTCACTCCAAACATGTGTTTGCCATTTAGCAGACGGTAACAAATACAATCCATACAGCGCTGTGAGGTGGAAGACAACATACCACACGACATTAAACCACACAATCGGCTGGTGGGGTTGGTCTCCAGGACTTTTCTCCTTCTCATTCAAATTTGCAGATAAGTTTTCTGCATCTTTAACTATAGAGTTTTGTGATTTCACATCATCATCAACAGAATCCGTTATGATCACTGGGTCCAAATTATAGGCAGGCATTTTACTGTTTATACAGATAGGTTCTTCTTTCTTCAAAATAATATAAAAATGAATCAAATCAATAAATCAAATTTTATTTAGATGTCTTCGTTCCAAAAGGAGCGGTCAGAATATAAAATTGAATGTTATTAGAAAAAGGACACCTAATGGTTAATGAAACACAAAGCAAGCTTGATTATATTTTAATCCATCGTGGTGTAGAATAGAACCGCAGGAGCATTTGATTAAGTCCTGAAGAACTCCATATCCTGGTATCCACAGTGATAGTGTATCCATCTAAAAGTCAATCTAGTCAATGTGGTCTCTAATCATTATCAATATAAGTGGCCACACAGAAAATTACATCATTATCAGTATATTCATTTGTAGTCTGTTGTAAGTTGTAGTCTGCTATAGATCTAGACGTGGAGGATGGATTTAACAAGTGTACTACATAGTCAATGAAATCACACGATCTTTTTAATAAAAGTCCAACAATCCCAATTTGTTCTAAAAGTCAATCTTGTCAATGTGCTGTCTACTTATCAACTATCAATACAAATGGCCATACAGAAAATAGTATTATTACATTCATTTGTAGTCTGTTGAACACAAATCCTTTCACGTACTGAGCAAAGCATGGACGGATGTCCGTGACAATTTTAACAAGTGTACGCAGTTAAAAAAGAGAACATACCACCTTTTATGGAAATCCAACAATCCCAATTGAGTAAGTGAGCCGATGGACTGGCAGCGGCTGCGACAGCGCAGACAGACTTGCTTATTGAGGCATAAGAGACGTCTGCTGAGCAGGTCACTAAACGGCTACACCAGATCCAATATTACGGTCATTTCTTGTTAAAAATAAATACATTATCACTATTGTAGTTTATAAGTATGTTTTTTATATTTTCCCTGTATGGCTATCTTCACTGCCCTCTTCCCCAATTTTTCATTCCATTTTTTTTTTTTTTTTTTATAGGCATGAAATTTCGCTTGTTCATAGGTAATCCTAGGTAATGATTGATCAATTTGAGGACAAATACAGCAGTCTTCTTATCTTGTTATTGATAATCACAAATTTCAGTTATCTCAAGGTTTAGTTTCATTTACATTCATATATCAGTTGATTATCTTATTACTTGTATATTAAAAAAGTATTTAAAAAATAGCAATATATAAAAACATAACACAGAAAGTAGCTAAGTACAAACATATTGACTTTATTAAAGTTTATTGTAATTTCTTACATAATTGGTAGCAAGTTAAAGTTACCAGAGGTTACACATCTGAGTGGTGCTTTTTCATTTGTCAATGCATGGATGTTCTATATGTAATCATTTCATATTTTCTAAAATTAAAAAAATTAACATAATGCACTCAGCATACTGACATCATTCATGTTTTTGTTGAAGATAAGAAAAATTACAAGATGCAATTAGCATAATTTCATTCAATAGTTAGTAGTGGTACACGAACCGTTTGAGTCCATGTTATGCTATAGTGATCACAATTTTCAAGTTGCAACTCAAAATTACACGCCCCAGCTCAAACCATCCGACCTGTAGAGGGGTAATAAATGTAAATGTGATGATTTATATAGTCAAATCACTGATTAGTCTTGTTCTCATGACTTAACATTTTATACTAGATCACTGGCATATTTTTCAATCAATTGATTGTTTCTAACCTCAAGTCTCTCACATACTTGCATCTGCAGCAGATTCTATGTACCATGCTAATCACTCACACTCTCAAGACGACCCATTGACCTGTATCTAATTACCACGTAGATGCCACGGAGCAGTGTGCAACTATTTAGGGATGAGTTTGCTCAACAACCACCACCAGAAATGACCCGAAATTGATCCCACCACTTTTTTTTTCTTTTGGAAACAAGCCTTACTTCTATACACTCAGAAACAGAAACAATAAACCAGACTGATGGTCGGTCTGGTCAGTCAGTCTGTCCGTCTAAGTTGTAGAATCACTCTGGAAAATTACAGAGCCATTAACATACAGTTGTTTAAGTGTTGAGTTTAAATGTACATGTACATACAATCCTGAGTAGTTATAATGTGTAATTGTCTTGTTGCCATTTGTTGTTCCCTTCGCAGCATTTTATGGCTGATAAAAAATTAAGTGTACATAGCTTTAAAGCCTAATTCTGGTATGGCTCATCTGGCTGTCCATCACCCACACCAGGTCCATAATGGCCATATTGGGCCAGTCGTAACAGTTCTCAACTCCTAGTGGAGTACGCTGTGCTAGTCACTCTATCAACTATAAATCTGTAGCCGAACGGGCACCTATTTAACGTGTAGGCTACCGGTAATCATGATAATATGAAGAAGAAATAGCTTAATGTGCTGACAACCAGTTCATGGAGTAACATTTCCTAATATAACTAGAAAATGGTAATAAATATCAAAATAAAAATTATAGGAATGAAATGCTATTTTTTGCCACATCTACATTGCAATTTTTGTTTTTTTCTGAATGGTTTACATAATAGTGAATACTTCATGAAAACAAGTCACATTTTTAAACATTCCCAATTTGTGCCAATACGTCCCATGATCAGAACAGGAAAGTTTGTTTATATTTCTGCTTTTACACACATTGCTGTATCACTTGAGTGACTAGTCATGTGTATGCAAATTAAAATACTGCTGTTTCAATCACACAGACTGAAAAAATGCCAATCTCATGTAAGTGTTCACTATTATGTAAACCAATCAGAATAATAAAAATTGCAATGTATAGATGTTGCAAAAAAAATAGTGTTTCATTCCTATAATATTTATTTTATTATTCATTTTTAGTTATAATAATAAATGTTACTCCATGAACTTATCAGCATATTAATAACAAATGACTTACTGTCAACATCCGTGCAAGAGCCCACACTAACATACCCGTGCATCACAAATGGATTGTATTGAATATTCATACTATCAAAACGTTGAACCACAGCCCACGAGTTTTTCTATTGCCATATACATCTACACTAGATCTTATGTCCTCTATCTTTGTGAATAACAGTAAAATTAACTCCTAAACATGAAGCACATTTTTAGCTGACTTCGTTAAAAGAAAACAATTATTCCTTGTGTAACTTAAGAATTGCACAAATAAAGCAAGTCAAGTATAGTCGTTGACTTGTTCATGCTGGCAAATGCATGACACGGGATCAGTTGCAGATGTAACTGTCATATCTGCCATCTATAAATAACAAATAGACGTCGGCAACGCCAAAAGTTTCCCCCTCCTAGATCAGCCCCTTCTAGGTCAGCAACAATTTTAAAATTTGGAATTCAAATACATACATGCAAAAAGAATATTGATGAAAGGCAACACATCTAATCAGAATGAAAATTATTCAGCTACGTAACAACTTTGATTTTCGTAACTAGTGTAGAAATTTAATAGATATGTCTGGCATGGCTGCTAAATTTGCCATGTAGATTAAAAGGTGGTAAAAGGTGGTTGTCAAAAGTAGGCCAAAGTACACCAAAATCAATTCAGCTGTGGAGACTAATATATTGAAGAAAAGTTTTAAGTTTAATGACCATAGGTCAAACACTTTCCCCAGTACAGTGGTAACAATTGTTTTATTTGAATGTTCCATAAATTTTTAAAAAGTAGGCCTAAGTACACAAACATCAAACAACCTTGGAAATGTACTATAGTCATACCAAATGTCAGGTTTGGTGATGACAGGTCATAAACTGTTCCTTGGAGACAGAAAAACACAAATTCGTACAAATTAAATTTGTTTTTAAAAACACATTGGACATACAGACGAGGACAGAAGTTTGTTAAGTTTGGTGCAGATGTTATTTGTTCTCCATTGACTTACATTATTATCTTATCACTTAGAAAGTCTACTGTTCCCAATGATTTTAATTTAGCCATTATTTAAAAAGGGCTCTCGTAGTGAAGAAGGTGATTATAGACTAGTCTCTATACTTCCTGTTCTATACAAAGTTTTTGAAAGCATTGTCTTTAGTCAATTGAATGCTTACCTATGTATAACGGAACAATCATAAATAACAATACTGGGAGGGTCGTCCATTTTTGGGGGCTTGAAGAAAAAGTTAACAGACACCCCCATCAAGATTTTTATGTTTTAGTCTTTCAGTATGTGTATATATTTTTCTATTGTCTTTCTATTAATTGTTTAAGCGCACTAGAACACTGTTAGTGAATAATGGCTCTACAAATTTTATATTATTATCATTATATTATTTTAAAAAGTTGAGCGACCCCCAAAAGTCCTCTACATAGTCATATCATTTTTGGACAATTGCTAAAAGAAAATATTTGAAAAAATATACCGTAGCGTGATAACAAAGTTCAGCGACCCCCCAAAAGTATCAGAAAAGTTGAATGACCCCCTACCTTTTGGACGACCCCCCCGTATCATTATTTATGATCATTCCCTAAACAATATCTTGTACAAATTCCAGTCAGGATTTCGTCCTTCGTTCTCAACTGATACTGCTCTCACTTTTCTTAGTGACAAGATTAAATTGAAAATGGATACAGGGTTATACACAGGATTAGTTTTATTAGATTTACAGAACGCCTTTGATACTGTAAGCCATGATATCTTATTGCAGAAATTAAAGGCTGTAGGTCTTCATAAAGATGCTGTTCAATGGTTTTATTCTTACTGTAAAACTAGAAATGTTTGCACATGATTTAATTTGTGAATTTTGTGGGTAGGTGCAAAAACGCAAACTTAAATAGTCAGCAAACATTAATAGCCTATGTAAAGTAGGTCCAGGAATGATAATCACAAAAATCAAATAGTCACAAAGTAATTTATAGATGAAAATTACAAAATTTAATAGCCACGAAATATTCTAGTTTTACAGTATATTTCTGATAGAAGACAAGTTGTTCAAATTAAAGATTCAATATCACCATCATGTAAAATGAGTTGTGGGGTACCACAGGGATAAATTTTAAGTCCTTTGCTGTTCAGCATTTATGTTATTGATATGGAAAGATCAATTGACTTGTGTGATTTATATTTGTAAGCTGATGATCCAGCATTAAATGTTAGTGGGAAATTGTATTTCTGAAATAGAATCAAAACTAAGTAATAATATCACAGAATGTAAGCTTCTATTGGGTTACATTATATAAATATACTGAAATTATATAGATACCTATAAGAACCAGTCATTTTTGTCTTTGGCAAGACTTTCGCTCTTGTCGCAAGAGCTTCGTCGGGCCTAATGAAAAAGATCCTCTGTGTCATACAAAGCAGCAAGACTTGTAGCGGACATACTATCACCATTAGCTGGTCAGTCTCCTCACCACATCAAGAATAGCGCCGATTTTGTGAACAAAATCAAGAACCTAGAAGTCCCACCTGGACAGAAGTTAATTTCTTATGACGTGTCTGCACTATTTACCAGCATTCCAGTTGACAAGGCCGTAGAATGCATAAAAAGGAAACTGGAGAACGACGAGACATTGCACAAAAGGACCATCCTTAAACCCCTACAACTCTTGGATTTCTTTCTGAACACCACATATTTCGTGAACAAAGGACAATTTTACAAGCAAACCCACGGAGCGGCCATGGGATCCCCAGTCTCACCCATTGTGGCGAACCTATACATGGAGGAGTTTGAAACCAGAGCTCTCGAAACAGCGCCCAACCCGCCCCAACTATGGTACCAGTATGTGGATGATACGTTTGTCTTGATGCATGAATACTTCATCGAAGGTTTCACAGAACACATCAACAGCATTGAACCGAACATCAAGTTCACGAATGAGCCAAGAGTGGATTTCAAGATTCTGTTCCTTGACACGTGCATCAAGATCAGTGATGACGCCAAAACATCGGTCGAGGTATACCGTAAAGCTACCCACACTGATCAATACTTAAATTTTAATTCCAATCACCATCTGGACCACAAGCGATCAGTTGTACGCACCTAGCTCCACCGTGCTGATAACCTAGTGACTACTCCTGAGGACCAGGCCAGAGAGAGAGACCATGTGAAAGCAGTGCTCCAAGATAATGGATATCAACCATGGATCTTCAAATTACCCAAGCCCAAAGAAAAGACGCCCACAGACGACGTCTCCAAAGAAGCAACGGGGAAGATTCCAGTGTGCCTTCCTTACCTGAGAGGACTCTCCGAAAAACTGAGTAACATTTTCCGGGAACATGGGATCAATACATACCACAAGCCGGTCAACACCATCAAGTCTATGCTACCTTCTCCCAAGGACAAGTCTCCAGACAGTGCCAAGTGTGGCATCATCTATGAGGTCAACTGCCCTCAGTGTTAGGATACGTATGTTGGTGAGACAGGCAGGACCCTGAACACCAGAGTCAAGGAACACTTAAACCCGAAACGTGTTCCTACGGCAATTGGGGACCATATCAAAGATACAGGGCACATGATCAGCCCCAGTGACTTCAAAGTGGTAGCACGCGAGGAAATGGAGCTGCGCAGGAAGATCCGTGAGGCCATTGAAATCCGAGAGCGCCGACCCCGGATGAACCGCGACACCGGCTATGACCTGCCCCCCGTGTACACAGCTCTGCTGTCACATGATCGCCAAATCCATGGTGGTCATGTGACCCAGTGAGAGGATCTTTTTCATTAGGCCCGACGAAGCTCTTGCGACAAGAGCGAAAGTCTTGCCAAAGACAAAAATGACTGGTTCTTATAGGTATCTATATAATTTCAGTAAGCAGTGTTGGATTACTAAATGTGAAAAGGAGGGTGAGCTACCTCACACTCAATATTATGTATAAGATCTTCAATTGTTCTGCCTCCTCATATATGTGTGAATATGTTGAACAACATAAACACATATACAATACAAGATATAGTTAAAATTCTTTCACTGTGTCCCAGGTAAATTCTTATGGCAAGCTTACTTTGAAATGGAATGGTGTCAAACTTTGGAATAACTTACCCAATTACATAAAACCCTGTGATAGCAAAGAAAAATTTAAATCCCAATGTAAGAAATATCTCTTTAATGAAATGATTAGTTGAAAATAGCATATATACTATGTAAACAGTAATTGTAATTGATATATATCAGATAAATATGTGATTTGGATGACAATTTGAAAAATATGTTTTTTAGGTCCACCATGGAAATAAGTTGCTAGATATTCTTTAATATCTTAAACATTTGGTGTTAATCATATTCTTTACATTAGGCATAATTTCACTTTTTTTTTCACGATTATGTATTTGTAACTTTTTAAGCATCATATTACATGTATTCAATATTGTAGTGCATACTCAGTATTTCTTAAGATAAGTATTAATATTTATTTACTTATATTTTTTCAGTTTTCAGTTTTCTCAACCTTCCATCGTTAATAGATGCTTATAGTTTGGGTGTGTGAGAAATAATTCGCAATATCTGTTACAAAATTTCATATAGCGTAATACCGGAGAGCGCAAGTTTTTCTCTCAGAAGAGCCAACATCTTTCTGATTGCCTTTTGATGCCATTTAGATTGTTCTGTGTGCATAATGTTTGCTTCGTGGGCTTTGTCTAATGAACATGCCATAGCATTATATTTAATCGAACTATCAACAGTAATATTTCACTTTCAAAGTTAATAATAAAATGTCCTTCAAACAAGGACATGGGTGAAAACAGCAAAATATTGATAAGCAGCCTAATTATACAAATGTATCTATAAATCCTATGAATTAATTTTCAATTTTAGTTGTCTAGTTTTCATGTTCCTATCTATCTTATACTTTGTATTAATT
>CM032669.1:41775516-41808016 GCA_019095985.1 Streblospio benedicti
AACCTAGTGTTCTTGGTCTTGACCATGTCGGGACCTTGTCTCCTTTTAGGTCAAGGCTCGGTCACAACTTGTTATGGATCCCCATTCCACTATCGTAACCAGCATCAACACCAATTTTGTGAAGAGTAAATACCTTACAGTGGAACTAGCTTTATACATGATCGTATATCCTTAGTGAGTAGTGAGAAATGTTCCACATAAGGCAGTTTCCACTGCAATAGCAGAGTAAAGCTCAAAGGAACAAATAACAAATGGTATAAACTACCGGAGATGAGATGCTTCACATGTTAATTAAATATATAATCAGATTTTTAAAATAGTCATTGTTATCATCAGTTTATAAATGATAGAACCAACATCTTTTTTATTCACATTTTAATTAAGTATTTTCGACCCTACGGTCATCTTCAGAATATAGTGCAAACTGGATAAACTTAAATTACAAAGCAGTACTATTTCAATATTACATATATATAATACAGAACATAACTCAAAACATAACAACACAAGGATTAAGGATTAAAAGATCAGCAGGTGCTGACAACATCTAAATCTTGATGGTAAAGGCCCTGCTCTTGTATTCCTCCTTGGTGTTGATCATGGCTTTTATTTCCTCAATGTACAGCGTCAGTAGATGTGCCTCCCCCCGTTAGGAATAGCAGTGGGTAAATACAGCAATAAGAAAAGACTTATATTGGACCTGTCCTCCCCGCAAAATAGCAATGAGAATGCACGTATAAACTCTTTAATAGATAAACACTCGTTAATCCCTCCTGTCTGATCGGTGACAGACAGTCAGGTTTTCAAGAATCTTTGTCACGCACTCTCTCACATGATACGAAGATGACTGTTTTAAAGACACAGGAAAAGTTGTTCTGATAAACGTGGAGTTCATTTTAATCATATTTATAATGTCACAACAAATTGCATTATGCGTTTGTAATCATCATACGTGTTTCAAATAATCTGTAAATAAAGCTAAACTGTTCCTATGAAATCTATAAATCACAGGAGAGCAAAACACAATAAGCTGTAGCTTTAAATGCCCCCATTAATAAGAAAACCTGCTGTATAACAATAATGATCAGGGTCTGTATAGCAGATAGCAGGCAGCATCTAAATTGGAGTATAGCATTTTGAAGGATCATATCAGTCAGCCCTTCACGTCCTTGTAAGTTGCACCATACCGCTGATCCACTGTACATGACCTGATAACAAATCCATTGATTATTATAGCAATAATGTTCCTACAGTTCAAACTCCATGCTGACAATATCAAGGGGTAGATATTAAATTGCACTTTGAAACCAAAATTGTTAATACTTGTGTATTTTGCTGCTTAACATGTTTATATATAAATAGAAATGGATGAGTATTTTGCTGCTTTAAAGGAAAATATCACGTGCGCATTATGCTATGAAATTTTCAATCATACAAATCGTCTGCCAAAAGGATTACCATGCTTACACAACTTTTGTCTCCATTGCTTGAGATTGTATGTGACAAAGGCACGTGAAAAGGGTAGTAAATTGCTATGTCCTCTTTGTAAGAAGAAATTCAATATCACTGCTAAAGGATCTGTAGATGATATACCTACTAATACAGCGATAAAGAATATGATTGACATGTTTCCGAGTAATAGAGAGGAAAATAAAATTGCAGTTTGTGAAACTCATGGCAACAAACAATATTTTTTTTTGTGCAGTAAATGTGATATTGGACTTTGCAAAGTTTGCACTAAAAGATGGACCCCATGCAAAACATACATTGGAAGATTATTCTACAGCTTTCGAAGAGTTGCATAAAGAAATGGAGGAGACAGAAAAGTTAATTGATGAATATGCAAATGAAATTGTTACTATCCATGCTGTTGTTAAAGAAGAGTTCATTCAATCCAAAGCGGAAGCAATAAAAAGAATTACTGATAAAGAAAAGGAAATTGTTGCAAATGCTCAAGAATGGCGAACTCATATGGTAAAAGAAATTGAAGAGGAAAATACAACTGCTTTGTCAAATATTGTTACAACATATGATACATTAAAAGATACAATAAATTTATTGAAAGCAGATTTGGTGGCATCAAAATCTCTGCTAGATGTTCAAGATAGCAATGTATTTAGAGCCTACAGAGAATTGAAACAGAGTGAACATTTTACTAGTATTAGAGAGAAGATTGATCAAATTTTTGAAGAAAGAACAGATAGCAGAATTAATGTGAATTTACCTACGAACGGAATTTTAGACAAATTAGTGCCCACTGAACTTGCATGGTATGTTTGTGACATTAAAAAGTTTGTAAAATGCAAACAAAAAAATAGTCCAACATTTTTCTATCTCAACCATCCATGTAGAATTCTTGCTAGAATGAGTAATAGTTATTTGAAAATTTACTTAGAGAATATAGTTACTTCTGAAAATTCACCATTAAAAATTGGGTTTGATTTGATAGTCATTAGCAAAACGAAAGCAGATATGTCTTTGAATGTAAAAGAGCACACCTTTACGAATAATGAAAGGGACTGGGGCTTCAGCACTTACATGTCAAAATCTGAGTTTTTGAATCCCATTAATGGCTACGTGTATGATGATTGTGCAGAAATCCGGGTGAAGATATACCACAAATGAATATTGGGAGGCCAATGCTGTTTTTCATAGTATGTGATGAAATTGTGTCAAAGCAAATCTAAAAGGTGTTGAATATTTTTACTAATAAATTCCTATATGTTCTGTTAAACATAAGATTAGTAGAGATATGAAATATCCAATGAATGTTCTTTTTCGGGTATATTTCAATTACTTTTACGTTCTTACATGTATACCGTAGATCTACTCAATACACACCTCCCTAGCACATAGCTTGAAAAGAACGGCTTATGCGTGTATTGCCATGAATATTAAAAGTATTATTGGGGCTCCAAATGTGGATTTTGTAAATATTTATAATTTTATCAATTGCTACTTCTTTTTTGTACATTATGTTGAATTCTATATATTTTGTAAATATTTTGATGACTTTTCTATTACTATAATAGCACATAGTCAATATCCAGGTAAGGTTTATGAGTTCATGTGTGATAATAAGAATAATATTTTGTACAGGAAAAGTACTTTTCCATTTGAGAAAATTGACAAAATAGGATAATATTAGAGCAAGTGTAAATAAAATATAAATATTGTGGTGGACTGAAATAAGTAAACTGACCAGGGATGATGTGAACCCCTAACTCATATATACAACTACATATTAAAATATTGTCTATAAAACAAATATGAGGGTCTAGATGGGGGTGGGGTCCTGATCCCACTTACCACTTAACATTTAGCTCATTTCCCACTTCCCACTTAAATTTTAGCTCAGTTCCCACTTCCCACTTCATATTTTCATTTCCCACTAAAATGCGTACTTTTAATGAACATTTTGTTCACTTTTACAAAATATGACATGATATTATAACGACCAATTTTAAATTGTTATAAATTTACGTGCATGACCCCCACTCGTGCATTTTTTATAGTTTCCCACTAAAATTAGAATTTGTTCCCACTTAATTTTGGTAATTTTCCCATCTCCCACTTACCCCCGTGTCAGAGTGGACAGGTGGAACACGAACTCCGCGTGCCCTACGCGCGCAAAGTGTGAAAATTTAAAAAAATTTCAAACTCGTGCAAAATTTTCCCTTCCTAGCGGACTAGAAGTGAGTCCGCAGGCGGAGAAATAGCCCTCGAGCCCACACACCCGCCCCCACGGACCTCCACTGCAGCGAAGTCAGGCGGAGAGAAATTTTGCTAGTGCGGAGTGTAAAATGTGTATGACGGACTCTGGTGGAGTCAAATTATGAGTCTTGCGAACCCTGGCGAACTGAAATTGGGCATGACAGTCGCCAGACAACCATGGCTCCGCTGACAGAGTCAAGCGAAGTTGTATGTCTCTGCCAGCGAACTCTTGCGGATTGCAAGACTTCGCCAGCGAACTGTTGCGAATATCAAGAGTCCGCCAACTGAGACATGAAGGCTCCGCTGGCGGAGCAACAGAAAGACAAAATAACATGGGAAAATTCCTTGGGGAGAGCAGCAAAGTCATTCGACGAAGTCTGGCGAACTTCGGCGAAGTCCTGCGAATTTTCGCTTAACAAAGGCGGCTTCCGCCGACCAACAGACAGAGATTTTTACTCCGTCGTGGCGAGGATATTTACATCAATTTGACGACGGAGCATGCGCGGAGGTAGAGCGTATAAAAGCAAACTTCTGGTCTTGCAAGTCAGAATTTAACTGTAGAGGCCAGAAGTGACTAATTATTTTTATTGAGACAATTTTACTACATAATGTTTTCCGTATGACTAAAACCCGAAAGGCTCTGAAAGGCTCTGAAAGGCACCGAAAGGCACCGAAAGGCACTGAAAGTCACCGAAAGGCACTGAAAGGCAGTAGATATGGGGGGGTGTTGAGGTGGAGGGGTGGTGGTGGATGAGGTGGGAAGCTCATCTTGGTTCCCTTTGTTTATGTTTACTATTGATTAAAACAAATGCATGTTATTACATATACTGGCCTTTCGGTGCCTTTCGGTGCCATTCGGTGCCTTTTGTTGCCTTTCGGTGCCTTTCGGGGTTTAGTCGTACCCAATGTTTTTATGTTTTTATTTGGTTCAAGTATTTAAAGTTCACGTGCAATTACAAGAAATACATACATTAATTTCTTTTTAAAGTGACAACATATCAAACATTGGTGATGTTATAATAATTTTGATAACATGATGACCATCAAATAGTATGAAACAAATGAAACAAACCACTTTATAGTTTATAGTTTATCCTACAACAATGTTCATGTTAGTATTTTCCAAATACCAAAGTAAAAACAAATAATACATAGCTGAAGATCAAATGAAATTTAATCAATAATCCCACCGCCCGCGGAGCGGTCACGCGAACTCAAATTTACACTTCTCCAGAGAAGTGGAGGGAGTCCGCAACATTTTAGCTGGCGGAGTTAGCGCGTGGGTAGTGCGGAGCCCTCGCGGAGTCTGCAAGAGTCCGCAAGAGTCCGCCAGACTCCGCTGCGGACCCATGCAAATCGCGCTGTCGATTCGACAATGAAAGTGTTAATTTTTCATATTTTACCCCATTTTTACGGACTTTGTCATTTTTTCGACCTAAAAATGACGCAGAGTTGACTCCGCGCGTCCGCTCTGACACGGGGGGTCAATTGCCCAATTGCCCACTAACCACTTAATTTTTGCCAATTTCCCACATCCTACTTAATTTTAAGGCCATTTCCCACTAACCACTTAAAGGGCATCGGCACCCTCAAATATGTTTGTATTTTAGCCCATTTTATATTTTTAAGGTGCAAAGGTTACATTATTGCCATTTTAGGTTAATTATATAGATTTTTTTCAAGCTACTTCTGATGTGACTAGACTGTGAATTTCCCATCGTGAGCCCCATCAGGACCATGAATGTTTAATGTTCGCCCCCGTCGTTTTCATCTGCCAAACAATATGAGTTTTTCATTTTTGCACTACATAGCAATGAAACGAAGCTTATTAGATGAATATTACACATTCACAACAGCCAGATGGCTATGTATAATAACCGTTTTTGAAACATGTATAGTGTTAATGATTAAATGTCACTATTTTCATATAAAATCATATACCTCTCAATAGACGATTAGAAATAAATTGATATTGCTGTGGTGTTTACGTATTGTAAACTGTTGATGTTAAAAAGTTAGATTTTTTATTTTTAGGCTGACCATAGAATGAGCTGTTGAGTGACAACAGCACATTCTATGTGTTTCATCTGGTTCCTCACATAAAGTGAACAGTAAACACTTCATACTTACTTTTTTCTAATGATTTATCAGTGAGCCCCATATGACACTTCACAGTTCATACATCATCCTTCATACTTTTCATATCACCGCTCATAATTCACAATTCTAAGAGATGACAGCTGATTTTTAGTTGGCTGTAAACAATACAAGGCCGGTTATTAAGTGGTATCACATGTCAATTTACACATTATAAAATGGACCTCACGATTGGTATTGTAGACAGCACAAGAATAAGTTAGCCTAAAATCTGACCACATGTCATCTGCTCTATGTGGAACTCACCACATGTGTATCTTTGGAAAGTGCTTTTTATGGCTACAAGTGGAAGGGATGGGAACACTATAGCATGCTTAGTTTAACTGACGAGGTCTCAACTTAAACACATTAATATTTTTCTAAATAAAAGACTATTATTTTTGAGTAATTACATTGCTGCAGACAACAACGAGTCTAATAGAAAATATCTGGCATTGAACTGTTATCAGTCAAATAAAGATCAGCTATTATCAGTCAGGTGTGACTGAACTATGTATGAGGTGAAATGTAAAGTGTGAAGTGTGAAAGATGAACTGTGAATTATAAATTATGAACCATGAAGTATGAAGTGTGAATTGTAAAGCATGAATTATGAAGAATGAGCTGTGAAGTGTCACGTGGGGCTGTTGTCACAGATAAATCAGTAGAAAATTTACTGTGACGTGCCATGTCCAAGCATGGCTTTTGTAGGCTTTCATACTTGAGAAACAAAAGTTGTTTCAAACTTTTGAAAGCCACCACCGCACTAAATGTGTATTGTTCTTAAGCAAGTTTTACTGTGTTGTATATAGTGTAATATAACAGAGTGGCCTGTGACAATGCACTAATGAACAATGGTTGAACATGCAATACACCGCCAGGGTCCTTCTAGTGGTGCCTTCAATAAAGCCTAAAATAAGCTACTCCTCAGACACCAGTGTTAGTTAATGTTAGTTTATATTAGGCATGATTCTAGGCTGCCATAGCAGAACCATTAACTACTTCTATCACACAACAGTTTTTTTTAGCTTTACAACTTTACAACTTCCAATGAAGTTTTAAAATCACTGCAGTTTCATTTCAATCTTTATTGCTCACGTTTTACACATGAAGATATGAAACATATTAGACCTTTTATTATAGAACAGGACCTGAACAAACTTTCAATTTGCCCCTACAGTCACAAGTCATTGCTGGAGACAATCCTGTGAGTGGTACTGAAGAACCTCACCTTTAGTGACACTAGTAGGAGTAGTCCTCATTAACGAGGTGTCGCCACATATGTGAAGCAGTGTAGTATTATCATATAGCAAATGGGAGAATGAAAGGGTGTCGCTGTTAAGCGAGGGGCACATTCCACCTTGCGGCGTGGTCGCCGCAAGGCGTCTTGAGGTCTGCGTCGTCTACGGCATTTTCCGCACGCATTGGCAAACATACTGTTGTGGGCACATCAGCAAGGACTCCGTGCGTTGTGAGTGCGTCGGCACAGGGGGTGGGTTTTTTTGAGGTGGCCGTGCGATCAACATCCATCAAACGTGCGATGTACTCGCGTATAACTTACGTTCTACGCACCGTGTGTTAACTGAAGTACGGGATCCGCACGTTCATGGTACAGGGAACGCACGGTCCCAGTACTGTGTCTGTGCTGACAACGTGCGGTTGAATCCTCTGCGTTTCACTGCCTCCTTACGGTTAGGCCAAGACGCAGGGTGGTCGTAGAAGAAGTTTGGCAAGCCAAACTTCTTCTGCGGTCACCGTACGGCCTTGAAAAAACGTACGTTTGCCGCACTGTACACTCACGGATCGTTACGATTTCTATGCGTTTTTGGTCGTAGACTGGCTGTAGACCCACCTTGCGGTGGAATGTGCGCCTCGCTTTAGCTACTAAGGTATCCCCACGGTGAAGTTTATTCTCTTGCTAGCTGCAGTGGAACCTGTCTTACGTACACACTTCCAGAAGTATCAATGCATTGGTATTTTTGAGTGTATTATGATTCAATTACAATACTTTTGTTTATAATCAAATAGTCACTTATAGATGTTGAATTCTTCACACTACTTTCATTTATGAAGATTTTATTCCTATTGTGGGCAGAATTGTCTTTGTCGTAGCTAAATTAAACTGTATTTTCTTAACCATAATGTATACTATGAACAGTATTGGTATTTGATTCTGGATATTAAAGACCGTCTCGTGCAATCTATTGAAGTGAAAAAACAGAATTATGTAACAGTATAACAGAATTATTATTTATGCAGGATGCCTTCACCGCGGAGGCATTTAAAGTCCGATTATCAGTAAGAAAAAGTGTCCACATAAGACAGGTGTCCTTAAAATCAGAGATTGCCATCACTTTACAAACGACAGCTGCCCTTAAATAGGAGGTGTCCACATAAATAGGTACCACCCTGGTTTTATCATCTAAGTGTGAATAGCTTGAAGCTGCTGCAATTCCTCCTTGTTCTCTATCTCCCTGAGCTCTGACGGGCCCCAGTCCTCAGCCGGCTGACACAGGAACTTCAGTCTCTGTAGACAAAAAGAGAAAGATGGTACAGTAGAACCTTCCTATACAGACAACCCGGAGGGCTGTATCAACAGTATTTACTTACAATCCTCTCTCGGTTGAATAGTATGGTCTTATGTCATCATTTGTGAGTTCGTGGGAATTTCATATGGATTTTTACAAACATGGTTTTCATGATAGTGTCATAGATAGCACCCGGCGGCGCCCCCCCCCCCCCTTCCCCACCAAAGTACTTCATTTTTTTAGGGTTTTCGGCATGTTCGCCGTCGAACCAAAAGTACACAAGAAAGATATCCCAATGAGGCCAGTGTTATCCATGCCGGGATCTATCACAAAGTCGCAGAAGATATTGCAAAATGCTTGTCAGTGATACCACAATCTAAAATCAATGCTTCCACCAAAATGATTTGTGACAAGTCAAAGGATGTGAATCTAGATAGGGATGAGGAATTAGTTAGTTTTGATGTAGTATCTCAGTACACAAATGTGCCAGAGAAAGAATCTATAGACTTGTGCACAGGGTTTTTGTATGCCTTACCACCAGGCTAAAACACCGAACATTGACCAAGACACTTTCAAGGAATTGGCACATATTGCATCATCTGATGTACTTATGTCCACACGTGATGGAGCTTATAAACAAGTTGATGGTCTGGCTATGGGCAGCCCACCAGTCACCCATTTAGCAAATGGATGGCTCAGCCAATTTGATGATGTGATAAAAGGGAATGCAAAACTTTTTTAGATATATGGACGATATTATCAAAGAGTATAAAACCACCAAAATAGAAAATCAAATCAATATGCTGAACAGACTGCACCCAAATTTGAAATTCACAGTAGAACGCGAGAAAGACAGTGAACTGGCAGTGTTGGACATGAAGATCAGGCATGACCACGACACAGGAGAACTTAACTCAACTTGGTACCGAAAAGAAACAGACACTGGTTTGATCATGAATTTACATGCACTGACCCCGAAAAGATACAAACGCTCAGTAGTGTCAGGATTTGTACATAGGATCTACCGTGCATGCAGTACATGGGTCCTGTTTCATGAGAGCCTTAACAAGGCAAAGTCTACCTTGGAGAGAAACCAGTACCCACCCAACCAATCATCAGACAGACATTATGTGAGATCATAAAACCGGAAAAGAAAGATGCGTGTGTTCAGGAAAGTGATAAGCCATCGAGAAAAGTGCTGCTACAGGATACAGTACAGGGGAAAGGTCACAGAAGGATATGCAAGATCTTTACATAAGATCAATGCACAGTGTACAGTGTTGATGACGATAAGAAAATTTAAAACTTTTCTACCATCATGAAAACCACCTGTAGATAATTAAACTGCTCAAGATTGGAGTTGTTTACCAAGTGACATGTCCATGCTGCAAGGCGTGCTATGTTGGCCAGACTGGCAGACATCTACAAACTCGACTCAAAGAGCAAATAACCAGACCAGGACCTATGAAGATACACTTGAAGACATGTGACACCAGACTCACTGACCAGGACATTGATATTCTACATCAGACCCATAAAGCGTAAACGTGACTATGATCTCTTTATAATCATGTTATTGAATATTGCATAATAAAGGATGAATACACATAGCAGGGACTGATATTTTCTAAAGAGACTATTATTTTTGTAATTAATCGTAACAAGTCTGAAAATATCTGGCATTGAACTGTTATCAGTCAAATAAAAGATCAGCTTATTACTCAAGTCAAGGTGTGACTGAACTATGTATGAGGTGAAATAAAGTGTGAAGTGTGAAAGATAGACTGTGAATTATAAAATTACAGAACCATGAAGTATGAAGTGTGAATTGTAGCAAAAGCATAATTATGAAGAATGAGCTGTGAAGTGTCACGTGGGCTGTTGTCTGAATAATCAGTAGAAAATTTTGCTGCATGTCCAAGCATGGCTTTGTAGGCTTTCATACTTGAGAAACAAAAGTTGTTTTCAAACTTTTGAAAACCACCACACTAAATGTGTATTGTTCTTAAGCAAAGTTTTTACTGTATTTGTATATAGTGTAATATAACAGAGTGGCCTGTGACAATGCACTAATGAACAATGGTTGAACATACAATACACCGCCAGGGTCCCTTCTAATTGGTGCCTTCAATAAAGCCTAAAACAAGCTGCTCCTCGAACACCAGTGTTAGTTAATGTTGGTTATATTAGGCATGATTCTAGGCTGCCATAGCAAGTGTCTTCTTCTATCACACCGACGGTTTTTTAGCTTTACAACTTTACAACTTCCAATGAGTTTAAAATCACTGCAGTTTCATTTCAATCTTTATTGCTCACGTTTTACACATGAAGTATGAAACATATTGAATACTTTATTATAGAACAGGACCTGAACAAACTTTCCGAAATTTGCCCTACAGTCACAAGTCATTGCTGGAGACAATCCTGTGAGTGGTACTGAAGAACCTCACTTTAGTGACACTATTAGGAGTAGTCCTCATTAACGAGTGTCGCCCACATATGTGAAACAGTGTAGTATTATCCTTATAGCAAATGGAGGGAATGAGAAAGGGTGTCGCTGTTAGCGAGGCACATTCCACCTTACTAACGGCGTGGTCGCCGCAAGGCGTCTTGAGTCTGCGTCGTCTGGCATTTTCCCATTGGCAAACATACTGTTGTGGGCACATCAGCAAGGACTCCGTGCGTTGGAGTGCGTCGGCGGGGGTTTTTTGATTCGATCATCCATCAAACAGATGTACTTCAGTTCTACGCACCGTGTGTTAACTGAAGTACAGGATCCGCACGTTCCTTGATACAGGGAACGCACGGTCCCAGTACTGTGTCTGTGCTGACAACGTGGTTGAATCACGTTTCACTGCCTCCCTTGATCAAGTTTGTAGGCCGGCTGCGTTCCGTGGTACAATACGTTTGCCGCACTGTACACAGATCAGATTTCTATGCAGACTGGCTGAACATTAGCGATGGAATAGCATGCTGCTAAGGAATACATTTATGTGCAGTGGAACCTGTCTTACGTACACACTTGTATCAATGCATTGGTATTTTGGGTGTATTATGCAAACTTTTGTTTATAATCAATAGTCTTATAGATGTTTGAATTCTTCACACTACTTTCCCGTAATGGGAGCTTTGTCGTAGCTAAATTAAACTGTATTTTCTTAACCATAATGTATACTATGAACAGTATTGGTATTTGATTCTGGATAATAAAGACCGTCTCGTGCAATCTATTGAAGTGAAAAAAACAGAATTATGTAACATTATAGGAGATTATTATTTATGCAGGATACCTTCACGGAGGCATTTAAAGTCCGATTATCAGTGAAAAAGTGTCCACATAAGACAGGTGTCACTTAAAATCAGAGATTGCCATCGCTACAAACGACAGCTGCCCTTAAATAGGAGGTGTCCAATGAGTTTTTAAAATCACTGCAGTTTTGTTTACCGTCTTTAGTACTCGTTTTACACATGAGAATGCTGACATAATTTAGACCTTTTATTATAGAACAGGACCCACGAGCCAAACTTTCAATTTGCCCCTACAGTCACAAAAGTCATTGCTGGACTAGAAATCCTGTGAGTGGTACTGAAGAACCTCACCTTTAGTGACACTAGTAGGAGTAGTCCTCATTAACAGGGGTGTCGCCACATATGTGAAGCAGTGTAGTATTATCATATAGCAAATGGGAGAATGAAAGGGTGTAAAAGCTGTTAGCGAGGGGCACATTCACCTTGCGGCGTGGTCGCCGCAAGGCGTCTTAGTCTGCGTCGTCTACGGCATTTTTCCGCACGCATTGGCAAACATGCTGTTGTGGGCATCAGCAAAGACTCCGTGCGTTGTGAGTCGTCGGCACAGGGGGTGGGTTTTTTGAGGTGGCCGTGCGATCAACATCCATCAAACGTGCGATGTACTCGCGTATAACTACGTTCTACACCGTGTATTAACTTTGAAGTACGGGATCCGCACGTTCATGGTACAGGAACGCACGGTCCCAGCTGTGTCTGTGCTGACAACGTGCGGTTGAATCCTCTGCGTTTCACTGCCTCCTTACGGTTGGGCCAAGGCGCGGGGTGGTCGTAGAAAGTTTGGCAAGCCAAACTTCTTCTGCGGTCTACCGATACGGCCTTGAAAAAAACGTTTGCCGCACTGTACACTCACGGATCGTTACGATTTCTATGCGTTTTGGTCGTAGACTGGCTGTAGACCCACCTTGCGGTGGAATGTGCGCCTCGCTTTAGCTACTAAGGTATCCTCACGGTGAAGTTTATTCTCTTGCTAGCTGCAGTAGAACCCTGTCTTACGTACACACTTCCGGAAGTATCAATGCATTGGTATTTTGAGTGTATTATGATTCAATTACAATACTTTTGTTTATAATCAAATAGTCACTTATAGATGTTGAATTCTTCACACTACTTTCATTTATGAAGATTTTATTCCCTATTGTGGGCAAATTGTCTTTGTCGTAGCTAAATTAAACTGTATTTTCTTAACCATAATGTATACTATGAACAGTATTGGTATTTGATTCTGGATATTAAAGACCGTCTCGTGCAATCTATTGTGAAGTGAAAAAACAGAATTATGTAACAGTATAACAGAATTATTATTTATGCAGGATGCCTTCACGCGGAGGCATTTAAAAGTCCGATTATCAGTAAGAAAAAGTGTCCACATAAGACAGGTGTCCTTAAAATCAGAGATTGCCATCACTTTACAAACGACAGCTGCCCTAAATTAAAGAGGTGTCCACATAAATAGGTACCACCCTGTTTTTTATCATCTAAGTGTGAATAGCTTGAAGCTGCTGCAATTCCTCCTTGTTCTCTATCTCCTGAGCTCTGACGGGCCCCAGTCCTCAGCCGGCTGACACAGGAACTTCAGTCTCTGTAGACAAAGAAAGATGGTACAGTAGAACCTTCCTATACAGACAACCCGAGGGCTGTATCCAACAGTATTTACTTACAATCCTCTCTCGGTTGAATAGTATGGTCTTATGTCATCATTTGTGAGTTAGTGGGAATTTCATATGGATTTTTACAAACATGGTTTCATGATAGTGTCATAGATAGCACCGGCGGCGCCCCTTCCCCACCAAAGTACTTCATTTTTTTAGGGTTTTTCGGCATGTTCGCCGTCGAACCAAAGTACACAAGAAAGATATCCCAATGAGGCCAGTGTTATCCATGCCGGGATCTATCACAAAGTCGCAGAAGATATTGCAAATGCTTGTCAGTGATACCACAATCTAAAATCAATGCTTCCACCAAAATGATTTGTGACAAGTCAAAGGATGTGAATCCTAGATAGGGATGAGGAATTAGTTAGTTTGATGTAGTATCTCAGCACACACAAATGTGCCAGAGAAAGTCAGCCAATTTGATGATGTGATAAAAGGGAATGCAAAACTGTTTTTAGATATATGGACGATATTATCAAAGAGTATAAAAACCACCAAATAGAAAATCAAATCAATATGTTTAACAGACTGCACCCAAATTTGAAATTCACAGTAGAACGCGAGAAAGACAGTGAACTGGCAGTGTTGGACATGAAGATCAGGCATGACCACAACACAGGAAAACTTAACTCAACTTGGTACCAAAAAGAAACAGACACTGGTTTGATCATGAATTTACATGGACTGGCCCCGAAAAGATACAAGCACTCAGTAGTGTCAGGATTTGTACATAGGATCTACCATGCATGCAGAACATGGGTCCTGTTTCATGAGAGCCTTAACAAGGCAAAGTCTACCTTGGAGAGAAACCAGTACCCACCCAACCAATCATCAGACAGACATTATGTGAGATCATAAAACCGGAAAAGAAAGATGCGTGTGTTCAGGAAAGTGATAAGCCATCGAGAAAAGTGCTGCTAAGGAAACAGTACAGGGGAAAGGTCACAGAAGGATATGCAAGATCTTTACATAAGATCAATGCACAGTGTACAGTGTTGATGACGATAAGAAAATTTAAAACTTTTCTTCCATCATGAAAACCACCTGTAGATAATTAAACTGCTCAAGATTGGAGTTGTTTACCAAGTGACATGTCCACGCTGCAAGGCGTGCTATGATGGCCAGACTGACAGACATCTACAAACTCGACTCAAAGAGCAAATAACCAGACCAGGACCTATGAAGATACACTTGAAGACATGTGACACCAGACTCACTGACCAGGACATTGATATTCTACATCAGACTTCACGTGGGGAAAGCTTATTATTGATGCTGGAAGCTTTGCACATAAGGGAAGCGAGACCCACGATAAATACAAAGGATGAATACCGCAGCAGGGAACTGACCATAAAGTTGTAATCGTGTGACTATGATCTCTTTATAATCATGTTATTGAATATTGCATAATATGTAATCTTTGTTTTTGTATTATTGTATGCTGACTATAAAAGCAGCTTTAATTGTACTATAAATGAAAATGTATTTGTACATTGTAGTACTACCATTGGTGTAATTATGACATGTAATAATTTTTCATTTATGTTGAGGATGTGTCAATGACCAGCAAAACATATATATATTTCAACATTTATTATCAAAAGCAGAATTACAGCACAAGCATTCCCACTTTCAAAATTAATATAACAAGACCAATTTTTAGTCGAATTGCTTATGTTACTAACATTATGGCATAACTTGATGTTGACCAATACTATCACTTATTATGATAGATCCTTGAAATAAAATTCAACATTCTAAATTAGAACAGTCTTAAAATCGCTTCTATCTTTCAATCATTGTTGCACAGGTTCTGAGGACTGTCCTTGCTTTTCAAATTCAGTCCTAAGTTGCTTGGAAAAGCAAAATATAACCTGTTATGTTTTGCGTTAACGCAACCCCCTTTTTTGAAAATGACAAAATATAACATCTGCCGCAAAATATAACCAGAGCAAATGTGCAAAATTCTTAGCATACAATGGAGAGTATCTTTGTTTTAGTAACCTACGGCGGTATCCAATACTATTTACTCGAGTCATCCAATGTTTAGTGTCATTTCGAGCTGGGTTGTGGGTGTTCTCATCTAAAATATTGAGTGATCTGGGTGGTTCATTTTTTTAATTGATCACTTCTGGATGTTTCTATCTTTTAACTGTGGCCATGGCCATTACAATCTGAAGCAATGGAACCATGACACAGAAGCATCTGTTCCAACAGTTCGGTTGTTCACGATGCTCCATGATTAATGCTGTCTTCCTGAAAGAAATGACACACTTCCCCCTGGTTCTAGCCCCAACATTGTTATCACTTCTCGGGAGACGTTATTTTGATTCTCTTCAGGTCTTCAGGTCAGGTCTGGTGGTCAGTGTTGAGCAAACTTACCTCGATCAGGTTGCACACTGTTCCGTGGTACATACATGTTAAATAGGTACAGATCAGGCGAGTGAACACAGATTAGCATGCAGAGAATGCATATGTGAGTGATTAGCACGTTTGCGCTACGGTAGCAACTGTACTGTTTGCTCCCCGGGGAGTTGAGAAAGACATAGTGTGACAAGGATGCCAACGACCTTGTGTAAATGTAGAGTCGTCTGATTTCGGGAAAAACCCAGACATTTACATTTTGATAGCTCTAGATGGGGGCAACCTGATTTAAAAAGTTGATATTGATCATATGAAAACAGCTAACTCAAAGAATGAATGAACTCACCACTTGAGGAGATTAGAACTGCGACTGGCTACACCTTGGTTATATTTTGCGGCCGAGGTTATATTTTGCGTCCCCAGGTCATTTTTAGAGCTGTATTTATATTTTGCGTTAACGCAAATCATAACTGGTTATATTTTGCGTTGGTTATATTTTGCGGTCTATCAGCCCAATGGCAGTTAAAAGTTAAAAGTCCGTAAAATTATTGATCTCTTTGAACAGTGAAATCGGCCAGCGGCATTGTCTTTGATAAACGCCGGCCTTTGAACTACCGCCTGTCTTGAATAAGCACCAGGCGAATGGCATGGTTTAAATTAATAAGCGCCGGGAAGCCCATTCGATAAAATACGGTAACAGATAATAATCAATAATAGATTCAAAGCCCAATAATCAATATTACGTAACACCGTGCAGTGCATACTGCACATTGAATACAGTACATTTATTGAAAAACGAAAGGAAAATCGTATGCTTTCCCTGCTCAGTATCTGTACACGTGTTAGTCATTTCTATCTCAATACTACGTAAAATGGATGAATATTTTGCTACACTGAAGGATAATGTAACATGTTCATTATGCTATGAACTATTTAATCACACAAGTCGCGTGCCAAAAGGACTGCCGTGCTTACATAACTTTTGTCTGCATTGCTTGACATCGTATGTGACAAAGGCACTTGAAGAAGGTAATGAATTGTTATGTCCACTTTGTAAGAAGAAATTCCATATCAGTGCTAAAGAGTCGGTTGATGACCTCCCTACTAATCCAGTCGTTAATAATATGATTGACATGTTCCTGGCTAACAAAGAAGAAAGTAGGCCTAACATTCCAGTTTGTGAAGCTCATGGCAACAAAGAATATCTGTTTGTGTGCAGTGAATGTGATACTGGACTTTGCAAATTTTGTATCAAAAGTCTTAAGGATGGACCCCATGCAAACCATACATTAGAAGATTATTCTACAGCCTTTGAAGAGTGGGGTAAAAAAATAGATGAAATAGAAAAGTTGATTGATGAATATACAAATCAAGTTGATGTTGTTCATACAGATGTGAAGAAAGGCGTTACTTTGGCTAAAGAGAAACAAATTGAGAGTGTTATTGAGAGAAAAAGAAATCATTGCTAAAGCTCAAGAATGGAAAAATGATATGGTGAAACGTATTGAAGAGGAAAATAAAACTAAGATGTCAAGTATTAGTATAAAATATGATGCACTAACGGATAAGATAAATACAATGAAAGCAGATTTAATGGCATCAAAATCTCTGTTAGAAGTTAAAGACTTTAATGTTTTTAGAGCCTATAGAGAATTGAAACAGTGTGAACATTTTACTAGTATTAAGGAGGAAATTGATTCCAATTTTGGAGAAACTCCAAATAGAAATTATTTTTATGTGAGTTTACACACCAATGGGGTTTCAGGTACATTTGGGCCCAATAACGAATTCACGCATGTAAGTTCTTCATGGTACATTAACGATGTTGAAGAGTTTGTAAAATGCAAAAAAGATCAATATAGCAAAATATTTTTTTGTCAGGACTATCCATGCAGAATTTTTGCAAGTATGCGTAATGAATATTTAAGAATTTCCTTAGAGAATTCCGTCATTCCTGGAAAATCTCCATTAAAAATTGGATTTGATTTGATAGTGACCAGCAAAACAAAGAAAGATTATTCCAAGAAGGTAGAAGAGCACACGTTTACAAAGAAAGAAAGTGATCGGGGTTTCAGTAATTACATGTCAAAATCGGAGTTTTTGAATCCCACAAATGGCTATGTGTATAATAATTGTGCAAAAATCAGGGTGAAGATTCGCACGAAATGAATACATTGGAAGGACTATTCTTTTTTATATTATGATATAGAGTTAAATCAGGGACTATATAAAAAGTGCTGAATCTTTTTTTTTTGTAATTTCAATGGTAGAAATAAAAAATGCTCAATGAATATTTGAAACGGCATGCTATATTTGACATTGTGCCAAAGTTAACAATATTTCCCCTAACAGCCCCTAGTGTATATTATTGTCTTCAAACTGTGTGTACTGTCCAAATATGTGCACTACTTCAAGAATAACTTAGTTACTGAAATTCATTTGGGATATGATGTATTTTAATAATGCAACCTATAATGTAACAAAATGTCATATTTTGTATGGAATAAAATTGTTGATTCATGCTCGTATTATCATTTTATATAAATGCATAGATCTCTGATTAGCGACGTGTCCGTGCGTGGGGGCAGATCCAGGTTTTTGGAAAAGGGACGTAAGGAAAACATAAGGAAAAGGGGGCGGGGCGGGGGGCTCACTAACGGGATTTCATGAAAAAAACCTATGAAAATGAAGTATTTTGGTGGGAAAAAGGGGGGGGCGGAGGGGGCTAAATTGTAGGGGCGGGGGGGGGGGCTTTAAGGCTAATATGACAGGCGGGGGGCTAGAGCCCCCCGAGGCCCCCCGCTGGATCCGGCCCTGCCCTTCGCCGAGGTAAAGCTATCTAGGCATGACCCAGGAGCAACCCAAGTAAAAGAAACTAGACGCATTGTCTGTCGATTCAAACGTCTTCCATTTCATTACATGTATTTAAATTCTGCTAGTGAAATTCAGGCTTAATAGGTATGTATCAACACCAGGCGTGTACAATTAGATTGCAAATATTGAGCACAAGTCAAAAACTCATAAATGAGTTCACAAATAACTGTAAACATTCCTATGACTCCATACAAAGTACTTTGTCATCGTTGCGTCGCTGTTGAGCATCTTTGAGAAGTCCGCAGGTTTGATGCGGAAGGATGGCGGACTTTACCCATGATGACAGAAACCCCCAATATTGCAAGCCACGAAGCAGTCTATAGCACATGGCTTAGTATGCAATGCAATGCGCACACAAGGTGTTTTTGAAGACTCACCCTGTTGGGGTGAGCAGCTTGGAGATATCGGGACCATGTCTGGACCATGGCAGGGGCTAATTTTAACCTAGTGTTCTTGGTCTTGACCATGTCGGGACCTTGTCTCCATTCCTTTTTAGGTCAAGGCTCGGTCACAACTTGGTATGGATCCCCATTCCACTATCGTAACCAGCATCAACACCAACTTTGTGAAGAGTAAATACCTTACAGTGGAACGAGCTTTATACATGGTCATATATCCTTAGTGAGTAGTGAGAAATGTTCCACATAAGGCAGCTTCCACTGCAATAGCAGAGTTAAGCTCAAAGGAACAAATAAAGAATGGTATTAACTACCGGAGATGAGATGCTTCACATGTTAGTTAAATATATAATCAGATTTTTAAAATAGTCATTGTTATCATCAGTTTATAAATGATAGAACCAACATCTTTTTTATTCACATGTTAATTAAGTATTTTCGACCATACGGTCATCTTCAGAATGTAGTGCAAAATGGATAAACTTAAATTACAGAGCAGTACTGTTTTCAATATTACATATATATAATACAGAACTTAAATCAAAACATAACAACACAAGGATTAAGGATTAAGAGATCAGCAGGTGCTGACAACATCTAAATCTTGATGGTCAAGGCCCTGCTCTTGCATTCCTCCTTGGTGTTGATCATGGCTTTTATTTCCTCAATGTACAGTGTCTCCAGCGTCAGTAGATGTGCCCCCCCCATGAAGTGCTTTTCAGGATCTCCACATGTTCTTCCATGAGTGTGGTGATGCACTGCGCCAAATGGCTCTTCATTGGACCAGTATTCCTTGAATGCTGTCGAAGCGGGTGTGGAGATGTCGGCTAGTCTGTCCTACATAGCTCATTTACAGCGAGGACATGTCATTTTGTACACCACTCCGCTTCTCATCATTTTCTCAACAGATGGTTTGAGGGATGGCATGGTTGTTTTTAATTTCATGAGAGTCATTATTATGGTACAAGGCGCATTATACGATGCAGGACATTAGCATATTCCTCAGTGCATTTTCCTCTATACTGTATGAGGAGAGGAATTTTCCTGGTCTTGTTATTGTCTTCTATTATCTGAATTCTCTTTCTTTTGATGTTGTGGTTGTTGTTCTTTAATAATTTTATTCGGAGTGTCTTTAATTATTGGATCATAGAAGTTTCGTGGATATTGATTTCTTCCTAAAACTTGTTTTGCTTTCTCTAAACTTGAATGGAACAAATGAAGTGATGAAGTGCACGCACGGTAAATTATGTACACAAAGCCTGGCACTACTGACACTGGACGAAGATTGTCTATTTTCAATGCTAAACCAAACATGTTTTTTTTATTGTAACACTGCTAAACCAAGTTTGGATTTGAGAAAAAACAACCATGGATTTTTTGTGGGATTTGGCTCAGGTTCCTGTCATCAGGGATTCCTCCCATCTCCCCAGGGATCCTCCGTCACGCCTCCTTGCAAAGCAGGAAAATGGAGGTACTGTATATTATAAACTTTATTTTACTCTTTTATTTTAAGAATGTGAAAACCATATTCTTTGATGAAAGAAATCTCTCTTTTCTTTATATACGGTGTATTTATTATGAAACTGTACGCAAACAGATATATAGATGGTTTCTTATCAGATAAAATTCCAAAGTGTTCAATACATACATGTATTTATACAGTAGAAACTCAAATTAATATGATCTCTCCAACTACACCACCTTTGTAAAAAGACCATATCTCATTGTCTCAATCTTTCATTAAGACAAGATCTAAAAACTCAAAGTGCTTTTAATGAAACCTCACGAGCTGGCTCCTTTTTTGGGTGCATCATGTCTCTTAGTTGGTTCTTGGTTTGTTACCACTATACAGTTCACTGACCATGCATAAGGCAGTGTGTTATTCTGTGATATCATATCCCCCACACAATCCACGCATATACTAATGCTCAATCCACCCCAACTACGTACCCCAATCAACTAGCCCCCCCCCAAATCACTATCCAAGCCCCTACTATGTCCCATTGTCCTCTACTCCCCCGCCCTTAATACCCCCTCCCCCAACGCACCATATTGCCCCTTGCGCATCATGCATACAGTAGAACCTGTCTATTATAAAGGTGATCTTAACTGGAACTTTACTGTAACCATTCATGTATTATATTTTGCAGTTTTTCATGTGTGAGATGCCATGGATATATAGGTACTTGTATGCATCATTACTACAAGTACAGTATGCCTTCTCTATTAAGATTACCCATGGGCTGGCCTTCATTGATCTGAATAGAGAGGTGATCTCTTCACTGAGGGCATACTTCATGCTTCATACTTCATACTTTACAACTCATAATTCACAGTTCATACTTCACACTTAATACCACTCTTTGTAACCAGTTTCAAAGCATATTTCAGCCCTACCATATAAGAGAGTGAGACAGAAGTATGCATTGAAACAGGTTACAAAGTGTGTGATGAAATGTCAGATGTGAAGTGTGAACGATGAACTGTGAACTATAATGAACCGTGAAGTATGAAGTGTGAACTGTGAATCATGAATTATGAAGTCTGAAGCTGTGAAGTGTTGTGGGGCTGTTGATCACAAATAAATCATTGGAAAAACTTGGTGTGACGTGCAATATCCAAGTATGGCTTTCCAGGCTGTCATACTTGAGAAATAAAAGTTGTTTCAAACTTTTGAAAGTTACCACAGCACTATACGTGCATTGTTCTTAAGCAAGTTTTACTGTGTTGTATATAGTATAATATAACAGCGTGGCTAGTGACGAGACAATGCACTAATGAACAATGGTTTGGTTATACATGCAATACAATGACTGAGTCCTGTTAGTGCTGCCTTGAATAAAGCCTAAAATAAGCTACACCTCAGACACCAATATTAGTTAATTTTCGTTTATATTAGGCGTGATTCTAGGCTGCCCTAGCAGAACCATTTATAACTACTGTCACAACAGGTTTTTAGCTTTACAACTTTACAACTACCAATGAAGTTTAAAAATCACTGCAGACTTTCATTTCAATCTTTATTGGTTACGTTTAACACATGAAGATATGAAACATATTTGACTTTATATTATAGAACAGGACCTGACCAAACATTCAATATCCCCCTACAGTCACAAGTCATTGCTGGAGACAATCCTGTGAGTGGTACGGAAAAATGAGTAGTCCTCATTAACGAGGTGTCCCCACATATGTGAAGCAGTGTAGTATTATCATATGGCAAATGGGAGAATGAAAAGGTGTCGCTGTTAGCTATTAACGGCGAAGTTTATTGTCTTGCTAGCTGCAGTGGAACCTGTCTTACGTACACACTTTCGGGAGAAGTGAAAAGTGTCCACATAAGAAGGGTGTCCTTAAAATCAGAGATTGTCTTCACTTTACAAACGACAACTGCCCTTAAAAGGGAGATGGTTTCACCATCTAAGTGTGAATAGCTTGAAGCTGCTGCAATTCCTCCTTGTTCTCTATCTCCCTGAGCTCTGACGGCCCCCAGTCCTCAGCCGGCTGACACAGGAACTTCAGTCTCTGTAGACAAAAAGAGAAAGATGGTACAGTAGAACCTTCCTATACAGACAACCCGGAGGGCTGTATCAACAGTATTTACTTACAATCCTCTCTCGGTTGAATAGTATGGTCTTATGTCATCATTTGTGAGTTCGTGGGAATTTCATATGGATTTTTACAAACATTGTTTCCATGATAGTGTCATGATAAGGTGCATTAGATATCTAAGAAAGTCCCCATAATAATCATAATAAACAGCCACGTCGGAATCCAAGATGGCCACCACCGATTCTACATTCAAACAAACTTTATTTCCCTGAACATGTAAATTGTTTGATAGACTAGGATCTACTCAGCTTTGAAACTGCATAATGTCTGAACAATATAATATCTACATATAAACAACAAAATTGTTAATAGCAGTTTTTGGAAGCTCTCATTCTTTATGAGAGCACTTTATCAGTTGTGCTTTTTAACAAACGTGATGGAACATTGAAGTTTTTAGACAGAATCATTAGTTGCCCATTAGAACCTGTCCGTGCCATAGCCCACAAAAACTTGGATGATGCCGCAGAGACCTTTGTTAACTTCACAAAACATGTTCTAGTCAGCGGCAATAGCTGAGACATGCAGAATCCTCACCTCCATGAGACTCTGGCCCTTGTCCCTGTTGCACAGCTTGACCAGGCCCACCACGGGCACCAAGAGCATGGGGAGGACTGCGATACCCCAGCCGAGCACGTCCCAGTGCACGGGGAACACGTAGTCTCGGTAGCTGCTGCGTCGGAAGTCATAGATGATGAAGAACATGATGCCCTACAGTAGGCAAAGGTTGTACTATATTAATTGTTTGCATTCACATGGAGGATTATACATAACAATTACATAACAATTAAATAATTAGAACATATTCAGGTCAGAAGTAGTTGAAACGAATGTTTTAGCATTTAAGTTGTGGTAGCTGTAGCTGCTTCGTTAAAACTCATAGAGCATGAAGAACATGACCACTCTACAGTAGGGAGAAATGCAATACATGTATATCTTGGCTTGAGAATCTGGGTTCAACCACCATTCAGTACAGGGGCGTACGGCTAAAACAAAGGATGTGGCATTCTGACCCCTCCCTGCGACCCCAACCTCTTACCCCCTGCACCCACCACCTGCCTGGCTCCAGGCCACCTACCACGATGAGGACGGGGTCGACCACCATCCAGCAGACTTTCCACCACGGCGACAGGCGGCGGCCCAGCATGTCCTCCAGGTCGTTGTAGAACCTGCAGTGGACGGGGGTTATTCCGGGCTTCCATTTATCAGGGCCCATGGGGATATAAAAAATGTAGGGGTTGGGGGAGGGGGTGCTGAATAAGTCAACTTGATATTTTGTAAGGGGGGCTTAAAAATCTAGGTGTACTTGTAGCAGCCAGCCAAATAAATTTGTACTAATTTTAGGGGGTCAGGGGGCTGAAATTAGAGGAGTTAGAGTTGCCTGATAATCACATGATATTGGTTTATTTTCCTATGCCCCCTGGTAGCCTTCTATAAGAAATGTAAAATTGCATTGTGAGAATAGCATTTCAGGCACCATCATTGGCACAGTCAAAGCATTCTGCTTATTTTTAGCCTAATATCCAAGTACTTGAAACGTTTATCCAAATGTATTTGCACATGTAGGCTACCATAGAAATGAGTGATTTGAGTATATTCGTACTAGACATTTTGAGTACATCCATATTTTCCAAAGACCTGAGCACCTATGGGACAAAATGAGATAGGATATAGCTTGCTCTACCCCCGGTTAGGGTAATCCTCAAAATGGTCAAGTGTCCATTACTCTAATTACCTCATGGTATGTGTTAGACAATCATGCACTGCTGTTTCTGTTTGTTGCTGACAATCTAATCTAACAAGATGCTCACCTGGGAGTGGAGTAGACCCAGCCGATCGCCACGCACTCCAGCAGGGCCAGGATGAGCAGTGCGTAAGTGGCCGAGTAGGTGTCCATCAGCAGCAGGAAGTACACACCGCCCTGGGGAGTATACAGTGGGCGTGTTAAAAAGTACACACCGCCCTGGAGAGTATACAATGGACGTGTTAAAAAGTACACACCGCCCTGGAGTGTATACAGTGGACATGTCAGAGAATCCACACCGCCCTTGAGAGTATATAGTGGGCATTATTTAGACATACAGGTTTGCAGTCACGTAGCAGCGAGAATGGTACTATGGAATGAATGTGTTCTATGTGGGCGTCCTCACCCGCGTGGTCATAGTCAGCGCCACGAGGTACATGGCGCCACAGATGGCCGCCAGCACGAGGATGGAGCGCGGCTTGAGCAGGCGCGGGAACGCCTCCAGCACCGTCACGTGGATGGTCGACACCAGCCCCATCTGGAGGGCGAACGTGCGTTAATGACATCTAGATATGGCGTTTAAGCAGTGTTGACTTTTTTAAAATACAAAGTTAGATGACTATAGCTCTTGATTTTTTTCCTTTTTCTATAAAGTATAGTGGTTAGATTCGTGCTAATGCTTAGGCAGTCGGGGCTTGGAGGAGTTATTAGTTGTTTCCTTGTTCAAAACAAAGGCTACACTAGAGATATGCGTGCGTGACTTATTAACCCCTATTAATCGCTCCTTTCCTGTCTATGTTGGTAGCCGGATTTGCTTTAAAAATAGCGTGTAACACGTGAAGCCGCACGTACCTGCGAGCCGATGCCGATGTTGATGAGCATGAGAAAGAAGAGCACGGCCCAGAGCGGCGACACGGGCATCTTGGTGACCGCCTCGGGGTACACCACAAACGCCAGCCCCGGACCTGAGGTTAACAGCACAGCATAGTGACCTCTATCTGTGTAACCTCTATTGAAAACACAAGGGAGCTGACCTCAAGTGGACTCTACAGAGAGTCTGTTTTTTTTATTCATTGGGGTTTGAAGTGGTCTTGGCATCTTGGTCATGGCTTTAGTGTACACGACTAATGCCCAGTCAGGAGCTGGGATAGGTGGTAGATGTCAGTCCCTGAGTGTTCAATAGCAAATAGAGAGGCGGTTTCAACATGGGGGGTGGGGCCATGAAGAGAAAAATTGATTTAAATGACACGGACATTTTGAGGACGGCATCGGGGTACACCACAAGAGAGGATGAAGGTTCACAATAACCATAATAACACACTGTACATGTAATGTAGCTCATCCACCACACAGCCGTTGCTGCATGTAGAGCCATGTCGTCACCGCCCAACAACTGTAGTTTTTGCCCCAGCAGCCTCACGCTCTCGACCCCTACCTCACCACCCCCACAACCTCCCCCACCGCTGCTGCCACATTACCTGTTCAAGTGGCAGCCTCAGCGGTTGAGCCATGGTTTGCACCCCCACCTCGGCCAATATGACTCCCATCTCTACCGGCACCCTCACGGCACGTTACCTTGCGTGGCAACCTGGTCAAGCGGCAGCCCCAGCTCGTGCGCCATGTAGCCAATGATGGCGAAGATGACGAAGCCAGCGAAGATGGACGTGAGCATGTCGCCCGTGGCCACTATCAGCGTGTCCCTGTCAGCAAACAATGGACAAGCTACTAGGTTGGGAAACATGGTGTCAACGCCGAATCACATTGTCTCGTCATAGACGTGATTTTAACCAACGGCAACTGAATCAGTGAGCTCTGTAAAGCAATTCAGTATTTGAACTATTTCTCCTCTTTTTAAATAAATCAAAGCCCCTTAAAATTCTTTCAATATACATGATGAGAAGATTACATCCGCTAATCCAGTTGATTTTTAATCTATGTGAATTCGCCAGTATGATTTAACGGTCTGGTCAGTGGCGTCGCCTGCTTCCGGCTGCTAATTCCAGTGATTACGACTTCGAACAGTCACTGAGTCCGGCTGCCGCCTTATATACGTGTGTGTATCATATTATTGATTATTATTTCTCTTCAAATATATGCTTATTTTTCTTCAAAGGATAATATAGATAATAAGATACTAAAACAATAAAGAAATATCCAAAATAATTGTTTTGTACATTTTCGGCATCTGTCCTCTTCAGAATATAAGAAGGGAACCTAATAAGTAACAAATCTAAAGGGAGTGTGTGTGTGTGGGGGGGGGTATACTCGGCATTACATGACTATAGAGACTTCGGCTGACGCGTGGTCAGTGGTCAGTGGTCAGTGGTCAGTGCCCTTTGGCAAATGCAAACATTACGCAAAAGGGGTGATTACCAGTTAATTCATTGAGTATGTTTCGTGGTCAGCGTGGCACTTTGAACTGTCAGTAAGAAGGTCCGTTGGGTGTCAAGGCCATAAGAAGTAAACAATAATGTGTGATCTGTGCGGTGTTTACATTTTACAGCAGTCAGGCCACGGTTGGTGGTCTGCTTACAATATACGGCAACGTGAATAATAACCTTCTACATTTTACGCTGGATGTATTTTATTGTTAACAAGAAAGGCAGGTGCTCAAAGTTGATATATGTGTAGCAGCTAATGATGATTTTGTCAAGGTATTTCTCAGTGTGTACAAGCGCACGTAAACTATGAAAAAATCCAGGTACATTTTGTATGAAAGTGTTCACTGTCTGTTATCATGGTGCAGGATCAGTGTCTGGGAGTGTTGAAAGGAGGTAGGTAGATTTGAGAGTGGAGGTTTTAGATGCTTGAATTTAAATGTTGCGGAATTGAGTAAAAAGTTTGAAAAAGGAATAAGTGGGTTTTCTTATTCTTCACTAGAATACGTGTTAGATACCCAGTGTGTTAGCGCACCACATACCCAGATCGTTTCATCTTGCCACAACCAGCTATCATATATCATATTTGACCAGAACCCCGAATTTGTAAAGACAAGAAAGTTCATAGGCAGATCCAGGTTTTCGGAAAAGAGGGGGCGCACGTGCGGGATTTCATGAAAAAAAAACTATGAAAATAAAGTATTTTGGTGGGAAAAGGGGGGCGCGCGGCCCCTGCGCCCCCCCCCCCCTGGATCTGCCTATGAAGTTTAAACTCAGTCTTTTTTAATTAGCACCCAATTTAGATAAACCTACAGATAGCAGCATTCAATCAGCTGCACGGTGTTGATACCAAGTGACCGTCCTGATAACACAATGCAAACACGAGCAACACTTGTAAGCATAATACTGTCTGCTCAATATTACCAAAATAATCAATATTTGCAAATGTCGACGTACGTGTACTGACTTCATCATCAGTGATTACCTGTTAATTCATTGAGTATGTCAGTGATGATGAAGTCAGTACACGTACGTCGACATTTGCAAATATCTACTTAGAAATGGAGGAGTGTTCTGCTGCAATGAAGGCGAACATAACATGTTCATTATGCTGTGAACTATTTAATCACACAAATCGTGTACCAAAAGGTTTGCCATGCCTACACAACTTTTGTCTACATTGCTTGACAGCGTATGGGGCAAAGGCTCGTGAAGAATGTAAAGGATTCCTATGTCCTCTTTGTAAGAAGAAATTCCATATGGAAGAATCCGTTGATGATCTCCCCACGAATCCATTAATACTACTGCAACTGGATACAGTATTAGAAAATATGGTGGATATGGATTCGGTTAATAGTGAAGAAATTAACCCTGCAGCTTCAGAAGTTTGTCCCACAGTTCCTGGTGAGTGGGATACAACATTGGAAGATTGGCGTAAAAGAATGGATGAGAGAGAAAAGCTGTTGAATGAATTGGCAAATCAGATTGATAATTACCAAGCTGCCATGAAGCAAATATATAGACAACGCAAAGAAAAAGCAATAGAGAGTGTTCTTGAGAGAAAAAAAGAAATGATCGCACCAGCTCCAGAATGGAGAAAGTATATGTTGAAAGAAATTGAAGAGAAAAATGAAATAGAGATGTCAAATATCGATAAAAACTTTGATACAGCAAGGAAACAGCTAACTATAATGATAACAGATTTGAGAGTTACAAAATCTGCATTCAACGAACATTGAAACAATATGTATGTGTATAATACCTGTGCAACAAGACCAGTGTGAATATTAAATCCATCATCCAGAGCTCATTATCTTTAAAGTAAAAATGATGATGCTTGTTTTAATAGTTGACCTGTAAGCCACTCACTCTCTCCTACCCTAAAATAGCATGTCTTGATGAAAATGTAATTATGGTTAGGTCTCTTTAGAGCTGAAAAACGTTAATAAAGTTATTAAAAAAATGAAAATATTTTTTATTTGATGGCATAAAAAGAAAACATAATATGAAAAGCAAGAATCAAGAAGCATCAATAATCGTTACTAAGAAAATGGGTGCTGATCACATTAAATCTTTATTTGGAGTAGTTTCTTGTAGAAATCAACTCAATTTGTGGTATGATTTTAACTGGCTAAAATTACCAGATTATCAGATGATCTTTGTTGATTTAATTAAGTACCTATTTCTTAGTATTTTCCCCTATATTTCAGATCCATGGAGTACACTAGGCTTTATTATATGGTCAAAATGTTTGCGTTGATTCTATTGCCATATTTTCAACGCATAGAGGCAAAGATGACGTCACTTACCAGAAAGGGGAGTGGGGGGTACTGCAAAGATGACGAAAGGTGACAAGGGGGGAGGGTGTAAAAAAAAAGGCCAAAAATGAGGTGACGTCATTTATGAACGATCCCTTTGAACTGTTAGGGAACGATCGTAAATAACGATACAGGGGGGGGTCGTCCATTTTCGGGGGCTCGAAGAAAAAGTCAACCGACCCCACCATCAACATTTTAAAAAGTTGAGTGACCCATCCGCTAAAGAAAAGGTCCTCTATATAGTCATTGCATTGCTAAAAGAGAATATTTGAAAAAATATACCATAACATGATAAAAAAAGTTCAGCAACCCGACCCCCCCCCCCCCAAGGAATCAGAAAAGTTGGATGACACCCCCACACCTTTTTGGACGACACCTCCCCAGTATCATTATTTATGATCGTTCCCTTAGTAAGAAAGTGCGTGGTGTGTCAAGACTATAAATGCAAATGTAAATGTCGTGGTCTATAGTCGTGATCCAAGTCTTGCTCTCACGACTTTACAATTTACTCCAAATCATTGGCTCACTTATTGATCATTTCTCATATGCTTGCATCGGCAGCACATTCAGCGCACAATGCTAATCACCCACACACCACTCACTCTTTCTTTCAACCCAATGACCTGTACCTAATTAACGTGTAGGTGCCACGGAGCAGCGTGCAACTGGTATGTGCCACGGAGCAGAGTGCAACTGGTATGAGTTTGCTCAACACTTATCAATGGAATACGTTCTAGATGCCCAGTGTGATCATATACCCAGCTATCATATATCAGATTTGACCAGAACCCCGGATTGGTGAAGACAAGAAAGTTTAAAATCAGTCTTTTTTTTCTTATCACCCAATTTAGATAAACCTACAGATAGCAGCATTCAATCAGCTGCACGGTGTTGATACCAAGTGACCGTCCTGGCAACACAATGCAAACACGAGCAACACTTGTAGCATAATACTGTCTGCTCAATATTACCAAAATAATCAATATGTGCTAATGTCGACGTATGTGTATCACACAAATCGTGTACCAAAAGGTTTGCCATGCTTACACAACTTTTGTCTACATTGCTTGACAGCGTATGGGGAAAAAGCGCGTGAAGAAGGTAATGGATTCCCATGTCCTCTTTGTAAGAAGAAATTCCATATGGAAGAATCCGTTGATGATCTCCCTACTAATCCATTAATACTACTGGATACAGTATGTACAGTATACAAACTGTGGTGCTTGCGATCTCAGACCTCGTCTGCTATCAGGAGATGATGACTGTCTTCTTTTCTGAGCGATTGCTTTTTTATTTATCTACTTTTGTCTGCAGGTTATGTGAACATACAAGGGAGAAGTTTCTGAATAAACCAGTTCTGTGAAATCAATGGGGTACACTTGGCTTTATTATATGGTCAAAAATGTTTGCGTTGATTCTATTACCATATTTTCAACGCATATTGAATATTGCTTTTAGCCCTTTGCGGAAGAGACATTATTGTGTGTTTGTTTGATTTGGTTCATTGTATTTAGTTAGTAGAGTTGTATTTTTTCCTAATATATGTATATGTGTCTGTAAGCACTACTCTGTCACTAAAGTAAAAGACGTCCTCCTAAGTTCCCTTATCGTTGAAAATAATTACCAGGATTTCGTCAATTGTATTTTGGATTCATACAATTCTACAGGCATTTTGAGGTCATTGGTGTACAAAGATTTGTACTCACAAACGATAGTTGGTGGGTGAACTCTGTGTTATATGTATACATATTTCCAAGAAAGTATCTCAAGTATTTGGCCAAAGTATTATATGTGAATGTCTTGAATTATTGCTAAAGTGTATGTCTAATATGTAGAGTTTAAGCATACAGAATTGTATTTATACCACTTTGACAACAGAAGCATTTTTTTGTAAATTATAATTAAAATTGAGAAGGCATCTTTGGGGAAGAAATGCTTATCCTAAAACAAAAAGAATATATCATTGTGTTTTTAACATAAAACTCAGTGTTAAAGACAACAATTTAATATAATCAGCATAAGTGACATTGGTTTCGGGTATTCCGGTTATAAACTTTGTATTATGGGTTAAGATATCATATGCGGGGAAACTGATTCTGTGTTTGGCGATAGTGTGTGTATATATGTGCGCTGACTATTGCTTGGGATAGTCGGTATGATACTTGCATGTATGAAGTGTGTGCACGTGTGTGCGTGTGTGTTACCTGAGACAGTTGTTGTGGAAGCGGTTGTAGCTGGCAAGAGAGACGAGTCCTCCCCAGCAGATGGACAGAGAGAAGAACGCCTGCACCGCAGCGTCACCCCAGATCTAAAAGCAGTACATGTATAAGCAATCTTTCAGTCTTGCCGGTGGTACGTCCGCGAGCTTTCGCTCGTATACGGAAACCACAAAATACAGTGGTTGCGCCCCCTTTTTCTGAGAACTTGCATCTGCCTGTGCTATGATACACTTGATATGCCTTACTGTATAGTGTATATGACTTACCCTGTTTTGAGTAGTTTTGAGAAGTCAGGTTTGCTGTAGAAGAGGCCACTCATGGCACACTTATCTGATACTTGTATCATGTCTGTAAAATAAGTCACCGCGTACTCACGCTGGGGCTGAGCAGCTTGGAGAAAGTGGTTTTGCCGTAAAAAAAGGGGGTGGGTGGTGGGGGGTGCCCTGGGCAGATCCTCAGACACCATAAAATAAGTCTTCACTTAACTCTATACTCACTCTCTACATATGTGTGCATGCTATCTAGTTCTATAATTCTATAAGCTACTATATTCACTCTGAGGTTGAGCAACTGTGAGAAGTCTGATGTGATGCAAAAGAGGATGGCCAACCTTACGCATTATGAAAAAAGTCCTCAATATATTGCAAGCCATGCCTTAGTGTGTGGCGCAAGGTGTGTTTGAAGACTCACCCTGAGGTTGAGCAGCTTGGAGAAGTCTGGTTTGATGTAGAAGAGGATGCCCTGGGCGGAGCCAGGCAGCGTGACCCCGCGAACCAGCAGGATGGTGAGCACCACGTAGGGGAACAGAGCGGTCACGTACGTCACCTGGGGGTGGGAAAACAGACACGTGTATCAGAGAACACAGCCAGGAAGCTTAAATCAACAGTATCACCTCTAATTGAGACCACATGGAATATTTGTCTTTTCTATGGCATATTATACATTTTACATGCGATATATGCTGAAATAAAATATTCTTATTCTTATGGCCACAAGTGGTCTCAGATAGTTGAAAAGTAGTCTCATTTATGAGGTTTGAATGTGTCTCTTTTTGATGTTTTAGTTGAAGCTAGGGAAATAGGCGGAGTGGTGCTGTCAGTGGAGCAGTGCACTTTGTTTTTGAATGGTAAATCGGCAATTGATTTAGCAATTTGTCAAAATGCCTGCATGTCTGAGTGTCCTTGGTGTATTGCTTTGCAGCCAAATCATATATGCTACTAAAAAGTATTGTTTCAATTCACTTTGAGAATAGAGTGT
>CM032669.1:41813016-41822922 GCA_019095985.1 Streblospio benedicti
GGTTTGAATTGACATATCATAACGACCACCAAGTTGTCCTGATTGTACATAAATAATTTGGAGTGTGTAAGTCTTGTGGTTAAAAAGCCTTTTGTGACAAAAAAATCGCTTCTTCCTTTATACATCTATATATTTTAATAGTAACAAAGCATAGATTTGGTTTGAAATGTAGATTAAAACGACCACCAAGTTGTCCTGGTTGTACAAAAATAATTTCGAGTGTGTACGTGTTCTGGTTAAAAAGCCTTTTGTGACCAAAAAATCCCTTCTTCCTTTTTTTTTAGATCTATAGATGTAAGGAACAGGAAAAACAAAAGATGGCCACAGAACACAGGTGTCCTGGTGGATAGGTTCCACTGTATCTGGGTGCATTCTGTCATCCATTTTCTATGCTCTCAATACACTCCACCCTGATACAGCCACTAGTCACTGGATTTCATTTAGAGTTATTTCTTCGGCATAATCATATATCAAACTAACATAATATAAAATCAATGTGTGCGTGCGTGCGTGCGTGCGTGCGTGCGTGCGTGCGTGCGTGCGTGTGTGTGTGTGTGTGTGTGTGTGTGTGTGTGATCTCTGATTTTAATGCAAACATGCACTATAAGATACATCATTTATATAAATATTGCTATAAAAATGACGATCTGGACAGTCAGGGAAGCGGCAGCAAATCATGTAAAACACGCACGCACGCATGCACACACACATTTTGCTTTTGGAATTTCCGAAGACAAAATACATGTATAAGGGAACATCTACAAGGTGTACTTTACCTTTCATCATATTACAATGATGTAAAAAGAATTTTTTTACAAAAAAAAATAGTAAAATCACGGGGAAAATATATGAATTGAGGTTTGTTCCAATTATTTTGAAAATGGCACTAAGTCAAATATATCAATAATTTTAAGTATCTTGTAACATCTTTTGAGGAATAAAGAAAAATCAAAATAAATATGAACTATTAATTACATGAAACAGCTAGGAATTCAACTTTTCAAAAATGAGCGTCAATTCCCCTCTTCCAGTTTTTCTTTTGCCTTCTATCAGATCTGTTTGTGATTATTTCAAGAAAGCATTTGCTTTTGCAATGAATTTTCAAAAAAGGTTCCTTTCAACATCAATTTCAATATCAATACAACATGAACATGTAGAGGTCAACAAAAAATCCTTATTTCTGGCTGTGTGGCCTTGAAATGTTTTGCATAAGTGAGAAAATACATAGTTCTGTTGATTTATCTTCAAAATTTATAAAAAATATCAACGTGACATAGGAGAAAAACTCATGCAAAGTATTAAGGACCAGAAATGCAAAATGATGGGCCATTCAAAATTAAATGTAAAATTTTGTATCTTATATAGGTGTTTACTTATTGTGTTTAGCTATTCAAAACCATTGTTTCTTATACATAATATCCTCCGCAAAAATTGCTATTATATATTTTCAGAATTATACGTGTCATTTCCTGTTCCTTAAGCACCCAAAAGTTAAATCTTCACATTGCACTTTGTCACTCTCTTTACAGACAATAGGTGGCAGCACGTATTTTAACTGTCCAAATGACATTACGCAAACAGCCTTGTCAGCTTTTTTACAGCTTCTGTTTGTGTTGTGTTGTAGTTGATTTTAGTTGGATTTTCGACCATTGATGAAAATAAGTTATTACGAATTTTCAGCATCAAAAAGTTGGTTTATCTATAAATTGCCAGTGGCGGAAGAGGAATGCCAGTTAAGTTAATCTATTCCATTTTCCATTGTGAAAAATCTGGCAACAAATCTCCTCCCTTTAAATAATATGCTATAGATGTGTCGAAAGCAATAATTAATAATATTTCTCATGTACAGTTTAGTATTTTTTATCTATTATAGTGACAATGTCTGCACATATATTACATAAGTAAAAACATAAAACTGGTGAGATATTCTTTCATGCCATTTCCAGAGAAAGTAATTGAAATGATATAAAGTATTCTAGTAACTTGGTAGACAGCATATGGATTCAAGAAAATAAAAGATACAAACTAACATGAATTGAAATGATGATATTTGTTGATAATTTGCCAAGCAAATTTACCTAATTTGTTTCAGTTAAGCATACATATGTCTAGCAATTTTCAACCATCCTATTAATTGCTTGATTTGTAGAAAATATTTAAATTAATTGGCGACACTAAATCAGCCATGGCCGTGGCGCGAACTTACCTTACCGGCAAATCACGTTATCATCAGTGCGTACGCTCTAACCACTGAACCACTGAGGACCATTAATACTTATATTCAATCTGTAGTGTGCTCGCAATATGTATATTAATTACTCATACATGGTTTATCTACTGCACCTTAAAAAAACTATGGTCATAAGTTTTTCAAGTGCCAGTAGGATCACAGATTATTTTCTTTTACATTCTTCTTAAATTGATGAATATTTCTTGTTCTACCATCTAGCACACCTTAATCAGTGGGGCGCACAACCCAGCCCCAGATTCGATCAGATATCAGTTGTGAAGTGTACCTCTGGAGAGCACTGATCAAATGCCAGTAGGATAGGAGATCATTTTCTTTTACACTGTTCTTGTTTAAATTGATGAATATTTCTACCATCTAACACACCTTAATTTGCCTAATCAGTGGGGGCGCAACCCCATCCAATATTTGACCAGATACCAGTTATGATGTGTACCCCTGGGGAGCACTGATCACATTGCAATAAATCATCTGAATAACTCTCACTTAAAGCCCAGCTTAGCTTTTGTATTATCACGTTGCGTGAGATCAAAATTACATCTATCCGTATAATAAGCAAATGTTTCAATGGTAACTATTCATTTGTGTTAAAAGTGAACCTGGGAAATAATTTGTAACCAAACACAGAAGTATATGAAGTATATATATATATATAGTTACACTTACATTTGATGAACATCTTGCTCAAGCAGACACTTATCAAGGATATATATCATACATCAACTCAAAGGACTTAGACAAGAATAAGTATCACAATTTATATAGTGCAAGTTATCAAGTTGATAAATGATGAAACAGGTACATCTGGAACAACCCCGGGAAATAGCAATGTATATTGAATCGATTAGATCAAAGGTGCTCAGGTAAGGACTGAGTCGTTATTCAAGGTGTGTGTGTGTGGGGGGGGGGGCATGAGTTTAAATTTGAATGTTGTGTGTGTAGGAGGGGCGGGGGCAGAAGTTTGAAAGCGTATATTGTGGGGTTCAAAAACTTTAACTTGGAAAAAATGAGATTGTCTTATGTTCTGATTAATAGACATTTTAGGGGTGGAGGATTGGAGGGTGGAGTTGTGAGGCAAAATATTTGGAATGGTCCCTATGGCATCATCAAGTCTCCAGCATGGATGTCTGTGAAAAACTATTGAAATATTCTGTCAACAACAAATAAACTAGTCTAATTTTTCTCAGTTTTCTGTGATGTGATCAGATTGCATATGAAAATATTCTCATGCATCAATGTTGTCAGTACAGCTTTCTCTAGGAAATAATGAGCCTTTCAGGCCATCCCGTTTTTGGAAGAAGGTGCCTCCATGCCCCTCTTGTAGCATATAGCATCTACATGTACAGATGTTCACCATATGCAAGAAAATAATGACGATTTTCTGATCAAAAGTTGGAATAGATTAAAAAGCTGTATATGGTGTATGATGGCCAGCGAAGTCTTACCAAATTATATAATAATTGGACCTTGCCCCCCTTTCAATATCTTACGTCTGACCCCGGAGCTAGCTATAGTACATGGTCACATATCGTATATATTGCCTGAATAAGCTCTTCCATTAAAAATGTGCAGCCCACCCCATCTACCTACAACAGATTCTGCATTACACTTTCTATTTGCTTCATATGCCACAGAATTTCTAATAGATTTTCTTGTAAGCATTAGATATAGATTTCTTCATATTGCTCTATTATTTCTCTCATAAAGTTATCATTATAACCAGGACATAAAATAACATTATGTATTGAGTGGTTGTGGTAAAGTATTTAGTTTTGTTCTGTCACACACAGAAACACGCACGCACGCACGCACGCACGCACGCACACACACACACACACACGCACGCGCACGCACGCGCACACACACACACACGGGGTGTCATATGTTAGGTTTGGAAACACGTGGGGGGTGTCTAATGCTAGATCTGCAAAGTTCATAACACCACTGTCTAAAAAAACTTCTGACCCCCACCCCCACCCCACGCCTTAAATAATGACTCAGCCCTAAGTTCGTAAAGTCACTACAGAGGGGGAGAGAGATGGTTTCTTCGCTGTGGAGTTCACAGTGGTCTCTCTATGAAAGCTTGGGAAGACGACTAGTGGTCTTACTGTGAAGGAGGTCTGTTTAATTAATTGGCTGTAATATTAGAGCTCTATAGTATGCGGGGATCCATCAACAAGCATAGTTCCACTCACCTCCACCAGACCGGTAACAGAGGTATGGAAAGCGCCAGAGATTCCCCATCCCCACCGCAAAGCTCAGCGTGGACATGATGAAGTCCAGCTTCCCTCCCCACGTATCTCTTTTGGACTCGCCCATCTTGAAGTCGTCTGCTGGGTTTATCTTCTTAATCAAAAGTGACTTTTATTCTTTAGTTTTCAGTCTGAAAAGGATAAATTGTAATTTTCAATATTGAATATTTCTTTAGTACATGTAATATGTATTATTTTGTGTTGGTAGCCACAGCATGAGAATATTTATTTAAGAGCCAAATCTAGCTTTCCTCTACCTCCCCACCCCACCACCACCACCACCACCACACCCCACCCCCACCAACACATATAGTTTGCATATAGTTTGTTTGTTTGTACTCAGCAGCCATCAACTTGCTAATGATTATAGCAGAGGGAGGTACACGGACCTCCAGAGGCAGGTTAGTTAACCTACTGAGCCTCAGTGGTGGGGGATCACACTAGCTATTGTTAACATACTTGGGGAGTTCTTTCTGTCTTGGTCTTTCTTTGGCTAGGTTTCGGTCTTTCCTTTTACTCGCAGAAAGGTGACTGTCCTCTACACGGGACCCACCTTTTGACAACCCCGTTATTTTATGGTTGTTTACATTGTGTTTTTATGCACAATTAAATTATACGTGTTAATTTAATGTAGTGTAGGTTTTTAACCCACACACGTCCTTGTACTTACAACCCGCCGCAACTAGTTTTTTGGGGGCCTCAACCTAACTGCACTGAAATGGATTCTACAATCAATCTCTGCCGGTTGACTACACTAACTCGTGTTGTTACATTATTATTAATTAAAATAATATATATGGTCATTATAGTACGGTTGCTAATATCGACTTGATGCCCCTTTCTATTAAAAATGCCCCCCCCCCTCTCACCCCACCCCACCCACCCACCCACTCACACACTTTGCATTTGCTTCATACACCACTGGGTCTACCTGGTGAACGTGGACCCGGGTTTTAAGCACCCACCGGATTCGAGGCCCCTTCAATGCCGAGTGTCTCGTCTGTTGGATAATACAGTAACACCTCTCTATTAAGACCAGTCCATGGGGACTGGTCTTTAGTGGTCTCACTAGAGAGGTGGTCTATTTACGGAGATTCTCTACTGTATCTAATATGGCGGCTTCGCACTGCAAGAAATATCTCAAATTCTCAATGAAATAGCTTATCCTAATAGGAGGTTGTGCTGTATTCCATCTTTAAATCTTGTCAATATTTTATCTTCTCCAAATGACCTTGAATTCGTTTGTAGTTTTTGTCCAAAAATGATAGTGGCAATGCTAGATCTAGGTTCAACATTTGTACAATGCTGAGTATTGAATGTTCGATCGTCGTAGCATATTTTCACATGCCCTGGGTGTTAATATTCATGCTCATCTTGCAGTGACTCGCATCCCGTTCTCTTCTCTTCTCTATCAATTATAAATTGATGCGGTAATCAAGCCCCAGTCTGACAATCACGAATATTCATCCTCGATTATTTACCGTGCGTAAGGAGATTGGAAATACATACGTAGGGGAGAGATGGCTCAATCTTTTACCTTCCGAAAACACGTCTGTGATACAATGAGTCAGTTAACAGTGGCTTTAATGCCACGGTCGACGGATTCGCCTTCCATATTCGGGACAATTCGACGCTAGCATCAGATACAGTTCCTGGGTCCTCTGATGAGATATACAGTCGGATCTAATGTATACAGTAGAGCCTCAAATTAAGACCACCTCTATTGAGACCACCTCAATAATAAGACCACGGTCCCAAACCTTCTTAAAACTACAACTATGAATATATATAGAGACCACGTCTCTATCGAGACCATTGGTTCCAAAGATGGACCTAATAGAGAGGTTCTACTGTAGTATGTGTCGCACAGCAAATGCATTTCCGACAGCAATTCCTTCATAAACGTCGTTTGCAATCTCTTTATAATGTTTGCATTGCTGCAATCAACTTACACCATTTGCATATCCAGAGTTATAAAACTAAACACCTGCTTTTTATCCTCGAATTTGTGTAATTTATAATGCCTTTACACAGATGTACTTTTCACCAACAACTCAGGCATCTGACACCATCGATTAACCAATTTAACACAGTGAACGTGAACACCCATGATGTAAGCCATGCAGTTTTGGTTTATACTGAGTTCGTATTGATCATCCATGAATTTCCTTTTCACACAAACATCTTATAGTAGCATTTGCAATTAATGCAATAATTCCTCATGCTGTTATTGACTACTGCCAATTAAACATTTCTAACACAGATGGAGATTTCATCACGTATAGTATTTGTTCAGCTTTCTAGTTCATGTCATGGTAATTTTATTAAATTAAAAAACCAAAACAAAAAACTAAACAAACAAGCTTTGATCAGTCTAAACATACACTGATAGCCAAATAATTAAAAAAAAAAAACATTACCACAAATGAATACGCACGCGTAAACATTTCCACCTTTCTTATCACCAAACAGTAATTTTGGTCCAGTTAAAACTAGTCGGCAGTAAACATAAATTTACCACAGCAAAGATATAAATACTTACTGCACTTGCACAGGTTGCATACAGCATCCAAATATATTGCAGCTGGCTTTGTTTGTGAGAAAAATCTAAATCCTTCATGCAATTGTTACTCAACTCTTATCAAATACATAGACTACAATAACTCAAAGGACTTAAACAATTTGCAATACAAAAATAGGTTGGCGTTGAACTTTCACGCTTGTCCATATGCAGGTGGAAGAGAATTTGAATTCCCCACACTTTCATGATATCAAATTGACCATTTCTTATCAACTCCCACCTGTGAATTTCCATCACATCTTATTTTTCTGCTGCTCTTCTAGTAGTTTAAACAGATGGAATAAATTGTGGAAGTTGTTGACTTAACCTCAACTTTAACATTGCTCCTGTGTGATAAGATGTCAGAAAACGCATAGTTATTGCACTTAAAATTCAGTTCTTTTTTAGGTTCTCGTAGAGACAGGTACCTTTTTCATCAACGTACACACGTTTTGAAAAGTTTAACAACCTGATGTTATACATAAAAACAATAAAGTTTATATATTTTCATAGTCCAAATCTTGGTACGTCAGCCAACTTTGCTAAGTAGGCAAAATTTAAGGGTTATCCGTTTAATGATTTATGAATAGGGAGCAAACAAATTATAAAACACTCACTGTAAACCTAAATACATATTGTCCAAATAAACAACCTAAGGAGTAGAGCGGCAATGAACTAGTTAAGTCTATTTAAATTTCCATCTGTCCTTCATCTAGTATCAAAAACAAGGTGCCTACACGTGCCTGAAGGTAGTTTGGTACAGTGGGGCATCTATGTTGTGTACATCTGCAGTATTAGGTACATCGATTATAGAGATGTAAAAAACAACAGCTAAGTTCCTCAGTACTCTACAACTGAACCAGTTTTGGTCAGTTTTTACTAGACTTACAGGCAGCTAAAGGTTAGAGGCAGAGTACTGCTGCTTGCCCCTCATCTGGTAGACTTTATTTAAAGTTTATGCCGGTGGCCTGTTTATGTACATGTACATCGTCTGTGGGGAAAAACTGGTCATGCCATGATATAGTCGGCAGCTACAGAGATAACATTCATTCTTCCCCAGGGGCGTGGGGAGGGGGGCACTAACCTAGATAATGTACGTGGTGGACTCCACCGGACATTTGATATCTTGGGTGAAATGTGCTATTTTTTTTTATTTTTTTTTGCAAAACATAATAAGGCTTAAAGTGCTGATTTTCCCTGATAGGATATATGATTTTTATAATCTATGGGGTGCATAGGCAAGTGGGATGATTCTAGTGTGCTGATCAAGATCTAAATTAGACCTATCAAGTGCTGATTTTAGCTACTTGGGTCATGATGTGCTGATTTTTACGGGTGAAATTGTGACCCATTGCGGTGGCGCCTCCACGTTCGCAAAATGTATTACGTACCACAGGCATTCTTGGGGGGGGTATAAAACTTTGGGAGATGGGAGATTGGCCTGAAAAAAAATTGGGAGATGGGATATGAGGCAGCCAAAGTGGGAGATAGCCAATTCGACATATTATTTTCAAGGGACAACCTTTTACAGATTTTTTTTTGTGACAAGCAGCTTCGACATAAAGTACCTATGTAATCTGCACATTATTGTTCATGTAAAAATGTATTTGACTTGAAAGAAAAAAATCAATTAGTTACAAATGTAATATAGAAAACAAATACAAATGTTATGCATTTCTTGGACATATACATATAGATCTATTCTAATTCTCTTGTAATCAAGAGCAACATTTTAAATGAAGCTCATTCTACTCCTTTTAGGCCTTAGTGTAAGGTATGGAGTTTTGACGAGATATGTACTTGTACAATTTTGACGGGGCATAGAAGTAGAGTAGTAACACAACCGTTTCGTAAATTAAATTGGTTAAAAGCAAAATGCAAAATGCAGCACAAAACAAAACCATTCATTCAACCGTTTTATTCACTTTCAATGTTACAACAACGGATATTAAACTCTGGCGTTACGACAGCTTCTATAGCCTACTGCAGGAGGAAACCGACGAATGTGTTGTAGCGCCTGCCGCTGTTGCCGTGAATTGTGAAAGATGTGGACACCTCAACTGCTACGCTATCTCCAACTGCCAGCTCCACAACCACAGAGTTACTCAAGCCGGAGTCGTTTGCTGGAACAATACATACCTATGTAGCCTATCACGTATGTAAGCACGCACATGCACACGCACACACGCATATGCATATGTACTTGACTACATTGTACGTGAGCACATGCGCACATTTATGTACGCACACATGTACACATACGTATGTCTGAGACGTAAATGCGAACATACACTACATAAGAATGCAAGTACATGTGTATGTATGCACACGATAATGTACATACGTATGCACACATCATAGATGTATCCTAAAGAAAACCCTCGCTTCCGTAGTAGGTAAACAATGTACGGGAGAGGAAAGAAAATGGCCACTGATTAGTCTCAGTTGGCTTCTACCCTCTACGGTGCATGTGCCCGTGTTATAGATGAAAGCCATAAATATAATTTATAACCAGCAAAATATACCAACTTCAAGTAATGAAATATCATGTATTCGTATGTGCACTTAAAATGTTTTCCACCTTGATGGTGTGTAATTACGTGACGTGTAACAGGTGGGTTTCGTTGAGAATACGCTGAACATGCCACACATACATACCTATGGTTGCATAAAAATATTTACATTATATGTGCATGTGTACGAATGCACATGAGAATGCATGCACACATCATAATATATACTGCATTTTCTAGCATTTATTATTGTTAACCTTATATTTTTATGTTATTTTGTACATTCTGTACTGCTAGAGGGAAATTATATCCACTCAAAGATCTGTTCTTATT
>CM032669.1:41823022-42035259 GCA_019095985.1 Streblospio benedicti
TATAGAGACATACCTTGGTTGCAAAAGGAAGTTACAAAGGTGCTCATCGTTTTCACCAGCTCAACTCTGCCAAGGCTGTTAGAAGTACAGGCTGCAACAACAAACGAATACGTGTAACCAAGATTAGGATAAATGTGGCTAAATGCTCTGAAAGGCCTGTTGTGCCACTAGCTTTACTTTTAGTGTGTATTTGAGTTTATTGTCGTAATACAACCATGTATTCACAACAGCTGAGAAAAAACGCTTGAATATACTCAAAGCATCAGCAGAAGAAAAGGACAACAAAGTAATAAATGAAACCATATGCTACATACATAACCCATCATATCGTGTTGCACCATATCCCCAACTAGTGACGGGCTGACCCAGCATATCACATGGCCTTTAAATGATCTGACATGGAGCTCTATATCTCAAGTATAGAAATATCACATCGCAAACGTTGGGAGAACAGATTTGATGGACACACGTATGACTCAGAGCTTTTTACTCAAGGCTGTTTATTGAATCTGTGTTCAGGTGTATCAAAATGGACAATACAGTCCAGCGCACAATGGCAAATTGGCGGCCATCCAAGAATTCTCATTCTATCATTCCGTGCAAAAATCACATAACCCACGCTGATTGGTCAATCTCCGTGCTCAATTTTGCGATGGAAAACACGCTACCAAAAAAACCACGGCGCTAGTCTAATCTCCTCACAATATCAATACAGCCGCTGACGACGCAAGGCGTGTTTCGTTGTTGCGGAGATCAACAGTTTAGACTAACGCCTCCGCGCGCTCAAAACTGTAGGAATTGACGTCTCCGCGCGCTCAAAACAAACGAAATTGACTTGAATGTTGAATGTTATAATATGATTTATTTTAAAATAAAATGGATTTTAGTCATGATAGGTGCAAAAATCACCGCCAATAACCCACGCTGATTGGTCAATCTCCGTGCCCAATTTTGCGATGGAAAACCCGCTCCCAAAAAAACCACGGCGCTAGTCTAATCTCCTCACAATATCAATACAGCCGCTGACGACGCAAGGCGTGTTTCGTTGTTGCGGAGATCAACAGTTTAGACTAACGCCTCCGCGCTCAAAACTGTAGGAATTGACGTCTCCGCGCGCTCAAAACAAACGAAATTGACTTGAATGTTGAATGTTATGATATGATTTATTTTAAAATAAAATGGATTTTAGTCATGATAGAATGGTGATTCACCACTCGATTGTCGTGTCAATCGCAAAATTGAGCATGTGTAAATCAGACGTCAGCATGCTCAATTTTGCGATTGACACGACAATCGAGTGGTCAATTCCTACACTTCACACATGATCAGCCCCCACTGTGTCCCACTGATTAAGGCATCTTTGAGGTGACCACAATCTCTGGATCTCAACTCCATCATTAACCTATTAGGGTAGCTTGAGGTCAAAGCAGAGCATTTAAGTTGGGTTTACAGATACAGTTCTGTTCAGCAGTTACAGAATTCCGCCACACTTTGTGGACATTTATGGTCCTAGTGACCCAACTATGATCCTCGTTGGTTTCTCAACAGGTTTTGAGGGTCATTTTCTGCTAATGAGATGATAAAGTGCACACATTACTGGTTGTTCTTTTTCAAAGGGGAAAAATCTTGATTAGTTCATGTTATGTCTCAATATTATATGTGTTTGTTGGATAACAAACAAAATGATCTCTTTTTTTTTTAAACTTCTACGCCAAACAATTCCATCTGTTGGAAATCCAGTCTAGCTAATGACATTTTAATTGAAACCAGATGTCCAGTTGGTTTTTAAAAGGGTGTGTAAGGACTATGAGATGCAATCTATTGTTTGATGAATATAATTTATTGTCATTCAATGATAAAAATGAACTTTTAATGGAGATATGGGCAAAATACCGGTCTTCATAAAAAAAATGCAGACGACCTGTGTAGGTTGTGAATGATACGAACGTGTGAACTTCACTATTATGAAGAATGCATGCCTCAAATAGGATTCCTACTAGGATTTTGAATGAGGATTATGAATATGTATTCGGATTTTAGTTAGCATAAAAATTGACGAAGTTATGGGGGAAAGCCGGTCTTTGTCAAATTTGCACACAGCCAGTGATTGGAGCAAAGTTGGGAACTTCACTATTATGAAGAATGCACGCTTCAAATAGATGTATTTACTTAATTTTCCAACGTCTATCAGTGTAACAGCCATCAATGTTGTGTAGAATACACATTTTGAATGATATAGCCTTAAATGCGATTTTAAATGGGCTTTTAACATATATCGGAAGTACCCATGGACTTTAGTGTCTTAAAAGTAAATAAAAAAAGACGAGTACGCAACTTTTCTGGCAACTAGAAATTGAAGATAGACCAGAGGGCCGTTGCATAAATATATTCGATGGTCGTCAAAATTTTGCTCGATGGCATAGTTTTCTCGTCATCGATTTTTTCTTCTTTTTTTCTGCCCTTGCATAAACGTGCTTTGGCGTTAACATGGAAACAGTAACCATCGAAGTGCGTAATTCAGTACCCATCGTGAATTTGAAAATGAATCCTATATAGTTGGGGGGGGGGTTATAAGGAACAAAATGCTGACATAATATACAACTGGTGAAATTCAAATAGTTGTACTGATAAGACATTTGTACTTTGCCACTCGCTACTTGCCTAAAAGTCTAAAAGTAAAACTTGTTCTTACACAAGGCCACGGAAAAGAAGTAAGCGCCGGCAACGGGAGCAGTATACGTGTACGTCTGCGTGTCAAAGTTACCACCGATGTTGGTGATGATGCGGTTGTAAGGGACAATACTGCCAGAAGACAAGCCCACGTCCCCTTCTCGGTAGACAGCAAACCCCTCAGAGCCGGCTCTTTGTGATCCTGTAATCAGAGGTGGTAAATGAATTAAAATAAATTCGTGAGGAAAAGATGATTTGAAAACTGTCTTGTATATGTGAGTCACTTTGGATTAAAGATTGGTCTTTAGTCCCAGTCATCACTGGGTATATCCTACTTCTATATATTCTATAATGTAATTCCATATGCGTACCCAGTTGTGATTTCAATGCATCAATTTCATTTTGCATGGATTGAAAACGTGCTTCATTCTTCTCGTCGAGCTGAAAATGATAAAATTCGTAATTAGGAGCGCTTTAACAAGTTGTTAATCCTCTTGTCCGATACCACTTGTCAATCGTGATTCATAGATGCACCATATATTTATAACAACGCATTTACAACAATTATAACAGTTATAACAGTTACAGTCATCGAGTTACTGGTTTTTTTTCTGATAAGATGTTTTGTTATTGAATATAGATTGTACAATGTACCACTTCCCCTTCTCGGTAGACAGCAAAACCCTCAGAGCCGGCTCTCTGTGATCCTGTAATCAGAGATGGTAAATGAATTAAAATTCGTAGACAAGATTTGTGACATATGGTATGCAGCATGTGGTCGCATTTTTTTTCTTGGGTTTTTTCTGTTTCTGCTGCCTTATAATCCAAAACAAAGTCTTATTTTTAGTGAAGAATCAAAATTATTTCATACATGTTTCGACACCTCCAATGTCCTTCTCAATTATTTTTTATATTTTATTTTTTTAAATATTCTATATTTTTTAAATTAAATTGAGAAGGACACTGGAGGTGTCGAAACATTTTTAAATAAATTTGATTCTTCACTAAAAATAAGACTTTGTTTTGGATTATAAGGCAGCAGAAACAGAAAAAACCCAAGAAAAATGAATTAAAATTCGGGAGGAAAAGATGATTTGAAAACTGTCTTGTATATGTGAGTCACTTTGGATTAAAGATTGGTCTTTAGTCCTAGTCATCACTGGGTATAGCCTTCTTCTATATATTCTACAATGTAATTCCATATGCGTACCCAGTTGTGATTTCAATGCATCAATTTCATTTTGCATGGATTGAAAACGTGCTTCATTTTTCTCGTCGAGCTGAAAATGATAAAATTCGTATTTAGGAGCGCTTTAACAAGTTGTTAATCCTCTTGTCCGATACCACTTGTCAATCGTGATTCATAGATGCACCATATATTTATAACAACGCGTTTACAACAATTATAACAGTCACGGTCATCAAGTTACTGTGTTTTTTTGTGTGTGTTTTCTCTCTCTCTCTCTCTCTCTCTCTCTCTCTCTCTCTCTCTCTCTCTCTCTCTCTCTTTCTGATTAGTTGTTTTGCTATTGAATATAGATTGTACAATGTAAAGTGATACTAGTACCATCTGTCGAAGAACGATGTCGTCGTCGATAACGCGAGCAGAGATCAAGGTTGCCGAGAGCAGCAAAATCCACAGCATCTTGATGGTTGAAAGTTACGAGTTAAAATAAGCTACATGCATCAAAACCGGTTATATATAACATTGTATCAACAGCCAACTACAGTTATCTGTGGCAGCTGCTTAGTGCTCATGACATGATAGGATGATTTTTACAGTTAGACACACCTCGCCATATCTCGTGACACTTTAAAGTCGTCTTCTAGCTCTATTCAGTAAGTGGATTAAGGAACTCAGCAATAGGGTCAAAGGTTCAGCCACTGCCACTGAAAACATGTATAATATGATAATCAAGGCGCTGTGAAAATCTGTCACTTTACGATATATCACTCGAACTCGAGGGTGAATGGTCAACTATATAGTAATTATTGCGTCGCTTCAGCTCAGCTGCTGAAGCAAGCATTGTGTTTGGTTCGTTTGTAACTAACTATATTTGTAACTATGTATGTCTCTGGACAAGCTAGCGGGCGTACCGATGAACCGATTTCGTTCAAACTTTACACAACTATGAGGTTTGAGGCGACACCGAAGTGATTCGATTTTGGGCAATCTGCCAATTAAACTGAGCTTTCTAGAAGCGTTTTTATGACATTTTTAATAATATTCAATGCACTTAGCCTTCAAGAAAAAAAAATCAATATTCCAAGCAACAGCAAAATTGATTATTGGATTTGAAACAGATATTGATTATCATCTTGTTATTCAGTACTATTGTATGGCAACACAAATATCTTTTTGCTGTATATATTGATTCTGATTCATTCTGATGTTTTCTCCTCAAATTCATAAATTTCTTGATTGTGAAGTATACATTATTTCAGTATATATCTTAATTGCCCATAAGTCAACGTCGTTCTAGCGACGCAGTGTTCTTTGAACACTTTTGATCTAGTTATTTTTTGCATTTAAATAGATCATATTATACTTCATGTACACGTTCAAGTAGAGGTCGAACGTGCTCCCCCAACGTGGAGGTTTTGGAGTAGGCCTACGCGAGATACAAGCTGCATATCAGCTGAGCCGTTATCTATGGCCGTCCAGTGCTGATAAGTGTATATATGTTCGCTATATACAAAGAATGGAAGGAATGAAGCATTTTCTTTTTTCAAGTGTTTTAGTATCAGAGGTACATACGACATTCATGATTGGTGTGCCAAATACACATGAGGTCAGGTGGGGGTAGGGGCATATTGGTAAAAATTGGCGGTATGATCCTCTTGGTATAAGAAACCATTCCGTCTATATGCTTTGGCCATTTTTGCATGAAATTGCTACTCTTAACAAAATCACCGACTTGATTGTAACGATCAAGCAGCCTAGAATATGCAGTGGCAGATGCAGGAGGTGTGCACATGTTTTCAGCCCCGATATTTTTATGCCGCCCCCCTTCCCCAACCCCCCTCGCGTGGGATCTGCCACTGATATGAGATAAAGTCTTTCTCACGTACATGTACGTGTATATGCGATGGATACACAACCCGTTTATAAGAAATCAAACTTTCTCAAAATTCTTAAAAGGTGACCGAAACATAATTGACTTTTAAAATTCAGCAAAGCGAACCACCATCAGTGACACCACTCGAAGGCAGAAAATCGTAGGAGGTGATTTTAATAATATGTACTGCTTTCAGGGCCGTAGCTATATATGAGGCAGGGAAGGCAACCACCTCCTCTGTTTTGGAGTCCACCCTGTTGTTGGAGTTTTTTTTTTTTTTTTTTTTTTTTTTATGTCATATATAGCCTCAGAATGCTATGAAAGGTGTGGGGGGGGGGGAGAAGCATCCCCTCAAATCCACCTAGCCTAGTGCTTGTCTGCACCCTCGCCCAATATATTTGCCTCCTCTGTTTTGCAATCCTGGCTACGGCCCTGGCTTTATATGACAAACATGGGTGAAAATCGCTCTCACCCGTCATAACTGCTATCGTTATACATTTGGTAGTGGATGCAAAAAATGGAAAACTAAATGTCCCAGCGAATCTTTACTATTAATGATTTCTGAGAATACTTATGGTATGTAGACAAAACTGGGTGAGTTTGTAATATGAATTATGTTATCAGGTGCGTTCTTGGGGTGTATCACGGTAAGCCCAAAGGGCGAGCCTGATGCGCCACAGGAATGAATCCTGATAATATAATTCATGTTACACAACGAACGCGGGTTTTTTATTTATCATTCTTTTCTAAACAATTACAACACTGTTTTCAAAAATGTAAAAAAGTAGTCCGGCGGAGTACAAGCATGATAACCATGGTATCACCATTCTTCGAAGAGGCGTGATAACCCTCTCCGGGTTATCGGATACTTCTGGATCTTGATAACCAATGAAATTACTTGAAAAAGAATTATAATACAACATCTATAACATTTGATAGATGATACCTTGCTGTGGCAAGATGATTTTTGACGTGACAACGATCAATATAGCAATGTGTGTGTTGAATCCGCGATAGTGTGACAAATAGTATTAAAAGTGACAGATGGTTGAAATAAGTGGGAGATGGGAGAGAGGCAAGAAAAAAATTGGGAGATGGGAGAATGAAGCAAAAAAAATTGGGAGATGGGAGATTGGCAACCCTTATAACCCCCACTCATTCTTCCCATCCTTAACTTATGCCACATCCACTCCAAACCAGTCCATGTGTGTAAATATTTAATCATAATTTCACAACAGCGTTAGATGTGATCAGGAATTTCAAAGCGTCAAAGAATGATGGTAGTGCCTGGCTGCCAGCTGCGCAAACTCATCCTATGCAAGTGGCATTGTATTGTTGATCTGTAGTCCCAACACATTAGACTAGAAGCTGACTGTCCACGATCATAATGCACCCAGGTGTTGATGAGATTTGTACGTTTACATTGTGACCACATGACCGTTATTAGCGCGTAAGCTGAAACTGAATCAAAGGTGCTCATGGATGCAGTGTCGTTACCACAAAGTTTATTCTAAGGCAGCAAATGTGCAAGCTTATAGTACAACATTTTTTTTTACATTCCTTTGCAGCTCACCCTCCAGAACAGAATCTGACTATACTGAGGGAACGATCATCAATAATGATACCGGGGGGGGGGGGGGGGGATATCCAAAAAGATGGCGGGGGTCGTCCAACTTTTCTGATTCATTTTGGGAGGGGTCGCAGAACTTTTTTTATCACGCTACGGTATATTTTTTTCAAATATGTTCTTTTAGCAATGCAATGACTATAAAAAGGACTTTTTCTTTAGCGGGTGGGGGTGGGGTCACTCAACTTAGTAAAATGTTGATGGGGGGTCAGTTAACTTTTTCTTCGAGCCCCAAAAAATGGACGACCCCCCCGGTATCGTTATTTATGATCGTTCCCTAAGAATGATGATACTGTGACGAAATCGTCCTGAGGTCACGTACCAAGTCCAGATTGCGTTCCCATCTGAGAGACCGCCATGGGGCCCGATCGACCCCTGGTGCTTGCCCCAGACATGTTAGAGGATGGGAAGAGCGCCGGGTGGTAGAAACCAGGAGCAGCAAGTATGCTTGGCCGCCGACCAAGCTGATCTCGATGATGTCACCCCCGGCTCTGATGGAACTATGGTCAGCTGCACCCCTTGCTATGCAGTTGCAACAGCCACAGGCCATGACCCACGCCCCATCGCAGCAACCACAGGCCCCAGTCATGCCCCCAGCCACGACGACAGCTCAACAGCCTGTTCCGGGACCCTTCCTCCCTGGCGTCTAGCAAGTGGGGGCGACAGCCCAGTGATTCGTCATGGGACCGTAGCCCATCTATTTCGCTTCAGTCCTGCCAGACATCCAGTGGGACGGAGTCCAGCACCCCTCCCACCTACGTGGCAAGTGCACATCAGATTCAGAGATGGATGAGGAACGGGTTGTAGTCTCAGTGACCTCCAAAGAGGTGAGACCGGACGGTGTAAATATCAGGTCAGCTGAGAAGGGTTCTGTGTCGAGAAAGAGCCTCCCAAAGTTTAATGCCGAGAGTCTACCTGCTCTGCCTGGATGTGCTGACCTTGAAAAGGGTAGTAGCCATGAGGAAAAATATTCTGTAGTGATTTTCTTTTTTTTTGTGGTTAAAGTACCCTGTGCAGCAGCAGCATAGGAAGAGCTGGTCACTAGGGCGGGCTAACATTTCTTTTATTTTATTCTGTGTAATATTTCCAAAAGACTGATACACTAATTTTTTTTTGTTGCTTGTCATAATTATATATATATGTGGACTGAAAGCATAACCTTATAAAAAAAATGTGGTCATTTTTATTTTTTTTTAAATATAAAGGGGGGTGGGGGTGGGGATGGGAGTCAGAAACCAATGATGGGCCAACAGTAGGGTCATAATGCTTTGTTGTCCCTTTTGCAGTTTTGTCACAGATTTCCTAGGTTAAACCATATCATTTCTTTTTCTTTTTCTCTAATTATTAGTTTAATATGAGGACATATTCTTTTTAAGAGGGGTCGAGTGTGATGAAATGGTTCTGAGGTCATGCACACACACTTGGTTGACGAGCCGTAGCAAAATACACTACAATACAGCTAAGAACAGCAAATGAAAACCAATTTCCTGATCCCCCATTTAACCCAAATTTGAAAAAAGCAAATAAGAATACTATATCATGAACCACCCACAAATACTTCATTTTCCCATGGTAAATAAAGTTAGAATTATCACCCTAACTGTTGATTTATATAGCGATTAGAATATTAACTGATATATTGTATATACGCCTAGACTAAATGAAAATCAACCCAATTAACTAACCTATAAACAAAATGAAACATATTTTTAACTGTTTTCAGAGGAGCTGTGTAAAATGTTAAGTAAAATAAATGGCAAACCACATTTAAGAATTAAAATAATTATTTATTTATATTAATATTTAATACAACTAAAATTATTATAATAATAGAATATAACAATATAATAAAATTCTTATTGAAATTGTTCATAAAGTAGAGAATACTTATATTTGGATAGTCCATTAAATAAATCATTTAAATAGTAACATATGCACAAGGTAAATAATAGTTAACAAATAATGCCAATACAAACGATATGGGACTTGTTTCAAATGTAAATACATGTAAAAGTTCAACATATAAGCTTATAGTTGTTATTGATAATATATATATAACAAAAAGCCTATACATGTAATATTTTTTGTAAGTGCATTGTACAAATTCATCAATAAAAATGCTGTATACAACCATTCAAATGCCATGGGATTTTACTACCCTTTTAGGTTGAAAAAGGTCCATTTACAAGGCGCTCTTTTACATGAATGTGTTTTTACATTGAAATTTGAATGGTCCAGAATTTGGTGTTCAAATTTTGGGGTGAGTGTATACATGTACATAGAAACTTAGATGGTTGTATACGGTAAATTTAGAATTATACGAAAATGTAGCAGCATATTTTACCCTGACGTAAGAAAAAAAATTTAATGCCTATGAATGTGACTAAAATGCAAAGCATTCTGAACAAAAACATCACTACAATATTCAAGAATCGACATAGACATCAACAGTGTGAAAGTACAAAGGTAGAAAAGTATTACAATGCTTATACTACTTTCATAGCAACTCACGATACTACTCCTCATTTCTTAACACAGACAGTATCAAGGACAACAGTATGAAAATATTGTTTCTCACAAACTTCTGATGGCAAAGTTGTGAAATTATTCAATTATATCACATTTGAAAATCACATACTAACAGACAGTATACATAGTACAAGCAAAGACAATTCAGATATTTGAGAAACATTCTTTTCATCACAAAATGTCATAAAGCTGATAGTGTAAATGAAACGTTTCCTTCTGAAATGTGTACCCATTATGCTTAATGTTAAGAAGACAGAACACCAAAATTAACACAATATATTACATTATGAACATAGCTGATATGAATACAGTGTACCTAGTTTGACGAATCATAGGAACAACATTGTGATTTCATACTTATTTTCGTTACATTTTGTTACTAAATATATTAAAAATACCATTATCATTTGTTTTTAAAACACAGATCGTCTTAGGTCATCGTAAATCTCAGGACCATGAGGATTATCTAAGGCAGTAGTTCCCTAAAATAACTGATTACATAAAAATTGTAGCACATATACAAGATATTCCAGAAAATAATCTCTTCTTTTGAACACAAAAACATACATTTCCACCCATCTATCTCACACTACTATAGCCAATTATGTATAACTCAAGTACATAATGACATCGCTTCATTATTGACTTCTTCATCGGATAACTCAAATTTGATCAATTGAAATTTTTCTTTATACACTTGAATTTCTTCTAATTAAATGCTCAGATTTGAAATTGATAGATCTATAGCGTTTCTCACAAGACATCTTATTGCATTCTCTGAACATACTCCATTGTAAAAACATTCACAACCATACATAATTTCTATTCACATATATAACAGCATATCCATGTACAATGTTGCACTTCAATGTATTGTAACTTGCAATATTAATGATATCGAATAAAATCAATCTCAGACTCAACGATTGATTATTACACTGCACTGAAAACAAAGAATACCCGCTGATGAAAGTAATATCGTAATAAATTTGAAAATGCATCAAACGTATAATGAACAGTCCTCGCAGCACCAATAAAAAAGCACAAAGTCGACGAAAATCACTGCCTAAACTTTTGGAAAATTCCTAATGCCAGTGGAAAATTTCACACCCATTCATCTTCTCATTTGAACTTTTGGATAACAGCAACAGTCAGCATAACTATTAGCACACAAGGTAAAATGTTCATGTATCCATTGAACTATATTGCACTTAAGATTTGTTGGAAATAGAAGTTGGACCGTCTGCCTAGGCTGATAACTTTTGGGGAGGTCTGATTGATTGTCAGTTCAAAGGGCCCTCTATTATCACAGGTCTTTGCCAACCAGTGAACAGAAACAGAGACTAGGGACTTGACAAACACAGCAGGAAGAGCAACTTTTCAAAGTAACTGACAGTAAGTGTAAATCATGCTGTGTGTATATGGGTATCACAATACTATGTAATGCATTATGTATACTGTATATATCCTGATTGACATCGTTTAAGTTAGCTCCATTAAACGTCTTCTTACATTACTTATACTTACATAACTTTACGCCTCCTTTGACTTCGTCTCTAGCTATAAAATATTACATAATTTCAAAAGTAGGATCGCACCCATGCCCACAGCCCTACGGTCCGGTTAGGATTTCCAACTTTTTTTCCAACACTGTTTAAATCCCATTTGCTCCTGTCAATAGATGACTGACTTTTATAGTCCATCATAGACATTGTGAGTTAAGGGTACTGGACTAGTAGCAACACGTCTTGGTCCCGTAGTGTTCTCTGATCTTGATCTCGAGGTCTCACGTTTTTTCTTCTTTTTATTATCTGGCGGTGGTTGGTCACTGCAAATAAAAAAAAATATGCAAATTCAATAAATGGCTCTAAGAATGCAAGTCATAAAATGAATACATTGGCATTCATTGGATGTTTATCACCATTGTTAGGAGTTAAATGTTTGATAATTCCACAGAAAAGCATTCAGCTAAATATTTTCTATCTGTCCTCAGAGCTAGATGACTTTGTGTGTGAGACATCATTTAGCTCTGAAGAAAAATACCGAACAGGACAGGTAAAGTTTTCCTGCGCATTTATCACACAAATATCTATATATATTGCCTAAAAGTGTATTTGCACTGAAAACCTTCTGAGACTGTTATAAAATGTATTTGCGTTGAAATTTTAACATTTCCACCTGAAAAATGGCAATTTTGCAGCCAGATGTTGCTTGGAAACCGTTCCCATATCCGGTTGCGTCTGGTTGAGTAGATTGACCACTTTACGCAGATAAACCTGAAGTTTTCTTCTTCGCTGCTCTACAAACTGTGCCTCCTGTGATAAATTAACAAGATTTTAAACAATTTTTGTGAATGATAAATGATTTGTTCATAGCTTTAAAAAGTAAATGAGTACATTTCCTATAAAATTAATTTTACAAAAAATGCTTTGCAAACAAAACAAAATATGATAAATTTACTTTTCTGGTTATAAATAGGTTCTAACAACTCAAAAGAGCATTTCCAAGACGGATTATCTTTTATCTTAAAATGGTCCATTTCCTTTTTATACTTATCTCTCTCTCACACACGTCTTTTTAGCAAGCATATTTCTACCAACGATAGATATAGCTGAAGACAGGTTTTACAACCCTAAGCTTCCATTTAACTATATCAAGTGGCCCTGGCGGGGCTCGAACTCACGACCCCAAGGTTGTGAGACCAGAATGATACCATCATCCCAAGCAGCGAGCTGTTAAAAGGTTACTCGGCTGAACCGATGTCTCTGTAACCCCCAGCATACATACTTGGTCTGTTATCATCTCAACCCAGAGGTCGTGGGTTCGAATCCCACTTGAGGACGAAATTTTGGGAAGGGTCTTATTAGCATTTTTTGTGCTTTTGAATGATATATATGTGTTTCCCAGTGCTTGCGGATATATTTTTATACTTATCTCTCTCTCACACACGTCTTTTTAGCAAGCATATTTCTACCAACGATAGATATAGCTGAAGACAGGTTTTACAACCCTAAGCTTCCATTTAACTATATCAAGTGGCCCTGGCGTCTTTTCGAACTCACGACCCCCAAGGTTGTGAGACCAGAATGATACCATCATCCCAAGCAGCGAGCTGTTAAAAGGTTACTCGGCTGAACCGATGTCTCTGTAACCCCCAGCATACATACTTGGTCTGTTATCATCTCAACCCAGAGGTCGTGGGTTCGAATCCCACTTGAGGACGAAATTTTGGGAAGGGTCTTATTAGCATTTTTTGTGCTTTTGAATGATATATATGTGTTTCCCAGTGCTTGCGAATATATATTTTTATACTTATCTCTCTCTCACACACGTCTTTTTAGCAAGCATATTTCTACCAACGATAGATATAGCTGAAGACAGGTTTTACAACCCTAAGCTTCCATTTAACTATATCAAGTACGGGGCCTCGAACTCACGACCCCAAGGTTGTGAGACCATACCATCAAAAAGCTGTTAAAATGGTTACTCGGCTGAACCCTTAACCCCAAAATTTCATACAGGTTTTGGTCTGTTATCATTCAACCCAGAAGTCGTGGGTTGAATCCCAGTTGATTTTGATAACAGACTTATTAGCATGTTTTTTGTGCTTTTGAATGAGAATCGGTTTCCCAGTGCTTGGAATATATTTTATACTTATCTCTCTCTCTCACACGTCTTTTAGCAAGCATATTTACCAACGATAGATATACTTGAAATGGAACAGGTTTTAAAACCCTAAGCTCAGCTATATCATTTAAAATATGCTTGCTGGCCTGGTGTGTGAGAGAAGTATAAAACCCCAAAAAGCACAAAAAATGCTAATAAGACCCTTCCCAAAATTTCGTCCTCAAGTGGGATTCGAACCCACGAACTCTGGGTTGAGATGATAACAGACCAAGTATGTATGCTGGGGGTTACAGAGACATCGGTTCAAAAGTAACCTTTTAACAGCTCGCTGCTTGGGATGATGGTATCATTCTGGTCTCACAACCTTTGAGTTCGAAACAAAAAAATGCCACTTGATATAGTTAAATGGAAGCTTAGGGTTGTAAAACCTGTCTTCAGCTATATCTATCGTTGGTAGAAATATGCTTGCTAAAAACGCGTGTGTGAGAGAGAGATAATCATTCAAAAAAAAATCTAATAAGACACTTTCCCAAAAAACACATATATGGGTCCATTTCCTGTTTTGAGATTTAACAGACCAATATGCTGGGGGACACTGAGACACGGTTCTGAGAAGTAAAATATTGGTTACAGAAAGTACTTTTTTGTAATTTGAATTATGTATGGCAATTTTTCCTGTCACCTTATGAATAATGCTAAAAAGACGTGTTTGAGAGAGGAAATAAAAAAATCCTGAAATATGGTCCAGGAAGCTGTTTTTCTTCAACGACTACTTGATGTAGGTCTTTTTTGTAATTTGAACTCTGAATACCGCCGAAAACAAATCCTGAAATAAGCTGTTTCATCTCGTTTGATGTAGGTCTCTGAACTCTGAATACCGCCGATAAACATTCCACTCTTCATCTCGTATGCGTAAAAACACCTACATCAAGAAAGTAAATAATCTATTTAAATTAAAACTCTTTCAATCAGTCAAAATTAACGTTCCCTACCAAGTAATTCTGAAAATGGCTCAGACAACACGTTATACCCTTCCATCATCCCATGAAGAAAATACATGAAATAGCATTTTTTAGTTAATAATAGATAGTACATATAAATAGAAATGTTAAGCATAATACCTGATAAACATGGAAAGTATCAGTCTTTTTGCCTCTCAGGAAAGCAGACGGGATCCAAATATTGACCAATGAACGGGCATTACTGAAACAGAAAGGTAAAACACATTCAAGGGAAAAGTAAAATATCAAAAAACAGAACAGAATATTGATTCTAACTAAAACAAATAAGAACCTTGAAATCTCAATATTGCTCATCTTGAATTTGAATCTTGAATCTCAAGAGTTGGTTTGATTTTCCCTTTAACCAGATTATGAACAGAAATAGGTTGGTTATCTAAAATATTGGTTCAAGCAATTTATTATTATACCTACAGATTCAAAATAAAGAGTTATAATTGAAATGTAATATCATTGAGAGGGTCAATGCCGTTGACCACATCTTAGAATCTTGGAAAAGAGGACAAAATTTACTCACAAATTTTTACGAGTGCTGGCGAAATGAGTACCTCAAGAGCTTGAGAGAAAGATTTAACAAAGATGTGAAAGAGGAATAAAATCTAGTGAATCTATTAGTGTAGGAAATGTGGTACTGATAAAGTCAAATGGAGATTGGTAGAGTATCAAAACTGATGCTTAGTAAGGATGGAAATGTCAGATCCGCGAAAGAATCGACGGCCAAGGGAAGTGACTATTTAAGACCAAATAGCCATTTGTACCCTATTGAGATAGGGGATTCACAAGGAGATAGTGGACAGTGAAGTTGAGTGAACTAGTTGATTACACTTCCAGCTGCGAATGTCGTAAGAGACTCCATGTATGTGTTTAACCTTTATTTGATTGATTGTACTAGATTGCAATACATGTATTTATTTCTCAAATAATGTTTCTTAACAAGTATGTGAGGTAAAGAGTATATCATATTACACCTGTTTGTCATATATTGCAAATATATATTTGTAAGTTATTATGATTCTTGTACTGCAATTGTGACTATCATTTTTTTTTTTCTTTTATGTTGGGAGTGTCATCGAATGTCATGAAATCTTCATGTATAATTTTTCTTTAGTATAATATTTGTACATTACCGGGGTAGTTTGTAATGTACTTTGGTTTACATTATATATACTTATTTTATTTTTATTGTGAAATGTATTCACATGTATTGATTTACTTCTGATATTGCCATATTTGTGCATTATATTAATTGTTTATGTTATGAAATGTATATTGATTTACTTTTGATATTGTTATATTCATTGATTATTGATTATAAAGTTGTCTGGTAGTGAGCATACTGGAGACTGACCTATATTATGTATATGGCAGACAGAGTACTTTGTGTCTGGAGTAGTGTTAAGTTTGTTTTGAGTGAAGTTGGAAAAAGGAATTGAAATGTAAAACAAGAAAATGAAGTTAGAAAGAATGACTATGACAAATTCCAAACAATGACACTAAAAATTCACTGAAGGTCTGGACATGTCCCAAGCCTAAAATAAAGTCAGTCCTTCAAAAATGAATTTAGAGCTATTGACATGCCAAGTTGAAAATACCAGCACTTAAAAGCCCAACTCTTAAAATTGATCAAGGTGCAAAATCTAAAGCCCTTGGTGTTAAACTTGAATGTTAACTTACTAGTCCGAGTCTGCAGACTGAATGCTCATGGTGTCCGCACTGGTGGATGCCATCGGAAGCTGCAATGCGATTGCAATATTCATATATAATCAGAATTAATATGATCTTTCATGGGAAACAAACCTGCACAAAATCTAGAATAAACACACACAAAAAAAACTCTTAACAATTGACATTCAAAGACAAACTTTGCACATATCAATATGGTCTGTCAGTTGTACGGGTAGGATTTGGATATTTTAGCATTCACTGTTTACACTTCATGTATGCACATGAATCTAATAAACAATTCAAGCTATCCGAAATTCAAGTAACTGTAAATTTGTATTATCTAGTTGAAGCAATATATTTAGCTTTAACAAGTCGAAAAAATGAATCTGGGTTGTAAACATTAGAGCCGAGTCATTATTTAAGAAGTGGGGGGGTCGGAAGTTTTTCTAGACATCGGTGTTTCTAACTTCTGACCCCCACACGGGTTTGCAAATCAAACATATGACCCCCCCCCCCCACGCATTTGTAAATCAAACATATGACCCCCCCCCCCACGGGTTCGCAAATCAAACATATGACACCCCAACATCGAAATATATGCCTAAAATATGAACTTCCGACCCCCCCACTTTAGTATATCTTACCTAGCATATGACACCCCCATTTCCACATGCCCTGTGTATGTATTAGCATAGCATTGTACTGTCATATCTGCTGTACAAATTTGCAAAATATCTAGCTATATGAATGAAATTATGAATGAATGAAACTAGTTTTTTCCCCAGTTTATTAGATGCAATAAACAAAATGTAATACAAACTGTATATATTAACTTGTCACGATATAAATGGACTGATGCTATTTAATTGAATTTAGAGAAAGCGATTTAATCTTCAATCTGTTATTTTGAAAAAAAAAAGTAAAGAATGTATATTGCATTTTCCAAAAATAAAAGTTAGTGGTTAGTCGAAAGACAATTAAACATAATATAATTCAATCTTGATAAAGGGTTTCATATTCCATTTCATAAGTTGCTTGCAGTGACTATATAATTGCTCTAATATACCGGTAAGAGCCGATTAGGTATTATCAAAAACTCTAAATTCAATTAATAGCACCAGTCCTTTCATATCATGACAAGTTAACTTTGATATATTTTTAAGCAGTACAAATTCTTGGGGAAGGCAATTTTTTTCCATCCAATCACTAAAATCCTCTGTCAAAAGCATTTTGGCAAATATGAGCAATACAATTGCATGTGTTGAGTTGACATATGAAACTCGGTACAAAATTACAAGATATTTTATACAACCAAATGATTGATCACATACCAAAGAAAAAGATCAGGACATTCTACCAACATTTATTAAGAAATATAAACGCTTGCCACGGCCCCTTTCAGTAAATTTACAAAATTTGGACATTTGACACCCCCCCCCAGTAAAATTTCAAGAATCAGAATATTTGACCCCCCATATTCTTCCATTTTAAACTTCTGACCCCCCACAACATTCAAATTCAAACATCTGACCCCCCCCCCCAGTTTTTTTCCGACCCCCCCACGGCTTAAATAATGACTCGGCCCTTAGGAAATGAATTTTATCTTAAGTTACAACTTTAAAAATCCAATAAATAAGAACAGAACCCAATTATATTCTTCTTGGGAAAACTTGGGAAAAACACATTATAAAAGAACAGAACCCCACCGGTGAGCTTAAAGGAGTTATTTCTAGCAGCCTAAGAATTTTTTCTTCCAGCCGGGCGTCTGCCTAAGTGTAGAAAACTAATAAATAAATTAAAAAATTTGTCTTGTTTTATTTTTTGTTCATCCAGATTTTTATAATAAATATTTTAATAATTTATAAATATAGTAATTACATATGGAAATTGCCCGACGTGACGTAGGATTTGACCTTTTGAACTTGCAGCTCATGAATTATGCACGCTCTGTAATTCGCTCTACAAAGTAAAACCGGCTTCATGGCACATATGATGAAAATCAGTCCATTTCAGCCGTATTTGGGTCCAAAACGGACTTAATTTTAAAGCTACATAAATATAAACCACATCAGCTTGACATACATTCAATTCTCATTCTAATACATATATTGGATGATGCAATTGGAGCATATACTATTGATTATTGGCTTTTTTTCATATCACGCTACTTGTCAAATTATAACCGTGTTAACAACGTCGGAAGAAAACACATTTTGGCTGGAAAAATTTAGGAACAAAATGTCGCACTTTGTTTTCATAATTGGTATGATTAGAAACGCATATTACTGTAGATTACTAATATAATAATTAAATTGTTGTACGTCGAAAATCATTGGAGATATTAAGGAAAATGTGCGACCACTTCATACGATTTTTTCCTAAAACCCTTGCGTTCAAAGCACCTGCAGTACATTGTGCAAACGGCCTCATCATTATCAGTAGTCTAGAAGTGGCCCAGAAGTTGTTGTGAATGATGACACAATTAGTTTTTATTTATTTATGAACTTCATTTTTTGACATCTGATTTTTCAAATCACTCTTCGTTTGGCTGCTGTTTCGAATGGTATGAATGATTCTAGTAGGGGTTTTCAAAATAAATATGATAATTTTCTTGAATTCACGTGCGATACCTTAGACTTAAAACTGCGCCGCATGCTGCTTCTTGCCTATGGGGCGGAGCTTGCGAGACACAATGTGACGTCACATTGTGTTTGTGTAGTAAATTAAAACGATGATTATAAAAAGATCCAGTCATTATCCAAATACCAGATTAAAGGATATACGAGGTCTATGTCATTGAAATCACTCTGCCAAATTTCAAGAATTTTGGACGAGTGGTTAATAAGTTATTTGATATTATGCTGCCATTCATTTCAATGAGAACTGGACCATGGGTTCACGACTACGCGTCAAAAATTACCCACAAAGCAATGCGGCGCAAAAACAACAATGGCTACAGTTTTATCAACATTTGTGATAATAAATCCACCATATTTTGTTATACATCTATTTGATGATATGTTTTATATGTGATAAAGGAAGTGCATCTTATTATGAAAGAAGCACATACTTCGTGGAAGTTTGGTTAATAAAGAGAACTGTGAGAAGACCGGAAAAATCCTTTTAGATAAGATTTGAGGTAAAACAAGCTCCTTTAATATGTTTTCGAGCCGTTCTAGGGGTCAGAAAGGAGACTATTCTAAACAACATCCCCCACCCTCTCCATCCCCTCCCTTTCATACCGGTCCACGTATGTCCTCTAGCTCGGCTGTGAGGCGGCGGATGGCGGCATCGCGCGCTCTCACGGTGCCCTGCAGGTGTTCATTCAGCTCCAGAAGCTCTCCGTGCATGTCCGCAACCTAAACAGAGGTTGTGGTTTACTTAAAACTAAAAACGTTGCATTGCGGTGGATGAAAGATGTGGGTTAAGGTTAAAATGGTGATATATGAAAGGTGGATGTATTCTGGTTGATCTTGTTCACTATGCACGCCAGCCACTTTGAACCAGGGTTAAGCGTCATGTTAGACAGACGGGCATGTTACTGTAGTTCTGATTGGTATCATTTGTCTCACAGAATTAAATAATTTTCATGCACTGGCAGATCTAGGCATTCTAGTCCCTGTTGTTCCAATATGACACCCTAGGTGGGTGGTTGGCGTCACTTCATGCACACATCTCAGAATTCTTCCTCACAAGCTATGAACATGTCACCACGCACCTGAACAAGTTTTTTCTCGTACTCGGAGGCCTCGTGACTGTAGTCGACATCGGAGCCGCGGTATGGGATGGCCGGCTGAACTGGGTCAAGGTGCAGGCCCGGGAAATCTGAGGAGAGAGTGTACCGATGATAATAATGAAACAGAAGACGCATTTTTCTTTTTGTTAAGTCAGCTGTAAAAATTTCTTTTTCAATGAATCAATGAATCGATGAATAAATCAATCAAATCCTAAATTTATTTGGACAGGACATTAAGATATACACAGCATTGCTTCCATTGAGTGAAGTATTTGGTTTAATTAAAAAAATGTAATCCTCGTCTCTGACAACCTGTCACATGACGCACACAGAGCTTTCTCAACTGTATATAGCGTACAACCTTGTTATCTCAACATTGTTAATTTAGGGTTTTCTGCTATATCTCAAGGTTAATTTCATTTGCCTTCAACTACATTATGAACATTCATCGATTGGTTACCTGGCATATTGGCTATCTCAAGCATTTTACCCTTACCTCCTACAACTTTGAGACAATGACTTTCTACTGTATGTAATTTGTTATTGAAAGCCTGTTACCCTCATCGCTTGCGCCCTGTCGTCGCAGCATCTGCACCGCACTCACATACTTCCGCAGCTGGTGCTTCAACAGTTCGTTCTCCCTGCAGCAGAAAAATGAGGATATCATTGCTTGAAATGATTTGGTATTCTCTGATTAGAATCACTTGTTAGATAAAACAAAAATCTAGTGTTTTGAGGCTGAATTTTGATTTACTGAAAAGTTTAAATTTGCCCAAAAGAGGACTCTTATGTGGAAGAAACATTTGAAATACCTTTAACTTTAGCTCAAAGGGAGTGAATGGAAAATTCAAATTATCCAAATTTTCAAGTTATCAGTGATTATTTCATGCACGTTAAAAGTGTGAAGCATTGCCCGAAATAATAAAGAAACAGCTTTTGGTACACGAAAATCTAAATGACAAATGACCTCCTGCCATTTTAGCAATCACAAAGTAAAGAGTTTCAATCAAATATAGACAACATGTGAAAAATGCGCCTTATCAAAAAATAAAGATATTCAAAATCCAGTGAACTTGGTTCACAGCACTTGGTCTCATGATAGCTTCGTTGTATGTTCTTTTTGGGCTGTGCAGTAAGCAAGAAAGAGAATTTTGAAAATAATATTATTTTAAACGTTTTCAAGCTCTGCAAGGCTCCATATCTTATAAGGAGCCTTGTAGAGCTTGAAAACGTTTAAAATAATACAGACGATATCACTTATTTGCATATCTCATAATTGCATAAACACTGCTTAATTGCATAAAGACTGTAAAACCACTTGTTTATTAATATCTTTTAAAACATACTGATAATTGCATATATTGCTTAATCGCATAAAATGTGTGTAGATGGAGGATATGCAGTTAAGCAATTCCGTCTGTATTGATTTCAAAATTCTCTTTCTTGCTTACTGCACAGCCCAAAAAGAACACACAACGAAACTATCATGAAAAAATAAGGCGTACTTGGTTGCGCTGCGTATTTTCTCAGAGTCCTGCTCAGTGCGCCGGTGGCGCTGCGCTGTGCTCTCCACCAACTCCTGTCTGAGCACCGCCACGCGCTCACGCTCAGCCTCCAGCAGCAGCTGCAGCCGTCTGCAGCAATGCCACAGAGGTTACAATGAGTGGGGTAAAATTGTAGAATTGAGTGAACCTGGTATGCAGCATACGGTCTCATTATTAATTTCTATTACTCCTCCGCAACATTACACAAAACATAAAACATAAACCTCTATACAAAAATTCAAAGTTCAAAACAGTTTTCGCGAACTATAATTGAAAAGGAGACTATAGTTCGCAAAAACTGTTTTGAACTTTGAATTTTTGTATAAAGGTTTATGTTTTATGTTTTGTGTAATCTTGCAGAGGAGTAAGAGAAATAAATAAAATAATGAGTGGTATAAAAAGTTCTTGGAGCTGCTTGTACCATATTCTATTAAAACAGAACAAATTATGAAGTCCAAAAGGTACTAAATTTTATTGAAATCACGTTTTTTTTCACTTGATAAAGCAATGAAGATGAGAAAATTTCTGATTTCAATAAAATTTATTACCTTTTGGACTTCATAATTTGTTCTGTTTTAATAGAATGAGTGGGGTAATAAGTAGTCTCAAGCAGCAGCAGCATCTGTTTGAGTACGGACACATGCTTGACTTCTAGCTGTAGATGTTTGGAGCGAGTGGGAGAGAAGAATGAAAAGCGAGTACAGTGGAGAGAAAAATTATGAGAAGGCATGAACCAGTCCAACACCGTTTGAGGGTAAATATATGGACTTAAAATGCTTGATGATGACGAGGACATGACGATGAGTTAAGATTGAGAGCTAGCAGTTTGAGTCTCCTGTAGCTCCTGTCTCAGCATCCTCTCCTGGGCTCTAACAGCAGTTGCAGATGGTGGCGAGACAAAAGGTTGCACTTAGGCAAGGACTGTGCAACATTAACATTATGTGAAAATCTTTGTTGAGCTGTTTGTACCATGGAAAAAGGACTTTTTCACGTCTAGTATCTTTGTACATATAAGCATCTAGAAACAGCCTTTGATCACTCACTTGTTTTGTTCCTCGACATCGTCTTTGTGCATCATCATGGCGATTATCGCCTGCTTCAACTCACCTAGGGGAAAAAGCAGACCATATATATGAAGTCAACTCCCTTACAAAACAAAACCATAAAATAAATCTAGAATAGCACAGAAATCATCAAACTTAGTTGTAATTGAATATTGAAGTGTTTTACTATTTTACCTGAACAGGTCTTTCTTATAAAATGACACAATTAGTGCTCTTGTTGGATATTTTAAGAAGTTCTTCCAGGAGAATTTCTACTTACTTGTTGACATTGTATCATGGGAGGTTTTGGAAGGTTCCGGAAAATTACTGCCATCTCCTTGTGTCCGCAAACTGCAAAAGCAATGGCAATATTTTTTCTTTTGAAGAAAAAGCCCATAGTGAAGGCACATGACCTCATAAGGATTAATTAATTCTAGTAATAAAAGCTAACATATACAGTTTGTTAATTTTTGTTAAGTTCTAAAAATATCTATAAATTTTTTGACAGTGAGTGCTTTCCATCTAGTAATGTAAGACATAAGTCTCTAACAACAAAATGTAGTTTGACATTCAGATCTTAAAAATATAGAGTTTGATACTTGCAGGTTTAAAAAAAATTGCTATAATATTTATTCAAATGTTCATCATTAATTTCAAGTGAAGTTATTTTCAATGCAAATGTAAAGAGTTTCACTTTCTTTTTAACATTTGTGATCCACTACCCAGCTTCACCCACAATATTGCTGCATCACTCGCATGGTATATTATTGGAAAACGCCTTGTTCAAACACCCCAGTGTCTGGGGCGCACCCACCTGGACATGAGGCCTTTCTGTGCCAGGGCAAGCGCATGCATGGCTGACTCCGTAGCTTCACTGTACATACCAATCTCAGAAGAATCCACTGAAAAAAAAAAAAAAAATCCCATATACGTAATTGGAAATGAAAGTAAGGAATATTTATACTAAACAAGGTCATTGAGTTATGTTCCATTGATTTTCCGATTGTACAACTTTGTAGAGGAAGAAATTATTCAGAATAAAATAGCAACACAAATTTCTTTATAATAAAAATACTTATTAGTCATAAGAGACAGACATGCTCTCTATAAATAACCAACTCTGTCTATCTCTTTCACTCACAAATACATATGTAAATAGATAATGAACATTAATATTTCTAGTTGGTGGTCACCTGATCATTGACCACAGATAAATATAGCTAGCACATACGTCATGAAACTTCCGGCTCAATGTGGAAAGTTTATGACGGATGGCTAGGTTGAGCTCACTCACTTGGGTAGTGTTGGGAATCAGTTGGAATTTGACAACTGATCATCACTTAAAATCAGTTGGCCCAAGTGACCGATCATCAGAGTTAATTGTTTCATACGATATTTATATGTAATCACCCAATGAATATGGTTCGCTTGTCGTAGGAGCTCTAATCTGCGCGACCACGTTACATAATAAGATGCATTAACTATGGGCGCGAATTTACTTTTGTTTTCTTGTTGCGCGGGCTCGACGTTTGAACTACTGAGCATGCGCGCTGACGCCGGTAACATGCGTGTGTGTATTTTTCACATTGCAAAATATAAGTAAGTTATTTCTATTTTCTGGCAAGCATTTGTAATAGATTGATTGAATAACGTTACTAATAGATCATACACGAGTTTGAATCGTGTTCGAAAAAAAGCAATTATTTACACAATCGATTATGCCTCACGCTAATCGAGCCCTGAATCGTTTGGTACAAACGACCGATCACCGATTATAGTCGATCATCGTCCCAACACTACACTTGGGTGTTGGTATCAGAACAACAATAATGTGAATTGTAACAGCAATAGCCTGTTAAATGTACAATAGTTAATAGTTTTTATATTGTGACAATAAACCAATGAAACTTGGATTGCTTGTCTAATAACACTGATTGGACTCACATCCCTAAAATTCAATAAACAGTTAATGCTGGGTAACTAACCCTCAAACAAGAAGTAATTAAAAATAAACAATTTCTTGGATAACCAACATAAAAATACTCTCATCTACCATCACCAAAACTCTTACCTCCATTTGCTGGTACTAAATATTGAAAATAATAAAATATCCATGTGCACGATTGTACTTCACGTTTAAGAATATTTATCTACATGACTGTAATAAAGTATATATATCAAATACATGTTAAACTGTTACATGTACATTGTATTTTAATATTATTGCTATGCGTTCAAAATATGCTATAACTAAAAATCTGTAAAAAATATAGTTAACACATGAATGCAATAAATATTCTACATAACATAAGACATATTCTCTGCCCACGTGAGTTACTCACTTGAGTCACATGTCGACCTTGTTTCACCGTTGTCTCCCAGCTGGACTTGACCCTCAGAGTTGACCGGTACCAAGGTCAAATCTGTAGACATGGTGCTGAAATTCACATAATTACTTGAAATTTACCAATACTGACACATGTACCGGAAATAAAGTTACTATTGATAAGAGATTATGATGTGAGAAACTAGAAAGTAAGAAAGGTAATTTTATACTCCAGCCAAACACCTGATGAAATAGAACACATGTTATATAGATCTTTTCAACAACTTTACACAATATACAATGTATTATTATTTAAGGATTGCTACTGATTTAAATGGACTTTGATATTTTCTAACTATAAAAACAAATTTTTTGAGCTGAGGTTAAATTTCGATACCATTAAGGAAAATGCCATACCCATAATTGATCTCCCCCGTTGAAGAGTAGCTGCCGTAGGAAGTATTACTCTGGGCATCGTTGTCGAGAGAAGAACCACTCGGCAACTGTCGTCTCGATACATGCGGATTAAAACTTTCTTTTATATGATTTTGCTCATTTGAACTTACATTTGTCATTGGCATTGAAATTTTAACCACAGGTTCTAAGGGAACATTTGATGGTTTGCTGTCTTTCAGCCCAACGTTAACTGACGAAGCCACACTTTTAACTGACACATTTTCCTTTCGACTTTCCTTTGAAGCCGGTAAAGTCGATAGCTCAGTAGTATTATCTCTATCACAATCACCTTTTGCTTTCATAATTAAATTACTACTAGATTCTGTTTGTTTTGTAGTATCCTGAGCGCTTTCAGCTTTTGATTCAAGGCTAAAATCCTTGTCAGCAGTTTTGAAAGAATTACCTATATTATCACACTCAATTTGAACGGCTACTTTCGTTGACGTTTCCTCAACGACATCAGCGTTTGTATGTTGATCAATGCCTAAAACATCCTGCCATCGCTTTACATCTCCACAATCGTTTACCCCTGGAAACTTCTGCAACGGTCTATCACTCCGAGTAGGAGGCAAATCAGCATTGTGATTCAATCCCAATGTCCCTGCCCTGGTAGAATTCTTACTGAGTTCTATTTCGGCAGAACCTAAATGAAAATGGGGCGCACTGGTGCTCATAGTCATGTGGGTTTTTTGATGAGAAGTCTCGATAGTTTCTTTAACCTGATTTGGCTTCGATGGGTTGAAATTCTGCTGATGAGGTTCAAAGTCAAATACTCCCTCTTCTTTTTTACCTGATAAAATTAAAAAAGTATACAATGTACCTAATACTACATATACCCAAGCAGGATTGAAAAACAGTGTACAGTGAATGTCCTCAACAATGGAAGCCAATTTGCTGTCACAAATCCTTTCATTGTAGAGGGTTTGTTGTTTACTCCATAATTTACTTACATTATTAATGAGTAATCTACTACTACTACTACATCCGAAGGTTAATTTGTCAATTGCTGAGGGTGTCACAGTTTTTGGGGTAGGCAGAAAGCAGCTGTGTCTCACACCAGCTCTCCACACAGCTCTATCTAGGCGTTCTGTATTAAAGAGGTTACAGTCCTTCAACTCTGCCTGTACACATTCCAACCAAGTCTTCCTAGGTCTGCTGTGTACCCGACGACAAGTGATCTCCATGTCCATGACAGAATTGATGCAAGAGGAAGAACGTTTTACATTTTAAGCAACATGAGAAAAGTTTGTTATTCAGTTTTTTCATTGTTCACTTTGGTTTTTGAGGACACTCACTGTAAACATTTATAATCAGATAGGAAAGATGCAATGATTTCAATTCACAAGAAAGAATTTTCGAGATTCTTATACATGTACCTACATGTAGATGATACCTAAGTTCAGCAAAAGTTTTGCATTGATAAATAGACCACATATTGCTAATTCATTTTGAACATTTTCACAACCTAATTGAAATCTAGAGATATTACTAACTTATTTGGAAAGTTTTCATACCTTGAATAGAAAAGATCCAATGGATTTCTAACCTTTATGTAAAAGTTTGATTTTGAGCTAATTGCACTTACTTGTGCGAAATCATTTTCCTGATCAAGATTCAGAGAGAGATTGAAAATATTTGGTCTTTGGATAGTAAGTAGATTTATCACTAAGTTCAAAGTTTAAAATTAAGTAGTTGACACAACAAATGGTGCTACTATGCCAGCCTAGAATAATGCCTAAATCAAACTACAGTTATAGGATTGGATCTTTGATTCATCTTCACCGGCTTCTGGTCAATCATATACATATATCTTGGCAACTTTTACACCATTTTAGGCTTCATTCTTGGCCAATATAGCAGGCCACAATGACTATCCCACCAGCATAGCGATAACATACCCTGGGATCTCGAGGGCGGCGGTGTCTCAACGTCAAAGCTTCCTGATTTAGATATTGGTGAGGCCACTGAGGACGAAGGTGAACAGCTGTATTGGTCGTCATCAAACGACACGATTTTTGCAATCTTCTTTTTTTTCTTGGACATCTTATCTCGTCGTTTCTCAACTGAAATAATGTACAAAAAATTTAGCAATTCATTTTACATACTTCTCCTTTAAAAAAAAAAAAAAAAAAATGGAAACATTACTTAATTGATTTATTAGGTTAGGACATCTAGCACTTTTTGTGAATTTATTGTAACTATACGTATGTAACTATACAAACTTCTCTGTTGGACGTTTGAATATTTCAAATAATCAAAAGTACTTAAATTTGGAAACATTTTGCACTGTATCAAAATCCTTAATATAGCACTAACAGATATTTACAGGCACCTAATGAATTTCCATTCTACATATTACAATATATATATGTTTAGAATACATATGTTATACATAAACAACGATAGCCCATTACTTCATCCACAATAGACTAATTGTGTCATACAAGTTTATCACAAAGAAGTATAATTTACATGTATATGTAAGTAGATCTAGGTGCAGGGTTTCCTTTACAAAACTAACTCTTTCATTGCTCACTCCATCATGTATAATAAAACGTAAATCATGAACCTAAATCGCTTTGAGAAGAAAAGATTTGACATTGGTGTTGTAATTCAAAATACTACCTATAAACTTGATGTTTTATTCATACAAATAGATTGCATCATTTTCATAAAAGTTTTGCTAAAAGGAGTACATGTATATAATGATTGCTTCAGAAAATTGAGAGTTACACAAGTCATATGATATAACGACAATCCACTAAATGTCATATGATATAACAATACTACTCTGTGATATCAGTAAGTAACATCATATGACATTTCCATTTTCCATATTTGTAAATGGATATTCAATAGCATTGCATACTACTGAACTAAATATGACAAATGTGACTGCAAAATATCTATATAGAAGTATTGTGGGTTATGCTAAATAAATCAAACCGTTGAAATATTTCAAATTTCCTTCATTTATATTTAACTATAAACATAATAATCAATGCAATATTATTGGTTTGTGATAAGATGGGTTGCAAATATTGATACATGTTCTATGAGTTTCTATGTTCCAGTTTGCAAACATAAACATGCACTCTTTAACAAAAGACACAATGACAATTAAATTCTAAAAAGCAAATATTTCCAGTCTGATTATCAATGTAGTCAGATACTAAGGTATTATAGGAATAACTGTTGATGACTTGCAAATATAACATATGTAATCAAATAGTAGCAATCTTGATAATCATTAAACTGTGTGTATTTGTAAATTAGATATTAGAAAAAAGCACATTATAACATTGATTATTAACTCATTAATCTATATTGTAAACTTGATCATTATCTTCTCAGTATCAATTATTACATGAATCATAAACCTAGACGCTGTTTAAGAATGACTTGCAACTTGTAATATTTCTTCATGTGAAGCAATAGTTTGCTATAAAATAGCCAGCAGTAGATAACCTAACACTCATTACATTATTGTGCATCAAAAGACTTTGGAAAATACTTTGCAGCGTAAAGGTATGTAATTACACAATCATAAGAATACATAGGTGTCTATCTGGACAAAATAATAGCATTTCACCAGATTCTTACAATCAAAAGGTAGGCAACAATGTAACCTGAACAAATGGATGATGAATCTGACCCATTACAAAAAGTATGCTACTTTTGTGTGTGAAATCCCACCAAAGGATAGAAATTTTGGGAGGTCTAATTTTTCAGCTGTGTTAGGGTCTGTGATTCTATGAACGACTGTATTTATTTTTCCCAAGTTGGCTTGTGGATAGTGGATTCAATTCTACTCTCTGTTTTCTATGGCAAGCAAGCCCATACCACTGTGTTGAAAACAGGTTTTACAACCCTAAGCTTCCATTTTGACTATATCAAGTAGCCCTGATGGGACTCAAACTCACAATCTCAAAGTTGTGAGTTAAAACCTCAAGGTTGTGAGACCAAAATGATACCATCATCCCATGCAGCGGTCTATTAAAAGGTTATACAGATTCAAACCCACGACCTCTGGGTTGAGATGATATCTGACCAAGTATGTAGGCTGGGGGTTACAGATACTAGATCATACTACAGTTCGCCCCGTGGCTGTATTCTTCTTCATACACCTTTTACATGATCATTCTGACAACTTGAAATTTCTAATAACTCAAAATTTGCATTTACTCCTGGCAGGTTTTTATTAACGGAGTCCAACTGTATTTCTGAAAATAACAGAATTTTGGTTTTAAAACAAGCTACATACCTTCCCTATTATCCACTCCAATGACCGGCTGAGGTTCCGGCTCCCAAACTGGGTAGGTTTTCTGCTGTGGCACCGAAGCTGATAGTGTGACAAGATTGTCCAATCCCGTGGCTGGCTTAATGCTATTCAAATCTGGGTTGTCTATATTGATAGCAAACAGAATACTCCCCAAACCTGAAAGTCAGACGGTACGTTTATCTGGGGTTTTGTCACTGTACAGAGCTGCTTTATCGGTTTTGCCAGACGGTGATATATATATATCATGTGGGGTAAAAACCTGCCAACTCTGATTGATTACATTCTTAGTTTGAAATTTGAAAAAATGATTCATTAAATTGTGTTATAAAGAATAAACAACTAAAATTCACCTCCAGCCATATTTGGAAGCATACAACTTCTTTCTTGGTCTCTCAGAAATGCCCAATCTTCGTAAAACTGGCTGTAAAGAAATGAGACATGATTGTAACTTCTCAAATTTTTAGTTGGGCATCATTTAGAGGCAATAACAATACTTCTTGAAGAGTGGGGTAGCTCAATAAAAGTCAACTGTTAACCAAGTGATTTTATCCATACATGTAATCAAATAGGGCATAAAATTAGAAGAGTATTCATCAGAAACAGAACCTTACACTCTAAACTTAACACTCATCTCTCACAAAGCCCATGTAAATCAAAATGATGGAAAAACAGATTCAAACAGGAAAAATTTTACTACGAAACTTGTAATTATTTGTTCACGGACCACAGCCCCAATAAATATGAAAGTAGAAGACCCTGACAAAAAGTGATCAACCCTTAATTATGGGAGTCCTAATGATGGCAGCCTTATTAACCTGATTCAAACAGGTTAAACATTCTGAAATTGGCAAGAACCTGAGCAGAACTTGATCTTCAACGATCATGTGCATATATTTCTCCATCGAGTGCTCATTGAGAGAGTCTCTCAGCCACGCCCGACCACGGCCTTCCTCTGTATTGATGAGCTTCAACTGAGAGAAACGCTGCAGATCCTCCTTGTTGACATGCTCTTTTATATACTGCCAAAAGGCTGAAAAGACATTAATTTCGATGGTTTACATTGTAAACTAAGCACTCAGAGTCAAAGAGATATCGCCATCCCAAACCAACCTCTATATACATAAAAATTAGCAGCCTTTACATGCAACTAAACATTGAGCAGCTTGCCATGGCCATATGGATATGGTAAAGGATAGGCCATTATGTGGTACCAGAGCGAGTCATTGTGTGCAACGGTCATGTATAAAAAGAATGGGCAATTACACAAGAAATACATCACCACAGCATTAAAGTGACATTTAGTACACCATGTTTGATGAACACAAACATTTGAATCAACGAGCAATATGGCCATTTCTTAGTTCATCTTTCTTTGCTCACAACACTAGATTTTTTAAATACATTTACAGTTTCGCCAAACAACTGTTGGCATCCTCAGAATGTTCTTCCCGCGCAATGTCACAAGTCAAATATTCTGATCCTGAACGAGGATGGGCGGAAAGTTTGGTACCAGACTGAAGGAACATCAGAAGGACGTGGAAGCAAACCAGAAGGGAGCATACACCAGATCCACAAAGAAAGAGTCAAAAATGGAAATAAACAAGAGTGCCATCACGGACCATGCAAACCAGCACAGCCATCAGATAGACTGGGAGGGAGCCAGAATAATAGACAGAGAAAGTGAATGAAAAACCAGGACCATCAAAGAGTCTGTACACATCCGAACCTGCAAGCAGGTTATGAACAGGGACGAGGGGGGGCACCAACTCTCGCGAGTTTATGATTCCATCCTCGTTCAGGATCAGAATATTTGACTTGTGACATTGCGCGGGAAGAACATTCTGAGGATGCCAACAGTTGTTTGGCGAAACTGTAAATGTATTTAAAAAATCTAGTGTTGTGAGCAAAGAAAGATGAACTAATATATTTCATACCAACACAATGAACACATTCAAGAATATGGCCATTTCTGTTGCACATAAGGGCAGCTATTTTGGTTGTATATTTCCGGTATGGTTTCGGACAGTGATATGTACCCAGTAAGCTTTTCAATGATGAATAAATGAAAAATTGTAAATGGATGGATCTAATGATAGAAGATGATCATACCTGGTTCGGTTTCCATTTTTTTAATATCATCTAATATACTTAAGCCTGTTCCAAATTTTGATAGTCCAGTCATTTCTGTAACTTGTCTATGGAAAAATTAATATTGTTCTTAAATATTTAAGGAACTCTATGTAAAATATAACATAAAAATGAAAAGTGCATATCATGAAATATATTAAAAACGAGATTTTGAAATAAAAAGCAGCATAACACTAAAATTTCTTGAAATATAGATGCAGGCAATATCATTCAAACACACGTTTTCAAACCAGCACATCAAAATTGTACGTGTCAATTTGAAAATGAATGTTGCATTGACGGCGCCCACAACTATGTAATAAAATAATTTGCAAAACTATGTATTACAGGAAGTTCAATCATCAATCAAATCTTATATTTATTTGAGCAGACCTAATTCAAAAGAATGAAAATTAAACTTACTTCAGAGTAGACAGAGCCTTGTTTGAATGTCGGAGGCCATGTTGCAGAACACTTTCCCATGCTGCACAAAGACAGCAGACTCTAAAAGTGTAAGATTAGTACTTAAACATACAATAAATAAATTCATTGCCATTAATCCTATAATCAACATGTCAATTTTAAATCATTATCAAAATAATATTCCTATGGTAAGATTTGAGCACATATGTTAAACAAAAGCAAAAAATCTTTTACACTATGAATAAACTTATTAATCAAAGAACATTTATATCTTACAGCAATTCCAAAGTTTATTTCTATACAATTTCCCCCCATAATATGACAACTTTAAAACATAATAATGATTTACCTGCTATCATTCTCAGTAGCTAGTTCAGTCTTTCCACCAAAGCGGATTTGGCACTGTTTTACAGCATCCAGAAGCCGTGTCATAAGAGTTTGACGCTCATTATTTAGATGAGACTGAGCTGGAAAAATATTCCAGGGGAAAATTGAAAATGACTTGTATACAGGGTTGGACAAAACATTTTTCTAACTATTATTGGGTTGAGACATCATTTCTTTGGAAGCTTACATAGTATCCAATTGCTATATCAACAAGACCCTTGATTTTAAACAGAATCACTGTACAAATATAGCTGAAGAAAATCTGACTCTAAAAAGTCTAAATATCTTCTTTTTTTATATCAAAGAGCAACCCTTTTTCTAGATTTTACAAAGTGTTTAATACAGATTTTTTAAACAGGCCTAGAACTCCAAAGAAATTATGCGAGTTCATTGCACTGTCCACAAAGCCTATTTGATCGTCATTGAATGCACCATAAAGAGGTTAAAGACAAACAACACACACACACACACACACAACATTCACAACATGTACAAGTGCACAACTCAAAATCAGAAGAAACAAAAAATACATCAATTATCAGATCTTTAGGGTTTTAAGCTAGGGGTACATCTGATCTTGCAGGCGTTTTGGCAGCACAGTGTTTTCAGGTCTGTGGTGTTTACAACGTTTTCCGCATGCAGTCATAATCGTAAAGTTATGGGCACATGAAAATTGAAGGAAGCGCGGGCTTGGTGCCTTATCAGTGAGGAATTATGGTACTATTGTGGGTGCATCGAATGTGCATTGTACTCACATACAACGTAACCATGTGATTCCTAAAGCACGGAATTCATAATTGTCACAGACTGTGCACGGGGAAAGTACTGCGTCAGTACTGTATCTGTACACACAACTTTGCGTTGAAATCCTTTGTACATATAGAACACTTTACGTAAGGTCTCCATACTGCCTCTTTATGGTCAGACCAGTGATGACATTGCCGTAGCTGAAGTTTAGGATGTCAAACTACTTCTGGCTCTGCAGTAACCGTAAGGCTTTTAAAAAAAACTTTGCCAAACTGAACACTCACCGCTCTTTGCAATTTCTATAAGTTTTTTTTACAGTAAACTGACAGTAGACTAGACTTGCGGCGTTGAAGTGCAAGGCTATATAATATGGAGAGTGGGGTGTGGGTGGGTGCGAGACAGTTCATGAACCATCCATTTAATAGATCGGAACTCGTCACTACAAAACTAATCCAAACTATATCCGTTGGTAGCACACAGCGCACAGCTCCAAAGTACTAAGCATGTCAGGTGCATTACAATTGAAGGCTGAATAAAAATATAAGACTGCTTGAACAACACTGTCAACAGAGATATATTGTAGTCTGCCTTTCGTAGTAAAGGCATGAAGGTGGACTTTGTTTTGGATAAATAACATTATATTTTCTCACACTTACCTGGTTTAGTATTCATTTCTAAAGCAGATTACAGTTCTATATATAATTAGAAGTGATATATGATTGTTTTCATTTCATAGTAAAAACCATGAACATTAAAATACGAACAAACAGAAACAAAATTTATTCCAAAACATCACACCACCTTCCATGTAAATATTCTAGGTCGGGTCAAATTGAAGGTAGTCGGCTTTTCCGCCACGAAAACGATTCGTCATGATGAAAAGGCGGCATTTTGCGAACTGTTACGTCATGGTTTGCTGGGCTATTCCGTCATGGGAATGCATGATCGATCTTCACATTTGGATTACGTGTTTGTCTATGTGTGGACAACCTTAATTGTATTTGGAGTTGTACCCTTCTCAGAGCTGATTAAACTTTTTTGACCCCCCAGGACCTATGGAAACTTTTCTGACACCCCCCCACCCCCAATTGTAAGACGTAAAGTTTCACTTCCCAATTGTAAGACTTGTAAAGTTTTGTTTCCAGACAACTTAGTACATTCAAAACTATCCTGGGTGTAGAGTGATTCTAAGACGCAATACTTAAGGATTATCATATTGGGTTGGGTGTGGTATGAGAAATATCATATCTGTAGAGAACCACGAGTGAGCGCAGCGATGCGTGAACAAGCGGTTCTCTACGGATATGATATTTCTCATATCACACCCAACCCAATATGATAACCCTTTTCTCACACTCCACCCTCGAAATCATATCAGAAACATATTTATTTTATTCTTTAAACTCAAACTATGCATTTCATTGTCGACAAGTGCGATATATGCGAATCATCTTGCAACATAAAAATGAACTATCCTCCTGTCTAAGGGGGACAGGCTGAGTGACATTACCTAAAATATTCATTTTCAATTTGTTTGGACACACATTACTTTTTTTGTTTAACATCACAACTTTATTCTAATCACTAGCAGTAAAATATTTTTTTTTGAAAATTTTCAAAAGTAAAATATGTATTTAGAAAATCAACCTGCTCCTATTTTGTAATATAGTAACCAACTGTTTTCGTGAAAAAACGGCTGCTTTCGTGAATACAAGCCAACTACTTCGGTAAAATGTATCATAACGCCACTACTGTTAATATATTTTACTGAGTGTGGAAAACGACTGCACAGGCGAAATATTAGATTTAAGGGTTATCATTCGAACATCTGAGAGGGGTAGGTTGTATTTTTAAATACATATTTTACTTCTGAAACTTTCAAAAATAAATATTTTACTGCTAGTGAAATAGAATAAAGTTGTGATGTAAAACAGAAATAAATAATGTTTGTACCATAAAATTGAAAATAAATGTCTTAGCCAAAGTCAAACAGCCTGCCCCCCTCAGATGTAGTAGCTTCCTTGCGGGCGTCGCATCTTGGGATCATATATTTCATGATAACTTCAAAAGTAGTAGTTGAAACTTATGTTTAAAGACACCGGTTGAAAGAGCTTTTTAAGACGTTTACAATGCCACCTTATTCGTTTCGAAACTATTGAAGAAACAAGGAAATCTTTTGTTCATGCAAACACTCGTTTATAACAAACATCACACCACTTCTTTTGACCAATCATTGCTCTTCGTTGGACAAGTTTTAAATATTGTAGTAAAAGTGGGCAGAGTCTAATTGCTACCTTGCCCATATTTGGACGGTGTAATACGCGATATATCGTCACTGTACACCCTGGAGTGTGAGAACATTAAATAACATATTCTAATTAATGTTTTTTACAACAATTTCAAATAATATATTGTACATATACATCATATCTAAGTTATCCATCATAGACAACTGTTATATCTGCTAAAGCATATCAATAATATGGATTTGTCAACACTGTTTTGAATTTTGCTATTAAAAACAGAACTTGGCATAGAATTAAATGATGTGGTATTTTGATTGAAGAACTGATATAATTATGTAACATAGCTGTAATTTATCAGTTGTTAGATTTTCTAAATATTAAACCTCTGAATGCAACAAAAGTATTCATTTTTATAAACTTAATTGATTTGTTAAATTTGATATTTTTTCACTGTGTTTATCTATTTGATAAAAAAATATATAAAGCATTGTTAAATATGGCTGACGTCAAATTCGCTTCAAATAGCGCGTAATATTCAGATCTTAAAATTAATACTAGTATGTATTAGTTTACAATAAGAAAATTATTTCAATATTCCAAAAGATATAGATGCGGTCGCCAGAGTTTCAACATATGTCAGTCTCGTCACATCACTAAAGATCACTAAAATGTATGTGTGGCGAGACTCTGACGTATGTCGAGACTCTGGCGACTGCATCTACTTTAAAAATTATGATTACTTATAATTCTCAAAATCTAATTCTCAATCATAAATAGTGCTCATGTTAGGGGACATCAGTTGTTAGTGTGGACGAAACGTAACAGGAATTAGTTTGCAATATGGTACTATCACGTTTCTCCCTTCTACTCGATACCATTATCATCTGCATGGATTGACAGTTTAACAAAAAAAGTTGAAAACAATACCAATTTATTTACGATATTTAGAACTATCAATTACACATTAAAATGCATAGAAATGATATGAAATGTTGTTTGGATGGTGGCTGCACCACTGCTGGCTCCCTTACAGCTGCTGGGCTGCTTCAGGTCATTGGGTGCAGGTGCTGGGGTAAATCCCGCATGCTGTTCAACTCCCCAAAGTTGGTAGTAGTCTGGACAGTACAGACATGATCTCAAAAGAGCAAGAATATAGTGCTTGGTCACTACAGGGCCAGTGGGGTCTTCAGCAGAGCATGGGGTGGCCACTTCAGGGCCTCTGACCACTTTAGGGCCAGCGTGCTCTCAGCAGAACAGTTCTTGGCCACTTTAGGGCCAAGCAGACCAGGGCTCAAAGAGCAAGATTCTGGAAGATCGGCCAGGGCTCAACTGGCTGCCACTTGCTCCAAAGAGCTGACCAGTCTATGAAATATGCTGTGCAGCTGCTTTTACAGTGGCTGACCAGCCTAGCTTAGTTTCTGATCGTCAGCTGAACACAGACTGACCAGTCTCCCTTTAACACTGATACGGCGAGTGAGGCATGCACTGGTTTGTATGCTCATGTGAGCTACCATAATGTAATATTGAATCTTGTATGAAGCTTTATTAGTCATACAAATAATCAAGAATACATATATACATTGCTTATATCTCAGAAGATGCCACACGGGTACCAGTCTAACATGCCACTCCATCTAGTCTCATCACTTACGCAACCTTTATTACGAAGACTCTCAATGACAGATGCAGGTCTTTAGGAGAGGGGGGGGCGCACTTCAGGGATTTCATGGGTTTCGTACGCACGATCGATGGCAAACATGTAAAAAAAGGGGGGGGGAAAGGGGGGAAAGGGGGGGCGATATACCTCAGAGTCACTAAAATGTATATGTGATAAGACCCTGACATATGTGACAAGACCCTGACATATGTCGAGACTCTGGCGACAGCATTTAATACTTATTTTATCTCTTAATTGATCATATATTCAAGATCATTAGGTGATAAACTATACAATCAAATGAAATATGTACATATATCTCAGTTAGTTTTGTTCTGAGACCCCCATTCCACGATGGTCTAAATTAATGATAGACATCTGGTATACACACATTGCCATAAACTAATATCTTCATTTGTATCATTTTATTATTTTCTATTAAAATGAGATATTGTTTGTTAGAATGTAGCCACAAATGAGGATGTTATTGGGAAAATACTCATGACAGACAGGCCCATTTTTTTCATGACGAAACAACTTTGATTTGCTCACCGAACGATCGCATATTTTTGTTACAAAAAGTTTTCGAGACGGATTGTCAATTAAAATACGTCACATCCCCCGTTCACTTCCAGGTTAAGGCCTTTTTCCAAGGTGAGGATCTTGGTTAGACGTGTTTATGAAACATTTTTTAAATCCGGTTCCATCAACTTAATTACTGGAGATTGTGCTATGCTTAATCAAATAGTCATTGTTTAATATATAACAAATCTTTTAACCAGTTTAAGTTTTTTATTAATACTCGGTTTACTTTATTTTTTTAGCTTCAAGATGGGTCGCCGTCCAGCTCGATGGTAAGTTGCACATTTATTTACATTTCTTAAGTGTTGAAAGTTCCAAGTTCTTAGGACTACTGTGATCGTGAAGTGAAATGAAGAGAATTAAAGGGATATGTGCACATGCTGTCATACGTTGTGGATAGAAAGTGTCAAACATTGCATGGCAAACTGCTCTGCGTGATGTTTTGCTATCTTCAATATGCAGTGTGATCGTTCTGGGTAAATGTGAAAGAGAAACACGTGCCTCACCCTGTTTGGATTAATGATACTAAGTGTGGCAAACGTAAATGGTTGAAACAAAGACGTGATAGTATGGAGAACCACTACAAACATATCTTAAATATTCTTGCACTTTGTTAATATTGTATTTGTGTGTAATACTGTACACAATGTGACATGTTGGTTATATTGGTTTGTGGTGATTAGCTCAACAAAGTTGTTCAGAGACATACTAGGTCTTCAAGTGGATTTTGACAGTCTCAGTGTTACTGTTAAGTTTCTCGGATATCTTACCAAAAAAACGTGGTGTTTATGATCATTGTGTTGGATTCATTACAAACAAGTCTTCAGCTCCTTGACATTTTAACTACTAAACCCTATCCATATATATAGTGAGGATTAGAGACAGGTAGAGTGAGAGCTATTGTTGTGATTAAATTTGGGAAACAGCGGTGCTGGGTTCGCTGTTTCATTGACAGGCTCATCTAGAGACAGTGTGACCCCTCTGTATTACTGCCCCATAATGGTTAAAACTTCCCACATGGTCGCACTTCATTAGGGACCAGAGCCATGGAGGCCCCTGTGTCTCCACCCGCAAATTTGTGGGCGGACAGATTATTGTGGAAGTAAAGGAAGCTCTGCAGCATTGCAAAATATGGATATAGGTTGTGTGCCTGACTGCCCAGTTTATTTTGCTCATTGTGAAAGGTTTAGGATTGATCTGAATGTTTTTCATATGCACGGAGGCTAAGAGTCATTTGGAAGTTTCCTTGTAGCTTTTAAATGCTAATAGTGCTCCGAGAAGAAACGTCTGTCCTTATGCCCTGTGTGCTCAATTTTTAGCACATGGATACCTGGACAGAAACAGATTTCTCTGTTGACAAGTTTTTCATTTAATTCATTGAAGAAAGGAAATGGTTCATTATAATTCATGTTACCAGAGATAGCTGTATGCTCAAGTCTGACGCTTGTAAAGTGAAACTTGACAGTTTTATTGTGAAAATCTTGTTTTGATAAATGAATCGCTAGTCTCAATAATGATGAATTTCATATTTTAACATTCAAATTCCTCTTTCAGCTACCGGTACTGCAAGAACAAGCCATACCCCAAATCGCGTTTCTGCCGTGGTGTACCTGGTAAGTTTTTCCTCGTGTGAAGTTTCTTTTAATTTAATGAAGCAGTTACAATATATATATATATATATCCACTTCCTATAGTTTTTTGCAAAGTGTAGGATTGAGAATATATCTGACTTTGTAATATGTGGCCTGCATACTCAAAACACTTATTCTTTTTCAGATCCAAAGATCCGTATCTATGATTTAGGCCGTAAGAAGGCACGTGTTGATGATTTCCCTCTGTGCGTCCATCTCGTGTCCAATGAGTTGGAGCAGCTGTCTGCTGAGGCCCTTGAGGCTGCCCGTATCTGCGCCAACAAATACTTGGTAAAGAGCTCTGGAAAGGATGCCTTCCACATGCGTGTTCGGCCTCACCCCTTCCATGTTGTGCGCATCAACAAAATGTTGTCATGTGCAGGAGCTGATAGGTAAATAGATATTTGCAAGCATGTTTTGACACCTTTAGTAGTCTCATTCTTGTATATGTTGTGAGCAAGTAAAAATTGAATATTGATTATTGCTATGAAGACTTGAATGATGAATTTTTAGTGCATTAATACTTAATGTAAAGGTTGATTTATTTATATTTTGAAGTGATGTACTTTTTAAAACCTTATTTATCATCCATACACCATATTTCTTAACATTGTTATTTAACTTTTTCATCAATTGTTTTCAGGCTCCAGACTGGGATGCGTGGAGCTTTCGGCAAGCCCCAGGGTCTTGTTGCTCGTGTGAAGATCGGACAGACCATCTTGTCTGTTCGTGCTAGAGATCAGCACAAGGAGAACGTGATTGAGGCTCTCAGGAGAGCCAAGTTCAAGTTCCCTGGCAGACAGAAGGTAAATTATTTTATAGTGCAATAAATTAAGCATTATACAAGTTTTTGTTGATTTTTATTATTGTTGAATTTGTGTGGTTTTATTATATGTGGAGACTAAGAGTCATTTGTCAGTTTACTTGTAACTCTTTAAATGCTAATAGTGCTCCTAAAATGAGCGTCTGTCCTTATGCCCTGTGTGCTTAATTTGTAGCTCTTGGATACCTGGACAGAAACATGAATAGTGCGCAAAGCACGATTGATAAGAATATACATACATTTACGGGGGAATTTTTTAATGATTTTTTCGAGTAAATAGTATTGAGTTTCTTTGGTTAAAACTTTTCTGTTAAAGAGTAATATTCTGGTTGGAGGCTAAGAGTCATTTAGAAATTTCCTCGTAGCTTTTAATTGCTAATAGTGCTCCTAGAGGGGAAGTCTGTCCTTATCCCCTGTGTGCTTATTTTGTAGCACTTGGATACCTGGACAGGGACATAAACCGTCACAATTTTTCAGTTTTAAATCTGGATTTTTCAGTGAATTGTATTTCATCTAGAATTTCACATTTACAGTTAATATTCCAGTTGGAGGCTAAGAGTCATTTGGAAGTTTCCTCGTAGCTTTTAAATGCTAATAGTGCTCCTAGAGCGGAAGTCTGTCCTTATGCCCTGTGTGCTTATGTTGTAGCACTTGGATACCTGGACAGGGACATGAACAGTCTCAATTTTTTAATTTTTAGATCTGTTTTTTTTTTTCAATGAAATGCATTTCATTTACAGTTATATTTCAGTTGGAGGCTAAGAGTCATTTACAAGTTTCCTCGTAGCTTTTAAATGCTAATAGTGCTCCCTAGGCGGAAGTCTGTCCTTATGCCCTGAGTGCTTATTTTGTAGCACTTGGATACCCGGATAGGGACATGAACAGTCTCGATTTTTCAGTTTTAAATTTGAGATTTTCAGTGACTTTTATTTCAGTCTAGAATTTCACATTTACAGTTTATATTAAAGATGGAGGCTAAGAGTCATTTACAAGTTCTCTTGTAGCTTTTAAATGCTAATAGTGCTCCAAGAAGAAAGGTCTGTCCTTATGCCCTGTGTGCTTATGTTGTAGCACTTGGATACCTGGACAGGGACATAGTGAATTTCCATGAATTGTGTACGTCATATTCCCCCCATGTTCAAATTAAACTTGGAGGAGTGAAGACTAATTTGAGTAGTCCATGATTATAGTCTAACATATAGTGATAGAAACTTGTTAGTCAACTGTAAAATACACTTCCAATGCTGGTTATTTTCCAATTTTGTTTGCAGATCTACGTGTCCCGCAAATGGGGATTCTCCAAGTGGGATCGTGAGGACTACGAGGTCATGAGAGCTGACGGAAGACTTGTCCCCGATGGTGTGACTGTCCAATACAAGCCACACAAGGGACCTCTGCAAGCATGGAAGGATGCTCAGTCGGCTTAGACATTTTACTGTACAAAGAAGAAATAAATTCCAAAAAACACCACGAAAAATGTGTTGTTTTTGTGAAATATGACTGGGTTTGGGAGTAAATTGGGGTAGTCCATCAAATTTATGTTGTATTCATTCATATGCTGTATTACCTTGTGATCAGGTGTTTTTGTGATGGCCAGAATAAAACTGTTAAATTTTCAGCTAATGAATTATTATTCTTCCCCCCAAGACCAAAAACCATGCTATTGTACTTGAACCATGCAAAATGGGACTGTGCTTGAAGTTCAAACCATTTTCACAGTCCAATTGTTAATTGTCAAATTTTTTCTCAAGTAGTGGGTGTACTAGGGTGTGGGGTATAACACTGGAACTTTGTTAAAACAAAAATAACTGGTGGGAGCTGTACAAAAATAATTTTGCTGTGGGAATGTGTATGGATGCTTAATGGTGCATTTGATACCACTCATGACTGTACTTTCGAATTGACAAGGCGTAGCTATTCGATACCACCTAACAGTGAGAACTACATCTTGTAAAAAATTACATGTAGGGTTCATATATAATAGATGTGTGCTGCTTATGTCTGGTTTTTATTTGATGGACTCTTGGCCAATTGTTATGAATATATTTGATGAAACTGCGATATTAGAAGAACATCATTGGTGCGGCCATTTTTTCAAGTCACGCATGTGCACCAGTTTCTCGTAGTGCTCTCCAGAGGTCCCAATTCCAGAGTCGTGCGTACAAGATTAGCTGGTTTTGAACGATTTTCACCACTCGTTAAGTTGTACTTACTATGAATACAAGCGGTTCCGAATCTACCATATGTCTTAAATTTAATCACTTTCCTGCAAAGTCCGATTTCAAAAGGTCTTCATTTCAATTTATAGGGACTAAATTTTCTTACATTTTGGTATTGTAAAACTAGAAATAATTGCGCATTATGTAATTTGCGGATTCGTGGGTGGTTGCGAAAATGAAAACTTAGTCAGCGACTGTAAGAGCTTACTGTAAAACTAGAATATTTTGTGGCTATTAAATATTGCAATTTTCATTTATAAATTATTTTGTGACTATTTAATAAGACTTGTGTCCATCATGGACCTACTTTACATAGGCTATTAATGTTTGCTGACTATTAGAGTTTTCGTTTTTGCACCTAGATCTACCCGAGGAATTTGCAAACTAAACTAAATCGTGAGCAAACATCTCTAGGTTTATAGTATGTAAAGTAGGTCCAAAGTAAGACGAAAATCACAACATTAAAGTGACAAAATAGCGCAAAATTTAATAGACATGAAATATTCTAGTTCTTCAGTATGTGTCTAAAACCACTTAGGGAACGATGATAAATAACGATACCGGGGGTGGGGGTGGGGGGGGGGTCGTCTATTTTTTGGGGGCTCGAAGATAAAGTTAACCAACCCCACATCAACATTTTAAAAAGTTGAGTGACCACCCGCTAAAGAAAAAGTCCTTTTTATAGTCATTGCATTGATAAAAGAACATATTTGAAAAAATAACCATAGCGTGATAAAAACGTTCAGCGACCCCCCAAAAGGAATCTGAAAAGTTGGACGACCCACCGGTATCATCATTTATGATCGTTCCCTTATGATGCACCATGCATGTCCTTGGCGTTGTGTGGGTGAATTTTAGTGAAAAAATTTCTAGAAAGCGATTTGAAAAGATGCTCCTTGTGGTTAGATCCATAAATAATGAGCAACCCCTGATCGATTGTAAAATAATAAAAAAAAATCTTGATGTGAGGATAGAATTGCTAATAAGTTTTCATCTTTTTGTGTTAACTTAAGACGTTTTCTTACATTGTCACAAAGTACAGTGTGGGTTTATGTGCTTTCTAAACATGGCCTATGCATTCATCAGCGTTATTCAAGTGATAATTGTCTTTATCTAATCAATGTGCGAAATTTGATGGTTGAGTTTTATTTTTCCTGTAGATCTGTTAAAACAATGAGGGTGACGTAAAGATAGTCAAGTCAAGTAATTTTTTTTTTTTTTTTTTAGTTACCATAAAGACCCCACTCATCCCCTCAGCAGACAAATCCATGAAGGAATCAGAATAAACAATTAATTAACACCAAATCAGACCCAGGATATCTCATGAACTCAAAGTCAGAGTACCACCAAGGAGTAGTTCCAAGCGCAGCGATTGTTAGAGGGCTTTATTGATATGTTTCTTGTCATAATATATCCATGTATCACCTACTTTTTGAAACCTGATTATTGTAATAACCACCATAGTTAATGAGTGCATTGTTTTAAACAGTTTTATCATACTATATAGAAATATATCGTAAAACACCTATACCCATTTTATACCACTTATATCTATCATTAATTGTCAGTTCCAAACCTTCTCCACCATCTTGTAAAACCTTAATTATTGTATTTTTTCTAAGCTATTGTACATATAATTTATCAACATCTATTCTAAACCATTTTATCATTTATTAATCAATGTTCATGTTTAAAATTTGCTTGACTGTATATCTGAAGAGGGTGCTTGAGCACCGAAAACGTTAATAAACTAATATTTTCAATTTTCGTCTTCATTTTTGGAATTATTCAACATAACCAGCAGAGAACAGACAATATAGTGATCACTAGTAATATTTATTTAAAAGTCTACAATATAACAAATAGATCTAACATAAGCTGTACAGAACTTTTAAAACAATACAATACATGCATGACATATTCAATTACATATTATAAACTCAAATAGATTTATATGGATAAGTCATTTACAAAATGATAATTTACAGCCAGAGCTATCACCTTCCCACTAGCCAATAAAACCCAGTCAGCAGCCTATGGTATGAAACTGGTTGCGTTATAATTTTACATTTTTTCAAGATTGTTGTTTGCGTTGTGTTTTGCCTGTTGCCGGCAGGCAGCACATGTGTCCCTATTAAATTTCCGGTTCCTGTTGTGATGCAAGTCTTGAAATATATTAGACAGATTTTTGTCATTTTAAGCATAGATAATTCATCTAGGAGATAATATAGTGTGAATGGAATATGGCTGAGGCTGGTGTCAATGAAATAACTACAGACGTTGGTAAAATGGACATGAATAATGGCTCCCTCTCTGTGGATGAGAAATACCATTTGATCTCCAGAAATTTACAAGAAGTGGTGGGTGAAGACAGAATTAGAGCAGTGTTAAAGGAGAGAGATTTAAAGGTCTATTGGGGTACAGCGACGACAGGAAAGCCTCATGTTGCTTATTTTGTGCCTATGTCAAAGCTTGCTGACTTTCTTAATGCTGGATGTGAGGTGACAGTGCTTCTAGCAGACCTCCATGCTTATCTTGACAACATGAAAGCTCCCTGGGATCTTCTTAAGCACAGAACAAATTATTATGAAAAAGTGATAAAATCAATGCTGACAAGTATAGGTGTACCCATTGATAAATTAAAGTTTGTCAGGGGCACTGAGTACCAGTTATCAGAAAAATTCACTCTCGACGTTTACAAGCTTTCGACAATCGTTACTGAGCATGATGCTAAAAAGGCAGGTGCTGAAGTTGTCAAGCAAGTAGATCATCCACTTCTTAGTGGTATGCTTTATCCTGGACTTCAAGCATTGGATGAGGAGTATTTAGACGTTGATGCTCAGTTTGGTGGTGTTGATCAGAGAAAGATCTTCATGTTTGCAGAGAAACATTTGCCCAACCTCGGTTACAAGAAGAGAGCTCACTTAATGAATCCCATGGTTCCTGGTCTAACTGGTGGTAAAATGAGTTCATCGGAAGAAGATTCAAAAATTGATCTCCTAGATAGCGCAGCAGCTGTGAAAAACAAAATCAAGAAGGCTTTCTGTGAACCAGGGAATGTAACCGATAATGGACTTTTGTCATTTACTAAGCATGTTTTATTTGCCCTAGGCAAAGGTCGTCCTTTTGAAGTGAAAAGGAAAGAAGAATATGGAGGAAATGTCTCTTATGCAACTTACGAAGAACTTGAAGCTGATTTTGCTAGTGAGAAGCTTTACCCAAAAGATCTAAAAGATGCTGTTGAACTCAGGTTAAATGAGCTTCTAGAACCTATCAGAAAAGAGTTCAATACACCGGAAGGCAAGAAACTGACGTCTCAAGCATACCCTCCACCTCCAAAAAAGAAGGCAGGTGCTGCGGGGGGTGATAAAGCTGCCGAAATGGCCCCAAGTCGCCTTAACATACGAATTGGAAAAATCACAGAAGTCAAACCACATCCAGACTCTGACAAACTATTCATTGAAACCGTTGAGTTGGGAGAAGAGGTACCCAGAGTTGTTGTAAGCGGTCTGGTTGGTTTGGTAGAACAGGAAGCATTGCAAGATCGCCTTGGCGTGTTCTTGTGTAATCTCAAACCCAGAAAATTAGCTGGAATCGAATCAACTGCTATGTTAATGTGTGCATCTTCTGCAGAACCAAGAGCAGTTGAGCCTTTAGATGCACCAGAGGGAGCAGCAATTGGTGATAGAGTGGTGTTTGAGGGTTATGAGCAAGGAGAACCTGATGATGTATTGAATCCCAAGAAAAAGATTTGGGAGACCCTGCAAAAAGACCTTCGTACTAATGGTGAATGTATTGCCGAATGGCAAGGCAGTGTGATGAAAACTAAAGATGGACAAATTACTTGTAAATCACTAAAGAGTACGCCAATTTCGTAACTATCCTATGTAATGCATTTTATATCTGTTTTATGTATGTTTATTTATTACTTGTCATCATTCAGAATATCCTAATTACTTGTTTGTTAAACCCATGAAGTTCAAATGCTTCAAGTCAGGGGCGATATTTATTGAAGGTGTGGTTGTTATGTGTGCCATTTATAATATAATCACAATTATATTAAAATACATAAAGAAAAGTTGCAATTGTATATTTGTTTTTATTTTTGCTTCATGCGAAAAATACAAACATATTGAATATATTGCTTAATAATAATGATGACCAGTAATTTCATTAATCCTGCATTTGTTGCAATGTGTTTAGCCTCAGGCCATAATATAATTGCGATCAGTCAATCTTGCCTATCACAACGAACATTATTAAATTTGTCGACATTCTAATATTAATAGAAGTTCTTCCAAAAATTAATGGAATGCAATTAACAACTTTACATGCTTGCGTAAAATTCTATGAAGATTTTACAACCATACTCATTACTGTTATCAATTTTTAACCTAGATATACTGTACTTCTGCATTTTAGAGCCTCTGCCTAAATTGTAGTTTCCCCTCAAATAGACACCGGGTAAGACACAATTTTAAATCAATAAACACCTCTTGTAATAACGCTTCCCCAACGGTGTAACAAGACACTTGCACAACACCCACAAAGCTGCGGCTCACGATAATACAAGTTTTATTTTCGCTTTTATTTAATGAAGACATGCTGTTTGTGTAAAACATTTCGTTACATGCGAGATGCTTTTGAAATTAAATGCGCTGTTATGAAATTGCGCCTCCCTCATTTATATACGCCTATGCTAATCATCTTTTAAGAACAATAAACATCTAGGCTACAAATTGCAGAAATACCGTAAATAGTTGGCTATAATTTTTCATATTTTCATCAATTTGGCTAGACTGCCAACTTTTGCAGTTTACAAAAACAAATAGACAGGAGAAAATCCTGTAACAGACAACGTCATGCTTGCAGAAATGACTTTTTACATATTTATAATAACCATGCAAATCACTGATTATTCTTAACATTCTATGTACAACATTGGTAATAAAATTGTCATAACAAAAATTTCATTCATTAACCCTACTCATTAGAATGGGCTGACATTTGGACTAATTTGATCTTTGGAAAATAAATACAAATAATAAGTTATCCAAAGTATTTTTAATATGATTGTACATGGGATATGAAGAAATGACTATTAGTTTGTTATTCATAAAATCAACATCAATCAGAGTTCTAGATAAAGAGGTCCAACAGGTATGTTTAGAGGTCAGATCTTTGCCATTCGTGTCCTTTGTATTTTGCGCACACCAAAGTCATCTATCAAACAATGTCACTATTTCAAAAAAGTTATTGCTTGAATGTACATGTACGACGAACTTTGTAATGTTAAAATTATGATAGACACTGGTGTGTTTCTACAACATAGGAACAAATTTCCCATCTACCAATCCAATATCATAAGAAACTTCAACATGTAAAATGTTCGTACAAAATTACTTCAACAAATACCATCATGTATTTGAGTTTTGGCAGGTTTTGGTTCAGTGACAATGCAAATGGCTAAATCTGTAACTTGAAGACTGTGGGCGTTGTGTTCTGCAGTCCATTTATATTCTCGTAAATATAGAGCCCACTGTTCCATTAGGACTTCAAACAAATGGTAGCTCATTAACTCAAATATTAAAGGAAAACTAGATACTCTGTAAAAGAAATCCTTTTCACTAAGCTAATGTTCCATATGATTGTCCGCGGTATTGTGAGCTGAACTGAGAAAGGCGAGGTGCCCCTTGGGACACTTGTTGGCATAATGCCCTAATTCATTGCACTGAAATAATAAGCAAAACTGTAATTAATGAAGGGTGAAAATTGATGTTTAAGTATCAATGCATTTTATCATGTAAATTTAACATCGGTAAAAAGTTGTTAACATATTGGCTGTATGAACGACATACCAAGCACTTTGAAAAGAAAAATGTTCTATACACACAATATTATTACTTCAAAATGAAAGTAGACTGAAGTTACTAAAAATCTAGGAATTCAAATTTAAACACAAAAGTTTTATCTCAAAACCTACAGTACTTACTTTGAAACACACTACTGAATCAATGGATCTTTTGTTGTCTTGTAAGTTGTGGTGATGACTGTAGTTTGTTGAGAGAGGGACTGATGTGACATTGCCAGTTGTGAGAGGTCGGTTCCCCCCACTGTAGCCAGCTAAACTGATATTTGAAGTATTTCTCTAAAATAAAAACAAAGATAATTAAAATGCATACTTATCTAAAAAATAAAAAATAATAAAAAAATACATACTTAACTTTCAAAGAAAATTGCAAACTGTAAGAGAAGTGACAACATTGAAATAGTTCATCAATAATTGTTCATTCACTATGATATTGGGCACTATTTAGAAAAATAAGCAGGAGTTATATTTGCACCCATCTATTTTCTTTATATGTAATCTTAAATCACAAAAACAAAACTGACACTTGCAAACACTAACACTTGTAGACAACGGTTTATGATGACCATAACAAAAAGTGATTCGTAAGAATACAGAGGAAGCCAGTTGGATGTTCCTATATTTTCAATTTTTTAACCGGGATTGCAGAAAATGCATCAACTCAAATGATCTTATGGATGACCCATTCAGATGATGAGATAAAAAACGGGATATGCCCGATATCAGAAAAAATCACATGTACATTGTCCCTGTTTCCACCACGAATTTTATTTAAATAGGCTAGAACCCAATGAGAATGTTGTATCAGCCACTATGTTTGATCTACAACCACAAATCTGGACTTTTTTTTATTTTCATATTTTCTTGAATACTTATCCCTGTATTTTTTCATCATTACATTACTGGAGACTGTTACACTGCTTCTCAAAATATGAATATCGGCCATTTGCTCATAGCTCTACGTTTACCCAATCCGAAACAAAGTATAAACTGCTGGAAAAAGACACTTGAGGCATTTGACTAAACAGCAGATCTGCAGATACAATGATAACTGAAAAAGCAGACCGCAGATTCGAAATGTGATTTTTGTCAGTTTTGCCTGGAATTTCGAATCGTAATTCGAATGCTCGGAATCACTTCATATCCCCGAATGATTGCGCGAATACTTGGCAACTCTGGTTGGATGTTCCTATATTTTTTTTTTGCAACGATCATAACTTGATCTTATGGATGACCATTCCGATGATGAGCTAAAAAAACCCGATATAAAATCACACTTCCTTCACCCCGCGATCTACAACCACAAATCTTTTTTTTTTTTATTTTCATCTTCGACGATTTACTCACTTTGGACTGTTACACTGCCTATATTTTGCTCTGCTCCGCTCCGCGCTTTCAGCAAGCGTGCGGGGCGCAGAAATAGGTCCAGTGGGTAACTGTGCCCGACTTCGATTTATTTTTGTTGCCGCGAACCGGCTTCTGTTATCAAAGTAATGCACCAGCGCATAATGGTTTTTGTACTCGTTTGATTAGTGCGTTATAGCGGGCAATGAGGTGATTTTTTGCAGGTAAGATGGCCGAACTAGATTGTAAACAAATATTTTTTTCCCATAAAAAAGGTTTGTATATTCTTATACCCGACTATAAACGAGTTAACATTTCATTTCGAGGAAACAAAACGTCTCGACGTATGAGTAGATTCTCTTTTAACGTCTTACATACGATGTGCGCGACGTTCGACATGTTTTTTTACCAGCTTTTTACTGAGAAATGGAAATCATTTCTTGTGAAGTATTCATAGAAGACATTTTATAATCTACCATGTTCTTGTTTTTGCATTTTATCATAATGATGAGTTCATTGATGATGAGTAAAGTGTATATGGTATGATGATTGACTACTGATGGTGTTTTTTTTAATTTCCCCTGCCATGGCATATTTGTGAAATATTTATTTTTCATTTTATTTCCCCCCTGCTGGGTTTAGTGTTGAACTTTTTTTTTAATATCTGTACCCCTCCTATGCATATTTTTTAGCCCCCAAAAGTGGTCATCCATAAGATCAAGTTTGGATGGCCTAATATAAAAATTAAAATACAAATAAAGAATTTAATGATCCAGTGGACACCCTGTTAAAATCTTTGTAAAAAATGCTGGCACAATTTTAACAAAATGATTCTATCTCATGATTGCTATATACATGATTATAATAAACTCACTAACCTGATAGGGATTTGATGCAGGCGAATTATTTTTTGGACAATTGTATGACTTGTGACCCTGCTCATGACAAATATGACAGGTAATGTTCATCATTTTCTTCGCTGGACCTAAAGACGTGTCCACAGGAGGAACATCATATTTGACACTGAAAAGGAATTACATGGACAATAATTCTCCATAAAAATTACATAAGCATCTTACAGGAAGTTACTTTTCATGATAATAATCTCACTGAAAATTCATTTTAGTTTCAATCTGTTGCAAGTTGTAAATGAATAGAATCGTGCATATTTAGCAAATATGAAGGCATAATGATTGTTTTCTTCAATGAAGTTTGGTAATAAACAGGACATTATTTAATGTGAATAGATATAAAAGTAATGGAAATATTTGCTACATAACAAACAATTCACTGTATTTTTCAATATGATCAAACACATGTATCTGGTACTTACTGAATATATTTACAATCTGGTCCATCAAGACAAAATCCACACAGATAATTCTGACACATCACTCTCCTAACATGTCTATTCTTACAATGAGGACCTGAAATTAAAACAGTTGTGAACAATTATACATCTGCAAAAGTATAAATTGTGGATTGCAATGCATGTTGTGCATACTAATCCAGGGTTTCCACAAATTTTGCCCATTAAAATTCAATGACTTTTCAATGACTTTTCAAGACAATTATAATTTTTCCATTTTTTTTTCTAGATTCATTTACCAAGCTTCATTTATCATAGGGCCTATATAAAAACCAAAGAGGACAGACATATATACAAGATCGATTTCTATTCTTTTGCACACATAGCGAAAGGCACAAAAATTACATTATTGAAAGATATTCGAACATACCTAAATATTTTATCTCCGGTTAAATAGTATTTAAATTACTAGTTTAACCAAAATTCAATGACTTTTTACAATTTCTATTTTTTTCAATTACTCTGTACAAAATGCAATGACTTTTCCAGGATCTTGAAAAAATATGAAGTTTAATTTTCCAACCCTCTTAATCACTTCAGATTTACGTCCAGACTAATTACTTTATTATTTTAACAAGAAAATTTTATTTGAAAAGTGTCTTACCATGCCGGCAAAATCCTCGATCATACCAAGGACAATCTTTCAGCTTCTTTTCTGGATCAATATGAAGAAAAGGACATTCTTTGTTGCCACATTGACCAAATTTTGAAAAGAAGTAGCATTCAGGCATCTTTGACATATCATACTCATGCAAGAATTCACAATCATCTCCTCTCTTGCATAGCCCTCTTAGCCAGTGTTTACATACAACTGTTCTATCTCCTTTGATGTGTCTAAAGGGACACGCATTCTCCTTGTCACATCGTGAATATAAATAGAATGTGCAAACTGCTGAACCAGACTCTGAAAAAGGTAAAACAAAATCATATTAATATTATTAATAACTGAATTTAAAGAATACATATAAAAATTTATATGGTTAATATGATCAATAGCTTTTCCAACAATCTATGTAGACATAAACATTTTCCATTTATATGTTTATCAAAAAGTATTTCAAGGTTGGTTTTGCCTACACCTAGTTGCTCTTTTTGCAGTGTTTACTTTCTAGAACCAGCGAAACATGGTCAGAGTTCTTTATTATGATACAGAAGAAAACACGACAGTATTATGCGGACACCAATTTTATTCCACTTCTTTGTGCCGTGCCAGATAAAGATTTTTTCCCTCCCTAGACACTCATTTTAAAAATTGTTAGAAATGATTTAAAGTAAAATCCCACACCTACACAAAAGGTTTCATGCTTCTAAGTAACCTAGAAATATATGCACACTTACAGATATTTCAACATTTTCAAACTTTCAATTTGCAAATGTACAGATTTTGACCAGGTAAAGCCAAATCAAAATGTACGAGCTATTTGCGTAGTTGGGACAGCCACTGACCTAAATCAGTGAAGAAAAGCATAACTTCCATTGGTCAATAATATTCAAATGCATAGGAGATTATACAGTGATAGGATGTAAATTCTTGATTTAATATAGGGATTATTCACCCAGCAAAACTGGGGCACCTCACTTTATTCATATAATATGTATATTGCCACAGAACTGGGGTGGGAATATTTAAATGTTTCGAAAAACATAAACACACCTGGTCCAATTATTGTCCAAAATAAAGACAATCAACACTAAATACCACCGGCGTGTGGGGGGTTAAGGTCGTGTTCTTCCGTGGCAGAATGGATAAGGAATTGGACTGGTAACCAGAAGGTTGTGGGTTCGATGCCCAGTTAGGTCTGGTGGTGGATGTTGAGCAAACTTACCCCTAACAGGTTGCACACTGCACGATGTGAGTGAATGCTAATGTGAGTAATTAGCATGTGTGCCCTACAGCCGCAAATGCTGTATGTAGCCAATGTTGTATGCTCCACAGGGATTTGAGGATGGTAAAAATTGAGTGCCAAAGGCGCCAATGACCTGGTGTAAATGAGTTGACTGAGCAGTACTCCTGGATAGTAGACTATACTCCGACTTTTACATTTAAATCTACATTTTAGGTCACGTCACGGGTTTAAAAACGAGATTTCTCCATAATGATTTAGAGGCGGGTTGACCAACTGCCTAAACCGTAAACTGATACTGCAGTTGGTATTATATATATAAGTCCGTTAAAAATCTTAACGGGCAACTCAAACGATCAAACAAGAACCAAATACTCAGAAAATACAGAGGTATAGAATCATTATATTATCGCTCACGTCAACATGCTAAATACTCACTGTCCATGCCAGGAAACGGTAATGGTTGAGCTCCTAGCTGTGTCTCTAGAGCTATTTCTATTTCAAACTTGACATTGTTGACATTTGCTACAATTTCCTGCATTTTTATTGATAATTTTCACTACAACACACAAAACAGAAATGCGACCAACTCCAAACTGTTCTTGTTGTTCTAACCGATCTATTCAGATGAACCATCGACATTGCAAAAGAACCATTGCAAAACACTCTGGACTGAAAACACGTCTCATGTTCGAGTTTCAGAAATAAAGTTGCTGTAACATATTTAGCTTGTACATGTATAGTACACCTTGATTGCCAATAACCAGCCCCACAAACATTTGAATCGATGAGTAAACTGACTATTTTGGTTACTTGTAAAGGCCACTATTTTGGTTACATGTACAGGTCAGTTTGCTACAGAGTCTGCTGAGAACATGCTTTGTAGCACAATTAACAAAATATCTGTAGCTTTTAACATCGAACAAAACAATACCTGCTGATGGTTGAAGCCACAAAAGCCAGTACACCTTTTGTTTGCAAAGAAGTCTAGGAATTTTTTAAGTGTCCACATGATAATGCAGGTTATGGGCCGGTTTATGAAGCAAATATAGAGTCAATTGTTCACAAAAGACCTGTGTCCTACCAGAGCGGTTCACTTTATATGACATATTTGGCCTATGAGTTGCTTATGGTGCAACAAAAAACAATCTATGGAGACAGCTCAAGTCACATTTTGCCATGCCGAATCCTTTTTCATATTTCAAATAAAATATTTTTAAACCAACAATACACGACAATACGTTATTTTTTAACCTCTGGTATCATTGCACTATGTCATATAACTTGTTCAACTGGTTTTGTTTCGTTAGAAATATGTGGGTAATGCGTCAAAAGGTCTGGATGATGAGGACTACCTTACAAATTAATCTCAAACTCAAGTATCAGATGTTACTCGGCAACAAAGATGTAAAATTGGTTGATAAATATAGAATTTTCAGGAAAACAAAGATGCAAAAAGGGATGAATAGGAAACTTATGTTTTTATAAACAGAACACCACCAGTTATAGAAGAAATGGAACTTTTTGAAAACAAAGTAACAAGCCTGTGTAAAATAATGCATGATTATCATTAAATCATATATCTTGTTAAGAATAATCACATATATTGATATAATAAAATAACGTAGAATAAAGTGAAGTGAAGTTAAGTTAAGTGACATGATATAATATAATATAATTCTTGTATCAGTTTATTTTGCTTAAAATGCATAGTAAAATATCACAGTACAGATTAAAGTTTAGTTACAAATTAGTTAAAAACATATTTTAAAATAGATATTTTCACTAATTTACAAAGTGACTAGAATAGAACTTAAATAATACACTTTGAACTATATATTGTGCAATAAAATTGTCACAACTAAGTATCCTACATTTAAAATTTCCAATAGCTTTTCTATACAATACTTTAGAATTATTCACACAATTAAACATATAATGCTAACACCCTAAGAAATAGTAAGGAGATGCTGAAAAATATTATTATACGCTACAGAAACTTTTTTGAAAACATTATCATCAAATAAGGTTCAAATTTGACTAACATACATACTACTAATAAAAGTCTTAAAAAGAAATATTTTACATTTTCAGAACAATATTTAGATTTACTAATTGAAATATTGCCTTGTGTATAAATACATTTTGTCATCTTTTGTGTGAGAGGCTATATCGTCATTATTATCTACTTTTGAAGTGACAACACACGTGTGATGAGCAAACATAAAATGATTGCACATTTTACAACCAATTTTTGACTCAATTTACATAATAGACAGGTCATTCATGTATAATTTGAACAAGATTGGGGACATAATTCCCACTTGGCGGACACCATTAGTTACATTAAAAGGATTAGATAAAGAGTAGCTCCATCAAATGCAAGACTCTTTATTAGTATACTAAAAAACAATAAGACGCACTTTTAAAATGGAAACTTTTCTCTTTAACAATCTTTGTTAACAAAGTCCAGTGGTTCACCCTGTCGAATGGTTTAGAAGCATCCAGTAAACATACATATACAGGAGAATTCTGAGACATGTAAAATTCTATTATTTGTTGAAGATTACTATACAAATATCTGCACCCAGTTTCTCATCATCTTCAATTAAATTTAGTAAAACAATTTCCAAAATTAATGCTACTGGTCTATAATTATCCTTACTATTCAATAACATCTTATGATTTATATATAAACAATTTATATTTCTTTTCCTAATTCTTATGCATATTTGAATAAATTTACCATGTCTATAGTTAGTTTATACATGTATGTAATGGTGTGACATGTACAGTTGTAGTATGAAATGTTAACTTTCCTATTTTCACTTACATTTTCAAAACACATTCATTTATCAATACATATTTGGATATGAGTAAGTGCTTGCATACAAAAGCTGATTTGGCTGGAAATTGTAAATTTAATATTTTCTATTATATGGTCTATAACTGCTGTAACAGTATACTAGTAAATGCGCATCCGTGAATATCATAATACAAATCACAGAGCATTCAAAAAATTTGCTCTATATGAAATACAAGAGATCACAAGAGACACTACCCAACCACATGCATTGTTTATATTTCATATGTACAAATCACATACAGTTTGGTCCATTGAAGCAAAATCACTTTGTTACATGTCTTTAAACAGTGTTAAACAGTGCCCATTACATTAACAATCTTAACATGTGTAATACATTATGATAACAGATATATATCCAAACACACCATCTTACAAGCACTGTTGCAGGATGTATGTATTATGTAATGAATCCTAAATTAGGTCAAAGTCTCTTCCCATATTGGAGTTGGATATTTGCCCATTTCATTTTATCAATGCAAGTTTGCAGTAATACTTTTACAAGCTAGTGTGTTGAATAAGAAACTAAAACTAAATCTATGTTCCATGCTTTGCTAAGACTTGAACAACTTTTAAGGAATAAACAACCATCCATTCCATATTATGTTGTACTGTACAGTATGTGGATCAAATGTAGCAGAGGATAATAATACATGAGAATACAGGCATATGGATAAACCTATCAGGAAATTTGTAATTTCTTTTTCTTTGCAGCATGGTGACTTACAATGAATGAAATAATATTATGTACGGATAAAGAAGATTATGTAGCAGGTGATAATATATTTGGGTAAGTTTATTACAAACAATTCTTAGTGAAATTATAACAAAAAATAGATGAAATTAATATGAATAAGTCTAACATAGGTAATTTTATAGGAAAAAAATATGAGCCATTGTGATTTATTCGCACAATATTTATTTTTTCTAGTGCTGCTTATGTCAAAATTGAAAGTCCTACTGCTGGAAGTGGTGTATTACTCAAGTTCTTTGGATATGAAACATGTAAAGTGTTGGATCACATTTTTTCTATTAGTACAATAAAAACGGGCGTGTATAATAAAGTTCAATGATAACAAGATAAGCAGTAATATGAATATGATACTAAAACATTTGATCACATCATTGTTATCGATCTAACAGAGTTTAATGTTGATCGTCTACAAAAACTTGGTGTTTTTTATCATCATTATTTTTGTGCACTAATATTTTCTGTTTACAGATAATTTCTATCCACCTGGGACAGGAGAAAGTATAAGAATAATTCAGGACACGAAAGAGCATGTTTCTGACAAAAATTTCATATTGCACCAGTCTAGTGGTTAGAACTTATTGTTATTTTACAGTATCAAATAGATACATGAAAAAGTTGCTACAAGATAAACATCCTCTCTGAACCATTTAAAAAGATAGATCTGTTGGTAGTTGTATTATACTCTAATTTTGGAACTTTTTAAAAATAAAAAAGTAATATTGTTAGAATTTCTCACACAATGATCAGTAAAAAATATTTAAATGATACATTGTAATTAATGAACACATATTTTTAATGTTTCAGGTCCAATGAGTTTAGGATTTTCAGTCTATCCATTTAAGTTAAAGTTGTCAGAGAGATCCCCTGGTTTGTTCTAATCATTTTCAATTATAATATATTATTTCCATAGTAACAATATTTTGTATATAGCTACTGCATGCAAAAACCTTATTTGGAAAAATCACAAATTAATTTTCAGGGAGTTTTACAAGCTATGGAGAAAACCCTCTATGGAAAGCTGATATTGTGTACAGGATAGAAGTGACACTTATTGGATCTGAAGACATATTAGTAGGTTATATTATCATAAACATTCACATCAAAGCCAATGGGTTCTTAGATTGAATATTCGTCAAATTATGGGGGTGAGCTTTTAGATTAGAGAGAATACATTAACATTCCTGTTGATATTTGATATGATTTCATTATATGGTGGTTGGCATAATTACTGAAGAGTAATCATCTATTACTTTATGAATCAGGCAGGAACATAAAAGAGGGGGGTGGCACAGGGGTCCTGGGTTCCATGTTCCACTATTTTTTACCCTTATGTTCCATGTTCCACTATTTTGTTGACCCCATGTTCCATGTTCCACTATTTTTTGGACCCAATGTTCCACTATCCTGTGTCACCCCCCTCATAAAATCATGCAGGTATTCTACATTTGACATTAAGCAAATGACAAACAGTCCTGGAGTAAAAAAATATGTCCTGCATGTAGGAAGTAAATTGTTATCTCACCAAATGGCACACACAGACTAATGTTCTGAATGTTTGCCAACTAACAAACTTCTATACAGGAAATAATGTAAATAAGAAAATTCATGGAAAATTGGGAAATAATTGAAGGCATTGTAACATTTGTAACTCATGTAACTTTTTCCCTTGTGCACAGTATCCATATGGATTTTAGGCTTCACATCATATTCAGGGTGTCTACAGCTTTTAGGAAACCAAAATAAAACCTTTTTAAGACCTCCCTGGAAGCAAAATAAGACCATTTACTAAAATAAACCAAGCAAGTTCCAAGACGAAGTGCAGGTATATTGCCCAAGTATATTGTCTCGTAAGCATTTTTTCAAAGGCGATATAAACATGCGTGAAAATAAGAAAAAATTGAAATAACTATGATCAATGAAAGAGAAATTAGATCTTTTAAGACTAATCCAAGCAAAATAAGACCTTTTAATAGCTATTATTTTCCCTAAAAACAAAATAAAACATTTTAAAACTTTTTGAGGATCCGGAGACACCCTGATATTCCTAGAGAATACCTATTTACGTAAGTTGTTCTACGTCAACTCAGTCAAAATGGTAAAGATAAAAGTTCATAGATGTGCTTTTTCCAAATTCACCTGAATCTACTACTCTACAAAATTTCAGGACTTCTTATCATTATATTAAACATCATCAAAGCATTTGTCGCTTCCGTTTCCACTTCCATGAAGTGTTATTCTGCCAAACTCGCTATCACTTGTTTTATTCTCCCTTTTCCACTTCATTGGGATGGGTTGGTTACACATTATCTTAATTTTAGATGTTAACAACCTATACTTAAAAATATGCTGGTACGTGAAAACATGATCATGAATAATTTCAACATTTTGTCTATTATACTGTTAATTCTGTTACTATATATAAAGTACGACCATCCAAACATACATGGGCTTTTAGGTCAATTTAGAGGGTGGGTGTTTACATGAATGGGAATTTATCTGGGAATTGCAATGGTCAAGATTTTGATACATTAAAATTTAGAGGTGGGCATTTACATGAGAGTGGGCCCTTGGAAGATTGCATACGGTAATTTTCAATTCTATCATTGTAGGCATTTAGAAATCTTCTTGTGCATGACAGCACTGTTCCTGTGTCCACAAGTTTGACAGAGGAAATAAGTGTAAAAGGAATTCTGCCATTTCAAACCAGTACACTCACTGTTAACACAAAGTAATTATGATTTATAATTATCTCAATTTGTTAGCCTAGATATTTTTAACATTTCAGATTTAATTGATAATAATGGTATTTGTGTGTTATTTTGCAGTTTAGATAAGGAAATCTATTATGTGGGCGACACTGTACGACTAACAGTGGACTTTGACAAACCTAAATTTAGGATACCACAAATAATTTCATTAAATGTGAAGGTTAGTATACAAAGAACTAGTTCATTTAAACACGAAAATGTCAGATAACATGCTTAAGGGATGATGTACATTTTGCCATGTTTGACAAAAGTTCCACTTTAATAGTGGGTCGGGGTGTGAGGGTTCAATCAAGTTTCTGATGTTTCACTTTTTTAGCGCTAATATTTTCATATCAGGTCAAGAAAAATAGAAGAATGTTCCACTTGTGTTGAACATAACAAAATGTACATCATTCCTAATAGTAAAGTGGTATGTAAATACCCCTTAACTTTGCAGCATCATATTACCCAAAAATCCATAGGTCACAGGCCCACCCTAAAGTTTTGACCATAGAAAAATTTAGACCATTGAAAGACCAATGCAAATATACGGTCATTGAAAAAAGACAACACCCTAAAGCGGCAAGTTTTTTTCTTCAAAATCTACCAGCATTTGGAGGGTTGCAAATGGCACTAGCAGATTTGTTTATTTTCAGCTGGTGCACCATGTGGTTTTAGAACTACGTACAAGTCCACACAATCAGGAAGATATATTTTTAGATCAGAGTTTTCAAGCACCACCATCATTTCTTTCCTTATTTCATTCTTCAAGTAAAAGTACACGAAAGTAAGTCACTAATATTCGCGCACTGGCATATGTGTCATACTACACGTAGTATATCATACAGAGTACATGTATAATTCTATAATGCATCATTAAGTATGTACTAAAATAACTAGATATTATTCAGCAAATACACATGTAAAAAGTTTCAACCTTTCTTTTCAGTTCTCAACTCATGGGAAATATGGTGCATGTCGTCGGTGAAAATTTATGGGAAACAAAAATGATTTCAGACAGAAATCTAAAGCTCATAAAGTAAGCGATATACTGTTGTACACTATTAAATACAATTGCAATAATTCTCTTCAGGCAAATAATCAACAATACACTGGTGTACATATGATGAATGAAATTTAAATTAAAACACTGCACGTGGTGTTTTTTTCGATTTAACCAAACATCAGCATCAGTTTAGGTTCTTATTTCTTTAACATCACAACACTATCTTTTTACCTTCATTGACAGTTTCGCCAAGTGCTGTTGGCATCTTCAAAATGACTTCCCACGCAGGTCAGGTAAAATCTGTCAATCCCCGCTAAGGATCGAACAAAGACGAGGGGGGCCATCAACTCTCGTGAGTGTGCAACTCGATCCTCGGCGGGAATCGGCAGATTTGACCTCCTGATATGCGCGGGAAGTCATTTTGATGATGCCAACAGCAGTTGGCGAAACTGTAAACGAAGGTAAAAAAATAGTGTTGTGATAAAAGAAGTATGAACCTAGATATTCTGTACCAATACAATGAACATGTTTAAGAATCAGCATCAGTGTTTTGGATCTTGTAAACATGTCTTATCAATACAAGTCTACGAATAGATATTAAAATTATTGAATGAAAACTTTTAATTTTTAGATTATCCGGTATGTCAAATCAGTTTAGTCTGCTTAATAAAACACTGATGCAGGTGCTTTTGGTATTCACAATAACAAAGATTATGATTTTATCCTCTCACCCATTTTTTTTCCAGTGGCGTAAGAAATTTACTTGTTCCTTTAAAATCCAACACCGATAGAATTCTTACTCCCAGCACAAATGGAAAACATATATTTGTAAGATATTTTTGTTGTTGGGGATGATACTTTTATTGAGCTACAAATACTGTATTAAATAAAAAAAAACACACAATACAGTCTTTACCTAATTACTTTTGACAAATTTACATCAAATGCGCTTTATTTCAGAGCAATTACTTTTTGGAAATAGATATAACCCTTGAAGAAGGCGCAACGAGTAAACTAACTCAGCCAATTCCATTTGTGCGACATAAGCCACTGAAGGTAAATTTAACATGTACCTAAATAATTACTATGTATTTTTTTTTAAATAGAAGTCCATTTCTCTTTTCAATATGTTAAAATGGCAAATATCTTTTTGCGTTGCTTCAGCAGCTGAAGCAAAAGCCTTGTGTTTCGTTCGTTTGTAACTATGTATGTATGTATGTATGTTTGTCTCCGGACAAGCTAGAGATTTTACGGTTGACCCGATTTTGTTCAAACTTTACACAACTATAAACTATTTGTATGACCTGACACCGGAGTGATTCCATTTTGGGCACTTTGCAAATTAAAGTGTGCTTTCCATAGTGCCATCTATGTCCATTTTCAACATTTTCTGCAATAGCTTTGCTGATACTCGTGAGAAAGCATTCAAACTTGGAACAATGCTTACATGCCTACTGAACATTAACTGTGTTCAATTTTGGCACTTTGCCAATTTAAGTATAATTTCTACAAGACCATTTTAGGTCATTTTTTGCCATTGTCTTCAATAGTTTCAATGCAGCTTCAACCATGAGCCCCAAATTTGATACACGGTTTACATACCTAGTGACCATCATCAGTGTCCAAATTTGGCACTTTGCCAAATAAAGTGTTCCTTCCAGAAGGACATTTGCCGTCAATTTCAGCATTTGACATAGTCATTTCAATACAGTTTGAAATATGACCTCCAATTTCATACAATATTTATGCAAGTGGTGACCATCACCTACTTTGATCTTTGGCCCTTTGCTAACCAAATGGAAAGTGCTTAGAGAGCACAGTATTTCTAGAACAACATTATTGAAGCATATGACAATTGCGTCGCTTCAGCTCAGCTGCTGAAGCAAGCATTCTATCATTCTGTGCAAAAATCTCCACCAATAACCCACGCTGATTGGTCGACCAGCGTGCTCAATTATACGGTCAAAATGGTAATGAGAACGTCATGATATGATTTATTTTAAAATAAAAACGAATCATACACTTGTCTAGTGTGGATTTTAGTCATGATAGAATGGTATTTCACCACTCGATTGTCGTGTCAATCGTGAAATTGAGCATGCTGCTCAATTTCACGATTGACACTCCAATCTTGTTGTCAAATCCTACATTTTGTGTGTGTGTGTGCATGAGTGCGTGTCTCCGGACAAGCTAGCGGGTGTACCGATGAACCGATTTTGTTCAAACTTTACACAACTCTTGAGGTTTGACACGACACCGAAGTGATTAGATTTTGGGCAATCTGCCAATTAAACCGTGCTTTCCACAGGGCAATTATGGTCCATTTACAACATTTTTATTACTATTGAAAGCACCATTACAGATCAATATTCTATTAGCTGCAAAATAGACTAGCTGGTGCTGTTTGCTATTTGCTGCTATAGGATCAATAAATAGACAGTGGCATATTATTTGTGGCGCCATGGCTGCTATATTGTAATTGTGTACTTTTAATCATGATTTCCAAAACATTTTTGTAAACAACTTTATTGTCCATAAGTCAACGTTGTTCTAGCGAGTATACATCGTTTCAGTATATATCTCAATTCCCCATAAGTCAACGTTGTTTTAGCGACGCTGTGTTCTTTAAACACTTTTGATCTAGTTCATTTTGTGGACACCAACATTAAAAATTTCAGAGCATCAAGTTGATTATGCTGTTAAACAAAATCATTTAACTAATTTTGAAATAGATCCATTTAAAACTTATATCATACTATTTTTTAGTGTTTGTCAATACCCGTCATTGCTGATTTAATATTTAAGCATTGTATTAGTAATTGATGATGTTCTTGCAACACATCTTTGGTATACATGGCAGATGAAGTACCTGTATTTGGTAGTTTGGTCAATTTATGGGGTAAATTTGATATTGTTGCAAATGAAAGATTTGGTTACAGGGCATTCTCAACAGGGAGCCTGTGTGGGCACGTCATTGCAAATTGTCCATGAGTGCTTTTTGCCCAGAATCAGGTAATGCAAAATTAATATTTTTACATTTTCTATCTCATTTCACATGGGCTATTAGTGAGTTGCTTCCAGGTATGACAATAAACAACAGACAAGATTGTTCTTACTTCCAGTGACATTATCATCAAGCATTAACTTTCCAAAATTGCTATATTATGCATGTATTGAAGGTAGACTTGATAAGTTGATACAAGTTAACCTGTTCGGTGTGCATCAGGGCTCTGTCTTTAGCCCTCTGCTATTTGTCATTGTGCGAAAGACCTTATCACGCGAGTTCCATTCTGGTGTGCCATAGGAGCTACTATACACGGATGACCTAGTGGTCATAGCCGACTCACAAGATGATTGTATTGCTAAGCGGAAACCCATGTTCTCAGCGTGTGTACATTCTGCCTTGCTTCATAGTAGTGAAACCTGGGCACCATCTGCTGCAGACCTTCACCAGCTACATCGCAACGATAGATCTATAATACGTTGGATTTGCAGAGTGAAACCTGATGATACCTTGTTTGCTACGCTCTACAAAATGTTAGGGATTGTGCAAGTGTCATTCGACCTGCCTTTTTGACGCCTTAGATGGTATGGACATGTGAATTGTTCCTCCTCTTGCACCAATTCTGTTAGTACCAGTAGCAGCAGTTAGCAGCAGTTCGTTGTTATGCCAAGAAGCCCTTATATTCGAGTTGGCTATAATAAAAATAAGTATGGAGACTTCACTACCTTGTAAAAAATATAGAAATACAATTTAGCGATATACAGTATGAACTATGAATGTTATTCTAATCCATGTTCTATTTTTGCTGCCTATCATCTGATGTAGTCTAAATCATTCTTGTGTCGCATAAATACCTGTTGGTCCAATTTCTTATATTTTTATTTATTCTTTTAACATGTTTCGATATCAAAAGTATCCTTTTCGAATTCAAAATAGTAGTTGCAAAAATATAGTATCACATAAAACCAAATATCAATGCAAATTCAAATGTTAACCAATCTCTATCAAAATATATCATAGGCTTGCTTTGAGACATATCTTCATCACACACAAACATATTTTCATACACCAATCAATTACATGTACAACAATGTTATGTACACTAGGAATGTGCTTTTGAATTCAAAAATATATATACAGGGAATACGTAAGTGTATTTTGATACTCCCTGGTAATGTTATCTGAATATTATAAATTGCATTAAATGGGTGTATTAATACTGATGCACTTACAAAATGAAATATTTAATATTTTATATGAATATTTAATTCATAAAATGTAAAAAATATTCTTTCAGAAGCAGACAATTTTGACAGAATGCCTGTGCTGCAAGAACTTCTCAATGATGATACAGTGGAAATAAGCTGACACCATAACACCCACCAAACGATAATACCTTGCTACAGGAATAGGAGTTGCTAAAATAACAAATGGACAATGTGCGAATGAGTACCAAGTACTTTTACCTTTACACTGAAACATTAAAAGATCTCTTCTGATAATTACATGTATTTACTTCTATATAGACTATTCAGATTTCCCATTAGCCCAATTTTTACTCTTAAGAAAAAGTGTTACCTGCAATTTTGGTAAAAACTGGTCTCAAAAACCAGACAATAAGGAAGAGTGCCGTCTGTAGGATAAATTTAGCAGCCGAAGAAAAAATATTTTGTTAAATCATTGAAATATTTCTGTTAAATGTGCATGCCCGCAACTGTAGTGTGTACCAACCAGTGTGTTCTGTGTGCAAATATGTAAATAATGGTAATGGAGTAGCATGTGATCCACTTAGCCATGAACTGGGTTGCCGTGATCTTTTCTAATTAATAAAATATTTTTCAAAATCAAGTGAATCAGCTTAAGATACATTGTTTTGGCATCATTATCTCTTCATTCCTACAAATAAGCACGATTTTCATGAACTTGAGTTTGTTCTTGTTAATTCTATATACATTAAATTCTGACCAAAAGTGAGTTTGGATTGGTCAGTAATGCCACAAATATGGTCAATTGGCATGAACCAGGTCAGACGTCGAATACAGCCTGATTTCCAATGAACCACTTTATTATGGCTAATCAGTTCACAGCTAAATAGATCATATCCCAATCAAAGAATCTCGTGTTTTATCATCATGAATTTGTAAAATAAGCTTTGCAAATAAATACAAATATGTCAATGCATTTATTCATTTTCATATTTTCTTTTTCCAATTCATTGATTAAATGGTTTCCCTATATATGTAGTTTTTTAAACAACAATAGGCCCGGTTTAACATGTAAAAATTTCTATCCAAATTACACAAATATATACATTCACTAATCACATTTTGCCAAAATTTTGTCTTGTGTATTGATGAAATACATGAAGTGATGAAGGCATGTCATTTGATTTTTTGTCAAGAACACATTAATATACAGATACAAATTATTGGGTGAGAATAAGTCCACATTAAATTATAAGCAATTAAGCAATATTCATGAAATGTAATACATACTGGTGCTTTCCAATTACGTTACAAGAGATTATAGAAAATAAAATACCAATACCCCTTTCGCATTATCGTAAAAGATATTTCAAACAAGAATAAAATTGGACATGGTAAGGCATCGTCTATAAAATAAAGTTCATGACTAAATGGTTGTGGGTTATCTTGTACTATTGAAAATAATGGTTTATTACAAAGTCTATTGAAAGAGGACCTATATACATACGAATATATAATGATTAATGATGTGCAATATAAGAATGACAAGTTTCCTCTTCAGTCTTGTTAAATAAATACTTATTGCATTTTCCTACAAACCTAAAGCATTTAACCGGTGTTCAGATTCACATACATACAGATGAATGGTTGAAAATGATCGTACTAATGTGCTGACAGCAAGTTCATGGACTAACATTTTCTAACTCAAAATGTACTGAATATCAAAATAAACATTAAAGGAATGATTTTCTATTTTTTTGCGGTAGCTACATGGCAAATTTCATTATTCTGATTGGTGTGCATACTGGTAATAGTGAACAAGCCTAAATTGGGGATTATCGCCTGTGAGTAAATGTCGGACTCTGGTTTCTCAAAGCAGGTTATATCTTTAAACAATTGAATCATAACAAAATGCCATTTTCATGTAAGTGTTCACTATTATGTAAACCAACCAAAATAATAAATATTACAATGTAGCTCGGGCAAAAAAAGTAGCACAGCATTCCTAAATTTTATTTTGATATTCAATACAATTGTTAAGTTATAATAGAAAATGTTACTACATGCTGTCAGCACATTAAGATGTGCTTATGAAGCCCAATTTTTTAACACCAGCAAAATCATGAATTTGGAAATAGCCAATAATCAATATACACGTGCATTTTCTTTCAAATTTCATTAGTTCTTTTAAAAAGTAACGTTTGTACAATAAATGATCACCAATGTAAAACTGGAAGATGTTACTTCAGTTGAATGCTCAACTGGAACTTTTGAATCGTAACTTAATACGAATTACAGGACTATTATAATAGTATGATAACAGATCAACTTTTCAAACTGGAGACAGCATAAACATTCTGAGTACAAAGATGGCAAAGTTTCTAACATAGAATTATAATTACAATGATCACAAATGTGATATTTCCCTAAATTCAATCATCTTGTACTTTTTAGTGCCATTTTAACCCATGAACAGTACTCACATCAATAATACTTTGATTAAAAATATAGTAAAAATAAGTTTGCACATTTTTTGAATTTCCACCTCGACCAACCATTAGGTCATTGCAGGAGGTACATTATATGAACCCCCAGTTTAGGAAGCTATGAAAATTATGAAAGTTCCTATAGGGTAGACAAGGGTCTTCTACACACTAAGGACAGAGGAAGGCTATTTCTTTCCACTTTTCTTCTCCAGCAATTTCGCTTCTGCTTGCCTCTTTTTTTCATCTGCGGCTATAATCATAAAATCATTTTCAGCAATGAGGATACCAATAACTGCACGGATACCAAACATTATTAAATTGTAAATACGATCTCAAAATTAATGATTTAGCAACAGCAATAAACAAGATTAGAATGATATCAAAGATGTAGTTTCTGATTCTGAAATCATAAAAAACCCACAAACCTTCTTTTTCTGCAGCCTTTTTTGCAGCGGCTTCCTCTCGTTGTTTACGTATTAAGGCTAGCCTAGCAAGATCAGATTGTGCCTCCTCCGTTTTCCCAGCCAAATGAGCTTTCATGTAATTAGCCTTGGCCTGCTGCTTTTGGAGCTCCTCCCTACACAAATAATGTCAACAATTAGGTCACCATGGTGCTGCTTCTCTTCCTAAAATTAAACAGTTTTCTTCTTTTTTGAGGCCAGAAATAAATCCTAATCCAGAGGATGTGCCTGCAGCCTTTACTTATAATTCAGTTGAACTATGTCGAAATTACTATGACCTAAAGTGAACATTTTACAAAATACTTTTCAAAGCAAATTCTTTGAACTTTAACGGTTGAAACATTAAATTAAGTAAGAATATTATTTACTTTTGCTTCCTGGTTAATTGAGCCCTGCCATCTCCTGTTTCTAGATCAGTCACTTTTTTCGTCTTTTGCGCAACATGGTTGGGGTTCTCAATTTCTATCAAATGTGATATGCCTTTTGCCTTTGGTTCTCCCTCCTCCTGTAGATTACAAAGATGCTTAATTCTGGATTTTATTATTTGTTGTGTAGTATTTTACTACTAATAAAAAATATTTGTTTTCAGTAACATTTTGTTGCGAGATTTTTAGTGAGAGAACAATATTCAATTTCTCTCATACTTATCATAAGCTTTGACATGGCCACTGCCCATATACCCAAATACACATAGAAAATGAATAATAATACAGGGACACATGAAGTAAGAATAAAAATCTGAATAATTGTATATATATATTGCTTGACAGAAAAGTGAGAATAGAATAGAATAAAAATCGTAAATGACCAACTTGCAAAGTTATGCCATATGATGACATGTAACAAACAAAAAGATGTATTACTATTCATATAAAGGCAAGGGAAGACTAGAATTGACTTGGGATGCAGTCATGCAGAAAGATAGAATACGTCTAGGATTGGGTCTAAAAGATCCCAATGACCAAAAGACTTAGATCGGTTGGTTAAGATGTAGACTGGGCAGCCAGGACACATTCAGAATGAGGAATAATTAAGGCCTGCAAATTTAAGATTTGATTGATTGACAATTCCATGAAAATTGTACGTTACCTCTTCAGACTCTGATTCTGAGTCAGTTGGAGGAAGTTCTCCGGGCGCTCCTCTCCTCGCACTACGAGCTGCAGCACCAGCGCCCTCATCGTCCTCATCTTCATCTTCGCTACTCTCAATGCCTTGCTGTTTCTGTAACATACATTAAACGTCAAATGCAAATTCCAAGGCCTAGTCATATTGATTACTTGCTAATTGGTGTGGTTATCTGACATAAACTATTACAGCAATGTACAGTATAGGTATGTTTATCCGGACAACTCTTGAAATGGATAAGTGATCCAGTTTTTCGGGAGTCCAGATACCATAGTTGTCACCAAACACTATTTTGATAGGCATGGTATGGGCGAAAAAATATGTGCATCTTATGTCTTTTGGCATATTTAGGCATTTACCATAAATTGTTTTAAAATTGATGTACATTCAAACATATTACTCAATTAATTTACAAGAGCTGAGCCTAAACAATAACACGTTTTAAAGTTTCAACTATCCCAGCACATGGCAGTTTAGTGTGGAATTGTGGATGATGTTGGTTTGAGACTCAAGTCTAGTCTCGATCATTCGGATTAAACACAGCTGACTTAGATGATGAATAGAAAGGGATTTTTTTTTCACACCATGGAAAAAGAGACATGTTATAGTCCATTAATATACACGGGACCTGGGCAGGAGATCTGCAGGAAGCCGGATAATCGGAACTTTACTGTAAATAGGTTTCGATCATGGACCCTAGCATCATTAGATGGGGGTTTACTACCATTTTAATACTATATTTCTTATACACAAACAGTTCTATAATGTATAAACACATACTCTCCACTCTTTTTCTTTTCTTTCCTTTTCCTCTCTTGCTTTAATTTCATTTGGATCTGTGAAATGGCGATGACCACCCTTGTAGTTCTTCTTGCGACCTATAGAAAATGAACATGTCATTATTCTCGTGACGATAACAAAAATAGTATGTTAAATTTGACTCTGCGTGATAACTGTCTGTATAAAAATGAAAGTTTGACTTGTTTGGACCAAATTTTTGTCATATCTTAAACAAGCCAAATCATAACATGATTATAATGATTATGTCACATGAAGTCTTATGAATGCACAAGTCAAACTTGTAACAAAATGTTGTGGGGCCAATAATTTTTTCAAAACTTGCAGAGAAAATGTTCAGAGCCTAGGTGACTTGAGATTGAGCACTTTGTATTTACTGGCTGTACTGCAGGCACTGAATTGTAGTGTCAAATAGCAGTGCCAAAAGGATTATACATATATAGTAACTTTGAGACAGGGTATTTTCGGACCAAGTAACTTCTGCCCAAAATGGTAATTTCGGCCAAGGTTTAGCAGGTCAGTTGGCATGGTGATAAAAATTCCCACTTTACTAGTATTTTCAAGCTTTTCTATTTACTGCAAGAATAAATTTTACATTGAATACATAGGTAGTGAGACCTCTCCCCGAGGATAGCAAGCACTGCCAGTGTGCTGTTCTAGTAATGAGGTTCTGGTCAGTATCCTGTAAGGCATACAGGCAGCTGCATACAGGGCTGACATGCACGCAAGGAACCTGTAAATGACGTCACGGTAGGCTGGTCAACCAGTGGGTGGGATAGCCGAGGCTATGCCTGCGTGAATAAGATTCTAGCATGTCCTACCCTGCTCATGGATATCCTGCACAGAGAAGAGTAACCAGAAGATACATTAATAAGGGTCCTCTAATGAAGGAGAGGGGTTGTCTGCCCTAAACTGCTCAGCACGGTGACTAGGCTGGAAATACTGCTAGTCGGCTGGAAGGTCATGATACTGTTGTGTACCATACCTAACTACTATACAAGCCTATGAAGCAACAGAAGCAGTGAAAGCCATAATCCTAACTGGTGCAATGGCATTAATACAGAGACCTATTCTAGAGAACTCTTCAAGATAGCCATGCACCAGTGCCTAAATTGGAAGGCATTGATGTCATATTCTCCTCCAGTTTTCACTTTCCAAGTTTCTCCACTTATACGGGACTAAGTTGGTCAATGGAAACGTAACCCACATAAAAATGTATGCTATGAATCCTGTATTCTCCATCAGATGTTATGATCTCTGACGACATCTGCAAAGAATGCAAGAATTAAGACATTTCCATGTACATACACACAAGAGCAGATAAAACGGACGAGACACACAACAATACTGCTCACCAGGCGAAGCCAGTGGTGGATTTGGCAACATCTGGAGCACCCATCTGTCTTTAAACACGTACTACCTGAAGGTGCAATAGAATGTGCCAGTCAAATGATATCGAGGGCCAACCCGAACAGACAAAGAGGCAATCCATTTGTTCATTCCTTTGCAGTAAAGTACTAAGTCTCTCTATTGTGACATGGGAGAAAATCAGCAAACAAAATTCGAGCTACGTCCACCAGTCAAAAAACGGAATATGTGACTAGCTAAGATGCTGAAAAGGATTACAATATCCAAATCACACCGCCTCTCAGGTCACAGAATAGTTTCAGAACTTATTGATGATGTCATGCTTGAGAGTGGGTGGCAAATTCTCCAACAATCACCCTCTTAGGTAACAGAATGGTTTGAACGTTGTTGTCCAGCTTGGAGAGAATGTCATTATGACTCATAGCTGAGAGCAGAAGCTGAGAGGGGGTGCCAGTGTCTTAACCTCCCTCTCCATCTTACACAAAACAGAATGGTTTTAAAACTGTTGTTGACCATATAGAGGGTGCCAGACAGGGTGCCACACCAGAGGAGAGGGGGGTGGTGGTGGTGGTGATGGTGGTGGTGGTGGTGTTGTTGTCCACCTACAATCACCTTCTTAGATAACAGATTGGTTTTGAAACTGTTGTCAAATAGCATATTCGTAATCTAGAGATTTTCCTTGTTAAATACATGTATCAAACTTTAGATTCCGATGAAAAATAAGCAAGATATTAATCAATTTAAAACGTTATGGCAATCAGAATGAAAAATTTCGCGGTCATGAATGTTTAGAAGCACGCTGTTGCTAGATCCATTGTCGCAATTGAAAATAACACAGTCGTAAAACTTAAAAAATATTGTTTCTAGAGATCAATACGTGTCGATTATAGCAATAATCTTAATAAATGTACAATGGATATTGATTATAAACAGAAGGTAATGTTACTTGTCACTTATAAGTCCTGAAATATGCCAAAAATGTGTTCGATACTCATATTATCGCCAATTTCATGGTCTATCAGAGCCTTGGGTCACCACCGTGATATCCGGCCGCCCGCCTATCCGGACATCTTATCAATGTACGGAAGGGTCCGAATAAGCGGAACTGTACTGTACTACTGTCAACGTCGACCTTTACACGTTAAGACCATCGTTTTACACATTGACTTATCTCTAGTACCAACATCTCCTGCAGGCTGACTCTGTGAACTTCAACATTCCTAAAAAGTACACTTACGAAAGTTCTCTATGATAAACCTTATATTGCAAAAATGCGTTCCATCAAGACACATCTGACGTCATTACTGACGTTAGTAATGAAAATCTTACGGCTTTTAGTCGGTGCGCATTGTACAAAAAAAGCCATGGAATATGGCTACTTTTGACATTTCTCAAAGACCACTCCATTTGATTCCATTATTAAAATGGCATAGAACTAGATGACTTCTGGTAGTCTGACGAATAACAAGAAATTCAAATAGACCTGGACACATTTTGTTAGTATCAGAAATTCTTTTAAAACCTTCTTATCTTATAGAATATTTCGAAATATTGTGATTCGAGTGCTCAAGGAATATTTTGATGGCAATTTTGAGCTAAATTGTGTATTTTCTAAGAGATTGCGAATCGAGCGCACCTGTTACTACGAGGAAAAGCCCATAAATCAGTGAACTTCAAACATCTCACACGCAGCTTTGCGAGTAGCTGTCATGCGACTAGAGTTATCCTAGTGCCGCCGCCCAATCATTAAATACCATATGCATGCAGTGAGTGACAGGGCCGTGATTGTGTGCGAGGGCCTAGAGTAACAGTGATGACTCAATATATACAAGCCAATACATTTTTTTCAATTATAACACATACAGCCAATAATTATTTTACAATATTCAGACAATTATCTTACCACGAGGCATCTTTAGTAATTAGAAATAATTAAAATATTCAAAATCTTGACTGAAAAAGGTGGAAAATGTGCAATTTCCGGGAATGAGGTGTGCGCAAGCGCAGTGTGCGTTGATATTTTACTTCCGGATTTCCTTTCTGTTTAGCAAATACGCATATTTTTTGTTTTATATTAAATCATGCCTAAAGTACGACGAAGCAAAAAGCTCCACCAGAGGGATGGGAGCTGATAGAACCTACACTAGATGAATTGGATGCTAAAATGCGCGAGTGTGAGTATTTTATTCGGTCTGAGCGATAATGAGTGACGTCCCGATATGAAAACCTGAAAAAACGTACTAGATGCGGTCGCCAGAGCCTCGAATACGTTAGCAGGTCGCCACACGTACATTTTAGTGCCGTGACGATCTGTTAATATATGTCGAGGCTCTGTCGACCGCATCGACAGCTTAACAAATCCCCAGTGGCCCGAAGTGGCCTTGATTTCAAATCTATCGGCCCAGGATCACCGGGCCATACTTATGTCAAGCCCTGTCTATTGTTTTGTCAAAAATTTTGTTACAATGTTACAATAATGGTAAAAGCTCTGAGAAGAGGTTTTGCTCAATCATTTTTCAAAGAAAACAGAACTTGATGAAGGCACTGTACCTCAAGCATGGAAAGACACTCATGTTTCGCCGATTTTTAAGAAAGGCAAGAGGAGTGACAGGAACAACTACCGTACAGTAAGTCTCACCAGCATGGTATGCAAGACCATGGAATCCATCGTGCGGGATCACATCATGCAACACATAGACCTCAACAACCTTCTCACTTCGTGTCAGCATGGCTTCGTAAGCGGTCGCTCCTGCAGCACCCAGCTACTCCAGTGTCTCGATGTGTGGACGAGGATGCTGAACGAAGGCTCTTGTCTGGATGCAATTTACCTAGATTTTGTCAAGGCTTTTGATAGTGTGCCCCATCAAAGACTACTCAGCAAGATGAAGAGTTACGGCATCACAGGACAGTTGCTAAAGTGGGTGGAAGACTTCCTGTCCAACAGGAGGCAAAGAGTGGTGGTCAACGGCGTCAAGTCCGAGTGATCAGAGGTGCTGTCTGGGGTCCCACAGGGAAGTGTCATTGGTCCAATCCTCTTCATCATATTCATCAATGACATGCCGGAGGCAGTCCACAGTTTCATCCAGATGTTTGCTGATGACACCAAGATTTTCTCTGCCATCTCGTCTCAGGAAGATCATCATCACTTTCAGGAAGACCTGACGCGACTCCAAGTATGGGCAGAGAAGTGGCAGCTGAGATTCAATGCCAAGAAATGCAAGGAAATATACTTCGGAGGCAAAAACCCACTCTACGAGTACAAGGTGGGCCAAGTGACGCTAGAGACTGTGACGGAGGAGAAGGGGTTATTGTAGACCAGGATCTCAAGTTCACGCAGCACATCGAGGGACAGGTGAAAAAGCGAACAGGATCCTTGGCCTCATCAGACGAGCGTTCGAGAATGTCACCCTCGACATGTTCTACATCCTCTACAAGTCTATTGTACGGCCGCACCTTGAGTGCTGCAACGCCGTCACCTTCCCCCAGTACGAGTACCAGGTCAAGCTGCTCGAGGGCGTCCAGCGTCGAGCGAACAAGCTAGTTCATGAGATTAGGGATCTGCCATACCCGGAGAGGCTCAAGAAGTTGAGGCTGCCATCGCTCGTTTATAGGAGGAGAAGAGGAGACCTCATCGAGGCGTACAAGTATCTCCACGGCAAATACAAGGTCCCCCCCGCTGCTGCAAGTTGACTCAAGGGAGCGCAAGACTCGCGGCCATGCATTCACGATTTTCCATGAGCAGTGGGACATAACATGCAGGAAGCACTTCTTCTCTGTGAGAGTGGCCAAGGACTGGAACAAGTTAGACGCGGAGGTTGCCGAAGCCCCATCTGTCAATGCCTTCAAGACCAGGCTTGATGATGCATGGAAGAAACACCACTATTCAATAGATTTCTAAATTCCATTTCCCATGCTATAACATGTTATTTTGCTATGAGCAGTAATGTCAAAAATTGTACTGAACTGTAAGAGGTCAATGACCTACGAAGGCAGAAGAGGATAACATAACATAACATTATGACCCTCACACTATATCGTTAGATACCGGACTAATCCAGGACCAAACACTGGTTAAATAAGCCAACAGTGTATGATTGGTCGTAGAATACAGACCCCTAATGACGATCACACTATATATTAACTCAATCATGACCAAACACTGGTTAAATAAGCTCAGAGTCTATCATTTTTCATAGAATACTGAGCCATAATTGAAGGATGACCAGCCTTGACCGATCTGGGACCTGATCCGAGACCAAGCACTGGTTAAATCAGCTCAAAACCTCACAGTACCTCTTCTGGCTATCGAGCACATAATAGTATCATTTATCTTATGTTATTGAAAAAAGAGAAAACACCAACCAATCAAAATGCTGTGACACTCCCATGACACCATACAAAACATGGATTTTTAATAGGTCATGTCACGGTTTGGTCCCGGGTTTCAGTAGATATGCATCATACCACATAGAAACAGAGATCGAGTTTAACATATTTTTATCATTTGGTTTCTATTTCAGCTGAAACTGATCCACATGAAGGGAAAAGAAAAGTAGAAGCACTATGGCCAATATTCAGAATTCATCATCAGAAGTCTAGATACATATTTGATTTATTCTACAAACGGAAAGCTATTAGTAGAGGTAATAAAATCAAATAAATGACCAGTACATATTAATTAAATATCGTTTGTGAATATATTATGTAAACAGCAATTATAAAACCAATGTAATGAATTTTATTATTTCCAGAATTGTATGAATATTGTCTGAAAGAAAATATTGCTGACAAAAATCTCATTGCAAAGTGGAAAAAGCAGGGCTACGAAAACCTCTGCTGTTTACGATGTATTCAAGCCAGAGATACAAATTTTGGTACAAATTGTATTTGTCGTGTTCCCAAAGCTAAACTTGAAGAGGTAAACTATTTTTTTTAATTATTTTTCACTTTCTGTTTTCTAGCACATAGATTTTTTCAACATTTTGTCAAGTAGTTGCCATGTGTACTACGCTTCTTACTTCAAGATTAATAATTGATATTTAGAATTTTTGTATAAAAAGTTTAGATTTATTTTATTCATTGTATTGTTTTATTTTTATTACTCTATTTTTTGTTGGGTAGGTACCTATTGAATAGTAACTGATGAAAATAAAGGGAAGTAACTACAGTACTGATCATGTCAGAAAGACAGAAACGTAACGAAATTAGAGGAATTGGTGTAATAAAGCGTAACAATTTGTTACAATTCAAAACAAAGTTACGGCTATCACGTTTTCTTGGAACTGCTCAATTGCTGAAACTACGATACTTACGATTATCGAAATAAACAGAAAAAACGTAAAAATCAGAACATTTTATACTTCTGCACATAGGTGTCCATCTTTGATACTTTTATACTTATAATATTTGGATTTGTTTGGGCGGTCTTGTTTATATCCGTCACAGCAAAAGCACCGATTGGTTAAAAAGTGCAGACTTAGTACAGACACCCAATGAACCGAAAATCTGACAAAATGTCTGGCGTTTCCATGAACTTTTAGAAATATTCTTTTTAGTATGGGAACCTCTGTAAAATGCATAATGCAAGGGCGAAAAACAGAATAAACGTAACCAAGCGAGTTATGAAGAAAGCCGTAACTTGCGAAAGCAACAGAACCTTTTTCCGTTTGTAAAAGTCGCCACCATAAGAAGAAATAGAAGAAAAAACGTAAGGAATCGTAGGGTAGTTCTTAATGTTTCGGTTCTGTGTCCTTCTGACGGGATCAGTACTGTATTTCTTGAAATGCTTGCTAAACATTTTTGAAACATAAATTCAGTTCACTTTAACAACTACAATATTTAGAAATGAATAATTACTTCCAAGTTTTTAGCAGCTAGCAGCTGCCTTGATCATGGAACGAGACTGTCATAACGAACATCCTCACACCTAGGGATTTCCAAAGGTGTGGAAAAATAGTTGAAAGAAAATACATATCAAGGTTAAGAATGCTAGTCTCAACAGAACGGACGGTTTTGACCTGTCTCAAGCATATCTGCCCTTACTGAGAAGGGAGGGACCAAACCACCGGTAATCCCTAAGTGCGATGCTGTTTGTTATGACAGCTTCGTTCTGTGGTCAAGGCAGCTGTTAGGTGGTGAAAATTTGGGAGTAATTATTTATTTCTAAATATTGTAGTTAAATTGAATTTAATTCATGTTTTATATATACACACTACAAAGTTTTATAATGAAAACATTTTTGTCTTTTTTCAGGGCAAGATCGTGGAATGTGTACACTGTGGATGCAGAGGGTGCTCTGGATAGTCATAAGTACTATGAAATGGACAAAAGCAATACTCTGCTAGAAATCAGATTTCAACAGACTTGCAACAAAGCCGAAGAATATTACTCAAAACTGTTTCGTTGCATCACTTGTATGATAAGTGGTGTTATATTGTCAAAGGAATACATGTTTGAATCTGAATATAGTGGACAAAAAAATAATGTGCAGATTCACATTACGTGTGTAAAAGTTCTCGTTTTCAGCCTCATTAATGTGGCTATTGTGATTTGAATACTTGTTAAGAGTGAAAAGTTAATAAATTGGCATTGTTTTACTTTGTAAGGACATTCATTGTTTAGGACATTCATTTTTTTAATAAGTAACCAAACTTCAACTAAATTTGTGTCTTCATAAATTGAAGTTTCTATATTTTGAAAACTGCAAATATTTATTAGCATTATTCAGCATGTTTAAACTAGGTGTAAGTTCTATGACCTTAATCATAGGTTTGGTAATTTTGTGAACCAATTCGTTTTAAATGGAAGACACTTTCCATGAAAATTTAAATGTGATGGTTTTAGTGTACAGTGGGGATGTGGAGTTATTAATGTATTAAATGTTTTTAATAAACTGTATCTTTTGATTATTCTTTCTATATACTGTTACTAAGGTGACATGTCCAGTTGTGCAGGCTGTGAATTAGCCTCAACTGTCAGATGCAAAACTGCATGGAGCAAATTTCGTGAGATCCTGTCAATCATAACCACCAGGCACATTCCTTTATCTTTATGAGGTAGAGTGTATTCCACCTGATATATGAGTAAGCAGTGCTATGCTTAATGAGTCTGAGACCTGGGTAATATCCTCCAATACTGTAAATCAGCTGAGAAGAACTGACAGCGCTAATATCTGCTGGATGCATGGTGTGAAGCATAACACTGATAGAGTATAGACAGCCTTCTTGATAAATTGTGTATCACAGATGCAGACTGTCACTTGAGTCGCGCGCACTGTATTGCACAATCGACATGTAGATCACCTGTCTCGGCAAGTTAACAGCCATCGTATGTTGCTTACACTCTATGACAACTTACACTGTCACTGAATAAGCATTTCAATTAATACTATTTATCGAAGTTTAAAATTAAGTTGTTCAATGCCAGCTGCACAAGCGCATGCTTGTTTTCTAATACCTAGTTCACACCAATGGCGAATCCCACGATTTAAATCGGTGGGCAAAGCGCCGTCGTTTTTGTTTGTGTGATAAGGTATAGTATACACTGATACAAATCTGTTGCTGCTTAGGGGGATGAAATATTATCCGACTTGCTATGGTTCCTCACACTTTAATGAGGGTTTTGATTAACTTTCTTACACTTTGATGCGATTTTGACGCTTTAAACCAGGCACTGTCGCGGCTATCAATCTTTGTTGTGCATTGCTAAGCTCTGTTACTATGTAGACATTTGAAAATGCGGAGATCACCTTTTTCATGCCGCTTTTGACCCATAGCCTACATAAGACTGTAGACTGGGGTCCCCACTTTGAACCAAGCTTTTAAGATTTCCTAGGCTTTGAGTCAAGCTATGCAGAGCTCGGTTACATTTTGTTAAGCTTTGATACGCTCTCGGTGCTTTCATCAATTCGTGACGGAGATCCCAAAATGTTTACATAGTTTAAAATGTTTTGGCGCTCCTGCCAAATGTCCCGATATTTTCCCAAGATCTTTCATGACACTAATGCTCTAATCAAACCTTGATACGCTATGGTGCCTCTTTGCACACCGCTTTAAAGCTCCATTAAATTGCCGTCTGTGTGAACGTGGTATGAACAATGCTTGTATACTAGCATCTGGAATTCTTTGTCGGACTGGTTTAGGTTTTTTGAGAAATATGATACTTTTGAAGAAGCAAAACCAAGGTCAAAATTCTCTGACTAGTTACTAAATGATTTTACGCTATATTATATAACTATTTCGAGTAGATGTTTAAAGTTTGCAAAAATTTGTACATGTAGAAAAAACATAGTTTAAAGGATTAGTGTGCATAAAGTACCTATTACAAGCAGTAATACTTCGGTTTAAATATGTTAAGGTAGGGTGGGGAGGCAATCTCAGTTTCCAAAATTTGTATGCACCGTGTTTTTTGTCCATTTTGAAATAGTTGATGTTCGCACGGATTATATAGATCTAGATCCTCAACTTAAGATTACAACCAGTTGCAGTGCTGCCACAAAAATAAAGGAGCGAAAGTTGCAGTTTTGCTATGTATTGGTGGTGGGGAATCGCCTTTGACTATATCACATTCTTTACATATGGATTGCCAGCCTTTGGTATGTACTATCTAGGTCTATATAATCTATGTCATCACATATCATGCCCCCATCTTAACTGAATGTCAACTATCTTGAAATTTTCAAAACAATAGTAATACTTTTACATTTATTGCTTCATTTAGCAAGTTAATATACATATAACAAAATAATTAGCAACAATATCATGTACATTGACAATAAGTAGATATTCATTGAATAAAAAGTACATTCTAAATACATGTATATATTCATTTATAAATTATCCATTAGCAATTAAAGGTACTTTAAAAATCTAGAATTAACATTTCTATCTAGAAATTGATGGAATGAATCATAGTATGAGAGGCCAGTCAATTTCGACGTCATTTTTGGCTGAAATGGAAATTTTGACTAACAAACAAATTTCTTTGTTTTTATGATCTTTATGGTCTTGGGGATGAGGGGAAAAAATTCCCAAAAAATCCGAGTTGGGCAAAGTTCTTTTTTATGCACTTTTCAAAATGGCCGCCAAAATATCGATAAACATGCCCATAACTCTGTTAATATTGGTTTTAGAACCATTATTAGTATTATTCATGGATAGGAAACCATATATAAGGATTCAGAAAATGTTGTTACATTTGACCTTGAGATCATTTCAAGGTCAAATTGATCAAAATTACCCTTATTCCACTAGTTATTGTGTCATACAAGTTTAAGATTTACCAATTTAAAAGCTTGTCCACAGGAATATACATTCATCAAACAACCAGATCAAAACTGATACTAAATATCTTATCTTCATTGAGTTTCTGTGCAAGTTACATGCATTCCCACGTAATGGATTTTCATTGCAGTAGTTAATGCAAATGTGTATGATTTGATGCTTGGTATTCTCCAAAATACTGATGGTGGCAGTTCTTGCCATTGCGTTGCTGACAACTTTGATGTAAATGAGGATACAAAAACTGGACATGATAGGACTCATGTTATGGGAATTATTGCATGGAAGTCTGGCTAACCAGCAAAGGTGTGCAAGCCAATATCAAAGGTGAAAGTACATGCTTCTCAGTTCTCAACAGCGAATAGGAACATTGGTGAAATTATTTTGCAATATAGACCCAGGGCTCAACCACCTTCCTATGTAGATGTGGATATTAGAAAAAATAAAAAAATAAAAATAAAGACCCCTGTTTATATAAACTTTCTGCATCTTGATATGCTGTCTGGTTTATAGCAAGCCTCTTATCCACAAAATTGGCAAGGCATTATGTCTAAAGTTGTTAATGGTAAATAAAAATGCTCAAATGTACAACTGTGATATACAAATCAAGTCAAGTCAAAAATCATCTATTATACAACCCCATGATTCCCTTCAATACATCAACTGATGATGCTGTGTATAGGTTTAGGTCTAGGTATTTAATCTGCAGACCACCACAGATGCGAGTGACTGGCTAGTTAGCTAGTGATGTACTGATGCAAGCTGGCTCTTGAAATCTGCTATAGAGCCAACCTCTGTTACTGAGCCAGGTTAAAGGTTCCACTCTAGGATGGTTCATGTGAAAAAACAGTTGCAGTACTGTGTGGTGGAGCTTCGTTGGTGTTGTAGCTTCATACTGTGAGCAGCTCATCTGTGTGTCACAGGTTTTATTGATGTATTCCTGGCGAATGCGCACATGGCCCTGCCTTTAAACATCAAATGACAGTATGATAGAAAAAATCTAAGTGTGATTTATGAAGCAATGGAACCAGATTATTTACAACGAAAGAAAGAAAAAAAAAACTCTTGTGGACTGGGACGTGGTCAGATATGACACTATGGCCCTAGTGATTTCAACCAAAACACGAGGAGGTCTGATCAATATTACACATCAAGAGTCTGCAAAGACCAAATGGTTGCTGTTTGCACACATAAATGTGATAGTCATGAAAACATACACATGGTGTACACATCAAACCAATTCAAAGAGTGCCTAGAAGATATGTGCAAATTAATTTTACCTGTGCATGCCATTTCTGGATGCGATACCAAAATCTATTTTCGGGATGGTAAAAATTAAAAAGTTTTCACACTTTTTAAAACCAACTCAACATTGCAAAACAAGACAGTTGTTTTCGGGACCAATTGTAAAAAGGACAAAATTACTGACAGTGCTGAGTTAATAGCTTCCTCTTTATATAAAGAAGTTCTAAAATTTATCATTAGATGATCTGGGGTATATGAATGTCTTGAGCCGAAGATTTGTTGCACCTGAGGGCATGACCCCCAACAGTGGAGCTTGTTATTATCACAGTCTAAGAGTACATTATCAGGTTGCTACTCTGAAGATGCTCAAAACACCATGAAATAGATATGAACATTTTTTTTTTCAAGGATCTGTTATCCTGATAATTACAGACAAGGCTGTAGCTCCCTCTACACTTCTGAAAGAAATGTAGTACTTGTAAAAAGCTAAGAAACGTAATACTTGCATGTGTACCAAAAATGGCGTGTAGTGCAGCATACATTGCCAATGTCGAGGAGGAGGTGCAAATATCTAAATACTATGGAACCTCATTAGCACAACATGGCATTTCCATATAACAAGATATGATATCTTTACTATGTTTCTACAAAATAGGTAAATTGGTAAGTATTTCCAAAGATAAAGACTTAATATTTAAAGAGTTATGGGCAATATTATGTCAATTTTGGCTGGCCATTTGAAAATCGCATAAAAAATCAACTTTGCCCAACTTGGATTTTTTGATTTTTTTTTTCCCTCATTCGTGAGACCTAAAAAGAACACAAAAACACATAAATTTGTTTGTTAGTCAAAATTTCCATTTCAATGTTCAAATTGACTGGCCTATGTTCACACAAAGTCGTTAACATCACTATTCAGAGGATTTCTACAGTGATTGTGAATAATGTAAACATGTTAGTGATGAAAACTTATTTACAAAACTAGTATAGCACAAAACAATACCACTCTTACAAACTGCAAGCAGCAAAATTTGTATTTTTTTCCTCGCACAATCAATCATATTCACATGAGGATGTAAAATAGTTCCACTCTTTCAATGTAGTTTTTTTGTTACAAATCTACACTTGGCTTGTGTAATGCTACATATTAAGTTGCATTGTACCAATCCTTTAAGATGATGGAAAACAAAAATGTTTAACTAATTGTCTAATACTATGCATTTGCAGACAACTCATTTGTAAAACAATGAAAGACAACATGTCACAGGCCCATAGCTTATAATTGATACCAAAGAAGAAAAGGTAAAAAACCTGCAACACTTTATCCCCATATGATTTTCAAGGCTGCGTTTGTGTAAGGCAAACGAATGTCGAGTTTGCGCATCCCCACATCATCAAATTTTTCTTGCCATTACAAACGATTTGACTAAATCCTAGGATGCCATCTTTACTCTAGTATTTACTCTCGCTAGGACGGGGAGTATACTGATCTATACTCTTGACCGAGTTAGACAACACAAATGTTCTACTCTCGTAGGCCAACTTGGAAACTTTAGATTTGAATGGTAAAACTCGACACTCGAGTTGCTTACACGAATGCAGTCAAACAGGTTTCTAAAAATAGATATCACTTTTTTCATGCCAATACTGATGAGATGCAAATCCTCATACAAGCAGTTGTAACCACAAATCACCATGCATCTAAAACATCTATATATTTATTGAGAAAAAAGAATAGCTGGGTATTATGCAAGAAGAAAGAAAAGTCATCCTGTCAAATAGGAAAGGTGCTAACCAATTAAAGTCATTAGGGGTGTGCACCTTTCATATTTAATGAGACGAAAAAAAAAGTATCGCGTTATTCTACACTTAATTTCCAGTCTTTGTTGGCAAAATGCATGGCAAAGTATAAGCATTTGTCCTGATTTAGTTGATCCCCCCCTCCAGCAAACGGAACCATTCCTAGTGAAATAGGGCTCTCTGCTGTCGATTTTCTTGTGTTTTGTGGTGACCAGTCAAATGTGACGATTCGTTCGTTGACCTCGATTGTTACTCTGACTTTATTTGGTTGTAAAACAACGGTGTCAAATGTAAGCACTGAGCCTCGCGTCAGTGGAGGCAACTTTGTCGTCTTTACTTGGCCGTCAATGTAGACACTACCTGTAATTAGAGGAATATCCAATAAAACAGTCGCAAAAATAATTGTATAAAAAAGTATAAAAGTATACCTACTCAGTTTCAGCAAGGAAATTAACAAATTTAAAAAAATGATTTTTTTTTAATTACATAAAATACATGTGCATTTTTACTTTGGTAGAACTCATGAGTTTGATCATTTTTTTTTTTCAATTATATGGTAAAATAAATCTACCACAGGCGGAATGAAATGTAAATAATCATTAATGTGACGATTTTTACCTCCTCTAATTCAACTCATTCATGAAACAAATTGAATCAAAATGATTTTGAAAATGGGAAAATTTTAGCTTGCCTTCACATGAGACAAATATAGTGTCTCCTCGTAATAGAGAATTCTTGTCATCGTTAGAAGCTGACAGAGCGACGCCATCCATTCCTTCTCCTTCTCTTCCCGCATCTAATACCTAAAAAGAAAAGATTAAATGTTGTAATATAGCTTTATGTCCATTTAAGGAACTGTGAGGAACTTTGCCATGTTCAGGATCAGAATTGAGCACTTGTCCACTTCAGCAGAAATTTGTTAATTTTTGAGCAGGATGAATAGATTTTTCATATTATCGTGAGTTACCGGTACTCATCCTGCTGAATAGTAGGGTCTCCATGGGTAGAAATTTTGCTGCGAGTACTCGCCTTGCTGTCCTCGCACTGTACTTGAGTACATTAGTGAAAACCCATTGACACTGGTTCCAAATAGGCCAATAATTTTCTACACATGTTTATGTACGGAAATCATTTGGTTTGTTGCAGACTTGCAGTACTGGTGCATAGGTGGTCATTGGGGATCTTGACCATCTTATGTAATACCTGTATTTCCTCCCCTCAACTGTCAGTTCGTGCTATGGCATTGCTGCCCACCAAAAAAGGCAGTTGGGAGTTAAACTGTTAACCGGCAACCAGTGACTGGTCACTGGGGTTCTTAACTGTCTTATGTAATACCTTGTACTTGAGTAAAGGGTATTTTGTCCTCTTGAACGAGAAATCAAGGTACCCGTGAGGAATCTACTAAAAAGTAGCACTTTCCTATCTAATCCTCACTCTGATGATGGAATATTTAGTTTGGTGACCCTGGGAACAAGGATTGTCATTGTCAGGCTTCAAATATTGGACTGTGGTAGAAACTGGTTATATCATACGCCCTCGCTCCCCCACCTCCAATGATGCTGGGATGCACGAATTACAAAAATCTGTACTAATCTTTCTTATCTAAACTGACTTGTCTCAAACAAGAGGAGTAGAAAATACCTACCTTAAACACAATAGTGTGGCCACACACGTAGGAGTTGGCACTCGAGTAGAGCACGTCGCTGTCTCCGGACTCGCACCGACACGCCGTCTGGTTCTCGTTGCTCAGCTCGTAGCCCTCAATGTCAGACTGCCACTCTGCAAAAGTGACATTGTTCAATAAAGTAAGGGAAGAATGTTACATTTCTAGAAGATGTGTAAGTCATCATTCTGATACCCGTTTTTAGACAGACATATCACAAAATTATATGGTGGTCGGTTTGAAAACACATGTCGGAATGACAGCGACTGCATCTGTTTAAGTAGGAAAGCAAGTAAAACCCACATATCTTGAATCCTGTATTGGTCCATTCAGAGAAATTTGGAATGCACCATTATTTTTCATCAAACACAAAAATTTGCATGGATACATAATAGTTTTCTGTTTTCATATTCATTACTAGCACCTGTACATGTGTTCCAGAAAGTTGCTGTCACTTGCTGAGAAATCATCTCAACAGAGTGCTGCAGGTTTGTGATGGGTCATATCTAAATATTCATATACATCATTAAAAATGCCACTCTGCAAAAGTGACATTTTTAATGAGTAAAGGTGAAATATATTTTCTATGAAAGAATATTTGATATGACAAAAATTATGATGGAATTTTTGGTGGTTTTAGTTTACTTCTTCTTTTTCTGTTTCTTTGGAGATTAATTTAAAAATCTAGATATTTAAAGAGGACTTTATACTTTATTTCCAACATTTCAGCACAAAGTACCCTTTATATTAAAAATGAAAGTCAATTAAATTTCAGCCTGAAGAGGACACTGTGTAGCAACATTGGAAATAACATGTTCACACTTTCTAAATTAAATAGTATTGTGAATGTGCTCTCACCGTAGTGCTGTAGGTTGGTGACCGCGGTTTTGGGGACGCTCCATGGACTCCAGTTGGTGGCGCCCTCTGCCCGGCCACAAACCATGAAGGTGTAGGAACGAGACGGCTGCAGGTGGCGCACCACATGACACGTGTTCGCACCTGAGAGCGCGAGAAAAACTCAGCAACTATGCTGGTTTCATTTGAGTATATTCATTTATATTACATACTAGGCTGGACAGGACGACACTAGGAATTGAAAGCTAGTTGTCTAGTTGTTTAACACTGTCATGATTGTACTCGGAACAAAAGAAATGTTCAAAATCATATAGAAAAGCAGAATACAATTCACAGAAATAACACAAAGAAAGCAGTGGCCAACATCAGCAGTCTCAGACCACTTCGAACCTCAGTGAAGAGACCATGTCAATATGGAAATAAGTTGGAGACCACTTGAGGCCAGTCCCCCAGATGTCTTAAAAGAGGTTCTACTGTACCTTGGTATGCTGTGTGGAACACTTGTGACTGGTCAGCTTCATTTATCAGCCCGGTGCAGAACTGGAGGCGATATTCATTCAAGTCCAACCAACTCTCTTCTTCTACCTAACATAAAAAGTAATAAGGTAAAAAAAAAAGTTCTTTTATGGCTTCATTTGACTATTTATTCACCTGTAGTTTCATGGTACAAACAACTAATCAAACATTTATATTCTAAAGGTAATTTGCAACACAGAAACATATGTCATTTATTGTAATATTGACTTTGGACCGAATTCCAATCTTTCCAAAGTAAGAATGTTACTGATGATATAAACTATATTGAAATGAATTTTAAAGACACAAATTTCAGCTATTGAATAACCCTTATTTAAGCACATGAATATAGGATATAACTTATCATTTTCGTGAAATATAAACTATTTTTTTTTACAATAATATGTTTTTAAAATATGCGAAAATACCCCTATTCATACATTACATGTTTAAAATCTATATTTTACCCTTACAGAGTGTTAGAACGGTTAATACTTAGTTAACCATGTTGTATCGAAATAAAACGGGCATCGCATATTAGATGCCAAAAAAAGACATCTAACAGATCAATTTTTTACACAGAAATACTCGCCTGATGAGATCTCGGGTCATATGTGTCAATGATAAGAGTATAAGCAATACATTGTGAGTTTAATGTGGCAAATAAGCATGGTATTAATATAATTTCACTGTTACTTGGAAGAACAGTTACTCATGCATCAGACTTCCATTTTATACTGCTAAATTACATTGTAAAATACTGATATTTAGATGAGAATAAACCTGTCACCGTCTGGAGCACAACCTTCACCCTAGATTTGACCAGATATCAAGTGTGAATTGTACCCTTGGAAAGCACTGATCACAGTGCAATAAACCATCTAAATGTGTCTCATTCAGAGCTCCACTTATCTCTGATGATATCATGTTTCATGGGGTCAAAGCTAGAGCTAACTTTATAAAGCTTTCATTTTCACATACAAGGGGTTCCGTTCTTGAGGATGTATTCACAGTTATGTTCAACCAAATAGTAAATGCATTTATCACATATTTTAACCACAGTTACAGAGTTATATATAAGCATTTACATAAATGAATCCCACCCTTAATCAATGTGAGTAACAAGGAATGCTTCTCAGAGTTTTTGTAAAGAAACATGTGTGCCTATGATCTTGTGTAAATTGCTAAGTATGTAATTCAGTTTGAAACCATTGAGATGAACGATTACTTTAAAGACTAGAAAGCCAATCTTGTTCCCGTTTGAAATATCAACACATCCACTGCACTTTTTTAACCTTTTATTGTCGGGGTATGAAATGAAATCACTCTTAGGTGCCGGATGTGCCCTTGAGGGCACATGAAACTATGCATTTCTTCAAAAAAAATACACGACTTCAACTCATTTTAAACAGAAACTCAGGCGACCTTGACACCATAATGATATGCGAGAACGGGAAGAGTATAAACAACACATTTCGATGTAAATTATGTGGCAAATATGCAGTACATCGATAGTATTTCATCATCCTTTGGGAGGACAATTATTTACGCATCTAACAGCCATTTAAGACTCGTAAATCCGACCCAAAATACTCGTATTTCTACGATATTCACCCTGACATATAATATACTGTTCAAATCGGAAACGCACGTAATCCAATGGTAACATAGGTTTGATTTTTTAAAGACGTCATTAGGCAAATGACTCTAAAAAAAGCCCTGAAATCAGCCTTGATAACGTGGGTTTGTCTGCAGAATACATCCTAGTCTCTTTTTTTTCCGCCGCTGAAATTAGTCTAGATCATCTATTATTTTTTAATTGATGTTGCGAAAAGGTGTGCGGCTGATATAAGCTAAAATACCAGCGCAAATGTCTATATTTACAGCTACTTAGCGCTGATTGGCAGACCTACATATCCTCATTTAACATTAACTAGGGCTGTGACTGTTACGGTTCGGTTCAGTTACGGTTTTTACAAAGTTTAACCGATCCGACCTCGGTAAATTGACAAGGTGTGACTCTGCACCTTACCTAGTCGTTGGCGTTATGTCTTTTCCATAAATGATATCCTAGAATTCCCTATTGTTTTATAGCATTTCATAACCCGATAGCATAATTAAACCATTTCTATTTCAATCTTAAATTAGTCGGGGAAGAAGCATCTTTTCATCTTTTACCGGTCTGCATTTCGTAGGTGCTTTAATAGGTGCGACCACGTTACACAAACAATGGATGTGAACTTTGCTTTCGTTTTTGTGGCGCAAGCGGGCCATTTGAACTACTGAGCATGCTCAGAAACGTGCTTGTGTATATGTTTTCACATCAAATTAAGTAAGTTATTTCTAATTTCTGGCAAACATTCGTATTAGATTTGTTGAATAACATTACTAGTGGAGTAAATATCGCTATATTTAAGAATTTGTAGAGTTCCTAGATCAGACAATAGTTCACTTTAATGAAGAGTTTACTAAACTTTGCATGATTGGTGGTTGGTATGAGGGTTCAAAGTTGAAGGTGCTTGCTCTACTCCAAATCTTATCTTAAAGAATTTTCTCACAGTTCTCTTGATGAACCAAACTTGCAGTTAGTATGTGCCTCTTTCATAATAAGATGCACTTCCTTTATCACATATAAAACATATAATCAAATAAGTGTATACCAAAATATAGTGAATTTATTTGCACAAATACCGATAAAACTTTAACCATTGTTGTTTTTCCGCCGAATGGATTTGTGGGTAATTTATGACGCTTAGTCGTGAATGAACTGTCTAGCTCCCACTTGAATGAATGGCAACATAATATCTTATAACTTATAAACCACATTTCCAAAATTCTTGTATTTGGGAGGATGATTTCAATGACATAGACCTTGTATATCTTTTAATCTGATAATTTGATAATGACTGGATCTTTTATAATCATCGTTTTAATTTACTACACAAACACAACGTGACGTCACATTGTGACTCGCAAGCTCCGCCCCATAGTCTAGATCTATAGATCTACGAAATACTCGTAGATTTTTCAAAATCACTCTGCTGACATGAGTGATTATTGTTGCTCTCTGGTAAGGTATGTCTATTTGCATGCTTTAGTAATATCATCAAATTTTATAATTCGGTTGAAGGAAAGTTATTTCGAAAAAATTAGAAGAAGACACTTTGTAAGCAACCACGTGCCATTCAGTATTTGTTTGTGATGCAACGTTCACGTGGAACGTCAAGCGTTTGCTGTCGGAACTCTCTGCAGTATGTTCTGCGCGCATAATTCATGAGCTGTGAGTTCAAAAGGTCAAATCCTACGTCACGTCGGGCAATTTCCATATGTAATTACTATATTTATAAATTATTAAAATATTTATTATAAAAAATCTGGATGAACAAAAAATAAAACAAGACACATTTTTTAATTTATTTATTAGTTTTCTACACTTAGGCAAACGCCTGGCTGGAAGAAAAAATTCTTTGGCTGTTAGAAATAACTCCTTTGAGCTTTGGAGCCAACTGAATTTTGACCTTTAAAGGGGTCATATCAGGGGTCAAAGGGTAAAAAAATAATAAAATTGCATTTATCTCATTTAATATTGAATTTAGGAACAAAACTTGTATTGTCTTTATGGGCGTTCGGAACGAACTCGTGAACTGGTACTTTCCAGTTGACGAGTGGTGAAAACCGTTCGATACAGGTTTATCTCGTGTTTACGACTTGTGAACTGGGAGCTGAAGGGATCAATACGAGATGCTCGTGTGCATACGCACTGACTGACAAAATGGCGGCGCCCATAACTTCTTCTAATATCACAGACAGTTTCATAAAATATATTCATAACAACAGGCTATAAGTCCCCCAAATTAATTAGATTTATAGATGTATATTAAACCATTCGTTTAAGTCGGGGTTTATGTACTTTGCATGCAATTTTTTTAACAGACATGTTTCCCAGTTGTCATGTAGTATCAATAGCCACAAGTCGTACCCACGACTTGTCAACTTGAAAATACGAACTCACGAGGTTGTTCGAATACACCATTAGATAGGAACTTCGGTATGTAGATTTCAAATATCACATTGTATTTGACCTATGACCTTTCTTTCTAGGTCAAATAAGTAGGTCAAAATTCAGAAAATTACTGTTTTTGTGTTTCTAACAGAAATAAACAACATTAGAGCAACATTTTATATTCATATTCATAGAACATGTTCTAAGAAGTATTTATGAATGATTTATTGTTGTTACTTTCAGGGTTCCTACAGATTTTGTTTTTGTTTGGCAAATTTCCATGACTTTTCCGGACAAATTTTTATTTTTCCAGAATTTTTTTTATATACATCCAGGCCTGTAGCAAGGGTTAGAAAAGTGAGGGAGGGCACAGAAATGTATTGATGCAAGAGGAAATGCCGTGAAGCCACACCTAGGGGGTCCGGGGGGATGCTCCCCCGAAAATTTTTAATTTCTGCAGTAAAAATAATGGCGCGAGCATTAGCGAGCGAATATTTGTGTCGGTCCCAGCACATTCAAGGGGGGTCCAGGGGGGGTTTCCCCCAGGAAAATTTTGAAAATTAGATACTCTGAGAGGAATTCTGGTGCATTTTTAAGCCAAATAAAGATCTTTTTTTTTTTTCAAAAAAAGTGAGGGGGCACTTTTTAATATTTTCTCTCTTTCAGACCAAAATCTAAATGGCAAAATAGCAGTCATATGTGTCTAAAAATACAAAATGTAGTTGAAAATAATCCAGTCCTGATAACACAAAGTTTGTTCGCATAGTAACAAAATATTTTGTTAAGGTATTATCCTGCATAGTTATCAAAATGATAGTTTGACTCCAGATAAATACACCTTTGCTCTTTTTATATGTTGGTAAAGCGCTCCTTGGGTTGGTGGAAGCTTATCGATTTGTCCGTTTTTCAACATAAAAAGTGTTTTAATACATTTACATTCATTACATCGCTAGTAAGATTGTACATGAAAATGATAAATCGTTCTATCTCAGGCATCAAGCTTTCCCAGCTCGATGGATTATCAACAACTTCAAATAGTGGCATTGTAAAGTCTCTTGATGTGAGCGCCTGTGAAAAAAACGTCCAGGAAAGTTACTTTCTGTGAAATTACAGTGCCAAAATAAAGTTACCTAGGTAATAAGTCATAACCAATGCAAATAAAACGTAATGACTGAAGGCATATGACAAATCGGTTAATCGACGTTCCATTTTGTAACCGGCACTTGTGCAAAACCTACCCGACGTCAGTTATCTGTCTAACTGTCACAGCCCTAATATTAACCAATGAGAGTGCAGGCCGCTCATTGTATTTGGCTGTAAGTAGAAAGTCATGCCAAAGCAAAATATTTTTGTCAATAATTGAATTTTGTGGATATAAGCTAACCAACACGAATTTACACAGCGGATACCACATAATTCGATTTCAAAAGCATCTACTGGAGCATAGTTCTGCCGACACTGTGTATCAAGCAATATTACATGATGTAATATACAAAGTCGTCGAAATCACGTTTTAGGACGTTTTAGAATGTCAACATGTGATATTAAAATTTGGAAGCCGGTTCCGCATTGGATATTAATGATTGTAAGCATAATATATATTTTTGTTTGATTTATGCTGTATTTGATACCCTTGTGCAATTATATTATTTTACGATTGCGAGAAGTGACTGAAAAACATCTTCATGATTGTGAACTCCAACCATTCATTTCTAACAGGGTTCGTACACTCCCAACAACTTATTTTTCGAGGGTTTTATATAAAACGTGCCCTTTTCTCAGGAGATTGAGCTAATTTTCCAGCGTATTTATCTTCGATAATAATCAAATTGTGATACTTCTTGATTAAAATAAAAATATATAGAGGAGTGCACACCCTTCCCGCGAAGACGCAATTTAGAGTAATCTATGCATGTGTAAGTGGCAAAGAGGAGCTCTACATAGCATATGCATATGCAAGGTTTATTCATTGACACTGACTGCATAAGTTGCCAATATTTCTACCTTGAATATTCTAATGACATCTTGTCAATATGTTTGATTTTCTGAGGCTCCGACAACAACTATGAAATTTTCATACACATCCGCCTAGTCAACACATATACACTATATTTTCTTAATTTTACTGCAATTCTTTCTGCGGTTGGCCTGGTGGGTCCCGTGTTGATAATATCTAATTCATTGACACCAACCCTTTAGAATTTGCTTTCATTTTCGGTCACATTATCAAACGTTTTTGTCTTTCAAACTACATAAGCTTCGCCCATCTTATTATCAAAATGTAGTATAAATTACCTGCATCACAGACGCATTCTCAATTCATAACAAGTAGTCGTCGGGAACGTAAAAAATCTCCCCCTCCTGGATTGTCCCTTTTAGGTCAATTAATTTTAAAATTAGTAATTCAAATACATACATGTATAAAGAATATTGTAGAAAGCAACACATCTAATCAGAAGGAAAATGAAAACACATCGTAACTTCATCAAAATTGGGCTAAAGTACACCAAAATCTAATCAGCTCTGGAGAGTAGTACAATGAAGCTAAATATGAATATATAATAGGTCAAATACTTCTCCCTGTAGTGGTAACGAGGTATTAACACATAACGCTCATAACACTGTTAACACGCATCGCTCATATTAAAGTTTGTCAAAAGTAGGCCAAAGTACACCAACATCATTCAACTGTGGAGACTAGTATGCAGTGTGATGCAAACTGCATGGAGGGAATTAGTTTTTCTATTGGATCTGTACTAGTTTCTCCTTGAGTGTCTTAGTTTTTCTGTGAGTGTACTAGTTCCTTCCGTCAGTATACTAGTTCTTGTGCTGGACGAAAAGCATATATTTTGTTTTCTTATATATAATACAATAATATAGGTAGGTGATAGTAAATTTTTCTTCGTGAAACTTTACATATAATACGTGAATGTGTCAGGATAAGCCTTGGTGATTTAGAATCTATATGTCTCTTGATTTAGTTCATCATATCACATTTTTGTATTATCCATTTTAATTGTTATCCAGTAGTTTAAGAGTCACCAATTTAGCTTGCAAGGTTTGGTAATTGGCATTTGCTAAATTAAGGAATGATGAAAATGTGAAATCCTAGGTATTGTACAGTATCAAAGTAGAATGATGAAACTTCACTGTACTAGTTTTTCCGTGATCTGTACAAGTTTTTATGCTGGAAAATTTCCTACTGTACTAGTTTTTATGCTGGTAATAATTGTTGCTTCTTCCTCTTTTTGTAGATTAAGAGACATGGATGTAGCTCAAAATGATACATTTGTTTCACAAATCCATGTATATAAAATAATCACACAATCGAATCATCGAAAATCACGCCACATGAAACAAAAATTTCAAGCACCACACCCCGCCTTCGATTTCTGGATCAACCACTGCCAATTAATATAGCTAAAACTGTTATTATTCATTTCCACATGACATGGCATGTACTATCTCTAGGGTGTCCCATTTTTTTTTACTTTTTGTCTGATCTCAGTGCTAATTAAACCAACTTTCCCCTCAGGGGCCCACATCAACCAAAAAAAATTTCAGTCCGATCCGTCGACGTTGTCAACCCCCCCTACCACCTTGAAGATCCGCCCCGTGGGACCCTTGTAAGGTCCTATATGAAAAAATTCAAAATCAGCCTACAGTGTTCATTTTGATTTTAAATGACAGATTTTGATTCACAGATCACAGCTTATAAGATAACTAATCATCTTTAGACAATATTTCATTATGTAATGACCCATTGAACGCTATGCCCTGCAAGGGTATCATGGCAAATACAAGGCTTTATGGCTCCTGTGGCACAGTCAAACATTGTTATTTCTTAATTTGAACAATAATGCTATGTTACATTATTGAAAAGGATTAAAGGATCCACTGCTGAGTGATGCAGTCATAAACATCACTATCTGTTTTTCAGTTTAATCTGTGTAAACTGTAAAGGCACCTAGGTTCCTGGACGTACTCAGTACGGTATTGTTACACTGTCTCTGTACTCCTTGCTCCCAAGATTTAGTTTGTCCAGAGATAACTAACAGAAATATTCATTCATGAAACAGGGCTTGACAGTGTAGCTAGTGTCCTGGTGTCCTGTGCACATAAAATCTAAGTCAGGGCATATTAAATCTTAGATATGTGTGTCTTGGTGGCAGGTCGTCCAAAATACCAGTTCTTGCGATATTTGCCCTTAATAACCAATTCGTATGAAATGTTGGTATTCCCCATGGTCGAACTTGTACATGAAGTTTTTCATGTCTGATCTGATAGTTAAGAATAAATTTTTTAACAAAGAATATAGACTATAAACAACACTGTTTATACATAATGTTGAATTGACATTTACAGCATAATTTGGAAAAAAAATACCTTCTGCATTTTAACTAAAAAGCTTCAGGGCACCTAACTAATTATTAGATCAGAGCAACTGGATTTGACCCACCATGTGCCCTGCAGGGCACTTGAAAAAAAGTTAGTGTCAAGCTCTGTGAAAGTGAGTATCTTTTGAGAAAGTACAGACAGTGTAATAATACCGTACTGAGTACGTCCAGGAATCTAGGTGCCTGTACACAGATTAAACTGAAAACAAATAGTGATTTTTATGACTACATCACTCAGCAGTGCATCTTTTAATCCTTATCAATAATGTAACATAGCATTATTGTTCAAATTAAAAACTAACAATATTTGACCATGCCACAGGAGCCATAAAGCCTCATATTGCCATAATACCCGTCCAGGGCATAGCGTTCAATGGTCATTACACAATGAAATATTGTCTAAAGAGTATTAGTTATTTTATAAACTTTGATCTGTAAATCAAAATCTATCATTTAAAATCAAAATGAACACTGTAGCCTAATTTTGATTTTTTTATATAGGACCCTACAAGGGTTCCACGGGGCGGATCTTCAAGGTGGTAGGTTGGGGGTCACAACGTCTACGGATCGGACTGAAATTTTTTTTGGTTGATGTGGGGTCCTGAGAGAAAATTTGGTTTAATTAGCACTGAGATCAGGAAAAAAGTCCAAAAAATGGGACACCCTAACCATCTCACATATGGTTTTGAGCATAATTCAATTCACGAATATCCACAAGAACCGCCGAATACAGACGTTTAAATAATAACGACGTGTAAATAGATTTTCCTGGTGTATTTATCATTAATCTACAACTTGTAAAGTTATCATTGGCTTAGGGATAATTAAACAAGCAAAAAAGGAAAACATTTGCCAAGATCAGTCATCCTCACAACAGTGAGACATTAGCAACACAGTTGGAATTTTCTTTTGAGGAATCACACAAATGGAATTTATGTAAATATATCTGCACATTTTCAACAAGTTTAGATCTCTATTTGACACTTAATTGAGGATTTAATATCCATAACTACAAATCCAGCGAAAGAACTAGTACACTCGCGGAAGGAACTAGTACACTCACAGAAAAACTAAGAAACTCACAGAGAAACTAGTACAGATCCAGCAGAAAAACTAATTCCCTGCTTACAATTTGCACCACACTGGTATGGTGAACAAAATTGTAAAGTTTAATGACCATAGGTGAGATAGTTTTCCCAGTACAGTGGTAACCACAGTTACTGAGTCCCAATGTTTGTTTACATCTAGAGAAACGCCACCAACCGGGCGTGTCTCTAGATGTAAACAAAGATTGGAACTCAGTGACTGTGGTGGTAACAATTGCTTTATTCGAATATTCTATAAATTTTTTCAAAAGTAGGCCAAAGTACTCAAACATCTAATCACGTGAGGAGCGTGATATAGACTTATCAAATGTCAAGTTTTTTCGACAACCGTCACAAAAGTAGGCCAAAGTACACCAAAATCTAATCAGCCACGGAGAGTTGTACAACAAAGCTAAATATGAAGTTTGGTGATTATAGGTCAAATACTTCTCCCTGTAGAGTGGTAACAAGGTATTACACCTAATGCTCATAAGTTCGTCAAACGTAGGCCAAAGTACAAACAAAAAATTTTGAGAGGTCCTTTTTTCCTCAAGACATATTCAATTTGCCAAGTAATAGCTCAAGTAGTCTTCGAGTTATCAGCCTGTTTATTTCGCACGAACGAACCGACGGGCGCGTACAGAAGCAAAACTGGAAATCTCTCCTCCGGACAGATTTAATTCATAGACTAAAGGATATTACTCAGATTGCTGGCATTGCACGATAATCATAATATAAGTGTTTCTTGCATGATGTCGAAGACGAATTGTGACAAAAGAATTATCAAAGCTATTGCAGAATATGGTGAAAATGGCCCAAAAATGCCCCTCTGGAACAGACATGCCAACCTGTCTCGGTGAAATTTCAGTATCCCGAGGCCAAAATTTTAGTATCTTACATTTAATATGTATTTTTAACTTATATTCAAATATGACTACTTTATAACACTGTTCTGTGTTTAGAATGGTCAATGGAGAGTAAAAATGTATATAAAAGTGTAGTTAACTTGGTTTCAACATATTTGATTAAAAATAAATACAAAGGTTTGGATGGTCATCCTACTTTTAAAAACATTCAAAATAAAGAAAATTTGATGACAAATGTTTTTGTTTTTTTAATAATTTGAACCATTCTATTTCACCTATATTACCTAGTACACAGTTTTGTAAGTCATGAAATGATTATTGTTGGACATTTAAAAATACACTATCTTTTTCCCTTTTTTTGTCGCTGTTTTGTTTCTTCCACATTCCCCATTTCTCAAATATTTGTTCATTTCACTCAAATTTCGGCATATACATGATTTTGTCAGAAGGTTTGGAATTAGATTTAAATTTTGGAAGAATTCTGAAATTTCGGAATATTTGGCAGGTCTGTGCAAAGCGCCAAAAATCATATCACTCCTATGTCGCGTCATACAACATGGTTGAACAAAATCTGTTCATTAGTAAACACTCTAGCTTGTCCAGGGACATACATACATAGTTACAAATGAAAAAACCCACAAGGCTTTGCTTCAGAGATGCAAAATATAAACGGCGATGCGATTCTGAATACACATGTCAATTTATGTAAAGAAATAACTATCCAGAAAAATTATTGTCTTGGACGTACAAAAGTAAAAACAATTTTCATTGTGGATGTTTTTTTTCTCTCAAATTACCTGAATCAAAGGTTATTGATGGGTTAAAGGTTTCCCTGATTGTACCCCTGGGGCCACGGATAAGTACGCCTCCTATAGTCTGAGACTGGTATCTGCGATGTCTAGAAACGTAAGAATATCAAGATTCTTGTCACCCCAGACATCAGTTTCAATTGCATTTGTATTTTGTTTTTATTTTTGCGTGAATCTTGACAATGGGTGTATTTTTCAGTGTAGTACCAGAGCCCTGCATGGGCACCTGCAACCCGCGGGCCCCGCATTTGCATCGGCGAATATGCTGGCTGCGGGCTAAATTGTATGTTATACTGCAGGTGCGGGTTTGAAAATTTCATGCGGGTGTGGGTGCGGGTTTTAATCATGAAAAAAAGTTACATTGCGGGCTCTTTGCGGGCTAAAAATCATGAACAGAACCCGCAAAGAAACCTGCATGATAACTTGTTACAGTTTACTACTTTATCCTCAAGTATTACAGTACTCATAAACTATTAATGTATCTCTTTCACTAGATGCATATACTGTAATTATAATAATAGTGCGACATGAATATGATGTGGATGTATTCCAAATGAATTATTTTACAGATCATAGGCACACACATTCACTTCATTGTTGGGTTCATGTTCTTATGATAATCTGAATTATGTGATGATCTTCTCAAGTGAATGCACTTGAATGAAAGTTTGTTAGTATTCATCAAAGAAGTTGTTCTAATGTAGGTGAAAGTTTCATAAAGATAGATTGTACAGTTATTCAATGTAGTTTCCAATACAACCTATGGCAAACATATCTCCTTTCATGGCCAATGGTTAAATATGGCATAGAAGGTGTAAAAGTCTGGATTTAACTAGGGCCATGAACAGGGCCGTGTGAGAAACTATAACTCTATGTGCCATATTTATGAAACTTTCACAGATCTCAGAACAGGGTTTTACAAGTAGATACTGAGAAAATGTCATTCAAACACATTTCATACACTTGGAGACTATCCCTTAATTCCATAATTTAATTATTAATTACATAATTAATTAATTACATAATAATCACATACAAACTTTACTTATTCTTCTTTGAATATGGTCATAAAATCATGTTCAATTTTGTTGTTAATTGTGGCATATATTCAAAAATAATTTCATAATTTTCTATTAAAGAAAATGTGAATGGTTAAAATGTAACCAACAATTCTTTATCTAAAAGCTAAATTACTTCAGTTTGTATAGTTCTCATAATGTTCTTTACCAACAATGGGCAGGATATCTCTTATGCAAGATTCAAGACAACATTATACAGAACAGCTTAAGTCTTCTTATGAACACTGATGAAAATTGTCTTAAAATTTCTGAATTTAAATCTGTAATGTAGCTTATACGCTATCATAATAGAAATAAAGAAATTAAAAGTGTCCACAAAATACAAACTGTGGCTATCCTGTTTATGTGTGATTGAAAGTCTCTCTGAAACAAGAACAGTTCCTCTGTAACAAGAAAGCAAGTATTTGCTTAATTACTTAACTGTTGCTAATGAGATGGTGGTGACTGGTCACAAAGGACAATGGACAAACAAATATCACTTGAAGCTTTTGAGTTTATTTGCTTGGTCAGATAATGGCTTTTGGGCCTTTGAGACATATCATGGGATGGTGTGAAATATGCTTCTATGATGCTACACCCCCATTTTAAGGTGGCAGTGTTTGTTTACCTGTTAAGCGAATTGCTTTACATATGTACCTTCAAAGAGAATGGTTAATAGGATACATTTAATTGGCATGCTTTTGACTAAAACATTTTATCTATCAAAGAGATGGAATATTCATTTGAAAATTTTAGAAACAACATGGGATGGTTTTATATAAACCTGTATGATGGTAGTCCCTTATATAGAGTTTTGTTTCTGAAAATCCTTCATTAATAGGGTTGCTGCAAAGAGGAATACTTCACTTGTGTTTTGATGAATGTGTTTGATCAACTGTAAATCTCTTGAGAACAATGTGCGGGTTTTGCGGGTTGTCTTTCAGTATGTGCGGGTGTGGGTGCGGGCTCAATTTTTATGAAATATGCGGGTGTGGGCCTGGGTGCGGGCTTTAATAGTTTATATGTGCGGGTGTGGGTTTCACATTATACACGCGGGGCAGTTGTGGGTGCAAACTTATAACCCGCGCAGGGCTCTGCAGTGTACCTAACCCATGGACAACTATGATTTTTCTCCTATTTGTGGCCTTGTACCAACTAATATTTTCTGGGTCTTTCTTTTAGTTTGTAAATTAGAAAAAGAAATACCTCTGTCCATTTCACCATCAGCGAGCCAGGCCTCTGTTGGATATCTGTGATCTGGACCGGAGCCCGAGAGAGCACTTTGCCATGCTCCTGGATGGTCTTAATCACTTTCTGTGTGTCTTTGTTTTCTGGCAGATCCACATGTATGCACGGAACTTCAGATAGTGCAGGTACTTCTGGCAGACTGAAAAAGAAAATAGTATAAAATTAGCAGGGTCAGGATAAAGGACTCGCCTGCTCATATCAATGAGTAGAAATTGATAAGTATTTGAGCAGGATGGGTAGAATTTTCATTAAAATTAGTATATTGTTGAGTCTTACTGGTCCTTCTATTAGTACTCTACAGGGCATGAATAAGTACTCCTCCATCTCATAAGACTGGTATCTGCTGTTTGGTAGGGTAAACACTTTGGGACTATTCTCAGTCACTCCAAATAAAAGTAACAAATGCTATAGCATGGAGGTCGCTGATTTGGATGTGTAAGTCTTAAAATGGGTATGTTTTCCAGGATATCCATTAAAACATCTTCATTGAATTTTTAATCCAGATATCACCAATAACAAAATCACTTCAGACATTATTCTCAAGAGACTAATGAGCCCAAGTTACTACTAATCTGCTAATAAGCAGAGGGGAAATTATTGCAAGAAAAAGAGGGAAATTTTATTACCTATTCAAACTCATTTCATTTACTTTTTTCTTAAAATCGATCATTTTCTGAATGTTTTCAGCACTCTCATCACTTGCTAGTTTAGACAGCATATGTTTTCCTGAAAATATATGTTGAAATATCTGTTTTGAAGCATACTTCAACAAAATAAAATCTCCACTAATATTCCAACTTAACATATATTTTTTTACAAAATGCAATTAAACATAATCTTTAACATTTTAAGTAACTCTTTATCGCCTGTCAGGAATGTAAAAAAATAGCCGATATTTGTTGAAAATAATGGGGGAAAAAGAGACATTACAAGTTTGTAGTTTAGTATTCAACTTCACCAGTTCAAAGAAAAAAAACCCACCCAAATTTACATATTTTATTATTTAGGCCTTTATTTTTTGATGTTATGGTTTAATGACACACAGGATGCTCAACTGTCATCGGAGAAAAAAAAAAGAAAAAAAAGAAAAAAGAAAGAAAAATAAAACATTTTCACAACGCACCCGAATAATACCGGCGGCGCTGCGTATTTGCCTAACTCAACGGCGAGTAATTTGAAATATGTTCGTACTTCTTTAAATATCCACCACATGGACATATACACGCAATATAATGGATAACAGTTCATTTATTACATACTAGGACACGTTATTGTTATAGCATGATGTTTATCGGAAACGATTCCAATGAGTATTTTAAGTCGGAACAGGCCATTTGATTCAACGTCTCGTATTATCGCCCGTTTTTTTCAGCGGCGGAATTAAAAAAAAATACCATTTTTTCAATTTTATTTTTATTCCAAAATCCTGTTTTTTTGAGCGGTGGGTCTGTAAACCAAAAAATAAAAAAATAAAGGCCTTATTTGTAAATTATATAATTTGACATATTATAACCCATTTTCTCCTTAAAATATGTAAATTAAAATGTACCTTCATCCATGACAGTTTTAGCATTAGCAACTTGCTGTTTGATAATATTTTCACTGTCTATCAATGGCGACATGGCATCTTCTTCAATGTCATTTATTTCATCTTCCAATTGTTGCTTTCTCCTGTCAAGTGCGTCTATCAACGCCGTTCTTAACTGTTTAAAGTGGGATTCAAGTTGGTGTTTTGACTTTATTCCACTGCTTGTTACCTTTGAAAAATTATTTCAATAGCAATAATAAATAATAATAAATCAAAATGTAAAGAAAATTGATCAAATTTAAGTCCACTAGTTTATTTCATGACGTATCAAATAATGCTGTCAAAATTGTAAGAAATATTTTTTTAAATAAATATCTTTTTTGTCCGCAAACAAACCTGTGATTTAGAATCATTTACAGATTCCAAGAGTTCAGCCAATTGTATTCGATATTGAGTGACCTCATCTACCGTGTCTATAACACCTTGAACAACCTCATCCATGTTGATCAAGACTGTGATAACTCAGCATTGAATAAACCTGAAAAAAGACCATTATAAATTTTTTACTTTTAAAAACGGATTCATATTATTTATGATGTAAACGGAAAAGGGAGATGATGTCCATATCTAAAATACATTAGTGTAATAAGTACATGTACGTAACTAATATTGAAGACCTTAATCCAACACCACAAGTCATGCATGAAAGCAAGTTATGAATACAAATATGAACTAGAAGGTTACTCATTTGAGCACAAAGTCCCAGCACCTTTCAACATATGTCTATTAATAATTTTTCATTGGATTGCCTGTGGGTTTGTTTGTGACTTGTTCAGAAGACGCAAAAATCATAGGCAATTGCATCAATGGATTTGATCTTCATTTTTTAATTACTAATTATTAATTTTTTAAAAGCTCCTTATGTTCCATAACTCACATCTATTGATGCAGTTGCCTTCGCTCAAACTTTACCACTGTAGTAAATTTCAAACCAAATATGAGCTGAGCTGGCGTGAATGATTGCAATTCCCATCTGCTGACTCGACAACGGTAGATTAAATCAGTGTTTGAAATAGTAGGGGCCAGAGGGCCCTGAGGCCCCCCAACTTTGACCAGGGCCCTTAACTTTTAGGACTTGAGGGCCCTGCTGTCCCTTAACTATTTTTGGTGAATATTGGTTAGAGTGAATTCCATACTTTACCACTTTTTTAAGCTAGCATTTCAAACACACATCACGACAGGGCCCTCAACTTAGGGACCATTCAGTATTTGTGACAGGGTGGGGTAGGAGGATTTTCGAAAATTACTGTGAAAAAATTAATAGCACCCCCTCAAACCTCTGTGAAAAAATTGGTCACCCCCCCTCAATTTCATGTGACAAAAATTGATGACCCCCCCACCCCGCCCCCCATCAGTTAACGCATTCATTGTCAGTTAACTAAAATCCTATTTGATGGATAGCCATGATATAAAAAAACAATAACTTTTAGTACAGAATCTCTAAAAAAAATAGGGGTAAATTTTATGTGAAAAAATTGATAGCCCCCCCTCAAAAGTGTGTGAAAAAATTGATAGCCCCCCCTCCAAACATTGTGACAAAAGTTCATGGCCCGTCCTAAAATCCTCCTACCCCACCCTGTCATAAATACTGAATGGTCCCTTATGATCAGGGCCCCTAACAATTTAAAGTTAAGGGTCCTGCTGGCCCCGAACTTTTTTCTGCGAGTTTCAAACACTGATTAAATCATTTGATATTCTAACATACCCATTGATTGTGGACCAAAATGTAGACCAAAACCATTCACGTTGGCTCAAGTCATACTGGACGCTAAATGTTCTGGCCTTTGACTTTTGGCTTAAGTTCAAGCATCCTTATAATGAGATGATTAATGTAACTCAGACTGAGACAATTGATGCAATGCAGATCAATGAAATAGCACGCACCAGCTGGTGTTGATTTTCTGCATACAAGTAAGCATCGCAATGACGAACTTCAGATACTTTGTGAGAAAATCTTATATTATTTGTCTCTCAAGGCTTATCTGAGTTATTGCTTGCCGGAACATAAGGCGATTGGCAAATCACAGTAAAGGTGGATTCTATACATAGTTTATTTCTATGAAAACGAATAAGATTTTGTGTCAACTATGCGCACAGCGGCAGATCTTTTGTCTGATCCCAGGGAAGCAACAGCTCAAGTCTGAATATGTTTTTACTTCATATTATCTTGTAAGTAAACATATATTAGCATGATATATGGATGGTGAATGTTGTTTTCGAGTATTTTCCATAAAACGTGGCTATGATTGAAACAACTACTAATCTTACAACTTTTAAAATCGGCTACGGCAATAGTGAAATGAATGGGCGATTGCTGGCAATGGTCAGAATGAAACTTGTTGGGTGTGTATCTTTCTTCATTATGGTAAAAATAAGAAACTAGACCATTTTCTGAATGCGTAGAGTAAATGTGCAAAAGCTGTGATGAATAACAAAAGACCTACTAAGCATCATAATGCTAAAGGAGCATATTTCAAAAGAGAAAACTCTGAATGTGAATTACGAGTCACATAATGAGCCAGTCTGACACTGATAAGTAAAACAGTAATTCTTGCAGTGGCACCAAGATGATTAATTGCATCAAGACAGTAAACCACTTGTTAATATAAACCTTTAAAAATGTATAGATAACTGCTGAACGGAATACGTGATTGAACATTATTCAGTTAATGTGGGTTTAAACATTTATTTCAATCAAATATCTTAGAAATTTGGACATAATATAATGTGTTTGACATCAACGTCGGAATGTTTAAACCCATATTATCGGAATAACATTCATTCACAGCTTTCCATTTGACAGTCTATATAGCTTATTTGTATAAAATGTGCGTGGACAGAAGTTATATGCAATTAACTTAATTGAGGTAACTCAGCAAGGGAGGTTCCGAAGCTGCATTAAAAGGCGTGTCCCGTGTTGTGGAGAGTCACTCTTTTTGCACGTGAAAGAACTCACTGAGGTTGAAAACATGGAAACTACTGTAGTCTAGCAGTCGGGTCGAAACGCCAAAAACGGCGATCGCAGAATACGGCGATATCGCAGAAAGTGGAGATCGTAAAACAAACAATAATGTAGCTTTCTTATTGATGACGTCATAAAAAATCTTTAAACCGACGATAACGGCGATTCGAAATCGCCGTATTTGGCGAACATCTCCAAAAACTGCGATATCGCTGTTTTCTCCGTTTCGACCCGACTGCTAGTGATGGGCCCCCCAACCTGTGGCTCAGTTGGTTAACTACCCTGTCCCTGAATGTCCATGTACCTACACCATGTGGCCTCCCTCTGTTATAGCCATAATAAATGGATGGCCTCACAGTATTAACACAAACAAGCAATTCAATCTATTATAATAGGTTGATTTGTATGACAGATGTAGATCCAGGCTCTGAAAACCAGCCATAACGGGCCAAACTGTCAATTAATCACGTTTAAATCTACGGTTAGCATGTAGGGACATCTCGTAATACTAAACTGTGAGCTACATATTGAAATAATTATTACACAGATTAAAAGTCCAACACGTGAAGACAACTAATACACATAGTAATTGAGAAATTTATATCGAACAATTTTTTATGTTCACCTTTCTATTTTTCCAAACACGATCAACCGTGAAAGCGTTTCGGTCTCTCAAATTATGTAGACCATCACAAAGTCCTGCATTAAAAACACGTTACACAGATTGTAACCCACAAGAAACATACCTATTTACCTGTAACTTAGGCTATATTGAAACATACCATTATCATGAATATTCTGATTCTAGAATTATATTAATTATTGAAAAATATAGCTATGTTTTCATTGTTTTTAATCATGTGTTTGATTAGAAATACAAAAAAATCAGCTTAAATACAAATCATAACGCAACCCTACTCTAAAACAAAAGTAGATCTATTTGTTAGAAATCTATTTTTCATAAATTTACTGAAATTGACTAGAAACAGTAAATGTGCACAATTAACTAATTTCCAAGTAAGTTCGTAATTATGTTATTAAGTGACCAAACTTATAATGTATCGTGAATATTGTCCAGTGTGTTTTAAAAGGACTGTATTTCAGTACATCCACCTATTATCGTTCTTTGTCCTGATGGTGGGTGTTATATTAGTGTGTCCCCAGGGGGGGTTGTGTCCCCTGCCCGGGTCCCCGGATACTGGAAATTCGTAGCAAACATGTTTAGTATTTAACATGATAAAGATTGCTGTTAATTTTTTTATTTGATTTATTTCGTTTATCACAGGCATATTTATACTACAAAGTAAATAAAAGATTATAGAGGTAAAAAATAAATAGAAGTAAAAATGAAGAGATATACAAATATAATAAAATAAATGAACCGTGTGACAAACAAGGAGCACTAAAAAGATATCCATTTAAAATGGAGGGTTAATTATTTCCATAGTGCCTAAGTGGGCCTCGGTGAAACATGGAAAAACAACTGACTAGAAATGATAATGCCATACTGATTAACCCTTTAACAACTATATTCTTATTACTCTTTTATAAAATGGTCCATATAATATTTCTTACATTTTGATTATAAAGACGCCAAACAATTTGACTTTCGTATTGGTAGAGGTAGACTATTCCAACATTTAATGCTACAATATTTAAACGTTTTCTGTCCATGAGACTTAACTTTTGGTAAAATGTACGACAACTCTTTTCTCCTAGTGTTGTATGAATGACTCACAAGTTTAACATCACATAAATATGCAGGAGCCTTTTTGATCTGATGTATTTTATACATTAAGCATAAAGACAAGTATTGAAATAAAAGTTTTATTTCAATTTTGTCATCCAATCCCGACGATCAGAACTAAATATATTTTTTTCCACTTTAAAAATCTGCATTTTGGCCAGCCTCCCCTGTCCCCTCATATTGTGAGAATTGTGGTAATTTATGGAGAAAAAAAAAATATTTGAAATTTTGGACTATTTATTAATATTGAATATTGCATGGTAAGAAAAAAAATAGATACAGACAATGAGACCACACACAGTTTACCAATTAAACTATAATAAGTAATGTTGATATCCCCATTGCCGCATATTTCCAGATACAATGCAATGGTGTCCATCTCCAACCAATAGTTCCAGTACTCAATATTTCCAGAACTCATTTTTCCCCCGTACAGTTGCAGACTGGAACCAACTCCCTAGAGACATACTTTTATCCAGGTCACTGGAAATCTTTAAGACAATATTTCCACTGTGACTCATGCCCTACCATACTATTAAATCTCTACCATTTCTTATTTCTGCTTTTATCTTGCACTCTACTAACGTTTTATCTACCACTTTTTTTTTCTTTTTTTAGTTCTAGTCCCCACTATTAAACCACTATTTTACTTTCTTACTCCTCTCATGCACACAACCCATATAAAGCATCTAGACAGATGGCAGGCTGTCAAACTTGAAAATGAAAATTTACATGTACTTGTTATGTGATTAATTATTAATTGATATTTTGTTTCTTTTACAGATGGACGAAAAATGATCCTTTGGAATAGACGATCGATCAAGATGATGGGCAGCTACAAATATATTGTGATTGGAATAATGATCATATTAGTAATATATAGTTTGTCTATTGATCTAAAGTACCCGTATACTTTACGAAATACTGTCATTGATAAACTGCATACTGCTCAGGAATATATACCACCAAAAAATCAAAAGAATCAAACAACATTTTGTACTTTGTACTCAGTAACCCACAATTACAATGCTCAATTTGATTGTGTTCAAACAAAAACTTCACCCAAAACAAGTGTTTGCTTATATAGCTCTTTTGACGATTGGTATATTTCACATGATATCAAAGAGACTGGTGTTTGGGAGCCACAAGTTACAAACGACTTTTTAGAAGTTCTCCGTCAAGACTCCGAACTTGGAGTCATTGACATTGGTGCTAATATAGGATATTATAGTATGTTAGCCGTAGCAATGGACCGGAAAGTGGTTGCAGTCGAGCCGTACCTTCCAAGCATTCACAGACTTCACCGTGCTGTCGAAATCATGGACAAGCACAAATATATAACGGTTTTGCACAATGCTGTTTGGGGACAGAGAATAAAGGGCACCATTAAACTTGCAAGTGGCAATTTAGGCGATATTCAAGTCAAACCGTTTTCTGAACCGTGTTTGGGATCCTGTCCCACAACTGTAAATATTATATTATTGGACGACTTGTTAGAAGTTGTGAACTTTCCAAAGGCACTTTTAAAGATTGACATTCAAGGCTGGGAGCATCATGCATTTAAATATGCTAATTCTCTTTTGACTCGAGTGAATGTCACTCACATTTTTATGGAGTGGGGCGTTATGCGTGAGTTTGGTGGAAACACAACCAACACAGACACTTATTTAGTTGATCAAATGGTAAAAGTTCTGTTCCATCATGGATTCAGGCCATACGAATTGTCTGCAAACGGGGGGAACCCACTGGATCCAAACACTTGGTTTGATTGGCCTTTTGATATAATATGGCGAAGAAATGTTCAGAAGAAGGAAGTTGAGACTGTTTTGCGAAATCACTTTTTAAACTGGCCTTGATTCTGAGTGTTAGTATCAATGTATTTTGTCTTTCAAATTGTACGTTGTCGTAAATTCTGATAACTAATGTTGGTTTACATGTTGATGGAAACGTTAAACTGCGATATGTAGATCTATCATCTCAGAAGTACATAACCCCAGCTGATCATACTAATGGCCATTGCGTAAAATATAAAATTCCATCCCAAGAACTGGATCTGAAATAAGATGTTTTAAAGGTTGTGCTTGGTGATTCGACAAGTTGCGATCGCTATTCATCTTATACTATGACTATATATGTGATTCATTCATACTTATTGTTACAAATAAATATATTTTTTTTGCTGAATAAAATCACAAGTTTGTAAGTAAATTTTATAGATCATAATATCTGGAACATTTTCAAACCTTTGTGATATACTTATTCACAATTATTTTACTTTTTCTGACTATTTCATCTTATTTATCTGTGATATATGTGTGCTACGAATTCCATTCCTATATAATTTAAGGCATCTATTTACATGCCTTATAAAATACAAGTATAATGTAGTTCATTAAATGTTTTGTAATTCTAATTATGTTCCCTATGTTCACTGAATTATTATATCTAGATATTATTATACCCCGGTATACAATTATCTGTAAATCTTACAGTTTTGTTAGATATGTTATATTACTATTGTGTTAACATATAAATCATTGTTTCAAATTTAGAACTATTATATTTAAAATTGATTTTGTATTTTTCAATGAATAGTTTATGAATATTATTTGTAATTTTATTAAAATCTCAGTAATGTACTATGTATGTACTAAATACATAGATCTATATGTATATTGTGGAGACGGCTCAAGTCACATTTTGTCATGCTGTATCCGGTTTCATTTTTGAAATAAAATATGGTTAAAGCAATGTACTATAAACTATAGTGTTTGAATTCTCCAACTAGATCAAAAGTGTTCAAAGAACACGGCATCGCTAGAACAACGTTGACTTATTCAAGTTCAACTGGTATAAGTTTACTAAAACGTTATGGAAATCTTGATTAAAAGTACACAATAATTAAATTAGCCACAAATAATATCACAGTGTGATTATACTGTGCATGTGTTCGCGGTATTGATTTTATTAATTTGCAGCAGGCATATTGATTTTATAATGATGGCTTTTCTGCATGTAGGTTAAATATTGATTTTTTCTTGATGGCTAAGTGCATTGTATATCATTAAAATGTCAAAAATAGCCTTCTAACATACACAATTTAATTGGCAGAGTGCCCAAAATCGAATCACTTCGGTGTCGCCTCATACCTCATAGGTGTGTAAAGTTTGAACGAAATCGGTGTAACGGTAAAAGCTCTAGCTTGTCCGGAGACATACATACATACATAGATACATACATACATACATACATACATACACAGAAACGAAGTAATCACAAGGCTTTCGCTTCAGCTACTGAAGCGAGGCAATAAACCTAACCCTTTAGTGGCATGAATACATGTAACTGTTACGGCTTAGTAAAATGGATGTATGTTTCAACCCTCGATGTTCTCCACTACAGCAAATATCTATTGTGGCAAAATTAAGTGTATTTTAGGCTCTATTTTAGTATCCCGTGATTAACTCATCAAAAAGGGTTAAAGCAAATAAAACATTTATCAACAATCTTGTTTATTGTATATGCGTCATATGGTCTCATTGTGTTTGTATTTTCCTTCTTTGTAGATGTGTTTATTTTTCAAAAATTAAAGTTTTATTTACTTTATTTTTATCTAAATTTTGGAGCTTTAGCTCCCTGTTCACAAATAAACAAATACAATGTATATAAACGCATCTATAAAGAAGGAAAATACAAACACAAATAAAATATTGATAACCCTTTTTAATGGTGGTTCTTGTCAAGTCTTTTAAACCCTGCTGTCTTAACTTTTCACCTAGGGTTTATAAGCTGACTATTGTCGCAACTGAAGAAAACCAATGATATCATTGCATTTTACTGCTCTACTTTATTTTGATGTGCACCACATGACATTTCCAACCAATGATACCATTACATATAACATTTTAACAATATATTATTTACAAAACTAGCTCGGCACATACATAGATCCACCCCTAAAATCTTATAACATTATCCCAATAAGATCAATATCACGGGGGACCAATGAGACGGGGTACCAATGAGACGCGGGACCAGTGAGATGGGGTACCAATGAGATGCAGGACCAATGAGACGGGAGACCAATGAGACTGGGGACTATAGAGCTGATCCCAAAGTGATTGTGTAGTAAAGCACAAAGAAGAGCACTCTGCAATGCACATTGTACAAGCACATGTAGCAAGTACAGATAGATATATTTCACAAACCAATTTCATTCATGTTAGGCTTTATACACTGGTTGCTGCTGGATGGTTTGAAATAACAGTCATATTTGAATACAGGAAGACTAGTCATAATGGAAACTACGATAGCTCTATGCTAAAATTTTTACATCAGTACAGTCAGTGCTAATATAATATTTGAAGCAACTCCTAAAAATACAAAACCAATTCTAACGAATAGAGAACTCGCATTCAGAAAGTTGTCACGTGACATATATTTTGGTAAAAAAAGAAGTAAAACATATAAATTGCGCTTAATTCAGTTGATGACATTTTAGAACAGATATTGTTTACAGGTAAGGATGCTATCTTTTTTTCGAACGGTTTGATATATTTTAAATGCATGCATTGCATATAAACGATACATGAACATATTGCTGAGGAAGCACCTGCCACTCGCCTACCTGAGGCTGGACTAGTTATGAGTTAAACTGGGATAAAATATTAAAACCTTCTAAAACGATATTTTGAATGGGAAAAATAACTAGATTTCACGGGGATCATTTTGTTGAAAAGATCATCAAAATCCAACAAGAATTGACAAAGTTATTAACGTTTCTTTTTTTTATGGGATAAATTAAGACATAATTTTCCATTTAGAGGAAGTGTTCAAGTTATTGGCAGTGCTCATGTTTTTGGCACATCCTACGCAGGGTTTAGTATTATGTATATCTTCATGGGAATGGACCTCAGCAATGGACACATTTGACGTTATAACAGTACGTAGAAGGAGGAAACAATCTCAGTTTTTTTAAATACACATATTTGTGCGTGAACCTAACTAACTCTAGTCCAGGGAAACTGTTGAGTAATTAATGTTTGCAATCAACAAGACATTTTATCTTAGTCAAATGTAGGCCTACATCTGGTGAACAATAACTAGTTCAATGTGATAAATGCCGAACATAAACAGATGGAAAGGATCACCAAAACAAAAATTAGAAATCATAATACTTATTTAATGAAGTTTAATAGTACTCTATTATTGCGATAGAACATTGATTACTTGTTAGAAATCACTTAGACTATGATCGGACTAATTGAGAAACGTGTCTGAAGCTGCAGCTTACATGTACCCGATCCATTGTGTTATGGACTATGCTAGCCTAGTTTTTCTGGTTATGTGAAACTGTGCGTCTGGAGAGCGTCATATCCCTGAATCTGCCAGAAGTCTGTATATGTGTCGGAATAAAACAAACCAAAATGATCAGTTCGTACTCTGAGCTTTAATGATTGAACAAGAAAATGCAGTGTAATCAGCTTTTTGTTTTCACTTGAACTGTCATCTGGAACATTTTATCATATTGAACCAAATGCACTTGTCACAGATTGCAATCTTTATTTATAAGGCTTTTACACTCTCCTGACTCATTGAGTATTTTTTTTAAATTTTGATATCTTTTAGGTAATATATACAATGTATTTCAAGGAATTTTGTACCAATGTAGGGCCCTTTTAATAAATCACAAAATCAATGATTGGTGAATTTTATTATATATTATGTTCTAAAACAATCAAGCTTTTTGTGCAGCTTTCTAGTTCCCTATTTTTTCATAGCCTCCTAAATATCTATTTGTGGATGTGAGTATAGACTTAAATTTTGATCATCATGCTGGTGGAAGTAAGAGGTACTAATTGAAGCACATGACCAGGTGTAGTAATTAATTTTCTATCATCAAGGTTATTGTGATTTGTAATGAGTAAGTGACTTACTGCGATTAGTAAGAGCCTAGTAACTGCATTGAAAGCAAGAATTTATGGGAAATACTTGGCTTCATGTATTTCTCTTAATGACTAAACGACCATTTTGCTCACCATGACACTCAATCAATTAGCATCTACTACATAAGCTTCTTGAACTGGTTACTGTTTTTTTTTAACATGAGAATTGTTTTGTTTTTATATTACTCTTTTTTGTTGTTTCAAAGTTGCAAGTCTTGGTGTGAGACCTGAGAAGGCTGGTCCAGTCTCATCCATATTTCAGCCACATTGATTTTGTTCCCATGCCACTTGGTGATAAATCTTCTTACATGCAACGTCCACCTGCTAGTAAAATTGAATATTGTGTGTGAAAGAATATGTAAATAATATAGCATATACTAAAGTAGTTTACAATGTTTGCAATGAACATTGTACAATGAACATTGTATTTGTACACCACATTTTAATTTCATTCAGTTTTATGGCAAATTGCATGAATGATTTTTTTTTACTAAACTCATAACAAAATATAGTTTCGCATTCTTCAATATTCATTTAAAACGCTTAGCTGGCAGCAGATCCAGTGCCCACTAGAGTAACTTTTCATGGGGTTTCTACTCCTTGAGCTTAGGCGCATACAAAAACCATGAAATCAACTGCTTGCCCCGCTATTTTTCCCAAAAATCTTGATCTGCTAGGGCATACAAATGAACGAAGTGTTTAAAAACAAGTTCCGTGTAGAATGATCTAGAATGTGACTTTCCTTCCTCATCATTTTGCCGCAACATTATGTGTAATTCTGCCTGCTTGTAGTGTACGCATGGAAAAAGCAGATCGATCTCACTTTGCGGGGCCTCGTATGTCATTGTAATGACCACGGCAGAAGATAGAGCCTCCCCCCAACTTCATTAAATTGTAATCAGACGGGAATGATGCCACTCTGCATCAGCACCTAATTTGTCCTTAGTTTTACTCGTATTTACAGTTGAACAGCCTATTAAGACCAGTCCTTTAAAGAGACCCCCAATATAATAAGACCATTTTTAGCAATCCCAAGCTCTCATATAGAGTGACAAATGAAAACCTACATATTAAGACAAGGACTCTACTAAGACCATTTGAGGCGAGACATCTGGTGGTCCTAATAGTAAGGTTCTATTGTTCTTGTATTTACCGTTATTCATTGTTTCTTTGCTTGCAATTTAAAGTCTCATCATTGTTTTGCAATATGTTTAAAGTGAAATTAGTTTTCTTCCATCTCATATCCATTTTTCTTCGTTGTTTGCTGCATTGTCATACAAAGTGAAATTGTTGGGTTTTGCATAATTTTAGTATTGCAGTAGGGGTGGGAGTTCCATTTTCTGTTTTAAAATGTACACTTGATTTGTCAAATTTTGCCTATTAAAGTCGCTGTAGTTGAAAAAGTAGTAGAAAACTGTTAAAAAAATGATGCAGATGTCTTCAGGAAGTGGAACCATTCCTTTTTTAAAATGCTGTAACATATACATATAATAGTCTTGTGATGACATAATTATGTTTTAGAAATCTGATTACCATTGATGTCTTTGATAAAAGGCAGTTTATGCTAAAATAATAGTCAGTGAGCTAAACGTGCACCATTGTTCATCATAGAAATGAAGGTGAAAGAATGTAATCTAAACCAGTTAGTTTATATCCAGTATTCCTGCTTTATAAGCATTTCTGAAAGATATTGATGTGATGCAGTAGAAATTCTCAAGTTCCTCGTCCCCCAATTTCAAGGCCCATTGAGCAGTGGCCAAATGTCAATTGGTTACTTGTGTGTGGCAGTTTGAAATAGTAAAGTTTCAGGTCTGGTGCGTTTTATGAATATGTATGCCCTAAACATTCACATAAACACCCATGGCCTTTATATTGAAAACTTTTTTATGTTCAAAAATGCTTAAATTAGATAGTCACATTTTGGCCATGCCAAACCCATTATATATTTTGTAACGAAAATATGTTTGACAAATTAGATCTTGGGCTTTTGAGTAAGTAGGTATTTACATGGGCATCTCAAGAGAGCTGATATTTGATGCTGTTTTTAGTGAGCATAGGCAATATTTTTGTTTTATATGATAAATGTTTGGATTTAACTTCCTATTTTGACAACTCAGCAATGTAACAGAGTCATTGGCATCATTTTACATGCACTGTAGCAAAGAAGTGTTCATTTCAGTCCTCAGATCAATTTTGTGTAGCATTGTCCATTTTAACTTGAAAGTTTAATGAATTAAAAAAATCGTAAGCAAATATTCAATCAGTTTTTTTCATGTTATGTTTTTTTCTCAATGATGATAACCAGGCGGCAAGAAAAAGCTAAATGATTATATTCAATGGCTGCTTTTCATACATTTTTATCACTGCTAAGCAGGAAACAGGTGGGTTGTTTTTATATTGACTATGCATAATGTAAATCTGATATTTATACAGCAGCGCACATTGTTAATTCTGTTGGCTGATCGCCCAACAATAACTAGAAATTCAGGTAACACTTTCTTTTTGGCCCAATTTCATTATTTGTTCATGAGTCTTTACAGCAAATTTTATGCGTAAGAGGGTATTTATTGACTTATCATCTTGGTAGACGTATGCTTGAATGAAAGATATGTGAGAGAGAAGGTTGGAAATTGTTTTCATTGAAGTATCTATCATTATGACCAGGCCCGAAACTTGATTATTTGGTGGAAGTACAGTTTGACTTCCAATTGAGACAACCCCTATAAGATGATTTTGCACCCTCCTCAAACATTTATAAATGCCACAACAAATCTCCATTCTGAGACCATTTATAAGACTATTTCCCTAATCATAGGAAGATCCAGGGGGGAGGCAGGGGGCGCGCGCCCCCCCTTTTCCCACCAGAATACTTCATTTTCATAGGTTTTTTTTACATGTCCGCCATTGATCGTGCGTACGAAACCCATAAAATCCCTGAAGTGCGCCCCCCCCCCTTTTCTAAAAACCTGGATCTGCCATTGTCTAATAACCTTATTAGAGAGGTTGTAATGTATATTCTAATCTCAATAAAAGATACTTTAACTGACCAATCAGCAAGCAAAATAAAAGAAGCAGTGATTCGTGCTAATTACAAGGCAAAGTGACATGCAAACGAGTGCCACTAATTCAAAGTACAGCCCCAAGGCACGAGTCAGGTGGAGAGTTAGACTTCGTAATATTCCTGCCACAGCAGTTAGTTGTTTAGCAGCTGCACGCCTCTGCTGCTACGGACTGAGTCTGTCACTGTCAGTTAAATCATTGGCACAACTGGCTCCAGTTGAACTACAACTGCAACCGTGTTCACACTTTTTGTCCTGTTGTACATTGATACACGCAGTTTTGCCTCTTCCTCTGATACATTCGGTTTACTGGATAACATAATCTTTTACAAAGTGCTATTGTGTATGCAAGTGATGTTGAGTGATATTCTTGCATTGCTATGGTCAGAAATATAGTGTGCAGAGTTGTGTTCAAAATCTTCTACTCAGTTAAATGGATATGATCCGATTGTGAATCATCATAAGGACAGTGTCTCTATCATCAATGTTATTTATGGGATAAGTAAATTTCCCCACAGATTAACACAGTGTAACATTGCAGATATTGGATTTTGTGAATTGGTCATCCCTTGAGACCTGCGGATTGTATTACAATGTGAGTAACTTTTCTCCAAGGTGATGGTGTTGTTTCGTGTACTTCTTGCAGACTGGAGAAAGTAGGTGTAGCATGGAAATGATGTTCAGATAAAGTAGATCATATTTCCTGTTTCCTTTCCCTTTTCTTTTGCTGTAGATAGGGGGGAGGGATTTTAAGGGGTCAAGAAATCCCACATCTATCTCCTTTTTTTTCTTTTTTTCTTTTTTTTGCTAGGTGTAACAATGAAAATGTCCGAAATGTTTTGATAATGTAGATGATATTTCCCGTTTCCTTTCCATTTTTGCATTAGATGTGGCAGTTTGCAGGAGCAGAACAACAAGAGATTTGTCAGCAGACGTATTTTGTTTGAGATCTTGTTCTGTTATCTTGCAGCTGGGTAACACTCAAGAGTCTACTAAATTTCATTTTGAACTTAACATTGATCAATTCACAGAAAATGAAGGTTTTGCAAATACAAAGTTGTTCTTAAATTCAGCATCATGTGTAAGAGATCTATGTACTAAACAGGATAGTATATGTTATTGGATGTTAACAAACTTAACTGACGTTTCACATAGCATCCGCTATATTTCTTCACCAGAAGTATACTATTCATTTAACATTAAATCGAGATGTGTAATTTTTATAAGATTATGACATGAAGAGATCTGTTTGACTATTTGCTAACCTTTTTATTACTATTTTTATTAATGACAAAAAACGTGACTGGCTTATAATAATTGTTTAGAAGAGTTCAGTGATGTAAAAAGTACTATGAAATATGATGTAAGAGTGATTGCCGTGAGTTACTTTGCCTTTTGAATGCAGCAAACATATTGCGGGATGCCTTTGATCATAACATACTTGAAACGCTTAGATAAATCATAGCACACGTTTGCCTCTGGGATATATTATTATATCACTTACACTCTGCCATTTGTTTAATTCTAGGCATTTGGTAACAGGTTTAAAGAGCTCGGCTAAAGTAGAATCTTTCTGGGTAGATAATCTCAAGCGGTCCCATTAGAGGGGTGGTCTTTTTATGGAGGTTCACAGAAGTCTGTTTCTTCAGACATCGAGAAATCGTCTTATTTTGGAGGTGGTCTCTTTATAGAGATAGTTGCACTGTATTGAAGGCAGTGATTTCAAATTTGAGGCTTGAGATTTCACACATATCCATCACGTTGATGGATAATTGAATTTTCTTGTGTTTACTCTCAGCTGTTTTTGTGCCTATTCCATATGGCAAACCTGGGCTGTTTTAAAACCCATTTTCTCAAATTTTGATTATTCCGAAGGGTCAGATTACAGTCCTCATACCTCACTATCGTAATCACCATTGTTTAACCCTTCAGTGATTAAAGTAGTAAATGCTGCTTCTATAATTGCAGTGTAGAATAGAGCCTAAAAACTCAAACTTAAGACTATGTATGTCTGATTTACCCTCACTGTATTTAGGTAAATTATTCAGACATCCATCTTGGTAAATTTTAGCTTATTTGAGGCATTGATCTATTAGGCAATAACCGACTAACCTCCCAGTGAAGAGCCAAGTGATAAAATTAGAAAATCATTTTTCCGTACCTAAGGATCCAGACACCAATGTGTGAATAACTAGCATTGTCATGAAATTTGTTTAAACTCTCTTAATCTTTACACTGGATACAAATAAAAGCTAAAACTAAAGCTTTCAACCACAGCTGTGACTATGTTCATTATGACTGTAGGTACGAACTAGTAATACTGTCAAGTTACTGAGCGTAACCTTTAAGGGTTAAGTGTCAAAATTAGGGAATCTTCTTCCTGTAGTAATGGGATCCATATTCTAGGCAGGTGTCGTGCTATATTGCACCATGACCTTCAATCTATGTTGCTACAAGCCTTGACAAGCAAAAAGTGCCTTTTACGGTTCCTGTGGGGGTTGGGTAATTTATGGTGCCGCAGGCTCTTATTGGGGAGTGCTGCAGGGCCATTTGTGGCTTTTAGGAGCATGTTCTTTGAGTTGAATTGAAATTGCTGGTGCAGAGAGCATATTTATGTGATAGTATATTTGTTTCATGTTCTTGCGCGATGCCTCTCAGACCGACAGAATTTCAATTGAAATTCAGCAGGAATTTCATGTGGTTTGAAATGAATTGACCGCTGTAAAATTTGAAACAACCACTCTTGATAAAAAGAATGTGATAGATTAAAAGCATTCATTTGATATTTCATTGATATCGCAAATTGAAGAAAAATGACAAATTTGGATATTGAAATCAAAAGAGGAAATATTGATAAGTATTTTACTTAGTTATGTAAGGTCTAATGGTAAAGTGCTTCTAATAGTCAACTGGACGACTCCTGAACAAGTAATCCACAATAATATACTTATTTTCATGTAAAGTCGATGCACAAACATTTTACCCTGGTTTTACCCATACTCAACAAAATTGGGCAAATTGCAAAATCCTGCGAAATAAGCTAATGGTATTGTGTGACCTTTTCTACAAATAGTTTTGCTCTTCTTAAATTCATTTATAAGGCAATCAAAGTGAAAATCCAAGCCTCAAAGTTGACTATGAAAAGAGCAAACAAGCGAATGGTGTTGTGTGACCTTTTCTGCAACACCCTCCCCCCTTTCAGCTGGAGATCAATGACAGATGAGCACTCGGTGCTGCCGCCAAACCTGAGGTTTAATCCTCTCTCGCAAACAGCGTATTGCACTATCTCATTATCGGCTCTTCCTAGCGATTAGCCCATCATGTATGGATTTTCTTCAGTTGAAATTGATAGCTTTCAAGTAGAGTAAAATTACGTGTGTATATTTGAAAGAAGTCAGAGGAATGTGTGTTTGTTTTATTACAGGGGGCTATATTCGAATCATTGCAGATAATTGTATGTCGGTACATAGAAGTAACGTCAAACTTCCAAGTAAGATCACTTTTGTAAAAAGTTTCATTTTACTAAGCCATCATAAAGCGACTATAGTAAACGTCCATAAAGAGATCACCTCTCTATTGAGACTAGTAGAGACCTTGGTGATCTTCATATAGAGGTTCTACTATAAGCATTTGAACTTCATGAGTTGAGCTTGTATTGCACTATCTTAGTATCTGCTCTCTGCAGTGATTTGCCTACAATCATTTATGGATTATCTTTAGTTGAAATTGATAACAGTCTTCTACAGGGAGGAAGAAAAGTACTGGATTTTAAGTGATTTGAAGGGAACATTTGTTAGGAATAATCTTGACTTGGGCAAACAAAAATGGTTATTTTCATCTCTTTCATACAGGTTAAAGTTTTCATGACGTGACTTCAGAAGTTTTGCTTTTACAGTTCTCAGTAGAACCTTCCGTGGCCGAATGGATAGGGATTTGGACTCATGACCAGAAGGTCATGGGTTCGATTCCCGGTCGGGTATGTTGGTAGGTGTTGAGCAATCCTACCCCTAACAGGTTGCACACTGCTCCATGGTACCTACACATTAGAATTAGGTACAGGTCATTGGATTGAATGAGTGATTGTGTGAGTGATTACCATAGTGCTCTGAATGTGCTGCAAGAATGTCAATTGATGATCAATAAGTGTACAAATGACCTGGTGTAAAGTGTAAAGTCGTGAGAGAACTAAAATCATAACTATAAACTACCACATTTATTTAGAAAGACCACCCTTTGGACTAACTTTAAGTGGTCTCAATAGAGGTGGTCTCTGTAGTCAGATTCATTTTGGTCTCTTTGAAGAATTGGGACTGTAAAAAATGGTCTTATCATAGAGGTGTTGTAACAAGAGAGGTGGTCTTAATTCCGGTGTAACTTTATGAAGGAAATTAGCACATGAAAGAATAATTTATATTGAAGATACTATACTGATGGTACTAGATTCTCATAAACAAACATCAAGCAGGCAAAATGTTAGATGCTTCAGGAAATCAAAATGGCAATGTTGTGTGTTCATTGCCTATTTATTCAATGCTTTGCCTGTTTGTCTGCTTTATATCAGTTTCCCAAATCCATAACATTGCAAGCAAAAAATCCAAACAATTGAATCCTATTGTACTAATATATGAAGGCCCAGTCTGACAGTCACAACTTGTCAATATACGGGGGGAAACGTTATTCTACATTGGACATTTTAATAAACACGTCTGTGATGAAACAATATACAGTAGAATCTATTAAGACTACCCAAGGTTCAAGTTATAAAGGTTTGGGTCGATGAGAAATGGTGGTCTCAATGGAGAGATGGTCCTAGTTGGAGATCATAATTACTATTATCAACAATGGCTATAATATTGCAACTTATTGTACTTCAGTTATTACAACTGACCCTAGCAGTATGATTTTTCTTAGTTTAGTTGGCAAACCTATTATGGAATTGACAAAAACTGTCAATCTTCATTCTGTCCATTCATGCTGTGTGTGGTTATTAAATAGGCATCAAGCAGTGTATTCCACTTGCCAAAATGTATTGCTGTGATGTGTCTTGTGGACGGAGTAGAATGGATGGCTGCCATTCTGTCACCTCGCTCCTTATTGAAAACACAATTTCGTGTTATTAACTGGCGTTGGAAGGATGTGCTATGGATGCTGCTTGTTTTGTTGTAGTATTACTTTGTTTTGGTAAATTTTAGTCACATGGTTGTTTAATAAAAGCATGCATGGGCAATTTTTGTATTTATCCATAGTGAAACCTGTCTGATGAGGACAACTTCAGGAGAATTGAAATGTGCACGCAAGACAGGTGTCCTTGAAATAGATGTTTACATTATAAATGATATGTAGGGAAAATGGTAACCGGAAATAAGTGGAAAGTGTCCACATGAGACAAGTGTCCTTCAATATGGACCTTAAACATCCACTACATGGACTGAATGGTCCATGCTCATTTAAAGGCCCACTGTCAAGAGTAGACCAAGTTTGATATCAACAGTAACACCATTGACATGTCAATACCCTTTATGGATCAATGTCACACAGCAGATTTTTTGGATCCAGAATGAGTTTGAATTGCTATGATTTTCTACGAGCCAAACTTTGAGTCGAATAGCTACACGTTTAAAATGTTTTCGGATAATGAGGACCAAACTTGACATATAAAACACGCATTCACAAAATGTATTCATTACCAAAAAGTCCCCTGCTGAAATTGAACATTGTTTGCCACAAACGTCCATGGGCTTTAAGTGAATGTACAGGGCACCTGTATCCAAAAATATGGATATGAAATTAACATATATGAATATTTTGCATAATAATCGACCTTTGCATATGATATATTGATAAGCAGTGTTCAAAGGGAATAAGCAGGATCCCTTGAATATACTTATTGCTACCTATCTTTATTTTCCATATGAAAAGTATATATTGAAGCTGACATCTTAATTATGCAACATGTCACACCTGTCACAAATGTAATTACAATACTCTATAATTTATGTCACTTTGAGGATATCACAAGTGACATCTGCTTAATGCACCTGTTAAACTCACCTATCAGTAATAATGTTTAAATAACACATCAGCAATGTACAATATCGACCTTTCATGTCACTCAATCCAAAGGCCATTGCATGTAAAAAAATGCTGTATACGACTTACACTCAGGGGAGTGAGTATCTTTTTAGGTCATATTTAAGACATTTGAAAATGTTTGTGTATCAATGGAAAAATGTATCCTTCAGAAATTTTAGACTGCAAACCCTACATATGAAAAAAAGTTCTGTTGCTTATAAGCTCTATTTAAATTTGAAAATGGTTGTGTGTCACATGAAAAATCTATCTTTAAGAAATTTTGATTTTGGTTTGTCCATGAGATTGCTAACTGTCGTTTCGAGGGAGAAAATTAAGTATATTAGTGAACGCAGGACAGAAAATGTCTGTGTTGTCATTTTAACCCATTGAATTTAGGGGCAGCAGCTAGATCTCTGAAAACTAACTTAAAAAAAAACCCAGATTCTTTTAGAGGCTTTCATTGTAACCTGGACTGCTCAATATGGAATTAAATAATGACTGATCAATGTTGTTAGTATTATAGCCTAAAATGTGAAAAGCTTAAAATAAGCTCAAATTTACAACAATGGATTCTCTGATTTACTCCCCTCATTGCGTTCATGTAGATCATACACATATCTTGCTAAATTTTAGCTCATTTTATACTTTATTCCACTGGAATTCTTCAGAGGTGAATTTGGAATGGTTTTTGAGCGTTTTTGGCATTGAAAAGGATAAGAATGAACGATGGAAGGTTGATTTAATGTCTGGAAAGTAGATTATAAAATTCACATATTTACATACAAAATATAGTGGCTTTCATCACTTCATTCATTTCTGCATTAAACTTTCAAAGCATTCAGTATTTTTTGAATAGACAAAGTCCCTACAGACTTGACTTACAAAGTTTGAAAAATGGGATGCATACGTTATTTGAGAAGGTGTGCAATGTTTTTTTTATATGCATGAATATTTCAAGACATTCACAGCTGCATTCCTTGCTTTTAAGTTTTTTCTTTATACATTTACAGATCCATGTCAGCTTATATAGCTAGCTAGTGGTGTGACGGTCTGGCTAATCTAGACTAGACTTGATCATGTCTGTACTAAAATTTACTTAAAAACAGAATGAAGCTATTAGTCTAAAAATCATTGTGTATGTTAAAGACTTCCTTATTTGTAATGGGAAGTCTAGTCCTGCACTTTCAATATTTGATGAAATACATGTACATCAAAGGCTCACACGGGCCCCCATATTAGGACAATAACAGCATTTTATGTTGTTGCTATTTTTGAAAGAGCTAAGTAACTTTCATAGTTTGAAAAGTAAAGCCTTGCCAAGGCTATCTTCATGAAATTAAAAGTCAAGCTTTTGCAATGCTCAAAACTAAAACAATGTGTGGTAAAGATTTTATCTTATACCAAATCTATAGAACACCGAGTATTTTTCTCACAGTTTCAACAACTATACCCATTTCAAATACATGTATGTGTTTGAAAATCAAGGCTGTTTACCCAACAATGGTTTGAACATGTAGTATATTCCACAAAACAATAACATTGTAGTGTCTGCAGTAAAAACATATATATGTCAAACTCTGGATTTATGTACACTTATGCATCGTGCAGAATTTAAACTTGTTCCGAATTCCAACATACCTGAGTGATATAAAAAAGGTACATGACCATGAATTAATCCTATCACACCCCAGCATGATCACATCAAAGAATTTGTGCCCCTTGTCTATAGCTATTCAATGAACTGTCAATCCAAAAATAACAACCTGTAGAAAGTTCAAGTGTTATGAATAAAAGACATAAGTGCGAAACACAATAGGGCCCATTGAGTTTTGAGCCCTCGTCGCTCAAAGTAAATATACCAGTCAATAACTGAGGCATGGCAAGCATGACTGCCCCTCAGTTTATTCCTCATAGGCTTATAAAGTCACTACCTTTATTCAGTGTTTTGAGCATACATAATATTTACATATAGTTATCATAATGATTTTTGAAGGGATGCTTTTATTAAAGATGAAAATTTTCAATGATAATTGTCACCTGCCTAAGTGCCAAATCACTGAGTTTTTCCTCTATAACGTATTAAAATCACTTCTTTTGTTCAATGTTTTTAGCATCTATTTATCATAATGATCAAGGATACTTCTACAGTAGTGTTTTAAGTCTAAGCATTTCGTTGACAATTTTTAACCTTCTTCGAAGTATTTGAATTTACATATTGTGCCTAAACTACTTGACCATACTTACATTTTTGATTACATAACGGAAATTAATACAAATACAGCACAATAGTTCTTTCATCAAAATTAGTTAGATTTATAAATTTCAAGCTTATACCGTCGGTTTTGATGTTGTTTTTATTACATACACACACTTCCAAACTCTCAAGGAAACATTCCATTTTCTACTCATTTTGTGTCAGCTTATTCATAAGATAAGCTGCACATGTCATGGGAATTTAGATTGCATATCTGTCACCCGCGTATGTTTTGATACTTTATGCATGTCAGCTGAGATTGTGCCATTTAGAAAATGAATTTTTAAACAGCTTATATACATTTACAAAAGACAATTTGTCTCACATTTTATTTCATTATTTCAATGTGCACATTTCAACATTTGTAATAAAGAATAAAAAAGTACTCAAATATTTTCAAAAATTATATCTAAAATGTTGTGCTTTTAGAAGTCTTTATGAAAATATAATTTTCCGAACTAAATAGTGGGATAAATGTTCACTTTTGTCAGATGCAGTCAATTTTCTAGAATTTATCATTTTGTCATGGAGTAGTTGATATTTCTGCATTAATCATCTACAAAGTCAATGGTATACATCTAATGAAAACGTATTATTTCATTATTAGAAGTATTTTAGAGGTGACGTTTATGAAGTACGTAAACACAGTATTAGAAATCAATTATTCATAAGTCATAACATCAGACTATTTTTTCAGCAGGCTAGTGAGCAAACTATTCATGGTATGCAAATTTTTTATCTATATCTTCTCAGTTTTCTGTGTAGCAATCTTTTTATTAGAGTAAAAAGAGTTTTTTCCCCCCTAAATCTCCCATTTGGGTAATTACTTGATAGGTAATAGGCCTCCCATGCATTAGTCAATCCTCATTAATTAAAAAGATTTCAGAAAACATACAGTCACTGTTTTCACTTAGCAGGTAAACACAGGGCAAGTAGAATCCCAATGTTACCTGTTTCGCTAAAATTATGCCTGTCCCTTTGAGTTTTATGGAAATCGATGTCTATGCCTGGTGGTACAAGTATTGAAAATAGAATTGTGAGGTTATGAAAATTAACCAGCTTTTTGGCAGTTTTCATTCTTAAGCAGGCAGCAATATAATACAAGGAATTTTCAAGGAATTGGACTAGCCCCCAAATTCAGGGAAATTCCAGGGAATTTTATTTGTTGAATAAAATTTCAGAAAGAATTCAGAATGTTTGAAGCAAAATGAAAAATATTTTTTTCTTCTTTAAAATTGTAGACAATTTATAAGAAAGATTTAGATGACAAAGGACTACAAAAAAATGTTCATGCAACATAAACTTCAAAACAAGAAATTTTTCTCCTGTAGTACTCATAGATATCAGGGCATTCTGTAATAATTCTCGGAAAATATAAGGAATTTGAATGAGAAATTTGTGATCATCCCTTAAATAGGCACGAAACTCCCATACGCAACCTTATATTTCTGTTATTTTCCAACTGCATTACACAGCAGCAGGCCTGACTGGCCACCACTACACCTGTCTGAGCACCAATAGTAATAAAGTAACGCCCACTGCATTGAGTCATTGATCATTAATGTAATTTCACTCCCCACTTGCGCCACACACAGGCGCGTTTAATTTATTGACGAGACTCTCAACGTACAATAACGCGGCCACATTCTTCCTGCTGAACAAGAGAGAGTGACACTGAGGTGATAGGCCGGTATTTATTCTGTGCTCAGACGTCCAGGGTCACAGAGACATCCTAAAGGAAGACGCTTGGGTTTTGTTAAGTTAGTTTTTTGAAGACAATGTACAGTAATAGACATGAAGCTCTTATTGGACTGCGATCAGATACTATTGCAGCTTGGAATAAAGCCCAAGAAATCTGACACGCTTTGTGATAAATTTTAGCTTTTTTAGGCTTTATTCTCGCCTACACAAGCAGCATCATTTACCTGTACTTGTTTAGTCATAAGGTTTAGCTGATAGGTCAGTATATATTCGGTGCTGACCACAGTAAAGAATTACAATGACATCCTGAAAGGAATCCAAGCAGATTAAATTGGAAGCATATTTTTTTCAGGTTGGTTTTCAAACAATGTGAGCATTGTCTGATTGACATAGGTCAGTATCTGTTCTGTATTGACCAGTCCAGGTCACAAAGACATCAGAAAAGCATGCACAACTTTGGGCCTGTTGTTTTTTTAAGTTGGTTTTTAGACACTGACTAGTGATAAAGGTAACTAGGTTATTCCCACTGAGCAGTCCAGGGTGACAGAGATATACAAATAGGAATGCAAGCAGATACAAAAATTTCAGTTTATTTTTGTTTTTAAGTTGATTTTCAGACTTCGCATCAATTCAAAAATTGATTAGGCACGATCATTTATTCCTGGCACTATTTATTTTATACAGAAGTAGTCTAAGATTACTGCTGCTGCTGCTGGTTTTTGAAGTTGTTTTTTTGTTGAAAATCTAGCTGAACTAGGTTGGTGCAGGGCCCTTTTAAAGAAATCCTGGATCTGCCACCGAATAGTACCCGGTAGACATCAATGACTAAAGCACCATAATAGCTTTTTAGATTATGAAGTACAGTTAGAAATAAGATGATTTCAAAACTAAGAGACACAAGCAGAACCATAGAGAAGGAGCAGTCACTAGCTGCTGTGTGATATACAACTGAAGTGAATATTCCAGCAGAAATAGACACTTTAACCTACAGGTAGATATTGTAACAACGTATATGTGCAGTCTGAAATAGATTCCTGTAGAATGAACAGAGACATAGAGAAGCAGCAGACAATTAATGAGCGCCCCGTGTGATGTACGACTGAACTTTGTCAATGGCCAGCTCACGACTACTTTATCGGAGAACCGGTTCCAACCGGTGGACCCAGGTGACCATCAAAAACTCTTCTCTTCCTACGCACCACGCACACTACAGTATATTGTATCGCCATGTGCAACCCAACAACTAAACAGGTCCCTACAATGGGTTTGAAAAGAATTGCTGTTGCCCTATATGGCTTATTGATTAAGACATTTGAAATCTCTTAAAATTCAATATCCACATGGAAAAAATGTGCTCAGTTTAACCAATAATTGGGACCACCTCAATGTAAAGACCACTTTTATCAGACAGTTTTTCACGGTCCCAAGTCATATTAACTCTGTAAACCTCCATATAGAAACTACCTCTTGATTGAGACCACTTGAGGCCTGTTACCGGGGTAGTTTAAATGTCTTACTGTATGTATTGCAAATGCATTTCTTTATCGTGTAACAAATTCTGTTATAGAATGGCTGTATCTGTTTTTACCAAGTTGGAGGCCCTCACTGATGTTAGCCACGACCCTTTCCACACAAATGACATTATACTTGCAAATCCGGCAGCATGTTGATTTGGCCTTAAGTCCTCTAGGTGTGAAATGGCTCACTTGTGTCGTCCACAATGGCCGCCGATTTAGTAATTTGGACATGTCAACTTGACGCGGATATTACTTATTGCACCGGCGTCGTGATACAGTCGAACCTCTATTATTAAGACCACCCAGGGGACTGGCTAAATGGGTCTCATTAGAGAGGAAGTCTCTGTGTGGAGGTTCGTGGTTGTCTTTTTATGGAGGCTTTTGACTGCTGAAAATGGTCTTATTGTAGAGATGGTCTCTTTATATAGGTTGTCTTCACTGGAGGTTCTGCTGTATCTGTACGTTTAGAAAGTTCAGATCTAAATCCATTGTTGGGTTCAGGGACCCGTTTGGCTTAAAACAAAGTATGAAATTTTTGAATGTATCAATGTGATGGCAGATCCCTTTGCGACGGAGTGATATCTGAAAGTTGTCTGGAAAAGGTTCAGTCCATGGTTTTAGAGTGCGTCAAGCAGATCCAAATGACCAAAAGGCATAGAGAGGTTAATTGCAATGTAGACGGGTCAGCCAAGCCACTCGATCAAAGTGAGGAATTATAAGGGCTTGTCCAAATGAATTAAGGATTTGAATTTTGATTGATTGAAAAATAGACAGAACGTATGTATCAATCATAAGGTTTTTTTCAAGGTGCATAAAATACCTACTGGCTTTAAGTGCATAACAGACTTACATTAAGTCATGAGTCTGTTGTTAAACTAAATGATATACAATATGATTAGTTCCATTTATCTGAATCATCAGACAAGGCCACAGAGCCTCAAGATCTGGAATGACATTCTTATGAAGGATTGAAATTCTGTGCATAATATCAGTAGAATTCATCATATAATATGTATGCAAATGTGTTCACTAGGAAGACTCTCTCGAGATGAACATGATTAAGATAAGAGTTTGAAGCATTTGAAATGTCCTATAACTTCATTTGAATGATAATATGGGAGGTTTTTGAGTAATAGTTCATGCTGCTGATGTTGGGCTTCTATAAGCATAGGCATCCTCGATACAAATACAGTAGATTCTCTATTGAGACCACCCAGGGGACCTGTCTCAAGTGGTCTCAGTCCAGCGATTGTCTCATTATGGATGTTCAGTGGTCTGTTTATTAAGCTTTGGGATCGTGAACGATGGTCTTATTATAGAGGGAGATGTGTTCTTACTTGGAGGTTCTAATGTACAAGTTTTACACTGTTGACTTCCTGGAGTATTTACAATTACTTCATCCTCATCTAATTTTCGGGCTTATTATTCAATTTACAAGTTATTGAAAATAATACATATTGAACAGAACAAAATGTGCAGTGTGAATGAGATTTCTGTAGATGGATAATGACAATGCATAATTTGATGTCTGATTGTTTTCAATGGATAACAGTGCATGCTTTTTGCTGTAGGTAGGTAGCAGTGGTTATGGTAACACATTTGATGACTTTGCTCAACATCCATACAATGTCAAAAAGTCATTCAAACTTGCGCATCACGATGGAGTCAGAATAAGAATGTGAAGATGTAGAAATTTTTCAATACAATGAAATGAATGATATCAGCCTCGAATTTTCTTTTGAATCAAGTTGCATACTTTTTGTCTAGAGCAAATGTAGCCTGTCAAAGCTTTGATAAAGCATTGTTGTAGACATTCTTTATTGCACATTCCTGTTGCATAATACATAGTGGTAATGGTTCTAAAAAGCGAAGATAACAACAGTGGATTTTAAAATAATGCAATACAAATAAACTAAAATTGAAGCTTTTTGTATTACTTTAAAAATTAATCCATTCCAAAGTTTTAGGAAAAATGAGAAAGAAAAGAACAAGAAAACGTGTGTAATTTAGTCATCAAACCTACAACGCCAAGTCAGCTTAGGACTATATAAGTATAGTCTGTTGTGGGATTCAAACCCACAACCATTTTATCACATATGATGTATTTCCCCAAGTCCCCCACAGAAATATATTCAATGAAAAAAAAACTACTTAACAGAAATCTGTGAATGATATAACATTTATCAAACATCTTAGAAATTGATATCATGTATTTATTACACATATTTATGTAGACATTCACTATAATCTTCAATGTAGCAATTTTGAAAATAATGTTCATGATCGAATTCTGTTGACTAGTTAAGTCTATCAAATTCTTCATTATACCTCAGAAGAGCATTTTCTTATGATGAAAGTTGAATAATACCCCATACTGTACAGTATTCAACAACACAAAAAAAAGAACAAGAAATCAGCAACCCTATCTTAATTGCATCAGAAACACATTTTCTGATGATGAACATGTAATAAGTGTCCATACAATACTGTATTCAACTTGCAATGGATTGTAAGACGTGGCTGATTCTGTTTACATTGCCAATCTAATGACTAATGACATATAATTACAATGAGACTGAATCGGCATTTGCATTGAATACTAATTCGTGAGGCAATCTCTGGTGTGATGTAACTACTGGCGCGATGCTGCAATTTCTATTGCACATTTATGTTTGGCTCTGGAGCTTTTTTCTCCATTCAAAGTAGATAGTATGATAAGTTATAGCATCTCATCTCTCCCTGGTTATAAGACATGAAACTGAATATGAATAGTATTTTGTGGTTTCTTTCCATTTGTCAGGTGTGAAGCTACATATACAGAGGTGTCTGTGTAGGTGGGAAAGTGATACTAGTTAGCAGGATGAGAAACCTTCAATATACAATTACTCAATACACTTATTCTCATGAAACGTCTACTCGTCCTGCTGAAAAATTGAGAAACTTAACAGAAAAGTGCGTAATCCTGACCCTTTCAATTGTGTCAAGAAAATAATAATAGTCGCGTACCAAAATAAAGCACCCTCAGGTGTGTCTGTAATAACCTAGTGAGTCATGCACCTTGTACCCGATACAGGGTAAGTGCGAAGTGCGGCGAATAAGTCAAGTCCATAGTTAGACCCCTAATAGGGCACTAAGTATGATCTGGCGCGCCTATCCTTTTGTCGGTAATGAGGCGAAATCTCCTCTTGTTCCGTTCCCAGCACCATTAAGTGCAAAAGCAGAGGCCTGCATTAACCTACAGTAGGAACTCATTATCTCGAACCTGTATGGATAACTGTAAAATTGTCAATATTCTAGATGAACAACTGATATGATCTTTATTTGGTTGAAGGGAAATGTAACTAACCTTGAGATAGCAGAAAATCTGAGATCAGCAATGTCGAGATAACAAGGCTATACAGTAGGACCTTCGACTCAGACTTCTATAATGAGATTACTTCTTTTATAAGACCATTCCTGCAATCCTGCACTTTCATAAAAAAACTGGCATGAGGCCCAATAAAGAGAACATCTCTATAGAGACCGCTTGAGTACTACCCCTCCCCCCTCACCCCGCCCCCAAAGGTCTCTATACAGAGGGGTTGTACTGTACATGCAGTCCAAGTTGTAATTCACACGAAGTAGCACTGAAAGAACTGTAATCCCTGCCAAGGCAGCTGCTGTCCATGTCCAAATACGTAGGTATCATGGAAGCCGACTATTTTTACTCAATACGTAGCCCCTGTAAATCTAGATTTGCGTGCGTGTGAGCTCGGGGGCGACGTCTGCACGAGGGGAATTGGGCAAAATGAGGATAAGTCAGCTGGGGATTTGCATTGCCAAGATTGTCTGCTGCTGATAATGGGTTGGTGCGGATTGCTGATGCTGAAAACAACCATGTTATTAGTATGTAATTGAGACGGCTAGAACACAATAGTTTTTATCTTGCAAGGTAAACAAGGCATAACATTTTTTGTAAATAAAACCTGCAATTAAGGCTATTTCTCTACAGAGACCATCTCTATGATGAGACGAAGTTTCTTGCAGCCTAACCGTCATCCAGAGACCTTTATCAAGTTTATCAACATCCATAAAGAGACCACATCCCTATTGAGACCTCCTGAGGTTGGTCCCCATGGTATTACAGAGGTCGTACTGTAGATAGAATAGAGAAGATAGAAATTTCTGCTGTATTATACAGAAAGAAATATGCTAGAACTGTATGTAATCATCCAAAATTCATCTTCATATTCCACCTCAGATGTAAAATTACTACAGATCATATAAAAACAGCAGAACCCCCAAGTAAGACTGCTGTTATAAAGAGACCAACTCAATAATAAGACCATTTTTCAAGTTCTCAAACCTCCATATAGAGACTACTTCTATAGCGAGACCTCTTGAGTGTAGTCCCCTCCCTCTCCCCACCCCCCTGCCACATGGTCGATTGCTGATATTAGCCCAGCTTATTAGTTGTGTTCCTGATTGAAATAAAAATTTTTACTTTCATTAGTCATGAATATGCAAATAAAACGTAATGATTGAAGGCATACAATAATTCGGTTAATCGACATTTCATTTTGTAACGGGCACTTTCACAAAACCTAAAAACCTACACTACGTCCGTTATTTGTCTAACCATCACAGCCCTACCCCCCCCCCCCCCCCCCCCCCCCCCCCCCCCACCCTAAATACAACCAAACTTAACAAAAAAGTTAACAACGTCTCTGGGAATTGAATCACTCACTGTAGACATCATTTCTCCCTCGTTGGCCAGCTTCTTAAGCCGTGGAAAAAGACTTTTTATCGGGCGGCATGGGGGTGTTTGGTATTAATATTGAGGCTGAGATTACAACACGGATAAAGTTACCAAATGGCAATGAGTCACAAGGGGTTTGCATTGAACATGTCCGCTATAGTGGCGGGGTGACTCAGCGATAAGGTCGATTGTGGCCATCGTGGTGGTGGTCAAAGACACATTTTTGGCAGCACAGTTGCCGAAGGCCCCTATTTGGGGTCTGAAAATTAATGTTGTGTCATTATGTTGTCTTTTTTTCAAAAATAAATTACTGGTGGGTTAGTCATTGATACCTACTGTTGCATCCCTCTATTATGAAATGAGCTAAAATTACTTAAAATCCATTTCTATCAATGTGGCTCTTCCGTTTTGATTGAGCTTTACCTGGTCAAAATAAGTATATACTATAAATGCAAATTTAAAGTTGGAAAATAAGATGAAATTTCTAAGTGTGCATATCTTTCTAGGTTGTTTAGAACTTAGATTAGAAGCATGAAACTTTTTGTGTAGGTGCAGCATTTTAATTTAAATCATTTCTAATAATTTTCAAAATAAGTGTCTAACAATTTGGTATCGGCCAAAAGGTAGTGGAATAAAATTAGTGTAAGCACAATATGTTGGTAGTTGAAGACACATTTTTTAACTGCTGCACCACAGGAGAAGAAAGCACTTATATGTATCATTATTCTTTATGAAATACAAGAAATTCTAGTGTTTCCATACATAATGATTTTCAAACTGTTGTTTTTTTACAGGATAAAAATCAAGTGTTTCAACAGACACAATCCCTGAAAATCAGTCATGTCAGTTTTAGCCCAATGAGGGTCCTAGCAGCAGGCATGTTTTTGCATCTGCTCCCTTTCCAATAATGCTGTTTATGGACAGACAGAAAGCGTGGTGCACACATTGCCGCATAGTAGTAGTGAGAGCTCAGTCCGTTTTTCATGTTACCCGGGATGAGTAACGTTGACTTCATCATACTACATTCCCCGGTTTATCGTCATGTCTAGATGAATACTTGGTATTTGAGGATACGCTTTTTTAGGACGTATACGCTTTGTTGTACGTGGATTGCGTCATTTTTACTGCCTGTTGGATAGTTCTGCCTGGGATGTTTTGTGGCTGCCGATGCTCAGTGCTTTACAATACTTAGTGAAGGTGGGTGAGTCAGTCTGTTGCATATAATAGGGTCAGTTGTGTTTTGCAATATGATGCAATTCGCATGCTCTAGAGCTATTGTATGTTGTGGCATTGTGCTATGATATTATACACATTAGTATATGAACAATGTGAAAACGTTGACTCAAAAGGAACAACTTTTTGTGTATGTAAATGACAACTCTTAGGGATGATGTACATTTTGTCACGCTCCGCTAAAGTGGAAACAGTGTTCTTTTTTTTCTTGACCCCCCCCCTCCCCCCAAAAGTGGAAACATCAGATGTGTGACATAATCAAAGAATATCTACACAGTGTTTTGCGATATTTATTCAAATATTACTTATATACTAGGTTATACCAGTGTGGTCAAAGAGGCATGATGAGAATCACATTGAATTACTCCTGTTACATAATCGTGTAAGTACATCCCAACTAAATCGTTGGTCAATTCCATTGACTTGGCATGTAAAATGAAAATCTAAGGGGGGAAATGTTAGTGTCCATGTAAATGGGAACACAATGCCCTCCATGGGCATAGAAAAAAAGACATATTTGGTGAGTGTATAAATATGTTTTTACAGAATTCTATGTTCTAGCACCCTTGTCCTGACAACACTTGCCCACGTCCTGACAGCACCACCACCCATCCTGAAAGCACACTGACAGCATCTCCATACACACAACATCCAAGATCAAGCCAAGGCTTTATTCATTGAAAGACAGTTTTTTGCCTATGTAAACATGGCAGGGTGACCATCTTCTGTAATAGCCAGTGAAAACCATAGGCATTGTGACTTTTCCCTAACATTGGCTATAAGTATTCTTATTTAGAGAGTACAAACTACAAACACATAAATAATATGTACTTGGCGCAGACGGAGAAGTACCTGGATTAACTCCGACTTGAACCTCGTGTAATTACATCTCAAGTAAGTCATTGATCACTGAAAATGTACTTGACATCTAATATGCAAAAGTTATGGGATGAAAAGTTAGTGTCTATGATAATGGGAACATAATGCTCTCCATTGCACAGATATTCTCCCACACTTCAGTAGAACATCCCTATTAAGATTGGACAAGGACTGGCGTCATGAGGCTTAATATAGTGCTGGTCTCTTTAGGGACGTTTGCAATGGTCTTTTTATGAAGACTTGGGACTGTTATAAATCATCTTATAATAGAGGTGGTGTATTTATAGAGGTGTTCTTGATAGTTGGTTCTACTGTACACATAGCCATATTGGCAAAGTGGTGGTAATCCCTAGTATTTGAACCCATGTGACGCCATTGGCGTCTTTATGACATGATACTACTCCACATGACGCTGTCATGGCTACCGCTGTCTGCTATTTTTTGTTATAAAACCGCTAATTAACAACCATCGGGGCCATTTTGACAATGAAAAAACATATTCGTGCAAAACTACTCAATACCATGAACGATGTCCTGTAGTCAGATGGCGTCCAGCTAGTCAGTTTAAAGAGATAGCCGAACAAACTCCAAAAATTAGCGTATTAATATATAGGATGCCATAAAATAATATTTATTATATATCAGGAATGTACATTATAATATTAATGAATGTGTGAAATCTGCTGTGTATATTTTTTTAATGCCACATTTAAATAGTAAATAGTGGAATTCTGGTATGAAAAGTTTTAGCGCGAGAGATAAAATTTTACACCCACAAAAAAGTGGAACATCCAAAACTTGACCAAAACTCCCCCTCCCCCTAAGTGGAACACTGTTCCACTTTTGCGGAGCGTGACAAAATGTACATCATCCCTTACTTTTCATCAGTATGAAATGTTCTACACTAAAAACTCTAATTAAGACTACATCTATAAGGAGAGCACCACTATAATAAGACCATTTCTTGTGGTCCCAAGTTGGCCCGTGCTCAGCTTTTTGTAAAATCGGTTGTGTTTTTTATGCTCAAGTGCTATCGTCCAATGAATACCTTTATTAGGTTTCCCTGAACATTTCATATGTAACTTTATGGGAAGAAAATATTGCACTCAAGGGCTGAAAAAAAAATACGTTTAACAAATGATTTTTTTTTTCATTTACACACCATCATATCAATACTTGCATCAGAACACAAAAAATTAACATGCAAACAATGATATCACCAATGTCTGTCTCCTCTTTCTAAATAGAGTATAAAATATAAGATTAACATTTATTATAAACAGTAAATCAACACTATTCTAATTTTTTTTTATGCAAAGTAATCATGTCCGCAGATACAAGTTGTTCTGTATAATTCTTAGAAAAGAACACTATCAGCTTTGAAGTTATGTTGTTACATTGTTGCAGGTAATGTAACTAATTATTAGTCTAATAAGGATCTGTTTGTCTTTACATAGGATTCTGTTTTATTTTTTGGGCAGACCATTACTTAGTGTGTGTGTGTGTGTGGGGGGGGTGAGTAAATTTTTTTCAAACAAACAATTTTTTTCACATGGCCATATTATGCAAACGTATTTTTTCACACGATGACGCTGACAAACATTTTTTTTCAATCAGTACTTTAATGTCAACATTTTTTTTTGCATACAAAATTGACGACGACTTCTCAAATTTTAATTAATTTGTCTTTATTACTAGTGTATTAAAACAGTGTGGAATGTATTGAAAATACTACTAATATTAATTTATATGTCGATGTTGAAAATGAATCGAAATGAATTAACGCTATTCACATGTGAAGCCATCTTTCATTTGAAAAGTTGGTCTCTCTGGAGACCCCTTTCATTCAGCCATAAGGAAAAAGGTGCGCTCTATAGACTGTGCTGCCCCTGGCGGCATCAAATTTCAACCAATCAGAGCTCTACGTTGGTTTTGCAAGGAACAACAAAGCACACATGGCTCATGCATATTCATGAGGACCGCTTAAATATAACTGTAAGCAACAGTCACAGAGAGGCTGAAATATACTTCTACTCATATTTTTCTCAGACACTCGTATGCATATCAATCGATGTAGATCTAGAAATGCATTCTTTATGTTCAGGAATGGTTAACATTAATGTTATTAAGAACATCATAGACTAAACTCGAAGACAAATATCGGCATTGATCAGTTGTCAAAGATTTCATCTCGAGGATTTCACAGACACTTCATGCACTTGTACGTCAAGAATATCCTACAATGCACACAAATCACGTTCTCTCTGCTTTCCTAAATGCTTTAGTATTAATCTTGTGTGATAATTAGCATTGAACTTTTTATGGTATACACAATATTTCACTAATATTAAATTCCATCTTTCACGGCGTTATACTTACGTCGCTTGAAAACCTGTCAATCAAAAGTTCTACTGGTGACGTCATTGTATAATCATGAATATGCAAATTCGTTTTACTCCGCCATGGATTCTGAATGGCTGATGGCAAGGTATACATATATCTATAAAATTTGATAGATGATACCTTGCTGTGGCAAGATGATGTGAAGCTTCAAAGAACCATGTATATTTTTAACCTTAGCTGTCAAATTACCTTTTGGCCGTCAACTCGTTCGGCTGTACATCCACAATTAATATTTGCACAATAGTTTCTTTATTTTTCATTAAATTTTCATCAATCTTACACACAACTTGTATGCCTAATAGATTGTCATTCCATGGTTGAATCGTGCCCCATGGCAGAAAATTGACCCCACCCCAGGTGTCCATCAAATTTTTTAGTATAAACCGTAGCTGGATCACACTTGGAGCCATCCGGTGACTTGTCCTTCGGAAACGATAACCGAGCTTTGATGTTGTTGAACGGTTTATGGTACGTGCTCACTCCGTGTTGTCTAAAAATGTAGGTGAGTTTTTCAGACAGACCTCTTAAGTATGGCAAGCAAACCGGAACCGCGACACCGGCTATGACTTGCCCCCCGTATACTCGACTACTGTCACATGACTGCCGCCACCATGGTGGTCATGTGACTGAGATTTTCATTCAGCCCGAAGAAGTTGTTGTGAAAACAACGAAAGTCTCGCCAAAATGACAAGGTATTGGTTTCTATTGGTATCCATCAAATTCTTTGTAATAAACATTGTTATGTGAATACATGTATTTTGTTTATTCCTTAACACATATACTGTTTACAAACCACATTAAACTAAGTAAAAATGGGTCTTAAAATATTCAAGATGGGGGTCTGGAAAAGTCTTTTTAAGTTTGTATGTATGTATTAGATAAGAAGTGCTCAGAGAGCACAGAGTCACCATATAAATGTGGATTCATGGCCAATAGATATTTACTTAAGCCATGTTTAGAAAGCACTTGCAATCCAATGCCAAGAATATAGATGTGTAGGGTGAATCACACATCAAATAAGACTTTTCTGCTTCAGTGATTTGATAACAAAGTAACCATCTTTATTGTTCGTAAGTTAACATTGGTCTAGTGATGCTGTGCTCCATGAGCACTTTTGATCTAGTTGCTCATTCAATTGCTGCACAATTGACCACAACCAACAAACAATTTTTTTCCAAATTTTTATGACGCCCCCCCCCCCCCAAGATTACTAATGATCCGCCCCTAAAAATTCAAATTCCTGGAAATCTGCACCTGCCAGAACACCTGTTGAAGATACTGAAGAGTTAGAAATTGTGTAGCAGTGCTATTTCACATCTAACGTTGCTTAAATAGTGTGTTCTTCTGTTGATTGAATGACATAATAACACAAGGTAAGAAGTTAATGTTGATAGAAACTATTCTAATGCTTTGATAACATTTATTATCGAATTCCATTGCCTCCTACTTAGATCTAGTGTAGTCTACATGTTATATTCCTGGGCTGGGGTTATATTGATCCTGATAGTGTTAGATATTATCAATTTGTCTAATCAATTATAAATGAATGGAATGTTCATTCACATGTTTTAAAAAACATTTTACAACCATGCAGTAATACAAAGCAGTTGAATAGTTTTGTACTTGTTTGTAGGCCTACTAGCCACGTAAGTTGATCATGACATTGACAAGGTCATGATCAACAAGCTACAAAAACTTCCACATATAGTATATATATTACGAAGTATGATGTAACTTATGTGTAACATTTGTTTCTTCTACAGTATGGAAGACAAGAATTTCCATGGGAACTTTTATGCACGACGGGACACCAAGTTTTGTAATAATCTGATCACCTCTGTACATCGGATGCAACAATCAAGCATCCTCACAGATTTCAAGGTGAAGGTTGAGTCAAAGGTCATCGATTGTCATAAGGTCATTCTGGCAGCAGGTAGCCCATTTTTTGATCAGATGTTCAATTCCCCAATGGAAAAAAATGATGTAGTTCAAGAAATAAAAGTGAGTAACAACACATACAGAGTCATGTCCCAAGTGATTAACTATCTTTATAGTGGTGAGATAACATTGGAATATCTACATATGAAAGATTTGATTGAAGCATGCGACTACCTAAAACTCTCTGAATTGATGGCAAGATGTGAAGATTATCTTCGAGGTCAATTGAATGCCCAAAATTGTCTTGATTGGTGGCGAATGGGAAAAATATTTCAGTTGGAAAGTTTGAAGCAAGAGGCCGAATCTGTAATGCATAGTACCTTCAACCATGTTTCTGCTTCAAAGGAATTCTATGAATTAGACATATATGAGGTTTTTGAGTACATTAATGATAAAAAATCTGAAAGTTCCAGTGAGAATTCAGTTTTAGGAGCATGTATGGACTGGGTCAAATTTGATGCAAAAAAGCGACAAGAACATGTTCCTGCCATTATAGAAAACATTAAGCTTGAGAAATGTTCCCTTGCATTTTTGCAAAAAATAGTTGAGACCAATAGAGATATCTTAGATTCTAAAATTAAAGATGAAATTTTACGGTCATTTATGAATGCATCAACTGACAAAGAGCAAATTTTTCAATCATTCATCAGTTCTTCACCTACAAGTAAAAGTGCTCTTGCTCATGAGATGGCAGAAGCGTCACAAAAGTGCATAGTCATTGCTGGAGGAGAAATCAAAGATGGGCATCCGAATACCGAAGTGTTTATGTGCGATGCTGAAGATATGAGCAAATGGAAGCAAATTTCAACTCTTCCTCCAGAGGCCACGGATATTTATATAAGTGTTTGTCAAGTTCCTGAGGGTTTTTTGGTAACAGGTGGAAGATCAAAACCAAAAGCTTGTCACTTATATGATCAACATCTTCATAGTTGGTTGAGATTGGTGAATCTACAGATGGAACATTTGAATCATGCTTCATTGTGCATAGACAGTACAGTGTACTTGTTTGGTGGCGTCGGCCCTAAGTACGAGCCAACGTTTTTAGTAGAAGTTTTAGATCTTCAAACAAAACGACAAAAATATAGTAGGCGCATGAATCATGCACCAGGAATACAACCTATTAGTGCTAAGAGCCATGACTTCCTGTATGTAATTCTGAACAGCTGTCGAGCCAACAGTGAAATCAGACAAAAATATGGCATTAGTATTCAGGTATATGACACAATGAAAGACAAGTGGACTGTAGGGACATCACTTCCAGACAGAGTTAAGAGTACAACCGGAGCTTCTGCTATTGTAATAAGAGATTTTCTGTATATGGTTGGTGGAAGAGCAAATCTATGCGCAAAGTATTGTCTTCAAAAAGAAGAATGGACCATTTTGGTAAATAATCCATTCCCTTGTAGCTATGGGTCTATCAACATGCTGGGTGACAAAATACTTTTGTTTGGTGGCGCAACCGATGATGCTTTGCAGAATTTCACAGACGGAATATTGGAGTATGACCCAGAAGAGGGAGAGTGGCTTCAGCGAAATGAAAGACTTCCCATTTCAGTAGCCTATTGCAGTGCACTCACAACATTTGAGACAAATAGTTTTCTGATCAGGATTAATTTGAATGATGTCCCTGAAATTTCTGAAGCTTCTGATAAATCTTTACCTGCTGCTATACCAAAAAGCAAAAAACCGGGGCTGCTATCATTTGACCATCTGCCAAAAGCTCCTAAACGAAAAAAAGATAAAAAGGAGAAGAAAGGCAGCGAAGCCTCTAAAGATATTAAAGATTCTAAAAGCAGCAATGACCTCAAAGACTCAGAACCAGATAAAAAAACTCCTGCACCTTCAAAATCAGATCAAAGTCCTAATGTACCCAAGCCCAAGACAATTACTATTCACAAAATTCTCAAGGAAAATTCAAAGTCTAGAAGCAATGACACGTCCTCAAATAGCAAATCAAAACGGAGCTCGGGAGAAGGATTTTCTTCTTTTGCTGAGGCAAAGCCATCACCAGATTCAGGCAAAAAATCAAAGAAGTCTAAAAAATCTAAATAGTTAAGTAAGAATGATCACCTAAATCTTCTTGATGCGAATGATATGGTAGGCTTTAATTGTGAAAAATGATCATCTAAATCTTCTTGATGTGAATCATATTCTAGGCTTTAATTGTGAAAAATTATACATATCTACAAATAAGAATGATCACCTAAATCTTCTTGATGCGAATTATATTGTAGGCTTTAAGTGTGAAAAATTATACATATGTACAAATAAAGAAATCAATGAAGTCTAAACAATCTGAATAGTTAAGTAAGAATGATCACCTAAATCATCTTGATGTGAATCATATTGTAGGCTTTAAGTGTGAAAAATTATACATATGTACATATAAGAATCATCATCTAAATCTTCTTGATGTGAATCATATTCGAGGCTTTAATTGTGAAAAATCATACGTATGTACAAATGAAAATATTAAAGAAGTCTAAAAAATCTAAATAGTTAAGTAAGAATGATCACCTAAATCTTCTTGGAATCATCATCTAAATCTTCTTGATGTGAATGTGAATCATATTGTAGGCTTTAATTGTGAAAAATCATTCATATGTACAAATAAGAATCATCACCTAAATCTTCTTGATGCTAATCATATTGTAGGCTTTAAGTGTGAAAAATTATACATATATACAAATAAAAAGATCAAAGAAGTCTATGAAAAATATAAATAGTTAAGTAAGAATGATCACCTAAATCTTCTTGATGCTAATCATATTGCAGGCTTTAATTATGAAAAATTATATAAATGTACAAATAAGAATGATCATCTAAATCTTGATGTGAATCATATTCGAGGCTTTAATTGTGAAAAATCATACATATGTAGAAATAAGAATGATCACCTAAATCTTCTTGATGCGAATCATATTGTGAAAAATTATACATATGTACATGCATGTATTTCAAGCATTATACAATTTTAAATAAAACAGAGCAAAATATGATTGATTTCATTTGATTTATTTATTAAAAACCCTTTACCCCTCAAAACGGCCTAAACCGGCCTTGGGCCCTCTCCCTCAAATCGGTCTGAACCGGCTGGGTGATTTCACGTGTTTGGGTGTCAAAAGCTTCGTCATAGAAGTCATTCGTTTGGGGTATAGCAGCGGTGCCATCGTGATTAAAGCTAGATAACTATATGTAAAACCGTATGAGGAATCGTCGTGCACAATTTATTTTAAAGTTTAGCTTTTATTTTAAGAGAATATAAAGAACTTTCAATTGACAGCATTAATTTTCACTTACTAATGGCGCCATGTTTGCCATATCGCACCGAATGCAAAAACACCAATGTTTGATCGCGTTGTAGACATACTCATAATTGTTCAATCTTGATGATAAATTTATATTCGTATTCCTAACAACTTAAGCTTTATTATGATATATAAATGAGTTCCAAAAACACCCGATAAATATTTTTAATTATTTTCTGAATTACTGTGACTCATTTACTCCGAAGCTACGCTGCAAACCACAGTCCTAACCGATCCGAACAGGGCTTCCCTTTACCATTGGAAATTGAGATGCTTTGTTTCAAAACATTTGTGAAATAGGGAATGTGGTAAGCCAAAATGGTTGCTTTGTATTTTGGCGAAGAGATGGTTGAAATACTGAGCATTTTTAAGGAAATTATGGCAGTTTAAAGTTGGCAACGCAGCTATGACAAATGGAAAGATTTTATACGCTCTACGCTGCAAATACTTGCGAGGATACAAGGGCTGTCATGTAATAAAACGTGAGGGGTAATGGGTTAATGTGACTTGGTATGACGATTCAAGTAACATTTACATGTAATTCAATTTCAATATTTATACATTTTACAACAGAAATTTACACTAGCCAGGGGCGAGTGGCGAGTGCCTAATCAACACTCTGCATCTGGAGGATTCATATTTTGAAAATCAGGGTTAAACTGCAGTACATTATAAAAGAGACATTTTCTTCCAGATTTATAATTTTTACATTGACAAATAAAGTGGTATTCATCTTCTACAATGGATTCATGGCAGAGTTCACAATCTTTGCTCTACTGGGATACGAGCAAATCTACTGTTTAAAATTATAAATTGACATACATATGCTAATAAGATTTAAATATTAAGATAATCACATGTTTGTGATGGTGATTTTACAAAGAGCGTATCATAAGATAGTAAGATACAATATTTCCATCTGTGAAACAATAAGACATTTTTTTTTTTAATCAAAACTTACAATTGTCATCAAAAGTCTCTAATGAAAAAATATTTAGTAATGAAATTTGAATAGTAATCTCAATATTATTTTAAAAAAAAACTAACCTTGACATCTGGATGGTCTACTCCAAACCTCACTAAACCAAACGGTATGATTAGTTTTCGTAAATATCTACTTTCACAATTTACCCGGTAGGTGACCCTGTAAAACATATTTTTTATGATGAATTTGCTATACATATTTATTGCAATATATAGTTCATGTGGTATGTAGCACATTGTCTCATGTTGGTATTTTGTAGTCTTGTGTGCTATTTTATATTTTCAAAATATTTTATTTTAATTATTGACTATTTTATGAATTTTGAGAATTTATTAACAATATATTTTCGATTCATTAGAATCATCTTCAGTTATATTCCAAAAGCAGAGTCAATAATTAAAATAAAAGATTTTGAAAATATAAAATAGCACACAAGACTTTACAAAATACCAAGATGAGCTATACATATTGCTTGATGAAAATCTAATATTACTGATTTTTGCGTTGCTTCAGCTGAAGGGAAAGCTATCGTGTTTGTTTCGTTTGTATCCATGTATGTCTCTAGACAAGCTTGCGTTTACCGATGAGTAGATTTTGTTCATACTTTACACAACTATGTGGCATGACCCGACAGCAAAGTGATTCGATTTTGGGCGCTGTGCCTGGTTTGCCAATTAAGTGTACTTTTGACAGGCCCATTTTTGGTCCATTTCAACATTTCTACAATAGTTTTGCTAAAATGTATGAAAGAAAACATTCAAACTTGGTAAAATGCTTTCATGCCTTCTTATCTACTGAACATCAACTGTATCCAATTTGATGCTTTGACTTAGCCAATTAAAGTTTGCCTTCCAGAGAGCCATGTTTATTAGTTTTTTATTTTATTACTCCACTATATTTTCAATACTGTTTGAAACATGACAATCAATTTGACATAGTGATTATGGTTGATTAAAGTGCTCATAGAGCTTAGCATCTCTAGAACAATGTCGAGTCATGAGAAATAGACATTTACTTTGCCATATTTAGAAAGCACCTACAACCCCATGCCAAGAACATAAATGTAAGGTGGATCACACATCAAATAAGTCTTTCAGCTTAATTTCTTTGATTGCAAAGTTGACATCTTTAATGCCCATGAGTCAGCATTGGTCTAGCGACGCTGTGCTCTGAGCACTTTTGATCTAGTTGTCTGTTGTGGCAATTGCTGCTATGGCATTTAACATAGACATGGATAAGTGTATGAAAGTTGCAGATATACATATAACAACAATTAGAAAGGTTTTGTGTGTGTAAATGTCTACTACTGATTGACAACACTTGCTTTTTATCATAGCGTAGAACTTCTATTAGCCCTCACGAGGGTCTTATTATTAGTCTGAATAGAAATATTTTCTTAGTTTGAGGTTCTACTCCTGTATGCAACTTTAGTTTGTTATTTAATTGTGAAAATTGACAAAGCTGCAACAATACGCATGTTTGTGTATATCATAGGCAATACCGATGTAATGCAAGAACAAAATTAATGTCGATATTAGGAAGAATTTTTAATGTTTTTGGATCCATTTCGTACACATGCTTTTAGTGTGTCTATGATACAGAGGCTCTTTACCCAACAATCAATTGAATCTGTGACATGTTTCTCAAAATAAAGGAAGAGCAGCAATTACCTTAGTCAGTGAAATAGCCAGAAAGGGAAAAGTAGAATATTACAAGATCCCCAGTAGTAGACCAAACATGATTGTACGTATAGTTGCTTGGATGATTCACAACACGACAAAACAACTGCTCATTGCAGAGGTAGAGCCTAATAATTAGCAACGTTATTATCTAATGAAAATCTGGGCCAGTGAATACAACGTAATGGCTTTTACATCGATCATCTGCCAAACTCATCATATGCATAATTATCCGAGCCCCCACGAATGAAACATCAAAGTCAGCATGATTAGTGCGAAGGAAGTAGGTGCAAAAAGAAGGAAGTAGGTGCAAAAACCGGCAGATCTCTGACAGGGAAGATATGACAATAGAACCTCCAGTAAAGACCACCTCTGTAAGGAGACCTATATAGAATAAAGACCATTTCTTGTGATCCCAAACCTTCATAAAGTGACCAAGTTGAACCTCCATTATGAGATCACCTCTCTATTGAGACTGCTCAAGGGCAGTCCCCCTGGTGGTGCTAAAATCTTCAGATCTATGACTATGACGCCCCCACATTGGGCTAAAACTGATATGGGCATTTTTTTGTCCTGTGTCACATTTATTACCCTGGAATAACGATACAATTTAAAATCCTTGCATACAGACACAAACGTTTCTGATACTGAGGAAACAGTTTGGAATGTGACACAGGAACTGTTCTTATTGTCAAAGAAACAAGGATATGATATTTATTTTGGGACCCTATGAAAGGGCCTTAGAAGTAGGTTGAAAATTGTCAGTGCTGTGTCGTGCCTGTGACTTGTGATGGCAGATAGACCGCCAGATCTTTCTAATTCAATTACATCACAATAACAGTTGCTGATCAAAGGGTCCAGAGAAGTTGGTGTCACACCATCTTGGGACCTTGACAATCTACCATGACTTTCAAGTAATTGTGTTTGACACAATGAAGCTACTTCATGTTGTGCCGATCGATTATCGAAGTGGAATATCGCAAAGATTGTAAGAGATATTGGACTGGATTGTTGCTGCCCACAATCTAAAAAGAAGAAGCTGTGATCTACCGTAAACTATGTTGGAGCAAATGGAAAAAATGAGAGACAGAAATACAGATACACATCTCCATTAATGTTTTTCTTTAGATGACAATCAAATAAAGAAGGTAGACTATTCCATCTACATTGTATATCCACCCTATAAAAATTTCAAATTTCAAAGATCTATGGTAAGTGCAAAAAATGAAAGAAATACATTGTACACATACTGATAAGTGTCTCCATTACTGTTTATTTTGAGTTGAGTTGAGCATATATCACATGTATCACCACCTATTTGAGCGCCATTATCATCCTGAGCGTCCTGTGGTGACAGAAGAACGCAGAAAACTGCTCTATAATTGACAGACACGACTCGGAAGGAACAAAACCTAATGTATTTCCTAATGCACGGTGCAAGAGAGTAAGGAATATCTTTACATAACATCAAAACTGAGCAGGCACATCTGTGTTTACTTCATCAATATCAGATTGCGAAAAGTGATGTAACTGTACTACATTATACAGCTGAACCTGGTTTGCTCGAACTTTAAGGGAGTGAAAAAAGTTAATTTTAGTTGTCCAAAATTTTGAGCTATTAGAGTGTCTAGAATGTAAAGAATCATGAAGAGAAATCTCTTAATTGAGCAAGTTATCCATAAACTTGACTCAATAGGGTTCAAAATAAACAAATTACACAATATTTCCATTTTCTTCATTCAGATTCCAAAGCAAGGTACATGTATATGTGGAACAGGTTAACATCACCGCCTTCTAAGTGCCAAATGTTTAAGTTTTGCTGATAAACTGAAGTTTCTGGTGAAGAGCAGGAGACTGTATATTTATGTTTGTGCAGATATAACAAGAAATCTTGGCCATACATACAGTTCAAGAGGATGCTTTTACTAAAATAACATTTTTATTCCCAAAACTCAATTTTTCTTTTTAGACTGTTTCACTTCCCTCCATAGAACATGTTTTAGTACCTGATAACATTTTGCAGTGCTGCAAATTTGTGTTTGTTCTCCATTGCTTATAATTAGAATATCATATGCATTTCTAGATAGAATTTCAAAGGGATAATCTGATTGGTACAAATTTTATAACACAGGCACCAGTATCAGATTCTGTTGACTAATGTTACGCAGGTAAAATTTTGAATCCAGAGTTTGATTACCACAGGACCCCCAAAAATGTACACAAGCCTGTTGTTATTATACATGAATTCAGGTACACCAAACTCTCCTCTTCCATCGATTACTGACTTACAGTACATGCTAAAAGCCATTATCTCGTAATGGGGACAGAACGTCAGATGTACAAATGCAGATGTAAAACTTTACATTTGACCAGCAGGGCAAGAATCTCATGAAAAGTTATTGAAAATGGCACTGGGTAGATATTCTATGGTATCCATGTTCTATATGACACCGGCATCTATAAGTTGTCATCCGTGACAAAAAGTTGTCAGCCCTTTAGAATCGTAATAATATAGCAGGCCTAAATTAGTAAGTTGTAAATCAGTTGGCCCTGATTAAAATCAGGCAGTGCAGGGCTAGCAAGAAGTAGTCCTTTTTTTATACCCTGATTTGATGCATCAGATCAGCATGATCAGTGCAAAGAATACTATTTCAAAGAATCATGTAGTGAATTGCTTGTCATGAAACCAGCACTTGAGTTACAAGAAGAATAGGAGAATTCGCATGATGAGAACTTGATGCTAACTGTAGTGTACGTAGAATGAGATGGTCAGGTATGCTCACTCAGGGCTCACACAATGTGAGGCCCCCAATGGGCTTCAACCCACATGGCCATGGTGGTCAGAACACTTCATTTTTAGTGTGTAAAACAACGCAATTCGAAATACTTCTCTATGGACATTTTTTAATATCTTCTATGATGATAGATTATGAAAATGGATATGATTGGAAGTTAATAGTTAAATCTCTTTAAAAAAAAGAAAAAAAAAAGAAAAAAACTTGTACTTGCCCAGACAATGTAATGCAGACATGCAGCTTGTTTGAATCGATAGTTTGTCTTTGTGTCTTATGTTAGACCATTGCATGTTGGACCATTGCATTGAGTAACTTAACTAGTATAACTACATGTATGGTGTTCTCTATTCTGCTAAACCCTTTTCCTATCCATAACATTAGGTTATCCTCTTCTCAGAGTCATGTAAAACCTGTTAGATATAAGGTCTGTTGAAAGGCGATGACAATGGATGTTGATTTTGTCCATTGCAGATACACAAATGATGAACTTTGAAGGTTGACACGGTCTTTTGAAAGGTTACAATACTGACCATTCATTTGTGCTCAATTGCATGCCTCTGAAGTGTTTTCCAGCTTTTCTTGGACCTGATACCAAATGAATTTATTCTCATGAGTGATAGCGAAAGTGGAAAAAGACTTTTTCACATGGTTTTTTCACGTTAAAATGAAAAAAAGTTGTCATGTGCTAAATTGATAAAGTGTTTTACAAGTATTTAAACAATATTCTTTTCATTCCTCTTTGCAGGCCCCTGAGGTATGCGTTTCCCGTCTCGCGGCGCTGGTGCGGCGGGCCACCGGCGGGTTCCGTCTGACGCGCCGCCTTGCGTCAACGTTCCAGACGTGGTGAGTGGTGCCGTGACGCCGGTGCCGCCGCCCGCGTCACCCGGCGCACGCCGCATGGCGGCACAACACAGCGGAGGGTGGGGAGGCGCCAAGGAGAGCAGGAATAACAGAACAGGTGAGAACCTTACTGAAAAATCTTGTGGTGGCTGTCAAGATTAAGTGGGTGGGCATTTACATGACTGTTAGACTGCGAGAAAGAACAGAGACAATGGAACATAGTTCTAAAAAATGAGGAGAACCAAGCAAATCGTATGTATGATCTTTAAATATCCACGAATGGGACAGGCATATCCCACATGACAGGCATATTACCATGTAAAATACCATCACAAAGATTTGGACTTAAAAAAAGACGACCATTGAAATACGCTCTTTGTGAAAAAAAGCCAAGCAAATAAATGTACAATTTAAAAACAATCAAATAGCCATATTACATTTCGATGGTTGCATATCGCTCATCAAATGATCATGCCACAGAAGTATCTGATTCAAAGTAGAAATGTGCAAGTCATAACTGCTGTAACTGCTGTAACAGGCACCGAGTAAACAATGTCAAGACCATCATCTTGTTACAGTCATTGGATTATGACCATGTAAACACAAATTACATTCTCCCTGTTCCTTTGTTCTCTGTGTGGTAAACTGGAATAAGCTGGTGAGTCCAACACTTTATGTGCGAAATAGTGTTTTAGTTTGGAGGAGTGTCTGTTTAGTAAGTTCGAAAAACAAAAATAGAGTAATATTAAATATGACACAGCTATAAGCATTATCACGACAATGAGGTTTTACTGTAGTTTTATCAGGTATGATTTACAGCTAATAAGATGTCTACATTGAATATTGCATATGGACAAGAACCCAGAAGTGCTCTTATGGGTTTGTGATATGAATTATTATAGCATGTGAATGGAACATCTAGTAAAGGTGTAGTCACTGTAGTGTTCAAATATTCATATGTGCAGTAGGTGAAATAAGCAAACTCGTGGCTTCATTGTTGCACCGCTAATGTAGGGGGTACCATTCACTTGTAATTTACTGATTTAAACGTGTGTTTTATGTAAAATGACATTATTGTTAAAGTCTTTAATGTTATTTGAACAATATCAATTAAAAGAATTAACATCAAATGATGAAATAATAGATAACCAATACATAATGGTACATAACTGCAATTCAAAACAGCTATAGAGGTTTCTTTTATGTGCAGTATTAACGCAACAGGGCAATAGTAATTGCAGTCATTACGATTTCATAATCTTCTGAACAGACGCATTATATGTGATAGCCTGAGGATATATTACACCCATTGCACAATATTGAGGCAGAATTAACCTTTTAGTTGTAATAATCAATCAAAATGGTTTATACATGGAGCATGAATGATTAATGGATACTGTACTTACATTGTATCACATTGTTTTCCTAAATGTACAGTTCTAACAATAACTGTAATGGAGTTTTATTGTGTGGAGGGTTTCCGCACCCTACCAAAGGTTAGGTAGTCACATCACTTTGTTATGTGTACTGAATAACGCTGTAGACCATGGTGGCTTTCCATTATTTTGGAAAATTAGTTCTTTGCTTCTAGTACAATATTCCAAGGTCCTTACAATAAGTTCCATTATTAGTGGTCTTTATTGTGGTTTTTAGGTCAGAATTGTTCTCAATCAAGGCTATATATGCTATATTTAGAATGGCTTTGCAGTTTTAGGAATGCGTAATGTCACTTAAGTTTCTGATCAGATCTCATCATAACTATTCAGGCAGACCGTGCATCCTGGCTTTTTAAAAGTACAATGTACTTGTCTAATAATGTGGTCGTTTGTTCGAAATCCCCTTCTGACACCATACATGTATATTCTGTAGATTTCTTCAGCTGTGGTCGAGGTTCCACTTGCTGCCACTGTGTGCTTCATTTCATGCCTTACAACCTGTAAATTTCATCATAACAATGATCTGGCTTGAAGATATATAAAAAAAGGGATTAATCTTCTTGCATTCATTCCCCATGTTGTGCTTCACTTTTCAGCGATGCCGACCGGTGGCCCGTCCCGTGCCCACACGCTCGGCGCCGCCTGCTCCGTGGCGTACTGTCCGGCCAGCTCAGCCCAGTGCCACTACGCCTACATCCAGCAGCACCCCGCCGCAGCAGGGGGCCACTACAGTCTGGCCGGCGGTGCAGCCCCAGCCAATCAGAATGCAGGTGAGAGGCTGCAGGAGGCTTGTATATGGTGTATTTTTATGGCCTTCTTTAATTGAATCACCACAGGTTTAGTCCTAGAATGTCGTTTATACAAAGATAGATTTATTTGGGAAGCATGAATTTTAGCTTTCACCTATAACATTTGACCTCCCATCCAATGGTCCAGTTGACTAACCCACTAAACAATGCATACCCAGCTGCTGAGTGCATTATGGAAATTTTCTTTTTTGATAAAATAACATATTACTGACACACACTTTAATGCTATGGCGTACGCGATTATATTGTACAATGCTGGTTACTAATGTACATTAAGAAAGCAAACAACTGTGATAAAAGATAATAATTTTGAATTTGTATTTGCACACAAAGTAGGGGAAAATGGAGCATCAGCATTTTATAAAGAAAAATACATCCAGAGTTACTTATACTAGCCACTATTAACTTACTGCAGATTGGAACTGCTAATTATTTGCATCGCTTCAGTAGCTGAAGTGAAAGTCTAATGATTGTTTTGATTCTAACTATGAATGCATGTATGTATGTCTCCAGACAAGTTCGAGAGTTTACCGATGAACCGATTCCGTTCAAACTTTACACAACTATGAGGTATAAGGCAACACCAACGTGATTCAATTTTTGGCACTTTTCCAATTAATATGTGCTTCTTACAGGTCCATTTATGACATTTTTGTAGTATTCAATACACTTTAGCCTGAGACAGGTGTGTCTGGTAAAGTAAAAGTGACCTCACACCGGTCTCTTTACTGCCTCTCGCATGGAAATCAGTATTACTTTGGTCATAGTAGTAACTATAGCCAGACCATACGATAAGGGCTATAGTAAATTATAGCTAATTTTGAAACTTAAGAATCTTCGAAATCAAGCAAAATGGATTGCAGGCAACCGTATTTATATTACATATAGAATAGAAGAGAATACTATTATGTATCACATATCCATTACGAATCAATGACTAATGCGAAAGAGATTTCTAATTCTTCCTGCTTTGTATGGATTCTGGGGGCTGATGGGTCTGTAGTGTGATTAATCCCATCCACCCACCTCCACCATACGAATCTCATTACCACTACCTTCTACCTAATGACGTCTGTATTTGACTCGGCAAACAAGATTATTAAGCGGTATAATTTGTCATTTGTGCACTTTTATTGCCACCGAGTGGGGGATTTACGAGCCAATATGTTGTGGTTTTGCGCCCTTGATGGCCAGATTCCATGGATTAGTCATAGACCGCGCTATATGATTATTTACAGCAACAGATGACGGGGTAAAAAAAAACAGGCTAAGTACGTTGATGCAAAATGTAAAAAGTACTTAGTTGTTTGTTATGGTTGTACTAAGACATTTGTTTCATTCCATAAATTTTGTGATATTTGCGATTTCATAATTAATCCCCCTTATCTTGGAAATTTGAATTGAGCCTTCTTGGATGCCTGGATGATTGTCTAGAATACATGAAAATATCCTAAATGACATTGCCGTTGTTTCCATATCCAGGTCGTCACACCCTGTGTCGTATGGACTGCACTCACTACCACAACCCCAACGTGGCCGGTCAGAACCGGTCGCCACCGGCTGCAGCCGACCCCAACCAGCAGAACCAGAACGGGGGCGGAGTGGAGCAGAACAACATCCTGCTGGCCGGAGACTGGGCGGGCGGGGAGGCTCCGGGGCTGGCAGTGCCCCAACCCGCAGCAGGTACGCAGTGTCATAAACACACACGTATTGCTATTTGCATGTACTGTCACAGTCGGATAGATGCAGGCGGCTTTTTATTGGCCTGTAATTGTGCTATGACTGTTTAATGCCTAACTGGGTCCCAGAACGTGGTGACCGACATTGTTTCAATATTCCGCGATGTTCTGTCATGTTGTGTTAATGTTATCTATATCTAACCTCTTCGCTGCCAGCCTCGGACAGCACGGCCGAGCTGCCGGACATCCTCAACTCGCACCTGCCGCCGCCGTACTCGCCGCCGCGCCCCCCGCAGCGCCGCGGCTCGGCCGGCGGGGGGGCCCCACCCGGGGGCCACCGCGGCGGGGCCTCCACGTCCATGGCCCGCAGCATGGGAGCCACGCTGCTACGCCACCTGAGCAACGCGGGCCGCGGCCGCAGGAGAGACGGCGGAGGAAGCGGCGTGGTGAGCTCCACGCAGCTGGTGGACAGAGTGAGGACCAAGGCCTGCTGCAGGTGGGTACACGGGCGGGTATAGGGGGATCTAACATGTTTATATTGCAATACGTACATACAAATGGATTTGGCAATAGATAAAATGCAATGTAAGTCTCATGGAAAAAAAAGAAAATAATAAAGAACAATATTCACCCATATTCGCTAGATAATAATATACTATTTGATAATTTTCATTACAATTGTACTTGTGAATGAGAGATTGTTCTTAAATGTACATGCAAATGTGTACAAAAAATGAGTTTTGTAGTCTACTGTTTGTGCACTAAGTCGTGACTTCTTGTTCACTTCATTATTTATATATGGAAATATCACAAATGTTAGATGCAATCTAGATTGACATTCATTTTTATAAAGATTATAGACCCAAATGACCAAAAAGCTTGGAGAGGAAGGTTGCAAAGTCGACTGGGCAGCCAGGCCACATCCTCATTGAGAGCAATGATGAAGGCCTGCCCAATTAAATTTAAGATTTGATTGATTGATTGATTGATTGATTCAGCGTGGACTGTGTGCGGGGCTGCCTCACACTGGTCACCACATTCCGCTGGGTGCTGGCGGGGCTGGCACTGCTGGGGGTCGGCTGTGTAGTCACAGGGGTCGTGCTCGGAGCCCTCCACATGACGGCAGCAGGCGCCTCCAGCTACCTCACCCTCAGCCTCATGTTCATCGGTGAGTGGACCTTATCATAGCCATATTCTCAGGTTATTTACATTAGGATTGGCTCTTCTATGGTTTTTTATGGTACTAATAGTTTTATGACATGACAGCTGGAGCTAAAGCCTTCAACTACCTCACCCTTAGCCTCATGTTCATCAGTGTGTGATCTTTTTATGTTGCATTTACAGTCCATTGGCCCCTTTAATGGTGTTTGTTGGACCATCTACTTGCTTCTTGAAGCTTCTCTCTCCAGGTCATCAGTCATTTCCATGTTTAAATGCCCGGCACGTACATACTCACCTAACTTATGGTGTCCCTCCACTTCTATGGGCTTGAGTGATGCATGATTGTTTCTCTTACCCTTAACATCAAAATAAGGGCAGTTGATTTAAGATTTGTGATCATTTCATGTATCAGTATATTGGATACATGTAAAAGCCTGTGCCCTAGATTGGTCAATATTCAACCTTAAAAGCCGATGTTTTGAGTAAAAGTTCAATTGTGCATACAATCAGCATATGAGTATTTTCATCACATGATGATATGTGATTTTGCTGTCACTTCTGAAAATTCTGATGCCTCATTATGTAGTTTTATGCCTGTACGGAAAATTGAATTTATAGAAAAACGTGATTGAATCCATTTTGTATGCATTCATGTCTGTGCTTTTAAGAATACCTACATGTACAAATAACCCTATCGCCCACACACGCCCTGGATTCTCTACTTTCCCACCGCCCCATGTGATGTACGATTTCTCACTCACCAAACCATCAGTTCTTCCTACTGCCTACATACAACATTGTCCTGACAGGAGAAAGCCCCGACTTCATCTCACCTTCAGCATCCCATTACTCACATTGTAGTCCGTGTCACAATAAAAATACCCTTCTTTTGTGCTATAAATTTCTTCACTGTGAATGGGTTTTAGTAAAATCTTAAAGCATTTGAAGTAATAGAGGTGGCAGCATGTAACTTGATCACATGCTGCAATTCGATTATGCTGACTACTGGGGTTTTGCTTGAATACACTGTTTTGTGTATGAATTGAATTCTGAATGACAAAAATGCAATTCTTTCATTATTCCTAAACCGTTAGTAGTTAGTCATGCGTAAAAAGAATATGCATGATATAGAGGAGCCGCAATGGTCAAATATATGTGCAAAATGCCATGGTCCAGGCATATTACAAAGTAAGGGGAAAAAAAACTCCCTTAATCAAGGGAAAATTTGTTATGAAACAGACTGTATAAGAATTCTTTTTGTCTTCTGTTGAGATTACAATGGCGGCCATATTTGTAAAAATCCCTGAGCTCTTCTGTCCAGCGGTAAGGCGCTAAATGACACGATGGCTTCGCACCTCCGTCTTGGGCCATCCATCAAACCTTGTCACGCCCTGACATGGAATGCAGAGGAAGTGGCAAGTTCCGGGTCTCTTCATAAGACGTTTTGAAAGTTTAGTCCATATTGCAGTCTTCTTGATTGTGTTGGCAGACATCATTCACACTATTCCAACCTTTCTTATTCGTACAAGTTAACATGTTACAGCTAAGGGCTGTTCTTACAGTCATTACAATGAAGTCACTTGTCTCTTAGTTCCATTTGCTCAACATAATCATCACAAATCATCATCATTCAACATTAAGAATGTTTAGCAAAAGCAAACTCTCTGGGAGGAAGTCGGCAAAGGTGGGTGAAGGGCCTAAGCATTTCTATGTAAATCGGTAAAAAAAGGTTGTCATTAAAAGTCTATGTTTGAATGTTGAGTTCTGTTTAGCCAAATACAACCCACGGTAGAAAAGTGTTAAACACATGATGTACGACTCGCCTACAATCAATTAGTTCACCGTCCAACTTCACCAGTGACTTTTTTCTATCAGTTACAAACTGCAATGCAAATTTCTCTGCTAAATTAAATGTCACGCTGCAACTGCTTTTTGACTTTTTGAGCTCGTCGTCACCAACAACAACGTGTGTTTATTGTGTTTATTACTTACACTACACATTGTTTTGGTGAACTTTGCCAAGAGGTTATGGGGCTTGTGTGCGTGTACTTGGTGGGACAAGTGTATGAGAGCAGGAGAAATACTAAACAGAAACATTCCTAAAAGACATATGCTCTTGATTAAAATGGCTTTGATTTTTTTCTGCAAATAAAAGGCACTTGTGCATGCAGAAATAATGTGCAACTTTAGCAGACATCATCACATTTCAAGAAAACAGACTCCTGCTTCCACTTCTGTTGTAAACGCAAAATCTCCAAATTGAAAACATTTAACATTTAATTGGAACTTGTTTTTCGAAATGGTGAGTGAAAACTGTGCACCGAAGATCAGAATGAAGAGTGATTCTCAAAATGGGATGAATCCACACCAGAACATCCATATATATTGGACTTGCCAAGATTAATAAGGTCGGGTCTGGTCTCTGGGGTTCACAATGAATGGACCAATTTGGCTGGAAAGTGTGTCAAATGTCTCTCCAAACCACCTGGGACCTCTGTAGTTTGTGATGGCCGGGTTGTGCAGCTATTTTTAGGATTTCGCTGTTGTCTGCTTTACACGTCTTTAAGGACTGAATGCAAGTATTCTTTTTCTAATACAATTATTTAGCAAATAAGCTTGTTCTGAGTTGCTGCAAAACGCCAGTAACTTTATGTAGTTTGTGAATGACCTGGTTGTGCGGCTATTTGGGAATTTTGCAGCTTTATGCTTGTTTTACAACTGATGAAATTCTTGTAAATGGAACTTGTTTTCCCTACTATCAGCTGGTTTTGGCAGGTTTGATATGAGCATTGTTAATGATACTCTACAAGTGAGTTACATAGCTCAGTCAGTAATTTAACAGCAGTAGAACTTGAAGTGAATAAAGTAAAAACTCGTTATCTCGAATCCGTTGGTGTAGCAGTAGAATGTTCATAATAGCCAATATTTGAGAGGAACAATGATAAGATAACTAAACAAGGTTCTACTGTAAATTAAAAGTTCAAGTTATTTGAAATTTTGACATATCAGAATGATATGTAATGTAAAGATGGGAAATGGTCTGTTGCTCAAGTTATCCATAAATTCGACTTATGAAAGTTTGAGATGAAAGGATCCTATTGTAATTCATTCAATTTGAGAGGTCTTTTATCTTTTTTTAATGTTTGAACATTGAATCCTGAAGATGGCCTGCTTCATGAGTATTAAGAATTGTATTTTTCATCCAAATTGAAATTATGTTTTTAAGAGTTGACCAAATGTCAATGGCACATGGTGATTTTCGATGAAATTCCAATGACATTCTCAAATTCATAATTCAATAGCCTGATCTTTCAAAACTCACCTGGATGTTAAAAATAGATAATTTCTGATGTACGTGCATTATGCTTTTGTCAGAGTTTTTCATTTGATATACATAAAACTTTGGAAGCAAACCAATATTCGAAGTTTTTACCACGCCCTTCAGATGTTTTTAAACTTCATGTCATTTTAGTAACTAATTTTAAAAATCTAAATCTGATATTTTATTTCACATTTGGAATTTTATGATGTTAATTCTACTTTCAGCGAAATTCTGATTTTAAGGATTAAAATAGAAGTTAGATTACATTTGGGTTTAATCACAACAAAAACCTTTACAATGTTTATTTTGCAAAGATGTTGCTTTTGAGATTAAATTACAATTACATTTTGATGAGCGTCAACCTGCCACAGGAATTATCTAGAAAGAAAAATTCATATCTGAATATCTTTTACGTACACTTACAGTTTCATAATTTAGGAAATCCTGTTATTTTAATCTCAGTCAATATCTATAAATAGACAGGTGACAAAGCATTCACATGAAAGCAACTGATAATTTCGATATATATTAGAAGCTCGTTGTCTCGAGTCCTTAGGGATAACAGTAAATGTTCAAGATAGTCAATTTTTAAGATAACCAAGTGATACGTGATCATGATGTTGTTGAAGAGAAATAAAACTAACCTCAAGATGAGAGAAAATATCAGATAAGTAATGTTGAGATAGTGAGGCTCTACTGTAAGATCAACAGACTATTTGGCTATAAAGTATTAAAACTTGGCCATGTACGTGTATGAATATTTGAGATGGTATATTCTTGTCTCACACCCCAACCTTTGGTGAGGTCAAGTCCCATGTTGACCACTCAAACACTCAGGCTGTTAGTACACCTATGGGCTTTTATGAAAATTTGCCAAATTAGGAGGGCGGTGGATTGGCTTGTACATGAGTGTGTATTTTTGTTTAGGAATTTCTATATTGTGCTTTTCTATTTGGTCCAAATTTTAGGGTGGGCCTTGATGTAAATGTGACCTCTTGGATGGGGTGGGTTTATAAGAAAGTGGGATGTGGGAAAAAAGGCCCCCCAAAAATTAGGAATGTTGGGGAAAAGGCCAAAAAAAGAGGGATATGGGATTCCGTGGAAGTGGGATGTGGGAAAAAGGCCCAAAACATTAGGGATGTGGGATTTCTTGACCCCTTATAAACGCACCCCCCTCCCACTTGGATGGTTGAATATGGGAAAACAATATATTTGTATGAAAGTAGCAATAGCTGAGTATGATTTTTGTCTATGCATGTTTAAATGAACAAATAAGTACACATGAAAATGCCACAAATTTATAGGTTTTTTGTATATCCATACTAAAATATGTGATAGCCCTTTTCTTCATAGTTATTGATGATTCTAACGTGAAGTAAGTGATGGCTAATTAATGTCATGCATATTCAAGTAGGAAGGTACTTAGACCTACCACAGCAGGTAGCAATCAGCAACAAGTCTGATGGCAAATCGGGAGAAAAAGTGGTACATGTTGTGTTGAACGGCCTTTATTACACACAATTTAATGGCCCGTTTTCTGATGATTGTAACATGAAATTTGGCTCATTCGTAAAAAGGGCAATACTCTGACCTCTTCAAGCTCTTGGCCAATCAGGATTAAGTCTGATCAACAAACTTGGGAGAAGGATAGATCTACTGACTTTTAAACTCCTAACAACCAATCAACTTACCTCTATCTAGATTGACATTAAGCTCATTGGTTTTTGATATAATTGATATTGATTCATATACATCATCACTCGGTCCGTAAATGTCCACGAAATCCGAATCGAATTGATCATTATTAATTTCACACAAGATGAGGCACAACATATTCAGCGCGTTTTTGCGTGGCGTATTCATTGAAATCTGCTTTTATGATTCTCCACCAGACGAGAATCTGTCATGCCATATTTCCATTCAATGCGAGCATCCGCACGAAAATGAAATGTATTAGGCTGTATGGTGGAATCGTCAGAATCAAGTGCAATGGTACTCAAAGGGAACATAATGTTCTTAGAGTGCAAACTGCTATTCTGATTACTTCATGACGATTGGACGTCCAGGTTAATGCTATAATCATTCGTACAGTCACTCATACCATCTTTCAACTCAATGACCTATACATACAGTCGGACCCAGTTAAGTCAAATTTGAAGGGAGTAGAGTGATGACCTTGAGTTATCAGAACCTCGAGTTATCAGAAACATGTCTTCAACAACCCAATGAGCGATAATGCAAGAAGTTAGGTAGAATTGCTTTGTTATGCGACTTTTTACTCACATTACATTTAGTTTTTAGTGTCAATCGGCTTTTGTAAGTGGAAAATAATATTACCTTTAGTGTCAGGATAAAGTCCATTGTGCTCTCAAACTTATCATTGCATTATTTTAGAAGTGTTAAGCCTAAACAAAAACATTTTTGAACTTTAACAGACACACAAACTGGTTTTGTCTTGTACCGTTGGTAATCTAACTAGCACCTGTCTGCCATGGCATATCAAATTAGCCTTGTCACAAGGCCACATTCTTTGTTCTCGTGCAACCCAGGTATAAATGTGTAAAGATCAACCAACAAAGACACCGTTATATAAGGTCACTGACCACTGCTAACCACTTTAGGGAAACTGCACTGCAGTTAAGTCAGTTTTCTTTGATCTATTGTTTGGTCGGCATGTGCGCCTGTTAAGGTCTGGCTTGTTGAGTGTAAACTACGAATATTTCGACGCTAAATTCTCATTTGGTCGAGATAAGTGGGTTAATGCCTCGAAGGGAAGTGAGATTTGGCTCGAATAACAAGAGTTTCTCGAGTTAAAAGGGTCGAAATAAGTGGGTTATTTTTAGTAGCAATCAATAGCAAGTTTGAAGGGAAATTAAAATGTGTTCTACTTAGGCGGGTGGTCGACTTATGCGAGCTCAAGTAAAACGGGTCCGACTGTAGTTCAAGCATAGGTGCCGGAGAACAGTGTTCAACCCATCTTAGAAAAGGGTTTGCTCAATATCCACCACCAGAGCCAACCGGGAATCCAACTCATGACATTCTGGTCGCAAGTCCCACTCCTTATCAACTCGGCTACAGCAGCAGACAAATGCGCGGATCATGTTTGTGATTTAACTCTTTTGTATCTGGATGTCCCTCTAAGGATGTTAAGCTGGATTTCTAGCAGAATAGTACCTGACTTTATAGCTGTTTTTCACATATAAACAGTTGCTATGTGCTAATGCTGGGTTCGTATTCACTAGTGACAACGAGAAACATCTTACCATCACATTTGGACATTTTGTGCAAAAGAATCCTGGTTTTGATAATATTAATGTATTGTAACATGTATTTGTAAGAAAAATAATATAAGCACATAACACACATTTCAAACTGCTAAATTCAAACACCAAATACTCATATTTCTATGTACAAAACCCTGACAAGTTATGCACCATCTGAAAGGGGGAAGCTGGCTCTCTTCATTCAGAATAGAGGCGATTATCTTTTTTATGATGTCTTAAATACCCATTCAAATATTCATAATGGACACAGTTGTATTCAGCCTAGAGATTGTGCGTTGTAGCCACAAATCTGTATTTTAATATTTTGATAAATGCTACTCTTGATTGCCTTGTGCAATAATCCGTGTTTGAAATGTTACGGGGCAAGTGGTAAAGGCTAATTGGCAGGTGGGTCGTATGGGCCAAGTGACTCGAGTGTTGTGGTTTCTTTTTACCAGTGAAAACGAAGGTAACATCATTGCAAATGGCTTCCTCTTTAAATCAACCTAGACATGAGATATTTGTTAAATGAACGGATTATCATTGTCACAATATCATACCCATCAAGAATTCATGTGTCAAATCAGTTATAAACAGATTTTAAAGTCAGGCACTAAAGGATATTTTTCAGATGATACGTAATGTTTGATAATCAATTTTATTTGTATGTCTTGTTGCTGAGCATGACCCCATGTTGAAAATTGACTGCCAATGCATTTGATGTACAACTTTGAAGATGTTTTTATACATGTTAATTTCTGTTAAAAAAAAAGACCTATTAATATAGGCTCCACAATAGTGAATAAATTGCACATAAAACTTTCAACTTGGCATTGTTCGCTAGTGTTTTTACTATGTCTTTACATTGTGTGTAATACTGTGTATGCCGATATGAAAGCGTTAACATTTGGCTGAACCATGCAAACTCAGTCCTGAATGATGCACATACGGACCTATATGGAAACTGGCAATACCCATGCATAGTCGTATTTTCCGGCTTTGTCACCTAGTCCAATGTGAGTCTAGTTGGAGTATGGAGAAATCTACAGCTATTCTGATGCTCATGTGAGCGGACAAAGACAGTTCATGTATGGATACTTTTATTTTCACACCAAAATATACCTTAGCCTAATGTAGTTGAATCTGTCTTATGTTGAGACACCTTCGAAAGAAGTGAAAAGTGTCCACATTCAAGAGACAGTTGTCTTTCAAACAGGAGGTGTTGCAATGGGCAGGCTCCACTGTACTATTATACCTATGAAGATTGCACTAGTTTGTTGTGATGAATAGACAAACGTTAAAACATACTCATTTAATTGACTGCGTTTAAGCTTGAATGTGTGGAGCTGGAAAATGCATTTACATACACTTGATGTCCTGAGAACTATTACATCACATCATTGATTGGCAATACAGTTAGCAGATGATCATTACACACGCCCACACTCACTGTACAGTTAATCCATTATTGCAATGATTGACAAAACCTGCATGCAGACTACAGAGTGTTGGCTGTTCTATCCCCTATGTAAAAATCATCCATCAATTTGGAAAAGAAAAGATTTTGTGGTAGTGTTTGTTAGTTAATGAGTGACTGGCAATGGTGTTTTGGCGATTTGTTTTGAGTTGTTATTAGGTGATTGCTTTGGTCAGTAAGGGTTAGTGAAAAAATATAAGTGATAGGGATTGGAATGAAGTAGGTATGTCTTAGATCATGAGGAGAGAGAGCGAGCTACATGTAGTAAGAGAGTAAGTAAGAGAGTAAGTAAGTAAGTTAGTACACCAGTATTAGCATCCATCAGAAATTTCTGATGTCATTATTGCCATCACAGTTAAACCTCGAGTTTGAAACTTCCAAATAAAAAGCTACAAAAAACTGAAAACTGAAAATTAATATCTCAAAAGTCAGAACTTTACAATAACACGAGAGGAACTAGCCACTGATCACAAGTTATTAGTATTTAAAGTTCTTGTACATTATTGTTTATTGTTGTAAATAACGAAGGCAGGAAACACATTCTTCGTTTCTTTGAAATCGTATCTCTTGACATAATGTGTGACATAATACGAAGATCTGTTACTGTATCGCTTGCTGCAAAATATAAAGTGCATTTGGCGGCTTCCTTTCTCTGTGTGAACTTATTCTTGGATGAAATATTCAGTAATGATATTTTTGCTACTTATGTCACTGTCATAAGATATGACATGAATTCAGTATCAGTGTGCCATTTGGCATTGAAGTAAACATAGTTTCTATGTTGTAGATGTAGTATAGTTGTCAGTACCTATCATACAAACATATAATATACATACATACATGCATGTATAATTGAGAACAGGGGAGAAACTATATATACTTCTGAACTGAATAATCTCTAGATAGCATATAAATTCTTAATTTCCATATGTATATATATATTAATCAATGTTGATATATTTTTTTTGCAATTACAAAGTAATTAATCAGTGTTAAACTTAAATGCCAATCTGTTGGTCTTAGTCTTAAGGTCTCAGGTGGGATTCAAACCTATGACCCATGGTACCAAATCACTTAGTTATAAAAGTACAGTATAACCTCTATTAGACCATCCAGGGGACTGGGCTCAAGTGATCCTAATTGAGGTGGTCTCTTTATGGAGGTTTGCTTTTGTCTTTTTATGAAAACTCGGGACTGCAAGAAATGGTATTATAGAGCCGGTCTCTTCATAGAGGTGGTCTTAGTTGGAGGGTATACTCTACTAACTGCCAAAATAAATGATTTTGTTTGGCCAATGACTGATGAAACTGGGAAAATCCTCAAACATCAACTATCACTGAAATCAATGATGACGCATTATGGAGTTTTGTCACCTATCAGCCATGATGAATCCAGATAGCGTTATTTTACCAAGTCACTGCTAAAATGTACGTACACAAACCTAGCGCTATACGACGTGACTTTCTATATGCCTTCATTTTGATTGTCACTGTCTTGCGGCAGACATTTAAGACGTTTTTCAGTAATGGGGACAAAACGTGGGACGTGAAAAGGCAGGTGCGTGAAAAGGCTCCATAGAATCTCATCTGGCAATTAGAAAAACATCAGTGACACACACAGACGACTATGCCTGATTCACTCAGATGACGCCAACACCAAATTTAGCATAATTGATTGCTTCGTGATCCAAGCAATTGTTGGTTCAGAGACGAGATGATGGTTTGCAGCATGCACATGGAAGTAGTTCTATAGTGACCGACTTTATGTGCTTGTTTTTTTTAACGTTTGATGTACATACATTTGAAACAGAAGCTAATTACAAAATTGCCAAAGGAATATTTTAACCGTGTGATGTATTGTGTAAATTGATAGGAAAGTTGCATACAATATTATATCCAGAAGTACATGTGTCTTTGTTTTTTGCCTTCAGCCCAAACAACTCTCTTTACAGCTAAATTTGCTAGAAAATTGAAAACGTGTCAAAAAATTACCATGTTGAATGTTTTTATTGTTTATGACTAGAATAATTTTTATCATCCTTGTCTATTCGTGCTTATCACTTATTGAAAATAAGCCCTTGTTCAAAAGCAGCAATAATGCTGACAGATTTTGGAAGCTCTCGACCAATCAAATCAACAGAGTCGATATAAGTTCAGGCGTCAATCAAACAAAACAGTACGTAATCCGTGTGAGGATGTTCAAAGAAATACGGTGCACATTATTATTTGTAGGGTTGACGTTTGAAAGTATACGTGGAGCGCACCTGTTTTACACAAGTCGCCAGTTTTCTGGAAACGGTCCTCCGTGAAAACAAACTGATCTACTGCCACCAAAAGGAGCTCAGTTGGCCCACAGCTTATACTAATGAATCTGGACTTTGAATGCTGTGTGAATGGGAAAGCCGTGAAACCCACAATGAATTTTTATTTATTTCCTTTAAATTCGAGTTAAGCAATCACAAATGAAGTTTTGTCTGTTAAAAAAAAGTTAGCAAGGAAAACCCGCCCATATTCTCAGTTTCTGTGGAAAAAAATTTATTTATGACTTTCAAATTTAATTTTTCTTAAATGAGCCGCAACCGTATTGCTTGCTTGCAAGAAAAGAATTGTAAAAAAACCTTTAGCATATTATAATTTTCTGTGAAAAAACTACGCTCATGCAAGCTAAAATACATTGGGCCACATGTTGAACGTAAAGAAGGCAGTCATATTTCCCCCGCTTCTCATATCTCATGGTCGTTGTTTTATATTACACCCCAAACAACTCACTTTCCAGACAAATGTTCTGAAAAGCCAACAAAACAAAACAAAAATGTGTGGAAAAAAAAAAGCCCAACTATATTCTAATTTTCTGTACAAAGAAAAGGCTACGCTCATGCAAGTTGAAATACGTTGGGCTGCATGTTGAAGGAAAATAAGGCCGTCATATTTCCCCCGTTTCTCATATTTCATTTGCCAGGAAAGCAGCTGCTGCTGTTGAGACTGAAATATACCCACTTTCTTCATCTTTTGTTTGGGAAACCTTCTTCATTCATTTCCTGCACAATGCATCTTCATATAGTTAGATCATTATATTGAAGTATCAAACGTAAATGTAAATGTGCTTATCTAGACTGTTGCAATGTCACTGTCGGTGTGGTGGAACAGATTTTATTCACACCAGGTCATTGGCATGCTTATATGTAATTGAATCCACAGATCTATGCATTTATAACACTTTTCTTGTGAATGCAATGCAGGCTACAATACGTAAACATGATACAGATTGGTTGGCTTAGTAATTAATTACAATACTACACACACAGCTGTTAGGCTTTCAACTTTCAGTATCAGCAGTATTGTTTGTTTAAAAACTGAACAATAACATGGTTGTACCAATTAGTCTTACCTGGAAGTGACCGCTGTATTGATTTGTCTACTGACTTTTATGAGGCTTTGAAAAGTGTTTACTAAATTTATTAAGTGTTTTTACGCAAACAAGTGCCTACACAGATTTCTTTCAAATTTCCATTATAACACTTAACATTGACCCAAAGAACTGTAAACAGTAAATGCTTAAATTTAACTTTTTCTATCAATTAAAAAACATTTCCATTGTACAGAAACCCGAGATAAAAGGCAGAAAATAAATGACTATTGAAACAAGTTTCTTTGCACACAAGTCCATCAACAAGACACACGATCCATTTCAAAGTATTTCCCATTTCTGCGGTCTCTAACGTTTCAAAGCCGGCCGTAAAAGCAGCCCCATTTCTCCTCCGATAAGGTGCATTGAAAGACAGCTTCCTGACGAATGATGCCTCAGTCTATAGATTTGCAAAAACCTCAATTGAATTTTGATATTCGGTGGCACACCTCAAGGATGGCGAGGTCTGACGTTTATGGTCAGTTGCTCACAGGCGGGGAAAGTCAATTTTCAATCAGAGGTTTTCGAAGAAAAAGATGAGATTTTCCATGAAAAGGTGGTGCATGATGGGATATTGGGGGTTGAGTGTTCAGCTGGATCTCGTCTCATCTGATGCTTTGTTTACACCGCAAATATGCAGTAGCAATTGCTTTCTCCCTCTCTTTTTTCTTTGAATTCCTCAAAGAAAGACATGATATTCAGATAAAGAACTTGGTAAATGACCAAAGAACTACCTGAACTAGATCAGAAGTGTTCAAAGAACACAGCGTCGCTAGAACAATGTTGACTTATTCAAGTTCAACTGTTAAAAGTTGACTAAAACGTTACGGAAATCTTGATTAAAATTATACAATAATTATATGAGCCACACATAATATCACATTGTACTGTGCATGTGTGCACACAGTATTGATTTTATTAATTTGTAGCAGACATATTGATTTTATCAAACTGGCTTTGACTTTGCTGCTTGGGTTAAAATATTGATTTTTTTTCATGCTGGTTAAAGGTATTGCTCAGCCAAAATCATATTAGTTCTTTAAAATTCAGTATCAATATAGACGATGCCTTATCCATTGCAAGTGAGATGAAAATAATATTTATATTCTCCACATTTAATACTTATTTCACCGTTAAAAATACCATGCCGTCTCTTCAACTAAAACACAGGGTCACGTGATATTGCATAATCGAATGATTTTCGGCATACGTACCGTGGATTTCTCATGACTGACGTCTCATTTAACATGGGCGATATAGGCGGTCTTTCACGTGCACCGTGTGAGTTACGTCTGACGAAAATCATTCGGCTAACATTTGTTGCTATCACGTGTTTTGTAGAGTATTTGCCGGCCTCTTATTGTGTGGTATTCATATTGCTCTACATACTTTAATACGCTGTTTACATGAAAGAAACTTTCAAAATGCACAGAACATATCATAATGCTTCTCTACACGTATACTTGTTTGGCCACTGAGCATAACCTTTAAGTGCATTGAATATCAATAAAATTTCATAAATAGCCTTCTAGAAGACACAATTTAATTTGCAGAGTGCCCAAAATCGAATCACTACGGTGTCGCCTCATACCTCATAGTTATGTAAAGTTTGAACAAAATCGGTGTAACGGTAAAAGCTCTAGCTTGTCCGGAGACATACATAGATACATACATATATACATAGATACATACATAGAAACAAAGTGATCACAAGGCTTTCGCTTCAGCTACTGAAGCGACGCAATAAAAGTGATTCTAACTAGTGCCTGACAATCAAGTTATTGGCAACATCCAAACATACGTCTACCTCTAAGGTATCATGTATGTTTTACGTTGTAGCCGGATGTAATGGACAAAAATAATCATGGATAGGAAATAGATATTTGTTTAGTGAATCTTTATAGATATTTTGTGATAACGCCAATAACTTTGGCACTGCTAATAACTTGGGTTTAATATCTACATATTTTCCTATGAAATATTGAAAAAAGTTAGATCAATGCATTTATACCACTAAGTACAATGCAATAAAACTGTTCCTTCCATGAAATGTTTAAATTATACAGCAACACTCGGACGCAATAATCATTTTGCACCTTAAACAATGCAGTAACAAACCCCTATAATAATGTAAGACGGGTAAATGAAGCAGGACATTCCTGTGCTGAATTATTCACGTAATCTAGTAAGAGCATTACAGCGACAATGTTCAGAGACAGAAAGGCCGCCACATGGGAATCACCCAGCAATTTTTTACATGTACTTTTACTTTGTGAACATACCCTAAACATTCACTTTTTAAGGGCGACAGCTGTTCTTTATGCGCACTTTTAAATTTACTTAATTGTGCTTGTGCTCATTTGGATAGTGAAGTTGGACTCTTGACCATAAGGCCGTGTGTTCGAGTACTAGTCTGGTGTGGTCTGGCGGTGGGTGTTGAGCAAATCCATCTCAAACATGTTGTACACTCCTTGCTGGTACCTACATGTTAAATAGTTGGGTATGGGCTATGGCTGCAAGTTCTGTATAAGTCCAAAGCGAGTTAAACAAGCAAGTACAGATTAAGAAAAACAATTCCACAAACTATCTTGGGCATAACATGGATGTCCACTCCAAAACACCACAATTGCAATTATGTATAAGACCATTATATTTAAGAAAGAAAGGTAAGGAAAGACCAAAACAGACTCAAGGGATGTGGTTGTGCAGGAAGATCGTGCAAATTTGGGCATGGGTCAAACAGATGCTAATTACCGAAACACTTGGAGAGGATGGTTGAGATGTAGACTTGGCAGCCAGGCCACACTCTCTGAATGAGGAATAATTAGGGCCTGCTTGAATTAAATTTAGGATTTGATTGATTGATTGATTGACCAGCAATGTTTTACAAGTACTTTACCTTGGCTAAACATAAAACCTTTTGCATTAAACGCAAAACAAGAAACAGTTACTATAAAGCCAAAGTGACCTGTGTTCGGACCAGCATTTGCTTGATTAACAACCTTTTCAAATGGTCAACAACATGATTGATTTGTGACGTGCACGTTAAAATACAATGGCAAGTAGGAGTATGGCGAGTAGGAGTTGTTATGGCTGCCATACACAACAATGCCTTCCCATAATTGCCAAGCACCGGGGGCATTTGACGAGGGCTATTGATTGTGTAAACACACGATTCTATTGCCTTGTATAACGGGGACCAGTTGTTGCTTGTATGGAGCGTGTATTGATTGGAGGAGTATATTTCACATATACAGTAGAACTTCTAATGAAGATCACTTCTACAAAGAGACCGCCTTGATAATTAGACCATTTTTCGTGGTCTAAACCTTCGTTAAGTAACCACAGAGAGCCTCAGAGAAGAGACCACCTCTCTATTAGGAGATTTTATGAAGGCAGTCCTTAGGATGGTCTTAATAGAGAAACAATTGAAAACGAGAAAGCAGCACCCTAGAGATCCAGGATATCTGTGCTTTTAACGCCTTTTGACATGGGGCGTAATCTTCACCAACTATGCGTGGGTGAATTAAGCAGTGTGATTTCCAGTATCGAAACAATATTTATGGCTTTCAGTGGCCTTTTAACCCTTAACTGCTGGGTTAGACATTGTCATCTACTATTACAGCTTAGAATAAAGCCTAAAATAAGATCTAATTTAAGAACATCGATATCTGATTCACACAAACACATTGAGGTTTTATTCTAGTCTGAAATAGTAGCACCATTTACTACTTAGACCCATAAAGAATTAAGCATGGATCTTGTTGGACTACACATGGGTGAATTAAGCGCTGTGATTGCCGAGTCTCCAGAATATTGATGGCTCCGTGGCCCGTTAACCACAATAACCGTGCTGTGTATCCGTCATAAATCCCGGGGATCAAAAATGATCGCTATTGTTTGGAAGCTGCCATGTCATTTGTAGTCGATTGACATTCTTTTTCAAATGCCATTAGTTCATGATTGTTGAGCTTTACTTTCTGTGAAGCTCTCTAGCACTTGAACATGTTATTTGTTATCTGCAGTACGTAATGTTCCCATTAGACTCATATGGGGTTGTTCCCACTTATGACATTTCTCAGAAAACTGTTCCTATTACCAGAACAACATTTTAAATGTGTAGAGTAAGTCACGAAACATTTAAAAGGCAGTGTTTGGCACAGAATTTTATGCTAAACACATGGTTGTGTGAATTTGAGGGGTCCTGCAGTAATTGGCTTCATTTTCAATTCATTATGGCAAATGCATCTAAGTAGATAACTTCCCTATTAAGATCACCCAATGTTCATCTTCAAATGGTATTCATGACAAGTAGTCTCTTGAACACTTGTGCTGAGTTTTTACTGTAGCACACATTGTACTGCAGAAAAGGCAAGTCATGCTTGAATTTCAATTCACCAAAGTAGCACATTGAGTCCATACACTCTGCAAGCTCAATAATTCATGCTGATGGAGCATAACAAATAAACTTCTTGCTGCCGCCGAGTATCACTGGCAGTTGTGTGTGGATGAATTACGCTCCAAACAATTTCAATGAAAAGCGGCATCTCTGGGAAATGAGGAATGATGCTTGGTGCAAAAAACGGTGGCATATATGCAAATATGTGTCACATATGCCAGAAAGATCCATGAAATACAATTTGGGACAATGAATTGCATAGCACGTCGCCATCTTCAAAGTAATATTAATGTCCCTCGTAAATGGAAATGCTGTGTAGTAGAAACGGACACGGTGGCAGCCAGCTCGATGGCTTGAAATGCCGGGGGCGTGTTTTTTTTCTAAATCTATGCTATGGAATGGGTGGCATTTGCAGTTACACCATCACAGAATTCAAAAATAAAAAATTGCAGCTATGAGTGTTCATTGATATGTCAAAGATTGTTCGATACCATTTTGTATGGCTCTGGGTTCAAGCCCACCTGAATGAAAGTCATTATTATTCTTTCTTCTCCAAACTGGCAGCCATACATCTACATATGATGCATACACAAGTCTATCAATCAAATGTGTAATTTTCAAAATTAATTCTATCAGAAAGACAATGGAACATATTTCGCTTTCATCCATCTGCTCTTCCTACTGTTATTCATTGCAGCAGTTGACAAAGATGCCCATTAATTATTTCCAGATTGTTTTCGCAAACAAATTTGCATTGTTTTGACCAAGAAAAGATCGATACACGGTGATGGCAGCGGCGGCAAAGTTTCTTGACAAATTGGTTCTCTATGCACAGGCGGCCATTTTAATTTTACTCTCCTGACTCCAAAACCAAGTGAAAACAAGTTAAATTGATGCAAATATTCACTGGATGGCAAAGTCCAGTGGCTCTGGTTTTGCATACAAATGGAAGCAACACAGCAGCAAACAGTGTCCAGTTCTCTCCTGCAAACATGGCGACATGTTTGTTCACATCTACGATTCCCTGGTCATTTCATTGTGTGCTTGTACTCTTGTTTTATTTATAGAGGAACTACAGCAGGAGACCCGGTAGATTGGCTTTGAGTGTACTTGGTAAAAAATCAGTAAATATGGTAGAACCTATTTGTCTTGATATTGCTTATCTTGATTTTTTTGTAATCTCGTGGTTAGTTTCATTTCCCATACAACTATATTAGTAAAGGATATTATTTTTCTAGTTGGTTATCTCATTATTGGCTCTCTCGAGTATTTTACTGTTCTTGCCACAGCTTCGAAATATTGAGTTTCTACTGTATTTGTCTGCTTTCTAAACTTTTTATGTTTTGTTAAACTACATTGTTGATATACATACGAGGTCTGGTTTTGGGAGTAGATGAAACTTCAAATTACCAGTATCAGAAAATTAGAGATGTCAAAATTATTTATAATTTGAAGTATCATGGAAAGAAATAGCTTTTTACCTGCTTACTTCGAACCTGTAAACTTGATAAACCCTCAATATAAATGACTACTCCTTAACCAAATAAGTCGAACAATATGGTAATAAACAGCGCCGTAGTTTGTATCTTGACCCTTTCTTCTTAGATATCTAAATGAAATTACTAACTAATTGTTTATGTAACAATTAGATATCGAGGTTCTCTGAAGACAGGGCAATGCAGATAGCGTTGTAATTATTATGCAACCTAAACTGGTGCGCTAAAGGTCAATGCTTTGTTTTTGAGTCATAGAATTTTAGGAAGGGGCTTGACTGTTTAGCTACCTTTGTTCATGTTGGTGAAACAGTATTATAGTATGTCTTACAACTAAGTGGTCTTTGTTAGATCATATTGTTACAACAAAGGCTTTTAGCAAGATATGAATAACATTCACATTCACATGTAAATTATTGCATTAGTGATCATTTGATATGTGCTAATAATAATTTCCTGATAACTCGGAAGTTCTGATAACTCGAGGTCTTAACTCAACTTCCTTCAACTTCAACTGTATCATATCAAACTAAGTTGTAATGAAAGTGTAAAACTTTCTTGTAATTTTTATGTTTGTAATGATTAGATTTTTTCTTATTTTTTAAAAAAAATTTCATCTACAAAAATTTAAATGAAATATCCAGGCTAGTAGCATACTTAATTAATAGCACTTCGAATGTTAATTTTTCTCTGTAGAAGTTCATCATTTTCAAATTAAAGTTTGAATGATGCACGTGAATAAACCCTTAAATAGCAGTCCCAGGTCAGGATTGAGAAGCACTTGTCTGCGTGTATTTATGTGTAGACATTTGTCAATTTTGAGCACAAGTTATATTTCCTTTAAAATTATGTATTTTGTCAAGGGTTGCACACTTCTTAATGATACCTACACGTGACAAGTTAGATAGGTATATGTCATATTCAGGTGATTGAACACCAAGTGAGTGATTCTCAAAAGTGATTACAACTGCAAGTGCTATGAACTGCCCAGCGAGTTAAGAAACACAATATAGTCTGCCAAGTGTGGATATAAAGTCGTTTGAGCACTGAGTACAATACAACAGTGAATTGTAACTCTAAATAAGCGCATTTACATTTACATTGCGTCAAACGAGAAGACAAGGGACGGAACAAGGCAACAAAGCGCATATGCCCAGAATCCACACTCAGAGGAGCAGACGCCATTTGCAATGCAGATTGTAACCTCCCTGATTTTCGCTGCCGCAGACAACAAATAATGACAGGTCAGACTCGTGGTTGAAAGATCAAAGACTTGTCTTGGGCTGTTTATTTGTGCTGTGCCTTCAAAGCTGCACTGTGAACAGAGTAGCTCACATACAGTAGAACCTCCAATTACGAGGGCCTCTATTGAGACAAGCTCTATAATAAAACCATTTCTCGCAGTTCTAAGACTTCATAAACATGCCCTTGCGACCCTCCATAAAGACAGCACCTATGTATTGAGACCACTTGAGGCCAGCCCTATGTGTGCTTTTCAATAATGACGTTCTACTGTATTGTGAACGAAGTATCTCCTCACGTAAATGTTTGTTGTGGTGGTTTGATGATACAGGTCTGCCTTCTGGCTATGGGGGCTCTGGCTCATCAATCCAGGCAGACTACTTCTTTATTTTCATTGGTCAATATTCTGTGCAAAATTTATAAACATTGATTTTTGTTTGTGATTTTGTTTTCTTGATTTCTGTGTAGATGACAATTTATCTTATGTTTTCACAGTAAAAAGTCTATACTCATTGAAGTGAACTTTCTGTAGAGCTCCCTCCGTATTAAAATGTGCAACTAATCAGTTATACTTTTGTTTTTTATTATCTGTAAAATCGTCAAAAATACTATCATCTTGAAATGAAAATCTTAATGTAATAACTCTGTTGCGTGATCCTTCAACAGCCGAAATACACTAAACAAACTTATACTCAACATAACAATCTTATGCTAGCTTTTGAAAGTAGAAGACAAATGTTAATCTTTGCTCTTGTGCATCGTTACAGCATTATAAGGTCATATTTGCCGTATCTCCCTTGTTCTGAGCCTGCACGTGCCTAACACAGCCACTTAGAGAGTCAGGTGCCTGGACACCATTTTAGAACTGAACTTTTACCTCTATATTTCACTGACCACATAAAAATATACCTGCTTTGTTTATAGACTTCTTCTGGACTTTGCTGGATCTATTCTGACTTTTCTCGTTTTTCTTTCTGTCGACAATGAGATGATTTATTATGGAACTGCACTTGAGAAAATCTCTTATTTTATTGTTCTTCTTTGATTGATACCAATCCAAGCGACGGCGTTGTCCAGGCTTATCTTATGTGACCAGACACTATAAAGTTCGTATGGGCTGTATATATTACAAGAATTTTCAGTTCCCTCCCTTGGATGAATTCATCATTTTGTAATCTTAATATTTTTTGGTACATCATTTCTACTCTGCAAACTTCACATGTGCATAGACAATCTCGACATGGCTAATGCTAGTAACTTTTAATTTTGAGTTTATATATGATAAGAAAATCATTTTAAAATAGCTTACATGTAAATAGAAAATGGAGATTTTCCCAATAGTTCCGAAGATTTACAAGCCTCATACCATCAACAATAAAATGTGACCTTCCATGTAAAAAGCTAACTCCAAGAACATGTAAAGAAATTTCGCGGACAATACAATATCATTGTGTTTGCTAATATACAACAAATCCCGCCTACTTTGCCCCGGCTGGGCGTACATATGCACTGTTAATACCTCATTTCCACCAGCAGATTCCCCGGGGAAAGCTGTTGTTTCATTATTAAAGTGCTGCACAGACCTGTGTGTTCGCTGTGATGAGCATTTCTATGTCCTATGTGTGTGCCACGTTATACAGTAGAACCTTCCCATTTAGACCACCTGGGTGACAGGCCTTACGCAGCCTCAATAGAGGTGATGTCTTGATGGAAGTTCATGTTGGTCTCTTTTTATCCAGTGGGGACATTGTAAATGCATACAAGTGGTCTCTTCATAGGTTGTTTTAGTGGGAAGTTCAACTGTGTGAGTTGCGATGAGCATTTCTATGTGCTCCAGTGTGCAGATGATAATAAGCTAACATTAGCAACTGAAGCAGCATACAAACAAATAGGCAATTTCCCTTCTTTTACAGTTCACCAATTAGCATGTAATAAAATCATGCAAATGAACGCTCTGTACAGTTTTAAGTCTACAATTATGATAGTTTCTGATGATTATATATTTTTTGTACCAGGTGATTGTGAGTTTGTGATTGTGAAATGAAATCATGCTAATAAACAGTTTAAATCTCATAGACTCTGATAGCTACATATAAGATTTGTGATATATGGTATGCAGCATGTGGTCGCATTTTTTGTTAGTTTTTGTTGTTGTTTTTTCTGTTTCTGCTGCCTTACAACCGAAAAATATAGTCCTATTTTATGTGAAAATCAAATTTAAATTTATTTAAACATGTTTCGGCATCTCCAGTGCCCTTCTCAACTTTACAAAACGCGGTTTTGTAAAGTTGAGAAGGGCACTGGAGATGCCGAAACATGTTTAAATAAATTTAAATTTGATTTTCACATAAAATAGGACTTTATTTTTCAGTTGTAAGGCAGCAGACACAGAAAAAACAACAACAAAAACTAACAAAAAATCTGATGGCTACAATTTCTTATATAAAGTTGGCTTCTTTTTGGGGAAATTGTGTGCTGAGAAATTAAAGAATTAAGTATTTAGATTTATAAGTAATAAACATGTACATGTAACCTAATTCAGATATCATTGTTATCGTCTTAGTGACTGGATTAGATAGACACCCACTACCAGACCCTGAATTGAATAAATCATGACCTGGTCACGGGTCTAGCTCTCTACCCACTTGACCACCAAAAAACTTGTCTTTCTATTTGAAGTGACTGGGACAGATTCGTTTTGTTGCTTTGTTCTGTCTCTTGTACTTGTCTTCTTGCTTTTTGATGTCCTCCACAGCAGCTATTTATACACAGCTTTTTACATATCATGATATGCAGAGTTAGTGCTTCAATTATGTGCTTATTTTATGTCCACGGATGCTATTTATAGGGCACAGCCCTGTCTTATGGGCGCTTAGTGTACACTTTCTTCTCCTGATGATTTCATCACTTATTCACCAAAGTACAAGAGGGTATATTGTGGGGTCAATATGCCTATAACAGTTTCTTATTATAGATGGGCCACTTGCTTTTGTAATCTTGTTTGCGTTGGCATAATTTTGTTGCTTGTTAATGCATAGCATCCCTTATGTCCAGCAGCAAATGTATTATATTGAGGGCAATATCATATCAAAGTTAGCCTTGCCACGAGCAGTTATTGTAATCAATTGAATAATGACTGGGAGCAAGACCAACTCAATGTAAGAAAAATATATCTGTCGAACAGTTGAACCAGCAAATGACGACTCAATTCAACGAGAATTTATGCACAATCCTGAATATTATAATCATCTTGCTTCCAAATAAAAAATTTTTAGTTATCAAAAAATTTCAATATAAGGTAACATGAAGCTAAATTCATTTTGCCTTGTTATCCATCAATTCAATTGTGATAAATAGTTACAACTGTATTGCAACTTTACTGGAAATAACCCATGGTAAAGGAATCACAAAAAGTATGGTGTACAACAATGCCATCATCCAAATTAGTAAATAACGTGTTTGCCAGTTGTACTTCCACACAAAATTCTATTTTCTATAAGAGGCTAAATTCTTTTGAACAATTAATAGGCCATATCAAGAGCTGCATGTTTTTTGTTGTCAGAGGTTCCATTGAAAAGCTAAAGACTGCACGCCTACGAGGGCTAAAGCAATTTCCGACGCATTATGAAAGTGTGAGGCCAACAAGATGATGCAGTGGGAGGTGGAAAAATGAAGCTAGACTTTGATTGGTGAAAGGCTTTACTTGGATATTTTGTTGACGACGCGGTAGTTGTGATTTAATAAGGTCTTTTTTAAAAATCTTCTGTGTTGGGATGATAATGAAGAAAGAAAAAACGTGCGAAAGGCACTCTGGGGTGTTTATTTTGAGATTGCAAAATTGCAGCACAAATCGTTGGTTATGGAAATATCTATATTTGAAGGTGCCATTTATTCTGCATTTGAAGGGTGTATATTGAAGCTATTGAAACTTAAGGCTTATCAGACATCCTGTTAATTTGAGATCACTCAAAGTTTTGTTTAATCCTTTCAAGTTTGAGTCAAATTGAGCCAACTGTGTTTGAAATTTTGCATGTTACCTGAACATTTAACCATAGCTCATAATAGCAGCTGCAAGTAAGTTTCAATTTTAAACCAGTTATTTATATATGTTGCATAATCATGCATTAGAAAATAACCTGTTCTTGGATTTAGTTCCCATCTTCATCTCAATCTCTGGGCTACTATTATTACAGCAATTCATCGTGACATTTATCAGACATATGGTCATTTATTGCCAGTAATATTTGCTGCCGCCACGCGTATTGATTAACCTCAATCCATGATCATTTGATATGACAGTCTATCAATTGAGCCAGTTACACGATCGTTCTCAATACTGAAGCCTGAGGCACCAGCACATTGCACCTAAGCTGTGAGGTGCCTCACGGTGATGTCACTTGTCACGTGGCAGGTGCATCAAAAGCACCTGCTGGACCAAAGCTCGTCGCCATTTATTAACATTTATTAACGAGGCTTATTGTAATAACAGCTTGATTAGTGACGTAGATTATGAATGATGACTGTTTGGTTGATAGAGAGACTGGGTGCAACTAGTACTTTGTAATATTTTTAGGGATTGAATTTAGATATGAAAGAAATTGATACCAAATTTCTAGATTACCTTCAAGAGAATGACAAACTATTGCCATTATCATACCTTCTTGCTAAGTGTGTTTTTGATAGATAATATCAAATACCTAGTAAATGCTATTTGACACCATCTTCTGTTTTTGTTAATATTTTAAAATATGTATGAATATTTGCAAGTTTGCAGAATCTAACCCATATGTATTTGCCAGCCTTTTCTGCAGAGACCTTTCCCTGATTATCTCCCTCCATTTGATACACCCTCCTTCACTGCGCATTATTCCTGCATGAGACACTTGCTGATCCCCATTTCGATGTTTGGTCTCAAAGAGTTCGATCCGATGAGCTCTTTCCATCCATCACTTTGGCCTAGCCTTTGTCAAGGCCAAGATTATTATACCAAATTTTGTTGAAATTTTGCATGTAATTTCTTATGATCATTGTAAATGAGCACTTTTTACCACTGAGGCAGCGACAGTTAATGTCTCAACTTAGCCAGATGAATATTTTGATATATTAATCTCTCCAGCATAAAGGTCAATCTAAGATGTGCTATAAGCTAGCTGTATTCTATGATGCATGATTTTCTCAATCATGGTTATGTTAGATATATAAAGATAACTAAATATCAAATAACAAAATATTGAATATCAAAGTCTTTTAGATAGGCTAAAGTTGCACCAGATGAGCGATTTCCATCCATCACTTAAACCCCGTGCGAAGCTCTGGAGTTGGTGTTGAAATTGACTGCAGATCCCGTTGATTCTCACAAAAGATCACAGGGATGACCACGTTTATCTTGACAGGGCTCACAGGTCCCTGCATGGGTTAAAAGTGACAGAGAGATGGCCGATTTCAATAAATAAATAAATGGTACAAGTACAAATGATACAAATGATGCAATCTTGAGCTGTTAGTGGTGAAATTGACTCCAGATCACTTCGATTCTCTCAAAAGATGTCGTTGATCGCTAGATGATACTCTCAGGTCCATTTTTTTTAACCATTTCAATCTGTGAAAGTGACACGCCTATAAATGAATATACTATTGGAGGCTAGAATAAAGCCTAATTTTTTTTTAAATCGCCCAACATTTGGGTCAATCAGACATAAATTTTTGTAAGATTGACCTCATTTTAGGTTCTATTCAAGGCTACCATAAGAGGAATCCATGATGAACCAGCCAGTTAAGGCTTAAAAGGTAACATAAGAACACAACACTTATATTCGGACCACCAGTAGGGCCTTTTACATGTTACCTCTGATTGATCAGGTGTTCTCCACTTTGATGATGCAGATACTTACTTGTTACAAACGTAACACTGGTTTAGAGGCACTGGTTTTTAAAACCCATTTAGGGCCTCCTAGTGATTGCTGGTTGGCGCTGAAATAAGATGCTTTTATGAACTGAAACTGTCTGAATTGTAAGATGGTGTGCGCCTGTCTCCAGTGATAAATTTGCTCATGGATTAATCATCAATTTGTTCCCAGCTGAGTGTTCAGTCAGCCCGTTATTGTAGCACTAATGGACTAGTCAATAAGGTCCAGTATATATGATCCTATGGCAACTTCACTTATTATGTTTGCTATATGCAATTATGATTATATTAAGGAGGATCGTAGTTTACAGGGTTTAAATTTCCAAATAGTAGAAACTGGAAGATGTATTGCTAGATCCTTTGTATTTCAGCATTTTGTCTGATGTTTCTCAAACGTATTTTGCAGTCCTGTTTGCTGCGCTCCCAGGCATGTTTCAGGTGTGGCTGTGATGCAAGTTGTATACATTGTATAGCTATTGATTAAAATGAAAAACATATTACTAGTAATGAAATGCTATTTATAGCAAATTAACCTTTTCGGTCATTGTCCTGTCTTGTTCTAAGTCTGGGTGTTATTATGCGGCTGTGAAGTGCGTACAGTCTACTAATGTTGGCAAGCTCTGTCTATGTTAACATCCATTTTTGCTGTACTGTTTATTTCTCATCACTCCCACTGTGCGTCAAGTCTGACCGTGCCTGTTGTAACAATTGTGCCTACAAATGCTCATTTTAAATATTAAGTGAGGCTTGTTTCGCCAGCTCATGTTGTCCATTCTCCTCTATGTTCCAGGTCTGAGTGTTAACTTACGTTGGTGGAAGTGATAGTTAATTCTATGGCATGTCTACTCTTGTCCATCCGTGACCAAAGCTTGCTACTTCAATAACAACAAAACAAAAGGCAACTGCATCATTTAACTATCATATTACGTAGAATATAGAATGGTTTGAATTAAAAAGAAAGATCGTTATTACGTTTCTTTACAAGGCCCCATTCAAAGTCATATTTAAAAGATTACATCTTCTGATGCAGTTGCCTTTGAACAGGACTCTCCCTATTGCAGGCCGGGTTTGAGGTTGGTGGTCAATGTTGGGTAGAAGTGTCAATAATGTGTGAATAAATCACAGAACATCTCTCATTGTCCAGATTGCTTGTCATTTAAACCTCTACTGCACCATTGTGTAATTGCAGGTTTGGTTGTGATGTTGGTGATGGTGGTGGGCTGGTGGGCTATATATATATTGGCGTATGTATATATATATATATATGCAGCTATATATATATATATATATATATATATATATATATATATATATATATATATATATATATATATATATATATATATATATATATATATATATATATATATATATATATATATAATAACTTGTTTAAAATTGTGCATTCCATCATTGTGACTCTGAGAATGAGCATGTTAAACAGCCAGCACTGGACTGACGACAATCTGTGTTCTACTGCAGGTCTGGGGGTGATGCTGGTGGTGGTGGTGGGCGTGGGCTGGCGCTGCACCCCGCCCGGCCATGAGCCGTGCCACCTGCTGTTCCACCTCGGCGACTTCTCTACGGACCAGCGCCGGCGCCGTGGTGACAGGAACAGCCACTGGTACGGAGGTATGGGCGCAGTATTTTCTATTCATTTTCTATAAATGTGGTTTATTTATGAGTGTGGTTATTTACAGTCGCAACTGACTGTTATAATGCTCAAGCCACACCACACCAGATCATTGGCAGTATCTTTCTCAGCTCAGTGAACAGGATACAGCACTTGCTACGATCAAGAAAGCATAATTCTAAAAATTGCATGCAATTATCTGTGGTACACACTACACAGAAGTACAACAATCATAAACGAAATGATTATCAAAGTCAGCGCATTGAAAACGTAATTTTAGAATAGCTTTACTTGGCTTAAAGTAACTTTGTTCCAAAGTCCTAATATAAGCAGTCTGAGCACAAATAAATTATGTACCAGCAACCAGTAATTTAAAGTGGCCTTAGTGCTAATGAGTTTCTTCCATTGAGGAGCTCTTATAAACAGTAAAGTAGAACCTCCCTATCACGACCACCCAGATGGGTTGTCTCAATTGGTCTCAATTGAGAGATGATCTTATTTAATGAACGTTCATGGGATTGGTGGTCTTTTTATAGAGGCTCCAGACTTTGAGAAATGGTCTTACTATAGAAGTCGTCTCATAATAGAGTTAGATGGTCTCTTTATTGAGGTGGTTTCATTATAGAGGTGGTTTCAATAGAGTTTGTTTTAATTGGAGGTTCTACTGCACCTTCTCATATCTATGAGATGCTTTATCTATGTTTCCTGCAACCAATTTGGTTTGGCTTGTTTAAAAGCCTAGGGATGGGGTCAATTCCAATGGAATTGTAGTATTCGATTGAAACTCAAATTCAATTTCGGAATTGAATTGGAATTGGAATTGAACATATGAAAGAAAAATGGAATTGGAATTGAGCTTAATCCAGTCAATTCCACTTCAATTCTATGTCAATTCCATTTCCATTTTAATTATTCTGTAAAACATTTTCATTTCAATTTGATTTTACATATAGGCTTAGTAGCAAACTCCTCAAATCAAAGCAATACAGAGCCTTTGATGTTGGTATTGAAGTAAAGTACTGACCAGTGGTGTTGTATTCCTGTGGTTAATTATATGAACTTCATCTGAAGTGACATCTCTTGCACAGGTCAAGTAAGACAATAGAAATTGAATAAATTTTGTAAACACTTCTAAGAAACAAATTCCTCAGCAAATACTTAAAGTTACCTTTTGCTTATAACTGTTTCTATATACTTGAAATTAGTGAGACAGGTCAATTGGGAAACAACTGATTAAGTCTTTTATTTTCAGTACAAGTGGTGTCAAGTGGTCAGTTAACCAAATATGTGAATTACTTTTTATAAAAAATATATAATACCAAATAAAGATACTTTTAAGTTTTTATAAAGGGACAATCAACTTAAGATATTGACCATTGTATGGAATTTAAAATCCTAACTTTAAAAGACTGCTAGTAAAAAGATTTCTGTGTCCTTATTTCATGGATATTTAATTGATAATCAGGTTTTACATATTACTTTTTATAAAGTGTATGTCCTATAAATGATAATTGTCTAAGAATTGGTTAAGAACACTATAAAATCATTTAAAGCATGAGATATTGCTGCCCTGTATTTATGGAATATGAACGAGCACAAAGGGTCTGATAAAAATCATTTTGAAACCATGTTCTTTCGTTTAAAATATACTTATTACAATGGTTTATATGTTATCATTGATGTTCAAATTTCTAATATGCTTATTTTAAAAGATGGCCTCTAAACCTTATATTTAATACATAAATGCATCACACCCACATGTACTTTTACTAATACAGAATTGGAATTGGAATTGAAGTCATTTTGGATTTGGAATTGAAGGCTGTGGAATTGGAATTGAACCTTGGGGGAAAACTAGAATTGGAATTGGAACTGACAAAACGGAATTGACCCCATCTTGTTGGTATTGTTATAATGGAAAAACAGCTGTATGAAAGAGCCCATATTTTTACATGCAAGCATTATCCCACTTTTTTTTCAGAAAAAGTAAAAGTCAAACTACAGTTGAGCTGGTTTAACTTGGAAATTCGAGTTATTCAAGTTAGTGGATTCTGCCTCTGATGGGAGTCATTCGAGGGACCAGCTTCTGATGTAGGACTTACAGGATTCTTAGGATGCATTATTGTGTGGGTAAAGTTTCCACTGACCAGGCTAGTCCCGTACAAGCGGACGAACTTGGAAAGTGTAAATTGGGGGAGAGTGTAAATGTAAATATGCTCATTGACAGCAGCAATTAACAGTTTGTAGTGCTCTAGCTACTTTACATCTACACAAGGTCATTAGCATCCTTGTCACACTATATCTTTTTCTACTCCCTGGGTAGCATCCAGCAAATCGCAACCATAGCGCAGACTAGGGATGGGGTCAATTCCAATGGAATTGTGGAATTCAATTCAAATTCAAATTATAATTCTGAAATTGGATTTGGAATTGAACATCTGAATGAAAAATGGAATTGGAATTCAGCTTAATCCTGACAATTCCACTTCAATTCCACATCTATTCCATTTCCACTTTAATTATTCTCTGATTCATTTCCACTTCAACTTGATTTAAAAACTTAGGCCTAGTAGCCAAAGCTCACATCAAAGCAATACAGAACCTTTGGTGTTGGTATTGAAGTAAAGTACTGACCAGTGGTGTTGTATTCCTGTGGATAATTATGTGAACTTCATCTGAAGTGACATCTAATGCATAGGTTAAAAGTAAAACAATAGAAATTTGTAAACACTATTAAGAAAAGAATTCCTCAGCAAATACTTGTTGACAAGAGAATAACATTCCTTTGCTTATAAATGTTTCTATATACTTGAAATTACAATGTAGTTAGACAAAGGTCAATTGGGAAGCAACTGATTAAGTCTTTTATTTTCAGTGCAAGTGGTGTCAAGTGGCTAGTTAGCCATATCTGTTTAATAACTTTTTATAAAGGGACAATCAACTGAAGATGTTGACCATTGCATGGAAAGTAAAGTTCTAACTTTAAAAGACTGCTAGTAAAAAGATTTCTGTATGCTTATTTGGGGGATATTTTAATTGTTAAACAGGTTTTACACATTACTTTTTGGAACTATGTTTTTTCATTTAAAACATATTTTTACAATTGGTTTGTATGGTATAATTGATGTACATTTTGTTAATATGCTTATTTTAAAAGGTAGCCATTAAACCTTATATTTAATACATGAATGCATCACACCTACTTTTACTAATATGGAATTGGAATTGGAAATGAAGTCAGAGGAATTGGAATTGAAGACTGAAATTGGAATTGAACCTTGAGGGGAAATGAATTGGAATTGACAGAACGGAGTTCACCCCATGTCTGGTGCAGTCATGCTTAGCACTCACATGAACGTTCACTCGGCTGACCAGTACCTATTTAACGTGTAGGTACCACAGAGCAGTATGCAATCTGTGTTAGAGATGAGAGTATTACAAAAATACATTTCAATGTAAGGACTGGTGCGTGGCTCCCTTAAAGAGTCTACTAGAGTAGGTTTCCCTGCAAAAGTGGTTACTTACGTAAGTCTCTCTGTACTTAAAGTATCTCTGTACTAAAAGTATTGCACCATATACATGTAGTTGTCAGGCATGGTTCACTTCAATATCATGACATTCGAAATGATACCTTCATCTCTAAATGACATGGCGTTATGCATAAGTAATGTGAAATAACGCGAAAGTTTCAGATTTTAATGACTAATTAATATCATTATAATGTGTTAGTTACGTTGATTAATGCGTAAGTAATATGAAATAGCACTATATACCGTGTATATATTTTGTAACCAAAATGAGCTCGATGGATTTTCATACAGAATGATTTGTAATGTTACGTGACACAAAGAGAAATGGTTTTGTGTGAGTTACATAAATTTGATGAACCAGAGCTCGAGATAAACGGGTCCAACTGCAATAATAAGAATGACAAATTGCAGAACAAGCAAATCGCCTATCACAATAATCTGTTTTCCGTGTTCTGCGCTTAATAGCAACAATGCATATAGCATTAATCAGACTAATAGAATACTCTGCTCGATTATTGTATATCGAAAAAGCAGCCGTTATTCTGATTGCCAAAGCTCTCTATATCATTCCAATTACTGCGATACAGACGACAATGCAGATATTGCATTTGTATTGCTTGATTGAGACGCGGTTTTCATAAGTCTGCCTTGCATTGTGCACTCATCTAAGAACGCTGTGAAATCAGCCGCTTACGTATCCCGGCACACAGCCTCATTGTGATGCATCTCACAGCAGACGCTGACGCACAATATCATTGTAGGCAAAATTTTCTACTATGAAGGAGTACAGGCAAGAACAGATGACTTATGAACCAATTATATTTACTGTAGAACTTCTCCATTGTGGTTGATAGATACAGATGTGATTTGTATAGAGAGGTGGTGTCTTTGTTAAGGTTTGCAGTGGTCTATTTTTGATTGTTGCAGACTTCAAAGAATAATCTTGTTATAAAGGCTGTCTCCTTTACAGAAGTGGTGTTACTTGAAGGTTCCACTGTATTTCTTTCTACTCAATTCCAATGGAGATAGATCATTGAGAAATCTTCATTCAGATCATTCTTGAATACAATACACTTGTGTGTTTTTTTCACTACGCCCCCAATATGACTAACACTGCATTAGGCTGCGTGCGTGTCTCCATTGACGACGGATTGACTCTCGGAGCCGCACAAGCGGATGAGAGACGGATCCATTTCAAGGACAACGTGTATTAACACTCAGCTGCCAAGATTGGAGCATTTTTCCCACATTTTTGCAAGGACTTCTTCAGTAGTGATGCACTTTTTTTAGAGAAGATCCTGATGATTACAATGGCTGGAATGGAATTATAGCTGGACCTGTTTACTTTGAACTCTGATAAGTAGAATATATGGATACCAAATAACCAATATTGACCTTGTTTTCCTTCATGTTACAAGTTGTCACACTCTGATAACTCAAACTTTTAGCCAAATCAAATTTAGTATTTCCTCGATTCAAGTTCAAGTTATATTAATCTGGTTCAACCATATATTTTCAATGATGATCTAAGCAATTCCTTGAATTTTATATATTTGAATACATGAACTGGTTGCGAAAAATGTATAAGGGATTCATTTTTATATCTGTGAAACTAGAGCATATGTTGATTTAGAAATAGGACCCTTGGCAGTTTCTAATATTGCCGCCTGCTGTGTGCATCGTTTACAGCCGATGTACCGTGTGTAAACATGACATTACCATGAATAATACATACCACTAAATGGGCACAGCATTGATTTTGCATAAGATTTACTAAATAAACATTTATAAATCATCTCTGCTTCTAATTTCCATACTACGAACACTAAACATGCATCTAAACAGGCTTGAAAATAAAAAGTAGGTTTAGATACTAGAATTTATTGATGAACAATATTTCGCCTATTCCTGTCCTTTATCAAGTTCTCGTAGGCGACATATGAACAAACCCCAATTAGACCATCAAAATACACGATTTGATAACCATAGTATCTACTGTCCACTGTAATAAATATAAATAAACATATGACAATATTTAATGTCAAAAGCCATCAACTATCACCCACAAAATCTACATTTGAAAAGATGTGCGCCATTCGAACTACTATGCGGCGATAAAGTATTCTTGTCAGGCCATGGATTTATACGTTCTGTCATAAAACGTATTACAACCAAACCCGCGTTGAATATTTGTGTACTTGTGATGAAAGCAGCAGCACGAGCAGACGTCATCTGGGGAACATTAGAAGGCCACGCCTTGTCATGATTCAATTCCCTTCCCTTTGTGCTTGTTTGGCAAGATAAACTGTGGGGACATCACTTTGTTGGGGCAATTTCCTTATGAAATATGGCATTTTGGTGCACCAATATCATTACGAGGTGAATATCGCTGATTTCCACCGGGGAAAGGTCCAAAATTTGCTGAAATTAGGTTTCTCACTCGGGCACATTTTGAACACAGTGGCGGGGTGTGGCCTGTGAAGATGTTTTGGCTTTTGACACGATTGTAACTGCCTTGTTAGCTTATACACATGGTTTATTGTACGTTTTACTGAGGGACCAATTAGAAGATGATATCTTGCATGTTGTTGAACATTCAATCATTGTATTTGGTACTTTTACTCAAATACAATCAAATTACCTGTACTTTCTCTCAAGTTCACATGCAAAGCACTTGGACTTAAACTTGAGTCATTAAATGTGCATAGGCACAACTCTGGTAGATAAACACATAACAAGAAAAAAAGATTTTTAAAGAGGAACTGTGATGGTACAATTGTAAATTGTAAATTGAATGATAATCAAATGAAAAATAAAACTTATAAAATGTAGCAAAAAAGAAAAAAACAACTCTTTCATGCGATCATTCTATCAAAAACATAGAATACCTTCTACCAAAAATAGATGATCCCTTATCCGATTTTTGCTCCCAGGTATTTTTTACGCACCAGGCTAATATCGAAATCACAATTTAATCATGATAAATCTGCATCACTGGAGGCTGCAGAAATTGTATTATCGCTCAATTTTCATTGGGAAAACCCAGCAGTGTCCTGAAATACAAAAGTGTTGAAATATTTACAGTAGAAACTCATTATCTTGAATCTGTGGGGAAACCATAAAAATGCTCCAGATAGCTAACTAATTTATGTTCATCAAATGGTTGAAGGAAAATGAAACCGACCTCTGTAACAGACGATTTGAGATAACTCTCTCTGTGGACGTATCAGCCGCTCTTGGCAGTCAACATCATCTATTGGACTTTCATTAGCAATATTTCCTTCTTAGTGGGCCACCATATATATTATGGCCTTGGGGGGGGGGCAGGGGTATGAAATATTGAGACTTGAAAAAATTTCAGGCCCCCTGACTAGCCAAATCTATTTCAAAATTTCAGACCCTCCTTGATTTTACTATGAATTTTCCAACCGACTCCTAAAATGCACACCAAATCTTCAAAATAAACCCAAATTTTTGTACTCATCAAAAGGACGAGTTGCTAAAACTTTCACTCGTTCTCCACAAGGTTTTGCTAGTCAATACGATCAGAAGAGTGACTATTCCTGACCCTCATTTTCTCCTGCGTCTTCCTAAAATATATGAGCAGCTCCGTACATTAGCTCTGTCAGTTTCTGGTCCACATTCGTTGAATAGTAATTCCATGTTTGAAATGTTTTTTAGTGTACATCCAAAAAAAGAAAGCAAGAAAATTTGGTTCTGGATTATGAGTCTATTGGTCCACATTTTGAGAAAGCAATTGTTAAATCGATGTGGGGTAACTAAAGAGTTAAAATTAATCGTCATGCATGGGGTGTGATGGTCCGGTTTAGTTGATACATAGTTCCATGTAGGAAATGCTTTAAATCAGAAAACTGCCCTAGATTAGAATTCTATTGGTCCGATGTGGGGATTTCAGAAAGCAAATGTTAAAAAACCCTACATAGGCCATCATTAAAGTGTTAAAATGAGCCTACATGAGTTAAAATGATCCAGTATCGGGTCAGATGTTCACAGGACTTCCAATGGGTAAATCGTGGCTTTCATGATGATTTGACCTTGAATTTGCTGGACATTCATATGGATGATGAATGATCTAGCCTACAGTGGAGTACATGTTGATTGTTTATCATTTATTCAGAGAATGTGTATAAAAAATGATGGATGAACAAGATTCAGGCATTAACATGATAAATTACTGCTGTACTAGTACATTTAGTGACTTAATATCTGGATAGCAAATATATGTTATAGTGGTTCAAATGGCAACTTATCAAATTATGTTTTAACCATGTTGAAACTCGCATTAAATGTACCAGGGTAATCGGAGCTCTATCTTCTTAATATATTATACGAAATTATGATTGATGGGCCTCCATATTCTAATAACCTAATAACCTCTAAGGAGAATTTTTGGTCCAAATCCATCAATTGAACAAGATGAGAAATAAACGTAGAGTTTCAATTTCACTGTAGCCAGAATACCCAATTCATTTGTTTTCATAACTTCATCTTTTGAAAAAAGAATGTCCAATGTTACGAGTGTTGAGGTTGAATTTAAATCTTTACCTGCCCCTGGCTGTTAGGCAAACCTACTTGTCTATAGCTACTTTACTGTGTAACCGCACCAGTATAACAACTACATGTATCTGTTCTCCATCCAGGTGTCTAGCTATATGCTGAGGTCCATTTTTAAAGGGCCTTACCATCATAGTCTACTTTTGCAGTGCAAAGCTCTCCAATTTCTGTGATCCCCAGATTAAAAGATAAAAATATACCGACCCTACTGTCCATGCACAAATTTTCACAAGTTTCATACCCTGTCTCCAGAAGTGCTTATCAGAAGTTCTCCATATGTATAAAACAACTAAGAATAATCACATGATCGCATCTGTTGAAACATTTGCATAAGTATACTGTAAAATGAATGTTATCAATTACTAATGATCATCCCCCTTGCTTTCCCCCTCTAGGTGTGCTGTACCCTGAGTTCCGGTACCGGCGCCCACCGCCCTCCTACTCGGTGTCCATGCAGGAATACCAGCAGCAGGTGGCGCTGGCACAGCTCCAGCCGGCTGCGGCGGCGCCACCGCCGGGGTCACCGCCCGGCAGTCCCCCGGGGGGCGCGGTGCCGGCACCAGAGTCACCGCCGCCAACGTACAGGTCAGATGTGCTCCATGATATTGAAGGGGTTTATAGACATATTTGTACATGACTTTGAAATAAACTTATTAGTGGACGTAAGATACATAAGCCATAAGGCACTGGTGGGGTCATTGGAGGTCATGTCTGTGCCAGAGTCACCACCCGCAACATACAGGTCAGATGCTTTCCATTTATTATGTATAACATCCATAAAGGGACCACTTCTACAACAAGTCCCAAATCTCATAAAAAGACCTCCATAAACATCCATAAAAAGGATCATTAAGTACATTAAGAAGCTTCTCCACCTCCCACATAAAGGTCAGCAGACATTTTCCATGACATGTTTAGATTGTAAATATGTACCCGTATAAAGGACAAATCTAGTCAGAAATATACTATTAATATTCCCGACTAGGCTACCAGACAACACTCTCAGATTCAGCATTGATTAATACCTGCTAGAAATGAATTTGTATTAGATAGTGAAAATCTGACGCTCTCCACCTAATCACTATCATCCGCTGTCAGGTCCCGTAGTCCACACCACATTCCCGCATCTGTTTCTTAAAAATGTTGAACATACAAAGCTTCATATACTACCTCATACTGGATCACGCGTGACAGCATTCTCACTTGCTGCGTTTTTCGGCAGGTCTCGGCCGGGCACGCTGCGGCCGGGCGTCCACATCACGTTCCCGCGGCTGGCCGACCAGCCGGCGAGCCGCCCGCCCACGTACCGTGCGACACAGCCACACGACAGACCCGCCATACCGCACGACATGGCCGCTCAGCCACCGCAGCCGCCAAAACCAACACCATGTGAGTGGCTTTTATTTAAAGTTTGCTTAAACATGGTAAATGACATTCAGAGCCTGTAAGTCAAGTTTCCCCCATCGTAGGTGAGGTATATGATTGATGTATTTCGTTAGGTAAAATGCAAGTCATTAAAGCTTTGCAAGGTAATTAAGAAATCAGACAAAAAGTCAAACCTTAGAGGGAGCCATCCAACATGATTGCACCAGCATGACTATTGCAGCCGATCCTCCACCCTATATGGCAGCACCCAAACCCTTGTAAGAATCTTCACTTTTGTGAGTAATTGGATTAATGAGTACTTTAGTCAGCAAATGGTAGGCAAACTTTTCACTTCCAGTACTCCTTGCAGTGGATAAGATATGTCTCGCTTTGGACCTTTTGTAATTTTCTTCAAGTGAACCTTGATTCGCAGGAGTAGACTGAGGTGATTGGGTCATGTCAAGCACAGCTGCGGATGGATCGATTAAGTAAGAAAACTCGAGAAAACGGTAGAGAAAGACAAGGGAAGACCAAGTCAGACATGGGGTGCAGTTATGTAGAAAGATCTATCACGCCGGGGTATGGCTCAAACAGATCCAAATGATAGAAAAGCCTGGAGGGGACAGTTGAGAAATGGACTGGGGCCATACCCTCAAAGTGTGAAATAATTAGGGCATGTCCAATAAATTTAGGAGTTGTGACAGAATTATATCTGACCACTCACCATCCATGTAATGTCCGTTTCAGCACCCCAGCCTGACCGTGAAGTAGGTCTAGTTGTCGACCACCGCGGGGCGAGCTTCCTCATGGAACAGAATGCACCCACCACATCAGCATCGATGTCGTCACGGGCAACCACGGCACTCACAGAGGCCGGCGCCGCTTTCTCGAGGTTGCTCAGCAGAGGTAAAAATACCAACAGGAGTGTGTGCCGACTACCAACTGACAGTAAACACTAATCCTACTACAGTAGAACCTGCAATTATGACCTGTATAGAAAGACCACTTCTTTAATGAAGCTGTTTTTTGCAGTCCCAAGCCACTATAAATATACCAAAACAAACCTCCATAAAGAGACGACCCGTGTAATGCGACCACTTAATGCTAGCCCTCGGTTGGTCTTAATAGCGGTTCTACTGCATTTAACTTTATGTAAATTGCTGTATGATGTTGCATACATGTGCTCAAGCAAGTTATATATATATTTTTAATGTGCCTACATAGTGCTGTGGTTTAGTAATTACTGGGCTGAATATTAATGATAGCCAGAGTTCATGGGCCTGACGATTTGACCTGCTAGACTTCAGAATCAGGTTGCCCAACTACTTTTTGTGGTTGTCTCTACCATCCAGGCTTCGGATTTGTCGAGCCATGAGAGCCCAGTGGCTCTGGGCCACTAGAGGCTTAGTCAGGTTTGGTTCTGCCGACTGCTTTCTTTATGACACTGGTTCAAATTCTATATGCTTTTCAATCTGGATATGGACATTTTTGTTATCTGAGGCCACAATTATGACAGTTATACAAATATGGGCCACCAGCTGATACATCGTAGAGTTCAGCGTTGTAGATAAATGTGTAGTTATTGGTCTTAAGACCTGCTATGCAGGATCAGATGACTTTACATTGATACCAGGTCATTGACATCCTTGTTACACTATATCTTTCTCAACTCCATGTAGAGAGCATACAGCATATCGGTCAACATTAGATAGGAGTGCCACATAAGGCTCTCTTGGTGTAATATGTTAATCAGATAATATAACATTTGCAGGTCAGAGTTTGCCGCGCCGCGCTGCGACTCTCCACGTGGACCGCGGCCACGCACGCGCCGTCACAGCCGACAGACGCACTGCCACGCTGCCGCATCAGCCCAACGCTGCCGCACCGGGAAACCATCGCACCACCGCAGCAAACGCCGCATTGTACACACCGCCGCAGTACCACCGCAGTACCTCTGACTGTCCTGAGAACGGTCGGTTACAGTATCACCGCAGTACTTCGGACTGTCCAGATTGTAGCAGATTACATCGGTTTATATCTGACTGTCCTGAAGGTGGAAGGCTACAGCGGCTCGTCAGCTGTGACTGTCACATGCGAGGCGGCGGAGGCGGTGGCGGGATGTATGCTGAGGCACCGAGGATCGTAATGCCGCGTCAGTCGGCGAGCATGGACGACAACCTGCAGAACTGTCACAACGAGGCCATACGCTACGGATACTTGGCCGCCGAAGGTCGTGTTACCCCGGGAGACGGGACACTGCAGAGGAATGCAGTGCAGTATCTGGACGGCGTTCTTAGTGATATCGAAGGACAGGGGGCGTGTCGGGACTGTCAGGCCGGTGACGATGTTGCAGCGGGTGATAATAGGGCATTTGCTTCATCATCAGCGTCACGGGAGAATATGGCTAGTAGGGGGGAATGCGACGCGGACGAGTGTTGTTGTAACCAGGGAAGTCGAGAGAGAGTGATGGATACCGAATTTTAAACACAGGAGACCTTAATTTTTTCATTGCTAAGTGAAAACACAGTTTTAAAGAGTTTAAGAAGACTGTTAATTTTGACTCAAAAGTAGATAAGAGGATTTTTCTCTTGTCATGGGTCTGTCAGTAGTGATAGTACGTGTAATGGTTAAAACTGGATACGAGAACAGTCAAACTTGACAAGAGGACCTATCTAGCGAAAGTGGATATGTCTCTTAAACTGGACGGGAAAGCTATTTCATTTCTCATGTCCTTTTTGCAGACGTCTATGTATACACTGTTTTAGACGGAATGTACAATCTACTTTCTCTTGTAATCTCTAAAAAGTCGACACATAATTTAAAGGGCATCGATCGTTACAGTGTTTGCAATAATAATGATAATACTGAGACAACATTTTTGATTGCTGGTCAGCAATAATCAAATGACTCTGCTTGATTTATTTGAGCAAGAATTCTGGAATGGTTTGAGGACTTCAGAGACAGGATATTTGTATGCGGAATGTTGTTATATGAAGAACAAATGTTATTTTTTGTGTTCGTGAAAATTATTCTGTATCTGTTTGAGTGAACATAAAAATTGATGACTATGATATCGCAAATGGTGTGGTATGTTTGGAGAGCTTTTTCGTGAAAGACTGTCTAAGGCTGTTTATTTTTCATTATTTTCTATTTTAGCCATTAACGTGCCGTCAGATTATGGCATATTCTAAAGTATGTGAAATAATTTCTGCGTATTTTTTTCTGTTTGTTTAGTGCAATAGATTGCATATTTTTTTATAACAATGTAATTGTGAATAAAAAGAATGGATTTTTATGATTCAGAATCGTGAACAATGCACTTGATATAATCAACATCCTGCTTATCTAAATCATGTGTGACTGAGATGGTTCAGATAATTTCGTTTTCAATCTCGTGAGCTAGAACACACTTCATAGTGGCAGAATGAGCAAAATCTGCACAAGAATCTCTGGTGTAGTTCTGTGTATCAAAACAGTTCATAGCATTACTAATGCATTATATCTTTATTGTTGTGATGATATTTCAGAAAAAATTATATTCATAAATTAGGTTGCGATATTTTTCATTCCTGTTATGTTTTTTTTCCTGCGAGGTTCAAATAGAATGTTGTGAATCAGAATTGGGTGCAGTGTAGGAAACATGTTGAAAGAATTAAGTTTTGGAGATTTATTTAAAAAATGATAATGGTTTGAATTCAATGGGTTTTGTGCCGTATCTGTTTTTTTTCACTAAATGCATATGTTAATGTGCGAATCTTCAAAGAGTGTGTATGTTGTGAGGTTTGAGATATGTTATTCTTATCCATTCAAATGATAACTTTGATACACAATGTGTATTGTGAATTTCGTTTTTATACATAGCATTTGCATTTACTTATATTTGTGCAATAGTAAGATTGACATCAGATACCTGGTAGACAATGTCTATGTTATTGTTATATTCGAGATGATAACTTGAATTTCCTACTTAATACATAGCGATAGTATGTAGACAAGTTACTTCTGTAGTGTTGTAGATTTTTTTATTTTATTTCATATCATATACTGAATGACTATTGTAAAATGTAGTAGCGTCTGCGTCACGTTTTTGCTCAATTTTTACATATAGTTTTGAGAATATAGAAACAAATTCGAATGAATGAAGATTGGAAAAATAGTAATATAATCTTTCAGTTCTAATTTAAGTGCCTAAATATAACCATCGGTCAATGAAATGAAGCAAATATTTAATGCCTTATATTTTTATTAACAATTAACGTAGTAGTTGGAGTTAGTGTATCACTTGACCAGCCAGACCCGATCCTGAAGTTGGGCATTGAAAGGTTTATTAACCCTTTACTGGCTAAAGCAGTGATTGGTGTCTGCTATTGCAGACTAGAATAAAGCCTAAAGTAAACTCAAATTTACAAAGATGGGTGTCTGATTGACCCAAATGTCATGAATGATGTACATAAGATAAATGGAAATGCACTAATGTAAAATAAATAAACAAAAAGTGCTTATTTACATTCGCAGTTCACTTTATTTATCGTGCTCTTGCGACTTTACTTTCACTAAGATGCTCATCATCGGAACACAGTACATGTAAGGGTGAATCGGAGATGTGGTAAATTTTGGCTTATTTTAGGCAATATTCTAAGCTGTAATAGTTGCACCGTTTACTACTTTGGCTTTTCAAATGTTGAACAAAGATTGTAATTAACCTAGTCATTTCGATTACTGCCACTTTTTAAAATTTTTTATGTACCTACAAATACAATGTCATGTTAAAAAACCATTGTTTTGTATCCAAAATATAGAAAAAAAAACAGCTGTTGTAGCAAAATGTGACTTGCACAGTCTCCATAATGGAATGTTCTGAACGTATCAATTTTTTGTTGATATTTCAAATAAAACAAATAAACAAATGAATTACTGTATTGATACAGTGTACTGTTCTTATAGTATCTTGTGGGCGATTTTTTTTTCATGGTAATGAAATAGCTGCAACCGTATTTATTGTTATCGATTGAAATTTTTGTTGGTGTTGATTAAATTAATACTTAAACTAATGGAATATAATGTTTAAAAAAACATATCTTAAGATATATTTATGCATCAATATTCAAATATTATAGTGTTTGTGACACAAAGATAAGAATTTTCTTGCATTACTTGATTTAGTGTAAACCTAGTCTCTCGCTGTGCAATATTGTTCTACATTTCTGCTATTCAATATTTTACTGTGCAGCAACCACGGAATGGCAAATAACAAAACGCGTGTCTGTAAACAAACTATTTTATATCATGTAGAGTATGTTTAGTTGAATACCGTATATGTCTATCTACCCTATGGGCTTATAATGGGATGGACTTATTAGTGAATGTGCATTTCTATTGGAATTTTAATGGTCCAAATTGTGATGTGTTCCAAATTTAGAGGGTGGGTATTTACATGGAGATGGGCCCTTGGACGGTTGGATACGGTATCTTCATTTATCAAATATTTTTGAAATGCGGTGTTCTGTTGATACATTTGTCTTTTTTCACAGATTGCTATGGTGTTTCTTATTCAAAAAATAGCATATTTACACCTTATATTCTAAAATGTAAAACATTGCAGCTTTTTTGTATTTTATAAATAAAGGTGCTCCAATGTATTGAATTTTTGTTATTAAGAAAGCATATATTAACTTAGAAAATTACAAATCAATGTATTAAACTAATAGTAATTTTTTTTTAGCGGGAGGGTTAAAAAATATTCCTCAATTTCAGTGCAATCATTTTGCAAAACAATATGTGCTAAAACTTGCTGTTAATAAATGAACACACCATTAAAATAAGCCTGCTACTTAAAATGGATATCTTATTTCAAAAGATATACTAAGTACATTAGAACCACTCACGTCTGGGCACCTGTCTCAAGTGGGCTCTAACTTTGTTTTTTCATAACCGACCGTGGGCCATAATACATGGTAGTCACTTAACCACATTGTTTGTTATAACCCTGTACTTTTTGTAATACTGTATTAATAGCACGCAAAATCAGCTAATGAGTTTCATTCCATAAACACCAGAGGAACAATAACTAAAATGATTAAAAAACTTACTGCATCACAAAATTCAATAAGCGCATGTAATAAACTGTGCTTCACTGACCGTTCAATGATCATCATGGTCACTCACTGGTCTATTGATCAGAGAATTGGTTAAATCAGGTCACTCTTTGAGAGCTAAGTGCATTTTCCTCCACCAGTACAGTTTGAGTTGAAAGGAATGAGTGATCATTTTTGGTTGTCAAATGATAATAGTGTGAAAGATCAAGATAGCTGCTATTTTTAGTTATTGATATATTTTTTTTATGTGTCCATTATCAATGGGTCCGAGTGTAATGATTGGAATAGATTCATTGAATTACTGTGGTAATATCACTAATCATTAGCTAGAATCATAATTTTTTTCCCTTAACTTTTGACTTATTCTCTCAGATAGTCTTTCTCACAGGTCTAATGGCTTACTTTTACAGCAGTGGATACAATGTTTAAAGTGTCAGGGCAGACATAATCCCCTTAGAACCGTTTAACTCAAATATGAAGAGAATACATAAACATTTGATATATCAGATCGGTTATTTGCTGGAGTATTCCATAAATTCGACTTATCAGAGTTCAAGATAATAATATCCAACAGTTAACAATTGAGTTGTACATGCATTGAATCAGTGTTTACAACCATATCCTCATTTGTGTGCTTCTGTGGCCGAATGGATGGGAAGTTGGACTTGTGACCAGATATTCGCGGGTTTGATTTCTGGCCAGGTCTAGTGGTGGTTGTTGAGCAAACTCATCCTGAACATGTTGTACACTGTTCCGTGGTGCCTAGACATTAAATAGGTACAAGTCAGGCGTGTGAACTCTAATGTGGTTGATAAACATGTCTGCGCTACAACAGCAAGTGCTGTATGTTCCCCAAAGAGTTGAGAAAGTTATTGTGTGGCCAGGATGCCAAAGACTTGATGTAACTTTAAAGTTGCTAGAGCAAGATAACAGTGAATTGCAACAGTAAATAAGCACATTTACATTTACATTCACAATGAGCTAACTTTTTACCCACTAGAGCCAAAGACTTGATGTAACTTTAAAGTTGCTAGAGCAAGATAACAGTGAATTGCAACAGTAAATAAGCACATTTACATTTACATTCACAATGAGCTAACTTTTTACCCACTAGAGCAAACCGAGTACAAAGTCAGCACTGACTTCAACAAAAGCACTGAACTTGCCAACCCCATCCATTGTTCCTGAAAAGTTTAAAAAGTATCATAATTACCCCAAACCATAGGCACCAACATCAGTGCTTGTGGACATAATTTGTAATACATTAGTACTATAGAAAAAAAAATATGAAAAGTCAAAAAAGTCAGATTTGTTCAAAAATTAAATATATATTGACATCTATGCAAAAGCCATGCTTAGAAGTATGTAAAGAATGATGCTGTATCTATGTTCAAAAGCACTCAGCTTGCTAACCCCCTCCCTTTCCTGCAAAGTTTAAAAAAGCATCAAAGGACATCATGCAGCCCATCCTAATACCTCGTTGTCTCCAATAAAAAGAGGTTTCCTCTCAATTGGAGGCTCCAGCTGCCGGCCCTAGACTCTCTCATTATCCAGGGTCACACACCTGAGCTGTTGTGTATATGGAAATTGTACTCATGTTATGGGATTTGTTTCTAAGTAAAATAATTCACCATTTTCTGTATCACTGTGATATTTGAATTTGAAGATTTATTGGAAGTTTTACTAGGCATACTACATCAAAACAACACATGCATACACCGATCAGAGTTCTTGTAAAAAAATAAAGCCCCCCCCCAATGTTGTAATTAATTGATGTGTTACCAGGTTCTAGTCTCTCAATAACTCATACTTGAGTGGTTCAAATATGTATTATTATCTGATTTTATTATTTGAAAAGTAATGTCATTTACATGTTTGAATTTGAGACTATAATAAATAGATAAAATAAAATATAAGGAAAAGAAAAAAAGCACTTGCACTATTGCTGTAGCATCAAATCAATATCCCTGAGAGATGGACAAGTGGTCACCAATGGTCAGTCCCTACCGATGTCACTCACGCTGTGTACTCAGTTCATTACTATGTGGACGGAGCTTTGCTTACACATCTCATTTCCTCTGCCGTCTTTCGCTATTAATCTGATAACAGTTTGCCAGAGCACCTCTTACAGTCATTGTGATTCAATGAACAGTGAGATATTGGATTAGTCATGTTTTCTGTGATTTTGGCGTTAATATTTCAGGGTAATATATTGTTAATAACCAAGCAGGATATAAGAATGTAAGATGGTCCAAGGGGACTGGCTCGAGTGGTCTCTATAGAGGTGGTCTCTTCAAAGATGCTTGCTTTCTGAAAGTTTTATTTAGACCACAGAAAATTATTTGATCATGCTTCTGATCAAGATGTCCAACAAAGCAGAAGAGTCTTTATATAGGGTGCAAATTCCTATTGAGAACACATCTATAAATAGACCATCTCTATAATAAGATCATTTTTCGCAGTCCTAAACCTCCTTAAAGAGAGTAACAGGAACTCCATGTTGGGACCACCTGTCTACAGACCAGTCCCCTGGATGTCGTTATCAAGAGGTTCAACTGTATCTGATGGTTCCAAAAATATGATCAATAACAATGTTACTAGACTTCTAACAAAAGAAGCAATGAGTTCTTCTGGCAGGGAACAGAGACCTAAATAAGAACATAATGGTTAGTTAGTGACAGAAAATGTAAAACTGCCCCAATTCACGAGTAATGGATGGTGATATTGAGCCGTAAGTGCTGGCTGAATCGCTGTTAAACTTCCATTGATGTGGGTCTGTCTGATGAAATTATAGACAATTCACATTCCAGTTCTGGCTTCCTTTTATTTTGCTGGTAGAATTGGCCGGCCCACATAAATGTACAGTAAAGCTTGTGCAATTGTACACTTAAAAAGTGGAGACAACGCCCAAGTAGCACGATCTTTTCAGTCTCCCTTTTTCTGAATGAAGCAAAAATATACTCCACAAATGCAGTAGAACTGAAGGAACGACCATGAGTGGTCTCAATGGAAAGGTTGTCTTTGTATGGTAGGCTTTTTATGAAGATTTAGGATAGCAAGAAATGCCCTTATTCTTATCATAAAGGTCATCTTTTGGTAGATGCGGTCTTAATTGGAGGTTATATTGAAGGTACACCTTTTGCCTCAGTAATAGAGATGTCCCCCTTCGCCGCCAGTGTCCCTAATAGTGAGATTTTACTGTAGCCAGTTTCATTTTATGGCAGTGGTCTGATTTAAGTCTGTTGACTGCAGGGAGATTTACAGGATTTGTGTGTCTGGTCATGTGCTGGACATAAATGTAAATGTAAATGTGGTTGTTTATAATCGCAATTCACTGTTATCGTGCTCTAGCGACTTTACATATTTACACCAGGTCATTGGCATCCTTTTCACACTATATCCTTTTCAACTCCCATGTTGAATGGATCAAATGTTTGGACAGTGCATGGGTGGTTGAGATAGAAAAACAATTCAGATTCCACAACCTCTTTTACATTTCATTACATGTAAAGTCAAAGGGTACCAATTTGTCTAAAATTCTGTTAACAGATACATTCTCATTTATTTTGCTATCTGTACTTTGGTCAAATTTTGTATCGATTTCCTTAATACTGGTAAAATGTTCACACTGTTTCAATTCTCTGTAGGCTCTAAATGCATTCACATCTTTCTCATATACCTAACAGTGATTTTGAAATCATACAATCTGCTCTCATTTTATTCATCTTTTTCTCTAATGTGTCATATTTTGTACTTATATCTGACATGTGGGTATCATTTTCCTTCTGATTTCTTTCACTATATTTCACAATTTTTGAGCTTGCGCTATCACTTCTATTTCTCTTGCAATAGCACACTTAATTTTTCTATTTTTGGCTTGAGTAAGTTCTTCTTACAATGTTACAAGAACGTCATCATTGAGATTTGTATATTTATCAATCAGCTTTTCTGTCTCATTCATTTCTTCACTTAACTCCTCAAAAGCTGTGGAATAATCCTCTAATGTATAGTTTGCATGGGGTCCGTCTTTTAAATTTTTATTACAGAATTTGCAATGTCAAGCATCACATTCACTACACAAAAACAGATATTCTTTGTTACCATGAGTTTCACAAACTCCAACTTACCTTTCTTCTCTATTACCCTAGTCTTCTTGGTCTTCTTTCTTCTTTGTATTCTTAATAAATTCCAGAAATATATCAATCGTATTTCTACTGTTGGATTAGTAGGAAGATCATCTCTGGCAGTGATATTGACTTTTTTTACAAAGTGGACGTGGCACATACAATCTCCATGACCTCAAGCAATGTAGACAAAAGTCGTGTATCAAATCATGGCACACCTTTTGGCAGACGATTTGTATAATTTTGGTACATTGTTTACATAACCAGTGAAAATATCATTTGTGACTTATTCATTTCAGGGTAATTGCCAATTTCAAACTGTGCCCTTGGAATAGAAAGTCATTTCAAGTCGATGTTCAGCATTTTCTACAATAGTGTCAATACTGCTTGAAATAAAAATGCTCAAAATTCTACTTGGTACAATATTTGGATGTCTAATCACAATCACCGGTGTCTAGATTTGGTTTTCAGCAAGCCATTTTATTGCATATGAGTCAATGATGTGTCATTTTGAGCACTTTTGATCCTACAGTATAAGTGTATACTAGAGGGTCATATGTAATGATTTAATATAAAGGGTCGTCAGGTGTTGAAAAAAGGGTGGGGTGGGGGTGGGGGAGATGCTAATTGTGTATTCGACCAAGGTTTGGGGCGTTGCCTCATAATTTCGGGAGCGGATCCAGGTTGTTTGTTACAAATTTATATCAGAGCCTCATATCTTTAGTAATTTTCTGTTTGCCCTTGGAACACTTGATAACCATTACCACATTTAATCTTACAAATAATATTGAGGGCAAAAGTTCTACAGATGTTAGTAAATTGAAAGCTAGTAACTGGTAAAAAATACCATGGAATTTACGGACTAAAGAAAACTTAAAATTCAAACAATAAATGTTAGCCACAATTTATGTAACATACACATTCAACATTTTACATCAGAGCTACAAGAACTGGTTATTCGATGTTCAAAGTATCCTAGAAAATGTGCGCTGTATTCGAACAAATTAATATAAAATGACCACCACCTAATACAAAAGATTGGTAAATGACCAGTTGAATTAATTTACAAAATATAACATGTTAATCATTTGTAATAATTTGCAAAATATCCAAAGTTCAATTGTTCATTAGTGTACAATGACTAAATTTTGAATGAGCTGCACGTTGTGTCACAACCTGATCTCGAGCTGCCTGCATTATATTGAATCAGAAATATGATTATCTAGCTTTGCAGTTGAAAATATTAATCGCTTCGCAAAACGCCCCCACCCGTTCCCAGCGCGCACACGTCACGTTCAGTTGCACGCACGCACGCACGCACGCACGCACGCATGCACGCACGCACGCACATATGAACACAGTATATGGTTTATCTCTCCATGGTTCTTATTAAATGTTGAGCAAACACACCCCTAACCGGTTGCCATCTACATCGGAAGCGGGGTGGGGTGGGGGTGGGGAGCTACTTCAGGGGTGAATGGGTAGGGGTGCCACTTAGGTCCAAAGTCATACCCCTAAGTGAAACTATGAAAATGATACCCCTAGTGAAACCACCTGCTGAAAACAATGCGGTATAATCCCAAGGGGTATTATTCTATGTAATACTGTAATGAAAACAAGATTTTCGACAACTTGTATTTACTTTTTATGGTTCAATTTTCCAAAATCACATGAAAAGACAGTTAGATATTGAACCTCGAGATAGAACCTCCCTTATAGTGAAACTGGCTGGAATGTTGAAATCATGACCCCTAGTGAAACTGAGTGGTGGAAAAGGTGACCCCTAGTGAAACTGAGGGGTTGGAAAAGGTGACCCCTGTCAGTGGCACATGCCGTATAGGGTGACTATGGGAGTAAGATCTGGCGATGGAAGCTTCTGCGAATGGTGGACAGGTGGAGCAGTAACTTCGCCAGAGCTACACAGGCAACCAAGACAAAACAACGCTAGCATTTGCATGATCGTCACATCAATTTAGAGGGTGCCGATGCCCTTTAAGTGGTTAGTGGGAAATGGCCTTAGAATTAAGTGGGATGTGGGAAATTGGCAAAAATTGAGTGGTTAGTGGGAATTTGGGCAGTAAAGTGGAAAGTGGGAAAATTACCAAAATCAAGTCGGAACAAATTCTAATTTTAGTGGAAAACTATAAAAATGCACGAGTGGAGGTTATGCACGTAAATTTATAACAATTTAAGATTGGTTGTTATATGTCATTTTGTGGAAAAGTGAACAAAACATTCATTAAAAGTACGCATTTTAGTGGGAATGAAAATATTAAGGGATGATGTACATTTTGTCACGCTCCGCAAAAGAGGAGTGGGGGGGTTCGGTCAAGTTTCTGATATTCCACTTTTTTGTGGATCAAAGAATGATGTCGCAAAACGCAAAACACTGTGTAGATGTTTTTCGATTATGTCACACATCTGATATTTCCAGGGGGGGGCGTTAAAAAAAGAGAACACTGTTCCACTTTTGCGGAGCGTGACAAAATGTACATCATCTCTAAGTGGGAAGTGGGAAATGAGCTAAAATTTAGTGGGAAGTGGGATCAGGACCCCCCATCTAGACCCTCAATTTAATGTGTATATTGATAAATGGGACTATAGATCTACACACGGGTGAGTTCTGTATTGAAATTCAATCAAATACAACCACAACTTGCACTAGTACGTTTGGGGTAGCACTTGCATGTATCTAACATGATCTATGCCATTCGTTGGCAAACATGACGTGAACTGTGAGTGCAGTCATAAGGCTAAAAGCATAATAATTCTTTATATGCAGCAGCCCATAAGATGAGAAAGTGACCAAAGATGATTACTTTACAGCGAGCAGCTGTTATAGTACACATGTACACATCTGATATCTCAGGATGCAAATATTTTATAATAGATCTAGAACCTCTGTGTTAAGACCGCCCAAAGAGTTGATTTCAAATGGTGTCAATAAAGGTGGTCTGTTCATGGAGGTTCATCTCTCTGAAGGTTTTGGACGGCAACATTTAACCTTGTATAGTAGACTTGTCCTCTTTATAGGTATGGTTCTAATGGGAGATTATTCTAATGTGATGAACTTATCTGATGATACACTGACCACAAAGGAACTCATGCAAACACAACATAACATGCACTTTACACAAAACATGATTTTGTGAGAAAAAATATACAAAAATATTTGAACGTGTGGGTATACTTCTGACAATGGGTGGTCAGGCCACAGGTGGCCACAATATAGAGGTTCTACTGTATGAGAACTTGTCACAATTTATTGGATCAGCGGCACTAATAAATGCGTCCATGTCATACGTGATGACGATGCAAGTTTTGCTGTAGTTGTGAGTTCAAGTGTAACACAGGGCCACAGTCAATGATAAGCTGTCAGACGAGGAGCTACAACGTGGTCTCTGTCCTACAACTAGCGCTGATGCCGGCAACCTCACCCCGTGTGGAGAGCCTGACGTTTATGGCCAGTTACTCATCGGATCTTGTCACTGGCCTGTGAAGATTTCAGTGAGCAATATGGTGAATGATGTGGGTGTCGGGGATTGTCCATCTAATACACTTTGCTACGGTGAGAGACAGTGTAGATGATAAAAGTGTTTACGGTACAACTAAGCAGTTGTTATCTGTGGTAGAATCTGTGTTAAGACCACCAAGGAACTGGCCTAAAGTGGTCTCAATAAAACTGAAAAACAAAACAAAAAAACTGTTTACAGTAGAAACTCTCGACTAGGACTGCATGGACTCTCTTTTGAACATGGTCAAAGCTTATTGTATGAGTTGTCAGTTACTCATACTGTCCTCTTATCTGCGAGGATTCAAATCAGCAATGTAGTGTTGGGTGGTGGGCCTGGTGGGGTTCCATGGGATACAATTGAGCAAGATGGCAGTGCTGGTATTATAATCGTTTTCACAGTAGACCCTTCACATGAGGCAATCCCTTTTAATAGTATGAAAAGGCCAGCCTCAGACCACCTCTATATAAAAGGCCATGTTGCCCATTTTAACACTGATAAAGAGATCACAAAATACAGGAGAGAGAGAGAAAAAAAGAAAAGAAACAAACAAAGAAACTGTTAATTTACCGGGGAAGTATTAAAAACTGATCCAATTTGTCTAAATTCTTAGAAATGATCCACCTGCAACGTCTGAAAGTAAAAATGTCGGCTGATACAGTGCTGTTTTTATTTTAAGTAAAAACATGTCTTACATCATGGGCTTTTGGGAAACATTGTCTGCTCTCTTGATGTCCGTGATCTGTTAAAAGCACCATAAACTCTTTATGACCATATGGGAAAAATGAAGCTCGAAAATCGCACTTGACTTTTTTTTAAATATTTAATTTTTTTATGTGGGACAGGAATTTAAAAGGATTTGGAATGAGTGAAACGGTTGAAAACAAGGATGTGTGATCCTCAGTGAGTTGGATATGAGACAAAGTACAATAAATACTTGATGACATACACTGTCGAAAAAATAGGGATAAGGGAAAAAGGCCAAAAAGATGGATAATGGATCCCCAATTTGAAAGTGGGAGAAGGGAAGAGCAACAAAATCAATTTGTCGCGCTGTTTTATAGACAAAAATATGAGAATACAAGACAAAATAGAAAGCACAATCATCATAAAGTTATATTTTTTAGTCGTTTTAGCCCTTCTTACACTTCATACAAAATACTAGAATTTCAAACATATACTCGATATTTGCACTATGAACATATTCGATTTCTACAGAAATGTCACTGTTTTTTCTACATACAGTATTGTTTGCACTGATTAAATCAATCCTTTGTTTTTTAGCGAAGATTTCACTCACCTGGCACCATATTGTAAGACCAACTCGCCAGTATTATTCAGAATTGTGAAACATTCTATCATTCAGTGCAAAAATCATCGCCAATAACCCATTCTGATTGGTTGAGAGGCGTGCTAAATTATGCAATTGACACGTTGCTAATGATTGACTGCACGTTGCTAAGGACTTACCGTGATTTACTGCATTCGCGGAAACCGCACAGTCTAAATTAGACTACTTTGTTACAGCGCACCTGTTAACAAGCGACGTCGCTTGCTTTATAATATGATTAAAGAAGTTTTCGTGTACCGGTATTTTAAATTTAGTCATGTACTTGATTCTGTAATATATCTTATTGTCTTCATGATAGAATGGTATTTGACCACTCGATTGTCGTGACAATCAGAAAATTTAGTATGCTGATGCTTGACTGATGCTCACTTTGTTCGTGTCAATCGCACCTCAGCATGCTAAATTTTACGATTGACCCTCCAATGTCGTGGTCAAATCCTACAATATTTGCAGTTCATACATGTTTACATTTATCGTTCGAAGTGAGTGATGAAAAAAAATGCAAGAAGCACGAAAAATTTTCCATGTGCGCTTATTTGTTTTTGTTTGGAATTTATTTTTTGTAAGCGCACTGTGGGCTTATTAGAATGAATATGGTAATAAAGTTTTATTTTTTGTATTTCTATCTTATCAAAACTTATGTTGTTTAATGATAACTTTCCTGGTTTATCTAGATATATCTTATGTCATTAAATATTTAGAATTCCAACATCAAATAAGTCTGTAGAAGTTTTGCTTAAAATACATGTAATCACATTTCTAGCAACAATGCATGCTCGATTGAATAATAAATTTGCTGTGGATATATCAAAGACAAAATGACTTCAGCGTGTGCATTGAAATCAAAGGCCATTTACATACATTGTAACATAAAGAAGGAAGAGAAGTGATAGAATAAGAAGATTTACTAAAAAAAGTTTTTTTGAAGGTCATTTTAGGGATGATGTGCGTTTTGTCAAAAGTGGAACAATGTTCTCCTTTTTCTTGACCACTCCCAAAAGTGGAAAGATCAGATGTGTGATATAATCGAAAAACATCTACACAGTGTTTTGTGTTTCATGACATCAATTATTAAAAAAATACTTTTGCATACATATATAATGATATTCAATGAACACATAATATGACACTAACATAAAAATCACATAATAAAGATTAAATGGGACATCTATCAATCACAATTTATGGATGCATGGGTGAAAATTTTATATATTGTCCTAGATATTGATCTCTAATGCCACATTCAAATAGCAAATAGATGAATCCTGATTTGAAAATTTTCAGCATGTGCGAAAATTTTAGAGAGTGCAAAAACATCTTGGACCACCAAGAAAAAGTGGAATATCGGAAACATGACCAAAACCCGTTCCCCCTCCCCCTAAATGTTCCACTTTTGTCGAGCGTGACAAAATGTACATTATCACTAAGCACCTCTTGCTTCACCAACAATGCTGCTAGCAACATAATGCATTTCATTTTCACATTCATTTTCCTCATCGATATCATTATCATTAACTTCTTGAAACAATGATTCATATTGTGATGGAGTGAACAAAACATTATCATCTGTTTGTACACACAGATCCACTATCTTAACTGAAACTGAAGATGATACCTCTTAATGAAATTTGTATCGTACCAAAGAAATGTTTTTTTCTATAAACTCTCATTAAAATATTTTTCCAGTTTACAAATTTTTAGATTGCTCTTAGCACTTGTGTATGAAATAGTATTACATATACTTTTCGATAATTTGTTAAAATTTCTTGCTCTGCTGCAGTGACTGATTTACTATTTATGTGAGGTATTTCCTCAGATGGAAACTTCTTGTATCACTTCTCTTCCTTTTTATGCTATGTAAATGGTCTTTGATTTCAATGTATTAAAGGCAAATTGAAAAGTTTGTTGTTTGCAAATGCATAAAATAGGCATTGAAAGTGGCAGATGATGAAAATTAGTGGGATAAGGGAAAAAATGTTAAAAAAGGGCAAAAATAAAAGTGGGATGAGGAAAAAACGGCAAAACAAAGAGGGATGTGGGATTTCTAGACCCCTTATAACCCCCCGCCCCTCCTCCCCCCATCTGGAAAAGGAGGGATGGGGTGCATGGAAAATGGAAAAAAGAGGGACACCCATGACATCTGAAATAAGGGTCATGTGAGGAAAGGACTGAAAAAATAGTGGGTTATGGGAAAATGTTAAACATACATGTACATAAGAAATGAAGGATGAAGGAGATATAAAACATTAAACATATGTGGGACCACATACAATGTCCTGCAACTATCTGCTATATGACTTGTGATAAATACTTTATGACCATGATAGTGATGTTTGAAAAAGAGAAGTCTCATATATCTTGCATCCGTTGAAGTAGTTCTTAAAAAGTGTAATAGCTGTTGATATATGAGTATGAAGAAGCCCATATAAACACAATATCCTGAGCAATTTACACAGAAAAGCCTCTTTGAATGGGATCATACGACTTGTACAATATACACGTTGGAGGTTATTCGGGAAAGGTTAATTTCTTAGTGTTTTATTCCTTTCTGTTGTGTAAAACTTTGTCAGCAGAATGTAAATCTCGTGGATTACAATATGTAGTCTGGCAAGATTACTCCTTCATATTATTCTAACTGAGCAAACACCAATTTACGGTTAAAAAAATAGGACATAATATAAGCTAATAATATGGAGCAGGTGTATTTTTTAAGCTGATTTTGCAAAAGTCAGGTCTCAGGGGGGATCCAGAATTTAGAGTTAGATAGGGTTGAGGGGTTTGGGGGCTATTAAGGCCCCATCGAGATCAGGCAGAATCCTGGTGGGGAAAACCAAGAGGAAGGGGGCAAAGCCCCAGGAAGCTTTTAAATTGCATCTTCACCAATTCGGGTTATGATCAGAACCAATAAACAATTGATTGATGTTACCAAGATGCAAGATGTCAAATTGGTGTTTTTTAATGTATGTGTAGGCTTTAAGCCATTGATAAAAAAAAAAGAGTTATGTTTTGGGATGGACTTTAATATCCATTTTCTCTGCACCAAGCTATCAACGATTTGTTGTGTTTATACATTATCTAGTTAATGCAACAGCAGTATCTGTCTATTGCCATGACACCAGCATTATTTGACTACTTTGTGGCACATAACAATTACTGTGCATAGACACCTATTCTGAACAAAATGATTCACACTAAAATACCGCACCTAGATATTTTTTTCTACATAACCTTGAATGACATGCACATAATCACAGTGAAAGTTTACACTTATCAACTCTAAAACTTCAAATTTCATATACAGTGAATTCAATTAATATCATTATAGCATCTCTTTTTACATACTTGCATCCAGCTTTCAGCAATGACTTCTTGTAAATTAAAGCACGCCCCCAGGTCTTAGTAGCCGGATCATAAATCGTCTCACTAGGTGTACCCAAGTCATCAAAAGCTTCACTTCTATGATTATATAGCCGTGTCACCCGTTTACCTTGATATTGCCACCCATCCCCTTTCTTGTCACATTTAACACCCACCCACAAGACAGGATCTGTCTTGTATGCATACATCTCTTCCTCAGTTTTTGGTAATCGCATTTTAGACATTACCCTCCATGGTGCACCTTTCTTAAAACAAGGTATGCTATACACAGGTGAATTAAGCTTCTTAGCTACAAATGCATTGAGATCACTTATCTTGAGGTACATATGAGCAGTGGCATTATTAGTATTTATGCACCATTCTTGTGGATTAGTCTGCATGGTAGCATGTTCTAGCTTATTATAATGACCAGGAATAGTCCCATTCATCCAATACGAGGAGCTTTTGTCTTTCACATATTCCAAGACTGATTTGGACACCTCATTGCCTATTGCATGCTTAACTCCTTCAATGCCTGTACTTTAGATGCAATGTATTTAATCTGCTTGAGGTTTCCCTTTTCTAATTTTGGGTTTGTATTTTCAAATTGTTGCAGGATATCTGTAATGTCATCCTTTTGTTTAACAAATTCAAATGCGATATCATAAAATGGCTTCACAAATTCAAAACGTTTGCTGGTTATATAGTTCTTTGATTTTGCTATCATTGCATCAGCGTTAGCCTTGATATCCCGCTCAACTTGTTCACAAGCCATTTTCTCATCCTCAATTATTTGGTGAATTGTTTCTTCAACAAAACTATCATGATTCCCCGCTATGTCTCGGAATGTGGTAGTGGTGTTATGGAACGTCTCCTGCATTTCTGCAAAAACCGTATCCAGTTCTTCTAGGTCATGCCCATGGTGTGTCTTGTCAGATGTCATGCATTTATAGCAAAGTGGTAAATCACACTGCATACAATATATGGTGCATTCCACAAAGGTATGCCTGTTGCATTCAGTCTTTATTATAGTAACATTGTGTTAATGTTATTTTCAGTATAACGTGAATTTTGAATATAGCAAGGCCGAAATAGATAAGAATGTATGCAACCGCAATATCATAAATGCAGACACATAATGTAATAGATTATTTCTCGCCAGAATAATATCTCAGTTAATAGCCGTTGAAATAATAAAATGCAATTAAAAATTAAAACTATGTTTCCATTAATTATGTTGGGGTCTTTTTTAAAGGAGAGCTACAAGAAGAGAGTCGTACGATCTATCAAGAACAGGGAGTCTAAAAGTTTATTCGGAGGGGGGTGGGGGGTGGGGGGTAGGAAGGGGGTCTTAAAGTATGGGAGCGGGGGTGTCCTCCATACACTGACCCCGGATATGGTGAATGCCGGGGTGGGGGTGGGGTGGAGCTTATAAGGAAGTGGGATAAGGGAAAAATGCTGAAAAAAGGGATAAGGGGAAAAGGGCCAAAAAGATTGATATGGGATTTCTAGACCCCTTATAAACTCCCCCACCAATGGATGAAATAGAAAACTGGTTACTGACGTATTGATACATGAGTAAGAATAAAGCTACTATGAGTTTTCTCATTTTAAGAGATTACGACAGCCATATGAACTCTGCTTTTCACATATTCATGTTTTCTGAGGCATATTTATGAATTAACAATATCGTTTGACGACTACATTTGGGCCGCTCTATTGAGACAACAGCGGGACTGTCCTCAAGTGGTCTCAATAGAGAGGTGGTTTCTGGATGGAGGTTGGCAGCTAGTCTCCTTAATAAGGTTTGGAAAATTGTCTGTAATATATGTTCTTTGTATACGTGTTCTTGGTATAGAGGTGGTGGTTTCATAGAGGTGATCTGAGTCAGTGGTTCTGCTGTACACTCAAAAGTGAGATGAGACAGAAAACTGACGCATTTCATCAGTAGATTGGACAAACAAAGGGCTCTCCCCGGGGTCGGCACTGACCAATCGGCCACGGATATAGTAATTGGTCGGGCCTCGCAGCACGCTCCCCAAACAGCACCGTCGGTTTACGGCAATCTCTTATCCTGCACATGTATCTCCATTTTCAGTAATCATTGATTTGAATAGTAAGCCCGAAACAGATGAGGATGCTCAACCAGTGATATTGGGGTCATATTGTGGCTGAGTGTGCTGAGAGGTTTCTGGTGGGGTCATGCTTTCAGAGTCTAGTTCAGTGGTTGTTGTTGAGCAAATTCACCCTTAATCCATTTAGATCTGGTCTTCACATGGTGCTCAACCAACAGTAATATTGTAGGCGAGTGTATGGAGGAGTTGGACTTGTGACCGCAAAGTCCCGTTTATCGTTCTGGTGAGTGAATTCATATTCAAAGTCCCATTAGACATGCTTGTGGTGGGTATTGATCAAACTCATACATTATAGGATTGAGTCCTGATCTCTTACATCATGGAAGTTGGAGTTTTTGATTGGAAGGTCATTGGGTTGAATCATTTTTAACACACTGCATAGGCAGATCCAGGTTTTCGGAAAAGGGGGGGGGGCGCACTTGAGGAAAAGAGGGGGCGCACTTAAGGGATTTCATGAAAAACCCTATGAAAATGAAGTAATTTGATGGGGGAAAGGCGAGGACTTGGACGTGTGACCGCGAGGTTATGGTTTCAAGTCATGTTCATCGTCGTTCTCGGGGAACCTTTTTTGCACTGCACATAAAATCTATATGTATCATTTAACATTTGCACATGTGTCAAAGTGTCATTTTCCACTGGAAAAAATTGGCGTAGGCCCTAGTCACATGCAAACACCGAGAGTGTTGGAAGCTAGACTTCTGACCAGGAGGTCATGGTTTCAAGTCCCAATCGGGGCTAATGGTATATGTTGAGCACACTCATCCATGATAACCGGTTGCACAGAAGAGAATAGCTGGAAAAAAAACCCATTGACATCTCACCCTCCTTTGGGAGAAGCTTGTTGTTAATGTTCTTTGTTCAAGCTATGTAATTATTTGAAATTACAGGAAGTAAAGACACTACTTTCTTCCGATTAAGCTTCCCCATTAAAACCAACCATGCTATCCATCATGTCCACGCATCGCCACCATTATACAATCTTTCATATTTTTGTTAAATTTGGCGCTTCTCTATTAAAACCACCATCAAACATGATTGAAATGACGTCCCTTTGAAACACTGTATATTCCTAATTTCAGACGCGAAAGGAAATACAGTAGAATCTCCAATTAGACCACCACTTCTATGAAGTGACCACGTAAATGTAAATGTAAATGTGGTGGTTTATAGTCCTGATTCCAGTATGGCTCTCATGACTTTACAATTTACACCAGGTCATTGGCACACTTATTGATCAGCATTTGATCAGTTTTCGTATACTTGCATCGGCAGCACATTTAGCGCACAATGCTCATCACTCAAACAATCACTCACTCACTCTTTCAACCCAATGACCTGTACATATTTAACGTGTAGGTACCACGGAGCAGTGTGCAAACCGCTAGGGGTAGGTTTGCTCAACACCTACCACCAGACCCGACCGGGAATCGAACCCACGACCTTCTGGTCACGAATCCAACTCCCTAACCATTCGGCCACGGAAGCACACGTCTATAAAAAGACTATTTATTACAGTCCAAAATCTTCATTAAGAGACCAGCATGAACCTCCATCAAGAGACCACCTCTGTATTCAGACAAGTTGAGGCCAAGTGGTCTTAATTGAGAAGTTCTACTGTATTTTCAGGCGCAAAGGGAAATTGATGATTAACTTTCTTTTATCAATCATATTTGTTGAGTCACACTTGAGCCCGTGAAAATTGCCAACGCCATTCATTGGAGCTGGTCTGGATTTTGTCACCTCAATTGAAGGTTTTCTTCAAAATGTAATTTTACCGACCATAGTTGGTGATATACAAATAAATATATATTTTTATTTTGTTGTTTGCGCAAGGAAACTACGAAATATCCACAGCAGATAAAATGCTCTTTACAGAAAATTAAAATTATTTTGTTTGAGGAAGTGCTGAGGAATACAAAATGTGATTAATACACTAATTGCAAAGCCGAAAGCTTTTAATATTCATTATTCATTACTCAGATCCGTCAATCCAGAATGGTTCCTGAAAGAGCACTCAATCAAAGACTGCAGGAAAAGAGCATGTAATTTTAATCGTATTCTCTGTGAGCCAATAAGCAGATCCAGAGGAGGTGGTGCAAGGGGAGTGCCCCCCCTCCCATTTCTACCAAAATACTTCATTTTCATGATGTTTTTTTTTTTGCATGTCCGCTATAAGCAGCTATCAATTGTTCATACAAAACCCATGCGATCTCTAACCTTTCCCAAATACCTGGACCTGCTAGTGGCTTCACTAAAAGCTCCTTTGTGTTAGTTTTAGCAGGCTTTTGTTTAAAGTAAGTTGCTTACGGGTGTAACAAATAACATCAACCTACAATAATGTTCTTTCTTCTAGCATTAAATTGAGCATTATCAATCCAATATTGCTATATTTTAATGAAGATTTGGTTGATAACCCATGTTACACAGTTCTGGCCATGCCGTTGAATTTGTTTCTGTCGACTGCAGTCTGGCATTAGTTTTCAAAGCATGCACATTGTAATAGACCATAATCTTGTTACCAGGAGCGACTATGGCTCTTTCTTCAAAAATATAAAAACGATACAAGATGTCCTTTACAGTATGTTAGAATTATTTTGTGTGAGGAAGTGCTGAAGGTTTCACTGTAATAGCCTGTAATGATCAAAACCGAGTGAAATGAGATTAAAAGAATAATATAGACAAGCATAAGCACATTTTATTTCCCCCAGCATATGCTCATAAACCTTTTCATGTATAAACTCAAACCAAACGACTGGTCTTATATTAGCTCTCGTGGTGGTGACTATGGTCTCTTCATAGATGTGGTTTTAACTTAATTAATTAGATGTTTTGGCGTATTGAATGAAGGCACGTTCAATGAGATACTCCCCCCCCCCCCCCCCCCCCCACACACTCACCCCCAACCAATAAGTGCATTTTATTTCCCCAAACACTTGCTCATAAAGCTTTTCATGCATGCAAAGGAACCGAAAGTTGCCGATAAAAGCCGATCCCTCGGACATTCTGGGTGCAATTTCGAGCGTGCGCTCACTGTTGGGAGCAGACGATAAATGTACATTTCCTCTGAACTGACCTTTAATGCCAAGCTGTGTGGTTTATTTTTGTCTCATTTGAAGCATATGTCAACTAATTGTGATGTATATTTCTGATCTGTAGATATTGTTCGTTCGAGGGAATAGTACATGACTGTCAAATAAGTAGAAGTTTTGTAGTGTGAAGAGATTCTTATTTCATTGTTGACATCCGATTCGAGCCCAAGCCCTCCGGGTTGAGAGTCAAATGGAAGCTTAGGGTTGTAAAACCTGTCTTCAGCTATGTCTATTTGGTAGAAACGTGCTTGCTAAGAAGATGCGAGAGAGAGAAGCTTGAAAACGTCTCGATATTGTCAATTACTTATGCTCTAAAAGTATGAATATACATCGTATAATCACAGCAAATACTCATTAACAAAACATACTATAGGCTAAAAGCATTAGAATAAATAAACAAATATAGCATATACAAATTAAAAGAATGATGCTGTTTGTTCTACATAATATCATGAAACAACCAAACATATTTTGTAGAACACACTATATGCACACGTCACATATACATATATTCTATGGGCATTGATACGTACAACATATATTAAAATTCTTTCAATATCACATGGCAAAAAGCCTGGTAATTAGGCAGAGTGTCCCTGGTCACAGATTTTACGGATTTTTTAAAATCTTCATGCTATTGAGATGGCCGCCTTGAAATGCGCACACTCGCCTCATGAGACGTTCATGACGTCGGCGCGTTGATCTAGAGTTATTTTGACGCTTGTCTCTCAGAACACGATATAAAA